>CM022298.1:352674322-353401206 GCA_011799875.1 Thinopyrum elongatum
TCAACTTTTTGCTAAGATTAAATATAGATCTGATTTTTTTAGTAAATGGTGGGTGAGGGAGATAAGATGCAGGGTGATGCTGCACAATGAAAACAATCCCTCCTTCCATAATATAAGAGTGTTTTGTACACGGTGTACTGTACAAAAACGCTCTTATATTATGGGACGGAGGGGTAGCTGTTTAATGTAAGTACAGTGATGGAAGACGTTCGGTCCTTACAGAGAACTGCAGAGCTAAACCTCTTCAAGCATTGGGTTGATTCTAAATTTATGTAAAAGTCGATACGAATATTATAATGTCACCAAATGAGGATAAGGAGGCAACATGTGCAGTGATGCTACATAATCAACCAGCTATGAAAGTAAGTATGGTCATACAGGTCAAGAGGTTCTCACAAGAGCAATGCAGTGTGCAGTATAGTTGCGAGATTCTGTGGTCCCTTGAGAAGAATATTCTTCTGCAAACAGTTTTCGTACAAGTGAGACGGTAAGGCACATGCAGAAAATTAGTTCAAATTGTGATGTGATATCATAGACAGTACCTACGCTGCAGACGAGACAAATGTGTAACAAGATTATTCCAGTCACTGTCTACTAATGTAGCACTAGAGACTTTACAGAAATTTTGTTTAGAGGCTTGCCATCGAAGTGCACTTGCCTGAGGTAGGAACGATACTTCGTCAAAGAGTGCTTGAAAAGCGCAATCAAGTCTTGCTTGTCTTGACTATCCAGTTTGGTCCTCGCCTATTTAAAGAATGAAATCTTGTGTCTTCTGTCAGCAAAAACATATGCACTAATTACCATGAATAACATTAGTACTTTACTTACACCTAAGTTGCGGAGGAAGATGGAAATTGGTCTTTGTCTATGGTATAATCTTCCATGAAGGAAGGATGCGCACAAAGTTCCTGACAATAATATAAGCTTCATCTTCTAAACTGGGAAGAAGTAGAACAGGGGTCCTATTTGCTGCAATGTGGGGCTCTCTCTCGTTCGAATGGGATTTGGCAACTGTATTTGGTGTACTCTTTGCTGGAATGGGGGTTTTGCGTCGTATAGCTGGTTCTATGTCAACTGGCATTATCATACTATTTGCTGCAGTTGGGGTCTACTGAGTTGGGCATCAGAGATGGCCAATGTAGTAGGGCGTAGAGTCTGTTAGAGTTGGGGCATGTTTTTGGGTCTGGTGATATTGCCACTACAACTAATGGGCTATTTGATTTATCAGGTGTTCACTACCTTTTCCAATACTTTGTTCATGCTCCTTCGTGATCATCAATCGCCCTCTTCCTTTTGAATGCCTGATACATAAGAACAACATTTGAATGGACAATATGGTATGATGACATGTGGAATATGTACTGAAAATGGATAGGCAGGGCATATTCACATAGACAACGTGTAAACTAAGCAAATGACAGTGTAACAAGTAGAAGTAATGAAAAGCATCATTTGCAAGATAGTGCGACCAATAACCTTGCAAAGTTAGAGCAAGAACCTTGAGGGTGAATAAGATAGGGCATCCGCCTCTGACTCCTCCACAGGAGCTACATTGACTTAGGTCTCCCTCTATCTTAATCATTGTTAGGATCCTATTTTGAACACGATATGTAGGTGGAGAGCGTTTGCATTGCATGCATCCAGACTGGATCTCAATCCCTAAATGACAAGTTTGACAGCCATGGCATTTTCTGCTTTATTCTTTTCATGGCGCAAGCTCATAATCATTACGAGATGTTCAGTATCTGAGATTCATGAAAACATAAAAAATAGTGAGATTATCTATGGAATGCATTGCGTATTCTAATCGAATAGTGTTCCCTACAAACCCCTACGTATACAAAGTCCATCCCCCAACCGTGCTGACCAGATCACACACAAAAATACAAACCTCTTATGTCTCTATAAGGGGCGGACACACATTCATAAACTGAAGTAGGAACATTAGAATCATATCAACTTCGTATTTAACAAATAAACTAAGGAATTAGAGTGGCATAATGTTTAGCTTCAAGGGTGAGTGCTGGTAGTGCGACACAAGCAAGTAGGCAGATTGTATTCCAGTAAAATATGATAGTCTATGCAAAAGGTGGATATGACACTTTGTTTCTATACAATGCAGTGTTCGTTGCCCACACATGACGGAAGAGATCACACCGAGAAATACTATTCACTCATGTCTGTCGTTCTAGTATTTTGAAACAGGGTGGTCCACCCTAAAAGAATATGACAACAAATATGACAAGGCAAGCATAGAGATAGGGAATCAATCATTACTTGTGAGCTTACTAGGACAAGTATGCAGAATTGTAACTATAGTAAGACCGTCCAAAATATGAATCAGAAAGTTGGTTAGCACTTATTGTTTGCAACTAATCAAAGTGAATAATTGGATATCATATCGATAGAGTAAGAAAGACAAGTAAAATTGTCAGCAAACCTGACCTGCAGTAGTAATCTGTGTCAATGTCACTATGACCAACAATCCAACATGACTAGTGTCGGTTCCTAGGGCCAGAATTTTGAAACCCTGTGAACTTTACAGGCACAAAAGATTACTAAAATATCTGAACCATTAAGTGTAGGTAGCACTCAGTACACAACAATCCCTAATGACAGTCCTGCCTAATGAGTAATGAATCAATTAGAAAATGGGTGATGGGGAGTGGCTACTGAGTGTTGAGGATGTATCTCAGGTTAGATGGGGTTGGCTTAGTGGGTGCTGCACGCCTGAGCCCTGAATGGACTGGGAAGGTAGGCATGGTGGCATGCCCGGACAGCGGTGACGCTTTTGGGCGAGCGGCCCCTAACCTCCTGTTTGTCGGGGGAAATGACACCTACGGGATCACATGGACCCCTTCTACGGTTTCGCAGGGAAGAGGGGTGCACAAAGAGCAGATCTAACGATCAACATGATTGATTTTTACCCAGGTTCGGGCCGTAGAGAAGCGTAAAACCCTAGTCCTACTTTGTATGTATATTATGAGTTCTTGAGCTTCGGCTAGCTGCTATGCATGCAAGCTGGATCGAAGGGTTCAAAAAGTCCGAATCCTTCTCCAGTATGCCTTGGGCCTCCTTTTATACGTCCAAGGGGTTGCCACAGTGGCACACAGGAGGTGTAAAGTGGCTATGCTTATCACCGACATCCGAGGACAAAACGCATTCAATGCGTTGGTTACGTGCCCCCTAGCTTTATCGGGGACGGAAACAGAGCCCGTCCCGTCCGTCGCTGCCTTGCTCTGCCTTGACACGTATCCAGGTGGATGAGGCATGCAATGCCAGGCTGGCTGGCTGGCCGCCACACTGGAACGGTGGCAGGATCTTCGCGAAGATCTGCATGCCTCCACGCAGGTGGCAGCCTAGCTGGCAAGTCGATCGCCGTGTTGGAGTGGTGGCGGGGCGGCGGGGCCTTGTCGTGGCTACGTCAATGTCCCTGGCAAGGATCTTGCCGGGGTCTCGCAAACCGTCCCGGCAAAGATCTTGCGAGGGGGGGGGGGCTTGATCATCCAATCTTCACAAAGATCCGCATGCCAGTACGCATGCGCCCCTGGGTCTTGGTCTCAATATTTGTCGATGGTGTCAGAGCCCTCAACCTCAAGGGTGGTGTTCTTGTCAGTGCTTCGCAAGTCGTCCCGGCAAGGGTCTTGCCGGGGCCTCGCGAGCCGGCCAGGCAAGGATCTTGCCGGGGCTCTAGCTTGTCTTCTGCTCCCTGGTTACTGGCTTGGACGCCGTCTTCGCTGCCTTGTATTATGTTCCCAGCTGCCCCCGTCAAGCCTCGCCACGGTCGCGGCTACAACTGCCCGTGCACAAGTAATGGGTACTAAAAAGGGCCCAAACTTCAGTACACCGACAGGAGCCCCCGGGCCTGGGCCACACACGCGGGCACAACGCGTTGTTGGGCTAGGCCCAAACAGTGCGTGGGCACACGTGGTAGGGGTTAACTGCTGTAATCTTCTCGTCTACTGTGCTCGCAGCGGCCCATGAATAGCCTTTATTCACGGGATGGTAACCGTTGTTTCGCGCCTCCCACTACGCCCGCCTTTCTCGCCATGTACGCCGCATGCATGGTGCAGGGTAGGTGGCAGATGCACAAGGTATGGAAAGGTGTGCCATGGCAGATACCCATGCGCCTTTGATTGGCGCGGGGAGGGCGGTCGACGGCTTCGCTCGTTGCCAATGGCTTTAATGAGCCAGATTTGAAGGGGCTCTATGGAGTAAGTATAGAGCCATCCCCCAGCCCTTCCTGCTTGGCTATAAAAGGGGGATTGGGAGGAGAAGGAGGGGTATCCTTTCGCATCTTTCCTTCTCCTTGCTCTTCATCCACCATCATGCCAAGAGGGCATGGTCGCGGCCACCCCCGTGCAGAGGCAACGAGATCTTCCTCTCGCCAGAGAGCCACAGCGGTTAAGGAAGAGCTAGATGCTCAAGGCGGAGGTGTCGGACAGCCAGATGCCCAAGGCGGAGCTGCTGGATGGGGTCGCGGTCGGCGAGGTGGTCGAGGCAGAAGTGGAAGCGGAAGTGGAGCATCAGCGGCGCCGCCCTCTCCTCCTGCTACGTTTAGTGGTCACGCTGGAGACACGGCGCTGGAGTTTGTCGTGGGGCTGCGCGGACCGCCGCGCAGCCATCTTCGCCTTCCCGAGCCGTTCGCGAGGGTGCTGGAGGTCGACCAGCCGCCAAGTTTGAGGCTTCATATGAGGGGTTGTTGCAATGGCGACATGTGGGTGAACGTAGAGTTCCCCGTCCCTCATGTAATGCTCCTTCATCGCGGTTGGAAAACCTTCGCATGCACCCATTACCTGATGAAAGGGCACATCCTTCAGTTCAAACTTGTGGAGGCCGACCTGCTCTCCATCAAGGTCTTTGGGCGCTCGGGAATCCGGTTAGGGTGTTGCACGGAGAGCTCGACCGACGATGAAAGCTCCTCCTCGAGCGATAGTGACGAGGAGGAGACCGATGGGGAGGATGATGGGGACGGGTCTGACTAGACGTCGGGCGCACCATCACCAGGCGACGCCGGCAGCACCATCATCTGCACCTGGCCTTCTCCCCGGCAGAGCGATTTGCCGGGGTGGCAGTTCTTGGCGGTGGTTCTCCAAGCCAGCTCCTTGAACTTCTCGGGGCTGCCGCTTCTGGCGGCTGGCGCTGGAAGGCCGGAGAAGACGAAGAAAGCGGGTGGCGGGCCGTCAATTCGGAGTACGATGGCATCGACGCCTTCATCTCGTATTGCCGGCCCGCTGCCTCATCTTTCGGCTTCTCCCCTGGCACCGTCATCACCAGCCCTCTTCTGGATGGCCGCCAGGATGTTCTCTTGGTGTCTTCTGCCGCGTGCACCTCGCTTAGGTGCTCTTTTTGCCCTCCCGCTATTTTGATCCGCTTCCTGAGGAGAGGGACAAGAAAGGGATTACAGGCATCTTATCTTTTTTTTTATCTTAAGCCCGCGGGCACTTGCCAAATTTAAACTTTGTAACCCCTTGGTTATGCTTGTATTCCGTATGAATTGTACTTGTTAATCAACGTATTAATGAAGGAAAAAGGGTGTTTGCCAAGTTCTCTTGTGCGCGAGCGAGGCTCACACCAAGGAACGAGTCCTTGTTATCTTCCTAAGTAAACAACGTCCCCCGGCAACAGGCCTTGCCGTCCTCCCGCTTTATACCACGACTACACTCACACGCTTGGCAGAGGTAGGGGTAAAGTAGGATCAGGCCCTTCGTTTGTACCCTTTCCACCGCAACTACAACCAAATTCCAGCCCAAAAGGGGTTTTGGGCATAGGAAGGAGGGAGCACGGTGGCATGGGACCGAGCGAGGTTTCGTGCGTTCAAGTTTCATACGGAAATACGCAGCGGGAGGAAAGGACTTATCTGAATCTGTTGCCCCCGGCACCCTTGACTTGCCGGGGTTTGGGGTGTCAGTTCGTCTCCTTTCCTCCAAAAAGTTTCGCTGAAGCGCCCATACGGCCTGCGAACCAAAAAGGACTGGAAGGGACAAAGAGACACACACTCGACCTCTATGCTAGGGGTTAGTTGCCGCTAAGCACTATCAACCCTACCAGAGAGAAGCTCAACCTAACATGCATGCTAATTCTTAGGGTGCCAGCGCTTTGTTTATTCATCTGTCGCTCAGGGACTGCGCCTGGCTTTGTACAAAGGGTTACATGCCTTGCCGGCAGGGCTTGTACAAAAGATGGTCTGCCGGGGGGCCCGGCAACCGCGCCTTACGGGTAAAACTTGCGAAGATATTCGATGTTCCAGGAGTTACTCACTGGGATACCATCTTCGGTCTCCAGGCGGACTGCGCCAGGCCTGGTGACTCGTTTTACCCGATAAGGGCCTTCCCACTTTGGCATCAACTTGTTGGAATTCTTGGCCGACTGAATGTGCCGAAGAACAAGGTCGCCTTCCTCAAAGCTTCGGGCTTGAACCTTGCGGATATGATAGCGGCGCAAGGCTTGCTGGTAGCGTGCAGCTCGCACAACAGCCTGAAGACGATCTTCCTCATGGAGTGTAGCGTCATCTTACCGCAACTGCTCTTGCTCAAGCTCATCATAAGGGAGCACTCGAGGTGACCCGTATGTGAGTTATGTGGGGAGAACTGCTTCTGCCCCGTATATGAGGGAGAAGGGTGTCTGGCTGGTGGCTCGATTTGGCGTTGTTCTGATTGACCAAAGAACCGCCGGCAACTCGTCAATCCAGCATCTTCCGCACTTGTGTAGTCTGTCAAAAGTCCTCGTCTTGTGGCCTCGTAGCACTTCAGCATTTTCCCTTTCCGCCTGGCCGTTGCTTCGTGGATGTGCAACAGAAGCAAAACATATCTTGCTGCCGAGGTCTTGAATGTATTGCATGAAGGTGCGGCTTGTGAACTGTGTGCCATTATCAGTGATGACCCTGTTTGGCACACCAAAACGGCAAACTAGTCCTTTGAAGAACTTGACGGCTGATTGTGCTATCACCTTTCTCACTGCTTCCACTTCTGGCCACTTTGTGAACTTGTCGATCGCAACGTACAAGTACTCAAAGCCCCCGACAGCACGGGGAAAAGGGCCCAGTATATCGAGCCCCCAGACCAAAAATGGCCAGGAAAGAGGGATTGTCTGAAGAGCTTGAGCTGGTTGGTGGAGTTTCTTCGAATGGAACTGACACGCTTCACACTTGGTTACTAGTGCAGTTGCATCTTGGAGAGCAGTGGGCCAAAAGAAACCTTGCCAGAATGCTTTGCCGGCGAGAGCTCTTGATCCTATGTGAGAGCCACATACGCCTCCATGTATCTCTGCTAATAGCTCCAGTCCGTCCTCCCGAGGGATGCACTTCAATTTTACGCTGTTCGGTCTTTTCCTGTAAAGGGCATCATCCACAAACTGTTACATGCTGGACTGACGGGCTAATTTCTCTGCTTCATCCTGTTCCTCAGGGAGCTCCCCTGTTTGGAGGAAACGAACGGTGTGATGTGCCAATGCTGGAGCCTGAGGCTCGATGGTGAGGACTAAAGGCACATCTTCCGCCGCGGGAGCAGTCGCCTCGACGGCAAGGGCTTGTGGCCCTGCCGGAGTCTGGCGCTCCCCGGCAAGCCTGGCGTCCACGGCAGCTTCCTGGCCGGCAGCTCCTGGGAGCTCGGCGGGAAAGTACTTGCCGGGGCCTGATTTCCTTCGCTTATTCTGTCCTGTTGTTGGTTCAACAGATGGCTGAGTTAATTGGAGCACAAAGGTCCCTGGTTCCACAGGTAACTTGAGGGCAGCACGTCTCGACAGGTCGTCAGCAATGCTGTTCTCTGCTCGAGGAACATGCTCTGCTTGTAGACCGTCGAAACGCTCTTCCAACTTCCTCACTTCATCTACATAAGCTTCCATCAACGGCCTCTGATAATCCTTGTTTACTTGCTTCACTACAAGTTGCGAATCTCCGCGGACGATCAACTTCCTGATTCCAAGGTCTGCCGCGATCCTGAGACCGGCAAGCAGTCCCTCATACTCCGTGGTGTTGTTTGTTGATCTCTCCCAGGGAAAGTGCATTTGGACCACGTACTTGAAAGTGCATTTGGACCACGTACTTGAGGTGCTCTCCGGTGGGTGCGACAAGTAGTACACCGGCACCGACGCCTTGCAGCGAGAAAGCTCCGTTAAAGTACATGATCCAATCGTGGCTCGTTTCCTTGCCGGGGAGAGTGGTCTCTTGAATTTCTTCATCAGGCGTTGAGGTCCATTCTGCAATGAATTATGCCAAGGCTCTGCTCTGGATTGTCGAAGTGCTTTCAAGCCTGAGGCCAAAGCTTGACAGTTCCAATGCCCATTCCACAATCCTTCTGGTTGCATCTGGGTTATGCAAGATCCGTTGCAACGGGAAGCGAGTGATGACGGTGATCTCATGTGCTTGAAAATAATGACGCAGCTTCCTCGAGGCCATAAGGAGGCCGAAGAGCAACTTCTGCACCCTAGAGTATCTTGACCTAGCCCCCTGCAAGGGAGCTGACAAAATAAACCGGGTGCTGCATCATCTTCTTCTTCTGCATCACTTCATTTGCTTGCGCAGATTCTGTCTCGCCAGCGCCAGACTCTACTCTGCCGGGACCAGACTCTGTCGGGGGTCCTGTCTTGCCGGCACTAGACCCTGCCTGGGAGAGCTCTGGCTCATCAATCGACGATCTCGCCACTGCCACTGCTGTTTCATCTACTTCCCTCTGTGCCACTAGCGCAGCACTAACCACCTGATTCGTTGCTGCTAGATATAGTAGCAACGGCTCTTGTGGTTTAGGTGCGACTAGTATTGGTGTAGAGGAGAGTTACCTCTTCAAATCTTGCAGCGCTGCCTCGGCCTCCGGAGTCCATTTCATTGGCCCTGCCTTTTTCAAAATCTTGAAAAAGGGGAGGGCGCACTCTGCAGATTTGGAGATGAACCTACTCAAAGCAGCAACGCAGCCGGCAAGCCGATGTACGTCTTTGACTCATCTTTGTGCTTCGATCTGCTCGATCGCCTTGATCTTGTCTGGGTTTGCTTTGATCCCATGCTGAGACACAAAGAACCCGAGAAGTTTGCCGGATGGGATGCCGAACACACACTTCTCGGGGTTAAGCTTGAGGTTGATCTTGCGCAAGTTTGCAAATGTTTCTTCCAAATCTTGCACAAGTGTTGTCTTGTCCTTGGTTTTGACCACTATGTCATCCATATATGCTTCCATATTTCTATGTAGCTGGGGCTCAAAACCAATCTGGACCGTATTGCAAATGTCGAACCAGCGCTTTTCAACCCGAAAGGCATTCATATTAAACAATACGTACCACATGGGGTGATAAACGCGGTTTTCTCTTCATCCTCCTTCGTCATGAAGATTTGGTGGTATCCTGAGTAGGCGTCAAGGAACGACAGCAAGTTGCACCCGGCAGTGGAGTCCACGATCTGGTCAATGTGCGGCAAAGGGAAAGGATCCTTTGGACAAGCTTTATTGATGTCCGTATAATCAATACACAGCCTCCATTTCCCATTCGCCTTGCGCACCACAACCGGATTGGCCAACCAGGATGGGTGGAGCACTCCTCTGACCAAGCCTGCCGCCTCTAACTTCCTAATCTCTTCGATGATAAACTCTTGCCGCTCCAAAGCTTGCTTCCTGACCTTCTTCTTGACGGGTCGCGCATGAGGACAGACAGCAAGGTGGTGCTCAATCACCTCCCTGGGAACACCGGGGATGTCAGATGCTTGCCATGCAAAACACATTGACATTCGCCCGCAGGAAGGCGACGAGCGCGCTTTCCTATTTGCTGTCGAGGGTGGAGCTTATGGTGAAAGCTCCGTCCGTGCCGTCCTCCTTGACGGGCACCTTCTTGGTCTCTGGTGGCGCTGCCTTGGATTTCTTGCTCTTGCCGGTGGAGCTCTCTGGCATGTCCTCCTCGACGGGAGCGCAGCACTCCGAAGAGGCGCGCTTGCCGGAGTGGGTGCAGGAGGTCTTGTCAGGGCAAGAGGTCTTGCTGGTCTTCTTCTCCCCGGGAGCTCTAGTGGCAGGAGCAAGTGCCTTGGTGGTAGGTGCAACGACCGCCTCCCGGTAGAGCTGATCGGCGCATATGAGCGCATCTTTCTTGTCAGAGTTGACGGTGATGATGCTCATCAGGCCGGGCATCTTCAGCGTGTTGTAAGCATAGTGTGATGCTGCCATAAACTTGGCCAATGCTGGTCGGCCAAGGATCCCATTGTACGGCAACGGGATCTTGGCAACATCAAAAACAATCTTTTCTGTCCTGTAGTTCAGCTGACCACCAATTGTGACTGGTAGTGTAATCTTTCCCTTGCGCTAGCTTCTCCCTGGATTGATCCCTTGAAACGTGCCCGTCTCTTCGAGATCTCCATCAGGGATTTGCAACCTCTTGATCACCTTGGGCGAGATCAAGTTCAGGCCGGCCCCACCGTCCATTAACATTTTTGTCACCTTGAGGTTGCGAATTGTTGGTGAAACCAACAATGGCAGGCACCCGACCGCAGTTGTGCGGTCAGGGTGATCCTCGGCGTAAAAAATGATAGGCGTGTTCGACCATCTCAGTGGCTTCTGGGCATCGATTGATGGCTCTGTCGCATTGATCTCGCACGCCCACTGTTTAAGTTGGCGGTGAGAAGAATGTAAGGACGCGCCACCATTGACGCACATGGCTTCTGTGGCCTTTTGGAACTCGTGCTCGCTGGACTCGTCGTCCTCTTCATGATCATCATCTCCCTCCTTCTTGTCGCGGCCTCGAGCAGGCCTTTCTTGTTGCTTGTCCTTGCCGCCGCGGCCTCCTCTGCCACCACGCTTCTTGCCGAACCCCTCAGCACCGTCCTGGCCCTTTTCCTTGTCTCGCCTTTCATACTTAGCTTTCTGCCTCTCCACAAGCTGCTCGACTTGCCGGCAGTTCTAGACGTCATGGCCCTTGGTGCGATGGATCTTGCAATATTGCTTGTCGGAGCCCTCCGGCTTGTCGGCGGCCGCCAAGTCCTGGCAGGCAGCGCACCCGGCAACCACCTTGCTGGGGTCGTCAACCTTGGCCTTCTTGGCGGTGCCGGGGTTGCCGGATTCCTCGACGGCAAGCACGGTCTTTCCCATGCGCTTCCTGTTGCGTCGTTGGCCCTTCTTCGCCGGGGCGACGATGTCCTCGTCTTCAGAGTCGCTTCCCATACTGGCATCTTCGCCGGGGTACTTCCTTCCCTCTTCAGCTCGAGCACATCTGTCGGCCAGAACATAAAGCTTGGCAACATCTGTAACCTTGTTCATCGCCAGCTCTTCATGCATCTTGCGGTTGCGCATGTTCTGATGGAACGCACTGACGACAGCGACAGGATGAACATCCGGGATGTTGTACTGCACACGGTTGAATCTCTGTATGTATTTGCGCAAGCATTCGCCATCCTTCTGTGGGATGAGATGCAAATCACTTGCCTGGCCAGGAGCCGTGTGGCCTCCAGTGAAGGCGCCGATGAACTCATGGCACAGGTCCGACCAAGAGGAGATGGAATCTACTGGCAGGTGCATCAACCATGACCTAACGTTGGGCTTGAGCACCAACGGGAAGTAGTTAGCAAGCACCTTGCCATCCCGAGCTCCGGCGGCTTGCATGGCGATAGTGTAAACGCTCAGGAACTGGGACGAATGAGCTTTGCCGTCATACTTCTCCGGGACCTTTGGTTTGAATGTGCGGGTAGTGGGCCACTGGAATTGCCGTAGCTCACAGGTAAAGGCTGGACAACCTACCTCATAAGGCAGGTCTCCAGTATCCCCTGGTGCAGGCCTGTATGCAGTGGGCCCTGCGCGCCTATCAGATTGCTGGCGTGCATCCCGTTGCTGCTCGATGGTAGTTCGAGCGTCCTTCTTGCATCGTTCCTGAAGAACTTGACGTTGGTCACGACGAGCTCGTGGGTTTGACGATGCTGTGGATCCATCATCATGGGCATCGACTTGCCAAACTGGCGACCGTTGCTGGCGTGGTGGAGGGGAGTGCACCATGGTTGCGGCGCCTCCGGCCTTTCCGCCGTTGACACGCGCCGGCTCAGTGGACCGACGCCGCGAAGGGCCTGCCTCCTGGTACCCATCCTTATTGGCATGGCCAATAAGGCTGTGGATAATGGCCCTCCACTCCTCCTGCTTCTCCGCAGCAGGAGGAAAGTCGAGGAGCAACTGCGCTCGTGCTAACGCCTCTGCTGGCGTGAGTGGCAGCGACAAGTGCGAGGAACGGGAGGTGCTCAGACTTCCAACCATGTTAGAAGGAGCCCCCTCATGGTTCCGTGGCTGCGCGCCGTTTCCACGAGCATCATGGCGTGCATGCCGGCCCTGCGCATCTCGAGAATGATGCTGAAGGCTCTTTCCGTGGGGACACCTGTGGTCTCCAACGTTGTAGTGCCGTTCCTCGTGCACGGCCTGGGAAGGCCGTGGCGCGGGCGCTGGCAGGGGTGCCTTTGAGGTCGCCGCGCCGCCCAGAGGCAGCACAGGTCCGTCCTTGGACCCAGCGGCGCGCGGCTCATCGTCGTGGATGCCAACGACGCCGCTTGCCTGGCTTCGGTTGCCAGAATGTCGTGGATGCTCGTGATCCACACCTTCGCCGCCATCCGTGACTGCACCGCCGCCCGTCCGCGCTGGCTCGGGCGGACCGGCTCCAGACGAACCAATCGCCGCGATCGCCTTCTTCTTGGGAGCCATGGTAATCAAGGAAAATAACACGCTGACTGCTAGATCAGGTTTGCACAACCTCACTCCCTACCTGGCGCGCCAAAGATGTCAGGGGAGACAACACCTACGGGATCACGTGGACCCCTTCTACGGTTTGGCAGGGAAGAGGGGTGCATAAAGAGCAGATCTAATGATCAACACGATGGATTTTTACCCAGGTTCGGGCCGCAGAGAAGCATAAAACACTAGTCCTGCTATGTATGTATATTATGAGTTCTTGAGCTTCGGCTAGCTACTATGCATGCAAGCTGGGCCGGAGGGTTCAAAAAGTCTGAATCCTTCTCCAGTATGCCTTGGGCCTCCTTTTATACGTCCAAGGGGTTGCCACAGTGGCACACAGGAGGTGTAAAGTGGCTACGTTTATCACTGACATCCGAGGACAAAACGCATTCAATGCGTTGGTTACGTGTCCCCTAGCTTTATCGGGGAGGAAACAGAGCCCGTCCCGTCCGTCACCGCCTTGCTCTGCCTTGACACATATCCAGGTTGACGAGGCATGCAATGCCAGGCTGGCTGGCTGGCCGCCGCGCTGGAACGGTGGCAGGATCTTCGCGAAGATCTGCATGCCTCAACACAGGTGCCAGCCAGGCTGGCAAGTCGATCGCCATGTTGGAGTGGTAGCGGGGCGGCGGGGCCTTGTCGTGGCTACGTCAATGTCCCCGGCAAGGATCTTGCCGGGGTCTCGCAAACCGTCCTGGCAAAGATCTTGCCGGGGGGGCTTGATCATCCAATCTTCACAAAGATCCGCATGCCACTACGCATGCGCCCCTGTGTCTTGGTCTCAACATTTGTCGATGGTGTCAGAGCCCTCAACCTCAAGGGTGGTGTTCTTGTCAGTGCTTCGCAAGTCGTCCCGGTAAGGGTCTTGCCGGGGCCTCGCGAGCCGCCCCGGCAAGGATCTTGCCGGGGCTCTAGCTTGTCTTCTGCTCCCTGGTTACTGGCTTGGACGCTGTCTTCGCTGCCTTGTATTCTATTCCCAGCTGCCCCCGTCAAGCCTCGCCACGGTCGCGGCTACAACTGCCCGTGCACAAGTAAGGGGTACTAAAAAGGGCCCAAACTTCAGTACACCAACACTGTTAGTCCAGCGTCTCCTCCTAAAGTCATGCCATCCTGGGACGGCAAGTCGCCGATGAGGTAGGTGGCTGAGGGCGAGTAGAGATCGGAAGCGCAGGAGAAGAGAGGGCAATCGGGGTCTGGGCCGACCCAAAATCCTAGGGTAGGCCGCGGCCCACCATGGCCACCCTATAGATCCACCCCAGCGGTGTACAAGCATTTTGAAACTAAATTAGGAACATTTGGCTGACCAATTAAACGACTCTGTTTTAATAATATCAGATTCATATTTGAACAACTAAGCTTATTTAGCTTGATGGGTGGAGCAGTGCTATTATGATATGAAGCACGTAGGCTGATCGTATAGTGCTCATAATAGGGGGGAAACCTTAAGCATGATCAATTAAACCCTATTATGACTGTGCCATGGCAGATTTGAAGCTGCAAACTGCAGAAATGCTACTTAGCAACCATTGTTTGCTTTGAACTAAGAACTAAGATTCTAAGAGCTTGAAAGAAAGTACAGGAACCAAGTTACGATCTATTTTCTGGTTGAGATAAAAAAGTTGAGCAGATATGAAGTAGTACCATCTCTCTTGCGGCGCCGTGTAGGCAGGCGGGGTGCGATGGCTGTCGATGCCGTGGAAGCAGATCTGCGACGATAGACGGATGCATCAGGGGATAAGTCCCGTTGCGGTAGACGAGAAGGTCATCAGAGCGGCCTCGGCAAGGAGGACGACGACGCCGATGAAGCGAGAGGACGCGATGCAAGGCTCCTGGTCCGTCGCCGTGGATGACAAACGTCCATCTCTAGCAGTGGACGACGCGGTCTTGGTAGGCGCTCCGGCATGGTGGAGGACGGCGACGATGGATGGGATGGCGGATGGAGGAGGCTGTTGAGGGGATGATGTTCTAGCATGGATGGTGTATGAATGGGAAAATGGAGGGAGAGGTATGGGGAACCATGTCTTTGGGACGCATCTGTCTAAAATATGGGAAAGTTACGAACTTAGCCCCCGTTTAAAATTTGGACGTCTCGTCGGTTGGGGATAGGACGGTAATCTCGCATCTCCCCAATATTTGACCAGAGTGATTTCGGGCGATGTGAGGGTGTTTTGGCGCCCATGGTTGGTGCCCACGGTGTATGAACGGGGCTGACAGGTAGGGCGGTTATGTCACATATGAGTGAAGTTACAAACCTGCCCCTATTAATAATATTTGCATACATCGATTTCGGCCGAGTCAAGTTTATTTTGCCGCCCACCATGTATGAATGGGGAAATGGAGGGAGAGACAGAGGTTTTTCGGACGAGCTTCAATCAAATGTGTTTTGTCTCCCATGTTTAGCGCCCACCGTGTCTGAATGGGCTCAGAGGCAGTCGTGTCATGTCTGATTGAAGTTACTAACCTACCCCTATTGATAGCAGTGGAAATCGGGCGATGGGTTGTCCGTGTAAGGGGTAGACAGTAATTTCCATATCGCAAACATTGGCTTTGGGCAGTCGACGTGGGAGTGGATGTTTTGCCACTTCTTTCAAATTTTGGGACAATAAGCATTCATGTTTACCCTGGCAACTAAATTCGAATCCATTTTGTATTCTTATACGAATCTTTACAAATCATTATTATTTTATATATATCTTCAAAAGCAAAACAAAGATGTATTCCACTATCATATATGAATATGATTTACAAATGCCGATACTCGAATTCAGAAGGTAGAATCCAGTTTAAGGTGAATTCAAATATTTGAAACCACTTTATGTCCAACTCAAGTGTAATATGTATGACACATGCAGCATATAGTGTACTCCCATTTAGATATGTACACAGCGATGTCTCAAGATTCAAAATACTGAGTCAATCAACCAATAATGTACAAAACTAATAGACATATAAACACTTATAGAGTATATGGATCAATAATATCAACTAACATACATAAGCCTGGTCGCTGTACTTTTTTTGCTAGAAGAGCATCATTTTTTAGCAATGCTAGTACAACATCTTGGCCCTTTCAGATGCATGCCACTTAAGGACCATCTATACTACTATTATTGTTGAATGAACATTTAGCCCGATTGGCATATTTGTAGATCTGGCATAGCAAACAAAATGAAATATCTTTGCCTCAACAAAAAAATGAAATGTCTCACAGTCTTATCAATTAATACAGACTCGTGCTAAAAAAAATACAGACCAAAAAACAAAAAACAATTATTACATTATGTCTAAAACAAATGGTTTTATTGATTACATGAACAAACACCACAAAGGTTATTCAACGATGGAAAAAACATTTCACCTATGATTTACAAAGTGGGATTTTAATTTCCTTTTTTCCTTCAGGACCTTAACAATGCGGTCAGTCTCAGTTTGCTTCGTTTTGAAATCCACCAAATATTTAATGGTTGTCTTGAGTACTGCTTGTGATTGTGCTGTTTGCTTCCTCAACATGTCAACTTCATCTCTAAGTGCAGAAGCAGAATCTCTTTCTACCAATAGTTTAGCCTCTAGAGCATTAGTAGTTGGCAATTCATGATGGACGATTGGGCCGGTGCCACTGCTCTGGGATGATACAACATCCATGGGGACCTTGCTCTTTGATTTTGGGCTAACCTATTTTCCCATTAAATTCTAGTTGGATTCGTAAAAGTTGAAGTTAGCAAAACATCTCAACTAGGAGTTAGAACAACAACCCAGTTAAACAAACAAGGAATATAAGAGTTTCTATTGGATGCTGAAAACTAGTTATTAACATCATTGCAACCGGTTGCAGCAGCAAAGCAGTTAAACAAACAAGTTTTGCAAAAGGTACCTGTTGTGGCATTGGAGTTTCTCTTGGATCCTGAAAGTTGAGTAGCCAATAACTTGATTAGAGCAACCAGTTGTAGCGGCAAAGTAGTTAAACAAACAAGTTTTGCAAAAGGCACCTGTTGTGGCATTGGAGTTTCTTTTGGACGCTGAAAAATTGAGTAGTCGGTAACATGATTAGAGCAACAAGTTATAGCAGCAAACCTGTTACACAAATAAATTTTTGAAAAGGTACCTACTGTGCAATTGGACTTCCAATTGGATCCTGAAAAGTTGAAGTTGGTATGATGATTACAGCAACAAGTTACAGCAGCAAACCAGGTGAAAAAGAAGTTTTTGAAAACATACCTGATGTGCTATCAGAGTTTCAGTTGGATCCTGCAAACTTGAATGTTAGCAATCATAAATAAAGTGTTGCAAGAGCCATAAGAAATTAACATTAAACTAGTGAAACTAACCAGTTTTGACAATGTATTTAATTACACATGAACTAGTAAAACTAACAAGTTCTTGGCAACGTATTAAAGTAACAAGTCGGTACCATTTACCAGCAACACAGACATTTGTAAATTTCTTTGATATAAGCAAAATGATTCTGACACATATATATAAGTTTAAAAGATGTTGTCCCTCATAAAAACCTAACATTTGTCTGTCTATGAGCATGCAAACATTACTAGTGCTACAAGTCATAACAGCAAACCATTTAAACAAATAGGGCATTAGAAGGTAAATTACACATGAATTTTGCTGCACCCTAGAAGTAGATATGACCAGCTATCTACGTGCTTAAGTAGCTATTTAAGTTCAGGAAAAGAGGTAATTCTATAAATAGTAAGTATCAAACACATAGGTAGGCGCAGTCTATAATAGGATTAACATGCTATGGTATTATGTAATCAGTAGCAAACTAAATTAAGCCAAGCAAGGTAATTGAACAATTTTGCAAGCAGTGGCTAACTAAAATTCCGAGAAGCAGGTAATTGAACTTATGCTAGCTCTTTGTACAGGCACACTGCAACTTCTTTTTCGCTTACAAGGTTCTACGAAGGAGTCCATGGCATCAATTGCTTGGATACACGGTCCCAATACTTCTTTCTTCCCACACTTCATTTGTAAGTCGAATGGTTAATCTGACAAGTCCTTGATATGTTATATGAGGACGGGTTGTCAGACTAGTTGTAGCAACACACATCACACTGGCTTTTACTATATATTTCATGCGATTACATTTGACATATCAAGATCTAAGCAATCTACAATAGGATGATAAGACTGGCATCCTTCACATTATTGGCAAACTTAGTTCATAGAAACAAGAAATTCAACCATTCTGTGGGTAAATCAAAAGCGCCACTTGAATATTTTTCACTACCCCAATCTTACACGTAAAAAGGGGCAGCGCCACCACAGGGGCTGGTTTGGGCGGCCGTCTCGAGTGGCTGGAAAGTGCGCACCTAGTTTGAGTCATGCTGGTTGGCCCAGGCTAGTTTTGTTCGTCCCAGCGCACGAGCAGGCAATGTAAAAAATGAAGAAAAACATTTCAATTTGGATAAGCCAATAACGTAAGTGCAAGGCAGGCCCTATAGCAGGCTCGCGGCCCGAACGAGCGCCTCCCATATCGATCGATAGCAGGAAAAATCCCCAATTCGTTCTCTCCAGCCTCCAGTCTGGTTTGCTCCTTACATAGCCACTATTGGACAGACCGATGGAGCTCTTCCTCGCGCCCTCATTGGACGCCAGTCGCCGAGCTTCAACCGAATGGAAGGACAAGAATATGAAGATCCAAACCTGGGTGTAGCCTGTGTGGGAGGCTGCAGCGGCAGCAAGGGCATGGCATCGAGCTTGCGCAAATGGGCAGTCGCAGCTTGCAAGAGCAGCATGCGCAATGAGCATGTACATCACATCCCTGGTAATATCTAATTCAACTATTCAATTTCTGGGCAATAGTTAAAGCTGATGGTGTTGTAAAACTGCTTGTATGTAGGGAATCCATAAGAAAATGAAACCAATTTCTGCTTGTTTTATAACTCCCCCAATCAATACTGAACTGACTGAACCTGATGTGTCTAATCAAGTTTCCGGTGCAAACATAAAAGCTTATGTTGTTCTTGAGCCTGAAGTGCCTAATGAACAGACTACTAATGAAGGATTTGATGCAAACATTTTACATGCTCCTGGTGATGAACATATAGTGTCTAATGAGGGATCTAATGCAAGCATTTTGCAAGCTCCCATTGAAGGATTTATTATCTAATGATGATCTGCTATGTTGAGAGAGAGAGAAATATTTGTAGGAATTGATGACAAGCAAATTATAGTACATTTTCATGGCTCGAGGAAACGTCGAGGCCATCTACCACAATGCCCCCGTATCATGACAACCTAGCATAAATAATTTTCTAATATGTTGTTTCAAACTATTGGCATACTAGTGCAAGATAGATATATTGATATGCAGTTTGCGCACTAGTTATAGGTGCAATTATACTTGGATATTTTCGGCTAGAGAACGAATAAATTAAGCAGGTACAGTCCATATTAGTAGTCCTTGTCCACCATGTTGTATTTTGTGTTTTTTGGTGCTTACATCATCTAGTGGTTTATAATCTGGAACTACTTTGGATCATTAGCTCGTTTTCAAAGTGCATGTAGCTTCACATTTCTCAAGTTATGTTGATTTCCGGAGTGCAAGTGCCTTCGTATTTTTAAGTTAAATTTTCGCCCCTGGTAACTTGAATTCGTGGATCCGCCACTGCACACAAATCATACATGCAGGCCAGTACGAATTAAATGAAATGCAGGGACTTACACTAGCTTGTTGTACAGGCTCTGCAGCTCTGCTTGCACTTGGGATGTTCCATGTACAGGTCCATGTTACCACTTGCTTGGATGTGCAGGCCCAGTGCTCCTTGCATCGCCCTCTGCATTTTTGGAACGGCAAATGGTTGATCAAATGAGAGGAATTGACCATGCTATTGTACCAGAGGACACGTACTTACAAGGTTATACCGACATGCAGGATGTGTACCAGATCCCGTAGCACCATCATGTTTCGCTAAAAAATGGTTTTACTTGTTTCAGATGATATCTCCAGAACAAATAAGAGTTAAAGTCAGAGTTGCATAGGCGTGTAAGCTAAGAGAGCAGTAAAAGGATATGCAAACATTGTCGGAATAGTGCACATGGGAGTGATATGTGGATACCTAGTTCGGGCTGGCGTTTGGGCATGCTCGCCTAGAGTGAGGGTCACTTCAGAGTTATTGTGGGTGATGCACTGGCGTTTGCTGGCCGCGTACGTATGCAGATCTTGAGTGGCAGCGGAGCGCTACCATGCGGTGGATTATGTCGTTGGTGAAGCACCAACGACCTCGGGGGGTGGAGGTGCGACGATGTGCTCGGTTAAGTAGCCCCGATGAGGTGGGAGACAGCGTCGGTGAAGCGCACCTGATGCAGTGGAAGTCGGTGTCTGTGAGGCACATCGGCTGCAGCGGTCGATGTTTTCTGTGGACCACCTGGTGCGGTGGACGAGGGTGTAGATGAGGTAGCTCCAGAGGAGTGGTGAAGCGCGACCGTCGTCTTCGCTGTCATCGTCCCGCACAGAGGTGGGGAAAGAGACGAGACGAGGGGAGATTCGAATTTTGCTTCGGATGGCGGCAAATTAGGGATTTGTGCGCTCTGGGCACGCAAGGGGATGGGGGAGAAGGGAAATTTTGCAGGGCGGGAATTGGGGCCGCCAGATATTTCAATCTGAAACGTGGAAGCACGAACCATTTTTGTTGTCCTTCTTTTGGGGGGGGAAGGGAGGGGGTGGGTGCTAGCGTCCGTACGACACACGCGACCACCACGACATGACCCTGGTCTGCCTGGTGCGCCTACATTTGAGAATGCAAATGAGTCTTCTTTCATTGGCAAACGAATATGTATGTATTACCATGCCCGTGTTTTCCTTGCAAATAATTAGTCCTTTGAAACGAGATACTATAAATTAATTACCAAGGAGTTCTTTGAATTAGAGTGTGTTTGTCACATAGCGATCTCCAATTCTAACGTGGATTTCGCATTTCATGGTATCCACACTACTTTTTAAATTCAAATTCATATGTATAAGATGAACATTATGGTAGTGAGAAAATCTTGGATGGGTTCAAGCATATGACCTCACACATACAAAATACCACAACAATCGAGTTAATATCAACTTCTGCAAACCTAGTATGGCACGAATTCGAAATAATTACGAAAGCCGTATGCATGGTCCTTAATTCAAATCTTATAATGTACACTAAATTGAAACATCAATATTAAGTCTTGTACTATCTACATTCAAATGTTGTTTTTAGGCCCCCCCCAGCACACACGCTACATACTTCCTCTATCGATCAATCTTCCTCTCCTAACCACCTTACAAAGTTATTGGTTTACGACACACGCTCATTCTTTCTCTCCATGTTTCGATCTCTAACTCTCTCAAATACAAAACCCCCTTTTTCCACAATGTCAACAAATGTATCTCTCGCACACACCCGCCATTGCACTCCATTTTGAGCTCTCTCTCCCTCCCACCCTCTCTCGCTAGATACATGCATTGCCTATCTAGACCCCCCCTCTCGCGCGCACACACACATTGTATATCTAGGTCACTCTCTCGAGACCATCTCCCTCTTTATTCCGCACGGCGGCCCACACTCACTCAATCTCTTTGTCTTTATCTAAGTCTCGATTAACCTCGCTTTCTCTCACACACAAACGATATATCTCCCTGTTCTGCCCTCGATCGATACACTCTATACTCTCTCCCGCAGATTGTCTATCTAGGTCAGTCTCTCCAAGCCATCCCACTCTTTCGACCTCATGGAGGCCGACGCTTGCTCAATCTCTCTCTCTCTCTCTTTATGTATGTCTTGATTGACCTCACTCTTTCTCACACACAAACGATATATCTCCATGTTTTGTCCCAATTCGACATATTCATATTATATACTCTCTCACGCACATTGTCTATCTAGGTCACTCTCTCCAACCCGTCTCACTCTTTCGATCGCATGACGACCCACACTCGCTCATCTCTCTCTCTTTATCTATGTATCGATTGACCTTGCTTCCTCCCATGCACAAACGATATATCTACCTGTCTGTGACTGGATCATCTCTCAAGCTCTCTCTTAGAGCCCTCACCCTTCACAAAAGCTTAATCAGACAATATCTCTCCAGAGCATATATATCTTTTCAACGAATGTCAGGCCACACTCACTTTGACTCTCTATCTATGTCTCGATTGACCTCGCTTCCTCATGCCATATCTTCAACACCTTGAAGCTACCTCTCCATCCCTCAAAGAGCCGGAGCTATTTACATTGCGAGGGGGACTCCAACCTTGGATTAATTTGTGAAGACATTTGTTCCGGTGGGTTTAGATTATATTTTTGTAGCATTCGGCCCATAACTACTCCAAACACCGTTGCAACCCCCACCCCTCCCCCAATTGATTTCGCTCTGGCTCGGTCACCTATCTCTCGCACGCCCTTTCTCAACTTCAACGTCGCACCATGGTATTTTTGCAAAAAAACTCTAGTGTTCTCTTTAAGTATTACATATAAGCTACAAACTACACACTGGGAGTCCACCTGTAATGGAACAATTTTGACCCAGAAATTAAAGTGCTACAAACTACACACCGGGGGGCCCACCTGTCATGGAACAAATTTGGACCCGTATATAAATTAAAAATGAAAAAGTATGAGGATCGAACATCCGACTAGGGCCTTCCAGCCTGTTGGGACAGAGAGTATATCAACCAGAGGGGGGTGAATGGGAGATTCAAAAATTCTTACGAATGTTATGAATTGATCCCAAACACAGAAGTGGAAATAAGGTTCGGTAGATATAAACTTATACAAGCACTTTATCAAGGAACATATCCATCGAGGTAGAAAGCAATAATGGTACAAGCATAGGATATCACAGGTTTGACAATGATGAGGGTAAAGCAATAAGCTAATAGATTCAGTAGCATGAGATGGAAACAAGGATAGAACTACGAAGGAAAAGTACGAGAAATAACTATGATAGGGTGAATGAAAACAACACAGGGGAGTCACGCCAGTCTGAATTAATGCAATCAGAAAAGTATACAACTGAAATGACCACACAGTATGATGAGATTGCAACAGAGAGAGCAACGAATGATAACAGATGACAACGACGAAAGATATGCCACAGATAATGACTAATCAGATAAGCTATCGACATAGAGCACGAAAGTAAACTACTGAAAGTAATGCAGTGAAGTAGATCGAACTAGTGGTGCTCGATGGCGACAGATGAATTTGGTAGACCAGTTCGCCCTTCTGCCAAAGGACTACGTCTGGTTGGAGGGGTTGTGATTTATCACAGAAGATAAACTCTATTCGCCCTATTCTCCTTCAACTCGGAGCTGATCATACTCCAGTTAATTTCACTCATGGTAGATACTTTTCGGTGATCTCCAAACCTTTGATCGACCTTCACGAACCACAATCACTCTTGGTTGCTGAAGATCTTGCTCGGTGAAGACAACAACTCTTCAAAACTCAAGCCGACACCTATCCATCCAGAGAGTGCACATCTCTCAAGAGTAATAGGTACAAGAACTCTAAACTCAGAACTACTGTGATGCTAAACCACTATCTAAGTTTTGGGCTCTTGATTTTTTCTCTTGATGGATCTTAAACTCGAATCACTCGAAGAGGGGATGCTCAGTCAATCTTCTCAGAAATCTTAAGCCGAGTAGCCAACGGACAACGTTGGAGCGGGGTGGCTATTTATAACCGCAGCATTCCCTGAAGGGAAATGACCAAAACGGACATGTGGATCAGCCAATGGCCGAACGACATGAGTCCAACAGTCGGAAATTTGAGCACAATGGTAACATTCCTTGCGGAGGAAGTAATGCTATCTCCTCAGTTTGAATGGTATCTCCTACAGCACGAAGAACAACGTCTACTACTAACAGGTAATCATTCGAAACATAAAGAGATTTCTCTCAGTCTCGCATAGGTTTTGCACTAAGCATCACAGCGGATCTAAGCTTCGAGAACCTATACCCCTCTTAATAGTATGGAGGTCTTATGACTCAAATGAATGAAAGAAGAACAACAAAATGAATACTACGTCTTCGCTTTGTCTTCGACTTCCATTCGCTGCTGTCAATCTCTTCGGACAACGGCTCCGAACAAATTGCTTCGCTTCAGCAATAAACTTTCGAGGTGTTAACTCCTTCACATCAATCTTCTCGACTACATGTTCTCAACAGATGTGGCTCATTCTTCTCTGCAACATAGATATTCTTCGATGAAGTTCCTTGAACTTGACACCGGAGACATCATTCTCTTTGGTTCTGCATGGGCTATTTCTCTCTGTGTGCACTAGCAAACAAATCAGTCCATGCCTGTTACTGTCAACAATCTCCAAAACATAAGAGAGCAAATATTGCACCAACAATCTCCCCCTTTTTGGACGATTGTTGACAAAACAGAACACATCAAAGGATAGGTAATGGAATGGAATGCGAAGGATAATGAAAGACGAGAGATAATTATGAAGATAAAACACGCTCCCCCTGATGATATGCATCGAATGCATAGAAGATAAGACGGTAGGTAGCAAGATGAATATTCGTACGAGTGATATTAAAATATGATCTCATTCGTGGTCTCTTTCAATACACTCGACAGTGTCTGAGGTATTTCCTGTCACACACAATCTTTGAAAAAGATTTTTTAGAGATAGCGAATACTTTGAAATGATTTTTGACGAAGGATAAGCCATGAGGATTTGCTCAGAACATAGTTTTAATCCACATGAGATATAAGTTCCCTGCAAGTTAGATGCTCGAGGAGAATCAGAGCAAGGGAAACAATGGTATATTTGCTCGGAGTAGATACGCTTCAAACAAAGTTTTCCTGCAACAAAGGTGATACAAAAGAGATGTGCGAGGAAAAACAGCTTGTGTAATAGAGAGATTTTGCTTTCTGATCTCAAGAAATTTAAACTGAAGCTAACTTTCTTCTCCTACAAGGTTAGATAGTGAGATATAATCATTGTAGAATATCTAACCATAAGACACATATAGTTTCAAGGAGTAAAATATCTTTTTAGAGAAGCATGATTTCCAATCCTCTTTGAAGTGTTTTACTTTCCCCACATGATAGACAAGTATCAAGAATAATTATTGCAAGGAAGTAAACTTTTGATTGCACCTGCAAACAAATAATTTGGAAGCAAATAGCATTGCAGGGGGGTTATTAACGGTACATGACGACCAAGTATTTCAACACCACAGGCGGTGCTTCAAGTTCCAAAAGCAAATTGTTCGATGAAAAAAGATTGCTTTTCTTATACTAATGGATCTCACGAAGGTTTTGTTAAGTTTTGTGTGATTGAAGTTTTCAAGTTTTGGGTGAGATCACGATGGATGAAGGAATAAGGAGTGGCAAGAGCCTAAGCTTGGGGATGCCCCATGGCACCCCGAGTTAATATTCAAGGAGAACCAAGCAACTAAGCTTGGGGATGCCCCGGAAGGCATCCCCTCTTTCTTCTAACGACAATCGGTATTTTACTTGGAGCTATATTTTTATTCGTCACATATCATGAGTTTTGCTTTGAGCGTCTTGTATTATATGAGTCTTTGTTTGTTTTTCTTTTTAGTTTGTCACAAGTATCCTTGCTAGACACACCTATTTGAGAGAGCCAAAATTATGCTATGATTTGTTAGAATTGCTCTTTATGCTTCACTTAAAAAAATTGAGCAATAGAATTGCTCTAGTGCTTCACTTATATCTTTTTTAGCACGGTGTGCTTTAATATTTTTGAAGAAATACTCTCATGCTTCACTTAGATTAATTTGAGAGTTAGTAAAATTTTGAAGAAATTCTCTCATGCTTCACTTATATTATTTTGAGAGAAGAAAATTTTTATGCTCATGTTCTTCACTTAAATTTATTTGAGCTTGTCAAAAGCAATTGCAAAATATGAAATTAGTATCAAAGTGATAGATATTCAAGAGGGATATAATAAAAACTTTCATGAAGATCATTGGACAAAATAAACTTGATTCTTTGTAATAGTTTTGAGATATGATGATAGTAATATATGAGTCATGTTGGTGAGTAATTATGCTTTAGTAAGAATATTGGTGTTAAGGTTTGTGATTCCCTATGCAAGCACGAAAGTCAATAGTTATGCAATGAAATTACATCCTACTTGTGGTGCATTATTCGGTGTTAGTTATGCTCAATGCTCACTTATGTGAATTTTCATTTCTTGGTTGGTTGCTTCTCATTCTTTTTGCTAGCCTCCACTTGTACTAAGTAGAAATACTACTTGTGCATCCAAACACTTTAAACCCAGTTTTGCCATATGAGTCTACCATACCTACCTATATGCGGTATTTCCGTGCCGTTCTAAGAAAATTTGTATGTGCCAACTCTAATTTTTCAAAATGAATTTCCTTTTTGTGTGCTCGTACCGCTCATGAAGCGGCAGGGGGTGGCCGATATTTTCCATGCTAGATGTGTTATTCTCAAGATGAGTGTTTATTCACTTGTCATTGCACAAGAGTATGGCGGTAATAGGGATGCCCAGTCCCTAAATGAAAAAGAAATTTACTTTATGTTATCAAATAATAAATTCCTTGGAAAGTGTTGGTATGGACGGTACCCGTGGATACGGCTAGCCGTGGAATGTGAAAGTATGGTGGAAAAAGGAATAAACTTTATTTTATGTTTGGGAACGGCCTATGATATATCTAGCATGGAAAGTGTTGGGAATTACTCGGTCATTCTCGTTGATGTGAAAAGCATGCCTCTAAAATTTTTTTATCTCTCAATTTAAGCTTTGAGCTCTGGAACCTCTACAAATCCCTACTTCCCTCTGCGAAGGTCTTATCTATTTACTTTATGCAATTTTTATTGTTATTTGAGTCTCCATCTTCTCTTATAAAGCACCAACTAGGGAGCACTATGATCATACTTGTGCATTGGATGTAGCTAATATTCGAGTGTGTTTCATGAATGGATCAATGATTGAGCATGATGGGATAGGGATAACTTTATTTAGTGTTGATATTTTGAAAGACATAATTGCTTGTTGATATGCTTGAGTATTGAAGTTATCATGTCAAGTATAGACTATTGCTTTGAACCATCTAAAAGTCCAAATGTCCATGATAAAAAAGAAAAGAATATGAGATGAACATGTTAGGCAGCATTCCACATCAAAAATTCTGTTTTTATCATTTACGTACTCGAGGACGAGTAGGAATTAAGCTTAGGGATGCTAATACGTCTCCAACGTATCTATAATTTTTGCTTGTTCCATGCTGTTATATTATCATTCTTGGATGTTTTACAATCATTTTATAGCAACTTTATATCATTTTTGGGACTAACCTATTGACATAGTGATCAGTGCCAGTTGCTGTTTTTTGCTTGTTTCTTACTTCACAGAATATCAGTACCAAACAGAGTCCAAACGCAGCGAAGCTTTTTGGAGATTTTCTTAGACCAGAAGACACCTTGCGGGCCAAGAAAGCACTAGAGGGGATCCCCGTGGGTACCACAAGACACCTTGCCACGCCCAGGAGCCCAGGTGCGCCCAGGTGGGTTGTGGGCCCCATAGAGGTCTCCTGCACCACCTCTTTTCCATATAAATTCCCAAATGTTCCAGAAACCCTAGGGTAGTCGAGGAAACACAATTCCAGCCGCCGCAAGTTCCAGAACCATGAGATCAAATCTAACACCATCACAGAGGGGTTCATCATCCTCATTGGTGCCTCTCCGATGATGCGTGAGTAGTCCACCATAGACCTAAGGGTCCATAGGCAGTAGCTAGATGGCTTACTCTCTCTTTTTGCTTCTCAATACAATGGTCTCTTGGAGATCTATTTGATGTAACTCTTTTTGTGGTGTGTTTGTTGGGATCCGATGAACTTTGAGTTTATGATCAGATCTATATCCATGAATATTATTTGAGTTTTCTTTGATCTCGTATATGCATGATTATTTATAGCCTCATATTTCTTCTTCGAATCTTTGGTTTAGTTAGGCCAACTAGATCGATTTTTCTTGCCATGGGAAGAGGTGCTTTGTGATGGGTTCGATCTTGCGGTGTCCTCTCCCAGTGACAGAAGGGGCAGCGAGGCACACATGTATCGTTGCTATTAAGGATAACAAGATGGGGTCTATTCCTACATGAATAGATCCTGTCTACATCATGTCATCGTTCTTATTGCATTACTCTGTTTCTCCATGAACTTAATACACTAGATGCATGCTAGATAGCGGTCGATGTGTGGAGTAATAGTAGTAGATGCAGGCAGGAGTCAGTCTACTAATCTTGGATGTGATGCCTATATATTAATCATTGCCTTGGATATCATCATAATTATTCGATCTTCTATCAATTGCCCAACAGTAATTTGTTTACCCACCGTGTGCTATTTTCTCGAGAGAAGCCACTAGTGAAATCTACGGCCCCCAGGTCTATCTTTTATCATATTGCTTTTTGATCTATTTTTTATCACATTTGTTTTCAGATCTATTATTCTAAAAACCCAAAAATACTTTGCTACACTTTTTATTTGCATCTTTTATTTCATGTTTTATTCAGATCTATTTATCCAAACACATACAAAAAAATCTATCTTTTTACCGAGGAGGGATTGACAACCCCTCTTACGCGTTGGGTTGCGAGGATTTGTTCTTTGTGTGCAGGTGCCGTTTACAAGTGTTCCTTGGTTCTCCTACTAGATTGATACCTTGATTTCATAACTGAGGGAAATACCTACGGTAGCTGTACTGCATCATCCCTTCCTCTTTGGGGAAATACCGAGGCAGTTTCAAGCCGCATCAGATATCATGAAAGAATTGCAACTCTGATTGCTGGTTAGGAATTGTCATTTGATTTCATTCTAATAGCTGTCATGCTTTAGTTAATTTTCTATATTCTCCTGGCGACAGTATCTAAAACCAGCGCCATACCGATCGCTTGCATTATTTACCGGATGAAATGCGCTGAGTTAGAACACATGGGCCCCCAAACATGCAGGCCCACCGGCCTGTGGCCCAAAGTCCAGACCCATCAGCTTATCTGAGTATTTTATTCTCATCTGAACCCCATATTATGTTATATATATTCCCCTTGATTTTTCTTAAGTATAAAGTTGTGATATAAAAGATTTTTATATTTCTTTACAGAGGGAGTATCTCTCTATCAAAAAAATATTTATGTGTAACTAGTTACTCCTGCCTTTCTACTTCCTTTCGCTAATATGCGGGGCATCCGGCAATGGGGTCCACGTGCCATGCACCAAATTAGAGTGCAAAACTGCACGGTAGACTCACCCCGGTCGTAGCACCGTAGTAATGCCCAATGAGCCATCAAATCACAAAACCCCCACCTTTCCAGCAGTAGCAGTAAGCTGGACGGACGAAGCAGCAATATTTCATTGGGACTGAATCCCCTTCTCCCTCGTCTGCTTGTTCATAGAAAACCTCCTCTCGGCGATTTCTTACGGTTTTCTCATGGAGAAGCAGGTACGAATTCTTCATCCATCCCCGATAAATCCTAGTCCCTTGGTCGCCGGTAATCCTAGGATGGCAGCCGCCTCCGTTGATGCATTTTTCTTCCTACTGAATCTAGTGTGTTTCATTTGAAGTGCCCAATGTGCAAGGAACCTACAGGTTTCTACGCCCTAGTCGAGATACCGGACTTGTTCCTTCTCATCTTAACACAGGATTTTAAAACGCGCACAGTATGTTCCTAGAATCCTCTTTTCTATCCGGGAGGGTTGGGGTTTTTGAACATGTTGTCGACTAATTTGGAAATTTGGATTGCTATATTTGGATAAAAGGTACTAGTACCATGGTCAACACTGAGGTGAAAGAGGAAATTATTTCTAGATTTGGATAGTGAATAAATTGTGTTCTGATATTATTTTCCCTGCAGTGCATACCTTTCTCTGCGAGAACACATGTACTCAAGATGGTTGGCCTTGCCATAACTGAATACGCTAGTTTAATGGTCACATTGAAGACATGCCATGGATATAAGTTCCCAGTTGGGTTCATGAACCAAGAAGATCGCTCCTTTTTTATGGTCGAACTTGGATAAACTTTCTCAAGTGTTACGGACTGCAAGTTGGCACATGAATGTTGATGGAAATAGAAGAACCTGGTCTCATCTTCACTGTGACCTTCCACCCCGGCGTCATTCCAGTAGTTCATCCATGTTAGTTTTGTATCTGGTTCTTGCATGTTGCCTTGGTTACTTCTTAATCCACCTATTCTGTCTAACTAATCACAATTTGACTTTAGAAGTAGCAACAATTTTTGATTCCCTTCTCTCACGAAGATGCTACTTCTAAATAATATTTCTTATAATTGGTGGCACGTGTATGTAATTACAAACTTCAGGACACTACTTGTTTGTTATTTGATAAGAACTCGGTTATTACTGATGGCACTGAAGTTGACTGGGACGACATCCACCAGTTCCTACACTTTATTGATCATCTTGAGGTCCTTGCGGGGCATTTCAATGGTGGAAGGCCACGTGGGATATGTGTGCCACTGCTGCACACGTTGAGCAAGTCCAACTGTGTCAAGAAACTAATGGTACGAGCTATTTTTTGTTATATATATTGTTCATAAACTCTTTCTTATACACAGTTTTACAGCTGTGATCTTCTTGAAACAGAAACTGCCCAGTTTTATTGTTCCCATACAGATGCATGACCATGGTCGGGTCAGACTTGCGCTTGGTCACAACATGATGTTTATGTCAACCTACTCCATTTCCCTTAGAGGTGAAAAGATACTTATTCATGGGTGGTCTCAAATAATGAAGGCCCATTGATCTTGGAGAATAGGACAGAAGGTTATGTTCATGCTTTTCCATGGCTCTCAAGGGAATATCCTGTTTATTGAACACATTGAGAGATGAAGCCACTTTCAGAAGGTTGTGGACGCGCGGGGTGGCGCCTCGGCCTTGTTCAGGGGCTTGGTCGCCTGACCCTTGGTTAACTGTACCCAGAGTAACATAGTTCAAGGTGTGCTTTGTACGGTTGAACCTATATAAGTACTCATACATCTTTCAGCTATGGTTGTTAAGTGCCCCTGCTGGTTTCAGTTAAGGTTGTTAAGTACTCCTGTTGCTTTTACAGTCTATCATGTGTTTTCAGTCTCGTCTTCCTCCAGCCGCCAAAACCAAAACAATGCCGGCGGGGCCGCCTGCTCCCGCCTCCCACGGCTGGCTGCGCCTCAACGAACGCATCGCCGCCCCACCGTCTCCTAAATCATTAACGCCGATGTCAGCCCCACCCCGCACCCGAACTAGTCAACCGTTGTACTCCCCTTCGCCCGCGACTTCACTGCCACATCTTCCCCGGCTACTGTTTGTTACCGTCCGAGGCCCCGTCATTGTCCTCCGCGTGCTTTGGTGCACTCGCCGCGGCGCCGCCCTCTCGCATTGTCAACATGGTCAACAAACGAGAGGAATCGAAAGAGGACTATACGTGGAGAGGATGACAGTAGGGACCCACCATGTCCATGGCCGTACACAAGCAAGTTCCTCATTTTTTGTTATATACTCCATTGTTAGCATATAGAAAAGGAAAATGCTTCCTCCCAGTGGTTTGCTGACATCTGGGACCCACGACATTGTCAACCTATAGTCAATAGACAAGAGAACTGCACAAGAGCGGCTGACACCTGGGATGTATTTGCTTGAGCAGTATTTTATTTTTGTTATTGTTGAGACGGAGCAGGATTTGAACTGGGCTATGGCCTGTCTAGCCCAGGCTTCTATTTTACGTTTACCACATGACCAGCCCAACTATTTTTTCTTTGTGAAAATGGCTAGCCTAGTTTATTTTTTCTGAAGCATACCCAACCCAGGCCTACTTATTTTTCTCTGCCCTGCTGGGCTGCAACTCTTTCAAGACGACTGCAAATCTTAAAAGTAAGATGAAATGGGCTGTAAATATAAACAAAACACGACAAATTGGCAATTACTTTCAAATTTCTGAATATTTTCACATTTTCATATTCCAATTTCATTGGGTTTTCACCTCATTTAAATATATCTTGAAAGTACTTTAAATTTGGCTCGACATTTCGGTATTAAAAATAGTTTGGACCCCACCAAAATATGCGAAATTTCGTTTAAATTTTTAACCATGGCCCTGGCCAACAAAAAGAAAATGGACTGCAATAAATTGCATAAGAAGTTGCAAATGAGCTGTAAATTATTAAAAAAAATAGGAAATTAGCTGACTTGTGGGCCTATTAAGTTGACGCGTATGCAAGATTTTTTTACTTATTATATATTAGTCAACAAACGATTCTAGAAGAAGTGACCGTTGGATGTCAATCCAACGGCCGTCGTGCTTCTTCAATCTCTAATCTTCTTGCTCTAGCCGCCAAATCCAGCGCCGACAGGATCGCCTGCTCCCGCCTCCCATGGCCGGTTGTGCTGCCGCGTAGGCCTCACCGCCCCCTACTACTCCCACCGCTGCCCAGGCTATCCCTCTACTCATCCACATCCCTCCACAGATGTGGCTTCGCCACCTCCGGGTCATTCCCTTCCTGGGTCTCGCCGTCGTCCACCGTGTTGGTGTTCTCGGCACGGCGTGGTCAACGTTGTCAACAAACGACAACATCGAAAGAGGGGTGTACGTGGAGAGGCTGACAGTAGGGACCCACATGGTCCATAGCCGCACGCAAGCAAGTACCTCCTTATTATGCCAAAAAATGAATCATCCCCATGACAGCTGGGACAAACCAGCTATATCTTTGCACCGAAGGAAGTGCCTCCTTATGAAGCGAAAAATAAAAATTGCTCCCCATTGATACGTCTCCAATGTATCTATAATTTTTTATTGTTCCATGCTGTTATATTATCATTCTTGGATGTTTTACAATCATTTTATAGTCATTTTATATCATTTTTTGGTACTAACCCATTGACATAGTGCCAAGTGACAGTTGTTGTTTTTTGCATGTTTTTTACATCGCAGGAAATCAATACCAAACGGAGTCCAAACGCAGCGAAACTTTTTGTGGATTTTTTTTGGACCAAAAGACATCCAGTGGGCCGGAGAAGCACCTGGGGGGTTCTCCGAGGGGAGCACAACCCACCAGGGCGCGCCTGGAGGCCCAGGCGCGCCCTGGTGGGTTGTGCCCACCTCGGGTGCCCCCCGAACTGCCTCTTTGCTCTATAAATACCCCAATATTCCAGAAACACTAGGAGATTCGACGGAAATCAATTCCAGCCGCCGCAGAGTCCAGAACCACCAGATCCAATCTAGACACCATCATGGAGGGGTTCACCACTTCCATTGGTGCCTCTCTGATGATGCGTGAGTAGTTCTTTGTAGACCTACGGGTCCGTAGTTAGTAGCTAGATGGCTTTCTCTCTCTCTCGTTTGATTCTCAATACAATGGTCTCTTGGAGATCCATATGATGTAACTCTTTTTGCGGTGTGTTTGTTGGGATCCGATGAACTTTGAGTTTATGATCAGATCTATCTTTTTATCCATGAAAGTTATTTGAGTCTTCTTTGATCTCTTATATGCATGATTGCTTATAGCCTCGTATTTCTTCTCGGATATTTGGGTTTTGTTTGGCCAACTTGATCTATTTATCTTGCAATGGGAAGAGGTGCTTTGTAGTGGGTTCGATCTTACGGTGCTTGATCCCAGTGACAGAAGGTGAACCGACACGTATGTATTGTTGCTACTAAGGATAAAATGATGGGGTCTATTTCTACATAAATAGATCTTGTCTACATCATGTCATCGTTCTTATTGCATTACTCCGTTTCTCCATGAACTTAATACACTAGATGCATGCTGGATAGCGGTCGATGTGTGGAGTAATAGTAGTAGATGCAGGCAGGAGTAGGTCTACTAATCTTGGACGTGATGCCTATATAATGATCATTGCCTGGATATCGTCATGATTATTTGAAGTTTTATCAATTACCCAACAGTAATTTGTTCACCCACCGTTTGCTATTTTTCTCGAGAGAAGCCACTAGTGAAACCTACGGCCCCCCGGTCTCTTTTCCAATATATTTGCTTTCAAGATCTGTTTTGCTATTCGCTCTTTTCTTTATTTGCAACTTTTATTTTCAGATCTATGAAACCAAAAATACAAAAATACCTTGCAGCACTTTATTTTATTTGGCATTCGATCTATCAATATTTACTACTCTCTCACGTCCGTTTGCCAATTTTTTGGCGCCGTTGCCCGAAAGGGATTAACAACCCCTTTTACACGTCGGGTTGTGAGTATTTGTTATTTGTGTGCAGGTGGTGTTTACGTAGTGTTGCTTGGTTCTCCTACTGGTTCGATAACCTTGGTTTCATCACTGAGGGAAATACCTACCGCCGCTGTGCTGCATCATCCCTTCCTCTTTGGGGAAATACCGACGTAGCTTCAAGCCGCATCATAAGGAATTTCTGGCGCCGTTGCCGGGGAGGATCTTCAACATATACTAGGTTCCTAATCACAAATCTCATCTCCTTGCAATTTACATTATTTGCCATTTGCCTCTCATTTTCCTCTCCCCCACTTCACAAAAATTTGCCGTTTTGTTTGCCCTCTTTTTCGTTCGCCGTTTTCTTTCCGGATCTGTTTTTTGAGTGCAATCTTGTTGTGTAGTCACAATGACTCAAGAGAACACCAAGTTGTGTGATTTCTCAAATACCAACAACAATGATTTTCTTAGCACTCCAATTGCTCCTAGTGCGGAGACTTGTGATATTAATACTGCTTTGCTGAATCTTGTTATGAAAGATCAATTTTCCGGTACTCCTAATGAGGATGCCGCGGCCCATCTTAACACATTCGTGGAATTATGCGATATGCAAAATAAAAAAGATGTGGACAATGATGTTGTGAAGTTGAAATTATTTCCGTTTTCTTTGCGAGATCATGCAAAATTTTGGTTTTCTTCTTTGCCTCGTAATAGTATTGATTCTTGGAATAAGTGCAAAGATGCTTTTATCACTAAGTATTTTCCGCCCGCAAAAATTATTTCCCTTAGAACCCATATCATGAATTTCAAGAAACTTGAACATGAGCATGTTTCACAATCTTGGGAAAGGATGAAAATGATGCTAAGGAATTGCCCAACTCATGGGTTAAATCTTTGGATGATCATACAAAATTTTTATGCGGGGTTGAATTTTGTTTCTCGTAATCTTTTAGATTCCGCTGCGGGTGGTACTTTTATGGAAATTACTTTGGGTGAAGCCACCAAATTGCTTGATAATATCATGGCAAATTATTCACAATGGCATACCGAAAGAGCTCCTACTAGTAAAACAGTTAATTTGGTTGAGGAAATTTCTTCTTTGAGTGAAAAAGTTGATGCTCTTATGAAATTGGTTGCTAGTAAAAGTGATCCTATTTATTTTAATGATGTGCCTTTGTCTACTTTGATTGAGAAAAATAGTGATGCCGTAGATGTGAATTTTATCTCGCGAAACAATTTCAATAACAATGCTTATAGAGGTAATTTTAATCCTAGGCCTTTTCCTAGTAATTCCTCTAATAATTATGGTAACTCCTATGGTAATCCTTCTTATAATAATAATAGGAACACCTCTGATTTTGAGAATAATATTAAAGAATTTATCAATGCTCAAAAGAATTTTAACACTATGACGGAAGAAAATTTGAGTAAGATTGATGATTTGTCTAGAAGCATTGATAAAATTTCTCATGATGTAGAAAATCTCAAGATGAAATTTTTTGTGCCTAAAGTTGAGGAATCAATTAAAGCTCTTTATGTTTCTATGGATGAAAGTAAGAAACGAACCGCTATGCTTAGAGCTAGAAGAGAATTTTTAGAATAGGCGTTTTCTAGTGATTGCTTTCATAAAAGTGATGAAGATCTTAAAATGATTGGTGTTTCTTCTATTGATTCCTTGTTTAGTAAAATTAAGATTGATGAAAAAGGGACTGGAGAAGAGTCAACTTTAGTTAGAAGGCGTCCTGATAATTTGGAGGGTGAAAATCTTGTTGAAATTTTTGATAAAAGTGGGTTTGAAGAGGTCAAGACTTTAACTAGTGATGTGCCCACTATTTTGGATTACAAAGACTTTAATTATGATAGCTGCTCTTTGATTGATTGTATTTCTTTGTTGCAATCCATGATAAATTTACCCCATGCTTATGAACAAAATAAAGCTTTTACTAAACATATTGTTGATGCTATGATGAAAGCTTTGGAAGAAAAGTTGGAATTAGAAGTTTCAATTCCTAGAAAATTACATGATGAGTGGGAACCTACTATCAAAGTCAAGATTAAAAATTATGAGTGTTTTGCTTTATGTGACTTGGGTGCTAGTGTTTCTACAATTCTGAAAACTTTATATGATGTGCTTGGTTTTACCGATATTGAAGAATGCTCTTTAAATTTGCACTTGGCGGATTCTACTATTAAAAAGCCTATGGGAAGAATTAATTATGTTCTTATTCTTGCAAATAGTAATTATGTGCCCATAGATTTTACTGTTCTTGATATTGATTGCAATCCGTCTTGTCCAATTATTCTTGGTAGACCGTTTTTACGCACTATTGGTGTCGTGATTGATATGAAAGATGGCAATATTAAATTTCAATTTCCACTAAGGAAGGGTATGGAACACTTACCTAGAACAAGAATTAGGCCTCCATATGAATCAATCATGAGGGCATCTTATGGATCTCGAAACAAAGATGACAAAACTTAGATCCTTGCATTATGCCTAGCTAGGGGCATAAAACAATAGCGTTTGTTGGGAGGCAACCCAATGAATAAAATTTATTTTTGCCTTTTGCTTTCTGTTCTTGAATGTTTGCACAATAATTCTACTGTTATAATTGTGTTTTTTGTGTTGTAATTAGTGTTTGTGCCAAGTAAAGCCTTTAGGATTGATTTGGGTGATAGTTGATTTGATCTTGTTGGAAAACAGAAACTTTTGCGTCCAGTAAAACAATTTTCAAAATTAATAGCAGAGACGAAAAATTCTGAATTTTTTACTAAAGATTTATATACAAATTGCCTCTGTTGTCCTAATGTTTCAGAATTTTTGGAATTTCATAAGTATTCTAAATATTCATATTGCTATAGACTGTTCTGTTTTTGACAGATTCTGTTTTCTTTGCGTTGTGTGCTTGTTTTGATGATTCTATGGTTTTCTTTGATGAGTTTTTGCCATAGAAAAGTTGGAATACAGTAGATATAATGCAAGAATAAAATATGAATTGGTTTTATACAGTACTTATAGTAGTGATTTGCTTTCTTATACTAACGGATCTCACGAAGGTTTTGTTGAGTTTTGTATGATTGAAGTTTTCAAGTTTTGGGTTATCTTACGGTGGATGAAGGAATAAGGAGTAAGACTAAGCTTGGAGATGCCCATGGCATCCCAAGCTATTATCCAAAGAGAATAAAGCAACTAATCTTGGGGATGCCCCGAGTGGCATCCCCTCTTTCTTCTAACGACCATCGGTATTTTACTCGAAGCTATATTTTTATTCGTCACATACTATGAGTTTTGCTTGGAGCGTCTTGTATGATATGAGTCTTTGCTTGTTTTGCTTTATGTTCTAAGTTATGAATCCTTGCTGGACACACCTATTTGAGAGAGCCAAAATTATGCCATGACTGGTTAGAATTGCTCTCTATGCTTCACTTAAATTTTTTATGAGCTATGGATTTGCTCTAGTGCTTCACTTATATCTTTTTGAGCATGGTGTGCTTTGTTATTTTTGAAGAAATTCTCTCATGCTTCACTTAGATTTATTTGGGAGTTAGTAAATTTTTTAAGAAATTCTCTCTTGCTTCACTGAAATTAATTTGAGAGAAAGAAGTATTATGCTCAAGATCTTCACTTATATTTGTTTGAGCTTATCAAAAGCAACACATGAAAATTAGTCCCAAAGTGATAGATATCCAAGAAGGATATAATAAAAACTTTCATGAAGATCATTGGACAAAATAAACTTGATTTTTTGTAATAGTTTTGAGATATGATGATGTGATATGTGAGTTATGTTGATGAGTAATTGTGCTTTAGTAAGAATATTGGTGTTAAGGTTTGTGATTCCCTATGCAAGCACGAAAGTCAATAGTCATGCAATGAAATTATATCCTACTTGTGGTGCATTATTCGGTGTTAATTATGCTTAATGCTCGCTTCTGAGATTATTCATTTTTTGGTTGGTCGCTTCTCAATCTTTTGCTAGCCTTCATTTTGCACTAAGTATGATCACTACTTGTGCATCCAAAACCCTTTAAACCAGTTTTGCCACATGAGTCCACTATATCTACCTATATGATGTATTCTTTTGCCGTTCTAAGCAAATTTGTATGTGCCATCTCTAATATTCAAAATAAACTTCTCTTTTGTGTGTTTGTACCGCTCGCGAGGCGGTGAGGGATGGCTAATATTTTCCATGCTAGATGTGTTATTCTCACGATGAGTGTTTATTCACTTGTCATTGCATGAGAGTAAGGCAAAGGTATTAGGGATGCCCAGTCCCAAAATGAAAAAATGAATTTACTTTATGTTGTCAAATAATAAATTCCTTGGAAAGTGTTGGTATGGAGGGCACTCGTGGATACGGCTAGCCATGGAAAGTGAAAGAAATGGTGGAAAAAGGAATAAACTTTATTTTCTGTTTGGGAACCGCCTATGATATATCTAGCATGGAAAGTTTTGGGAACTCTAAGTCATTATTGTTGGTGGGAAAAGCACACCTCCCAAAATGTTTTTATCTCTAAGTTTTTTGCTTTGAGCTCTGGCACCTCTACAAATCCCTACTTCCCTCCGCGAAGGGCCTTTCTTTACTTTATGCAATTTTTATTTTTAATTTGAGTCTCCATCTTCTCTTATAAAGCACCAACTAGGAGGCACTATGATCGTACTTGAGCATTGGGTGTAGTTAATATTCGAGTGTGTTTCATGAATGGATCAATGGTTGAGCATCATGGGCTAGTGATAACTTATTTTAGCATTGATATTTTGAAAGACATAGTTGCTTGTTGATATGCTTGAGTATTTAAGTCATCATGTCACAACTAGACTATTGCTTTGAACCATATAAAAGCCCAAATGTCCATGCTATAAAAGAAAGAATATGATATGACATGTTAGGTAGCATTCCACATCAAAAATTCTGTTTTTATCATTTACCTACTCGAGGACGAGCAGGAATTAAGCTTGGGGATGCTGATACGTCTCCAATGTATCTATAATTTTTGATTGTTTCATGCTGTTATATTATCATTCTTGGATGTTTTACTATCATTTTATAGTCATTTTATATCATTTTTTGGTACTAACCCATTGACATAGTACCAAGTGCCAGTTGCTGTTTTTGCATGTTTTCTACATCGCAGGAAATCAATACCAAACGGAGTCCAAACGCAGCGAAACTTTTTGTGGATTTTTTTTGGACCAGAAGACATCCAGTGGGCTAAAGAAGCGCCCGGGGGGGTGCTCCAAGGGTTGCACAACCCACCAGGGCGCGCCTGGAGGCTCAGGCGTGCCCTGGTGGGTTGTGCCCACCTCGGGTGCCCCCTGAACCGACTCTTTGCTCTATAAATACCCCAATATTCCAGAAACCCTAGGAGAGTCGACGAAAATCAATTCCAGCCGCCGCAGAGTCCAGAACCACCAGATCCAATCTAGACACCATCATGGAGGGGTTCACCACTTCCATTGGTGCCTCTTTGATGAAGCGTGAGTAGTTCTTTGTAGACCTACGGGTCCGTAGTTAGTAGCTAGATGGCTTTCTCTCTCTCGTTTGATTCTCAATACAATGGTCTCTTGGAGATCCATATGATGTAACTCTTTTTGCGGTGTGTTTGTTGGGATCTGATGAACTTTGAGTTTATGATCAGATCTATCTTTTTATCCATGGAAGTTATTTGAGTCTTCTTTGATCTCTTATATGCATGATTGCTTATAGCCTCATATTTCTTCTCCGATATTTGGGTTTTGTTTGGCCAACTTGATCTATTTATCTTGCAATGGGAAGAGGTGCTTTGTAGTGGGTTCGATCTTACGGTGCTTGATCCCAGTGACAGAAGGGGAACCGACATGTATGTATCGTTGCTACTAAGGATAAAACGATGGGGTCTATTTCTACATAAATAGATCTTGTCTACATTATGTCATCATTCTTATTGCATTACTCCGTTTCTCCATGAACTTAATACACTAGATGCATGCTGGATAGCGATCGATGTGTGGAGTAATAGTAGTAGATGCAGGCAGGAGTCGGTCTACTAATCTTGGACGTGATGCCTATATAATGATCATTGCCTGGATATCGTCATGATTATTTGAAGTTTTATCAATTGCCCAACAGTAATTTGTTCACCCACCGTTTGGTATTTTTCTCGAGAGAAGCCACTAGTGAAACCTACGGCCCCCGCGTCTCTTTTCCAATATATTTGCTTTGAAGATCTGTTTTGCTATTCACTCTTTTCTTTATTTGCAACTTTTATTTTCAGATCTATTAAACCAAAAATACAAAAATACATTGCTGCACTTTATTTTATTTGGCGTTCGATCTATCAATATTTACTACTCTCTCACGTCTGTCTGCCAATTTTTGGCGCCATTGCCTGAAAGGAATTGACAACCCCTTTTACACGTCGGGTTGCGAGTATTTGTTATTTGTGTGCAGGTGTTGTTTATGTAGTGTTGCTTGGTTCTCCTACTGGTTCGATAACCTTGGTTTCATCACTGAGGAAAATACCTACCACCGCTGTGCTGCATCATCCCTTCCTCTTTGGGGAAATACCGACATAGCTTCAAGCCGCATCACCCATGACAACTAGGGCCCACTAGATTTGGAGGCTGACTTGTGGCCCTACTAAGTTGACGCGTACGCAGGGCTTTGTCAACTTAGTCAAAAAACGGTTCTATCAGCAGTGACCGTTGGATTATTAACATCCAACGGTTGTCCTGCTTCTTCAACCTCTGATTTTCTTGCTCCAGCGGTCCAAACCACCGCGTGCTCCTGCCTCCCGTGGCCAGCTGTGCTTCCACGCAGGCCTCACCACCCCCTCCTACTCCCACCGCTGGCCAGGCCATCCCTCTACTCACCCACACCCCTTGTTATTCTACGGCGTCGGCAGCCTCACACGCAGCCAAACCAGTCAACCCTCGTACTACCCTCCACATTTTCCCAGGCTCCACGTCGTTCCCTGCATCACCATTGTCCATCGCCTGGGTGCTGTCCATGCGGCATGGTCAACGTGTTAATGAACGACAGCCATCGAAAGACGACTGTACGTGATGAGGCTGACAGCTGGACCCACCAGCTACATCTTTGCATGCAAGGAAGTGCCTCCTTATTACATGCAAAAAAAATGAATCCTTCCCCTGACAGCTCAGACCCACCATCTATATCTTCGCACACAAGGAAGTGCCTCCTTATCCTCCTGACAGCTAGGACCCACCCGGTCGAGTCGTACATAGCATTGTCATTCTGGTCGCAAATGTGTATGTAGATACTGGTCCATCAGTCCTTCTGCCACGATGAACCGTGGCCCAGTAAGGATCGGCAGATGTTTAGGCAGTCCCGTATAAATCCTGTACACATACGACAGCCACGCTGCAAAAAAGATGGCCACATACGTACATACGGGCGTGGTCTCGAACGTGTACAGCGACGGCGTCCTGTTCATCGGGCAGCCAACCGGCTGGGTTGGAACGGAGAAATAACATTGTGTTCATCGGGAGACAATAGACTGGGTCAGAATGTGTCCTGTTCAATGGGAGCTAATTGTCTTGCACGGAACAGCCAAAATGGGGTCTGGCGTATCGCAGTACAGAGGAAACGGCCTTCTGTTCGACCGCCTACGGTCGAAACAGGATCCTATTCATCGGGAGGGGTCTAGCGTACCGCAAAACAGAGGAAACGGACTTCTACTTGAGCTCCTACGGTCGAAACGGGGTCCTGTTGATCGGGAGGGGTCTGGCCTACCACAAAACAGAGGAAACGGACTTCTCTTCGACCGCCTACGGTCGAAAGAGGGTCCCATTCTTTGAGAGGGGTGTGGCGTACCGCAAAACGGGACTCCAAGGGCTACTGTTCATCCACCATCTACTGCCTCGCTCCAGCCTCCATGGGCTACTGTTCATCCATTGTCAACTTCCTCCAGCCTCCACCGGCTACTGTTCATCCAGCCTCCACGGGGATCCTGTTCATCCACCGCAACCGGCTGGGTGTGTGGCCGCCTCCTCGGGGTCCTGTTCATCGAGCGGCAATGGCCGACTATCATGGGGTCCTGTTCATCCAACCCCCACCGGGAACTGTTCATCCAACTCCAACCAACCGGCTAGACTCACCACATCTCGACTCGTTCAATCAACCCCAATGGTCACTGTTCATCAAGAGGTAGGTTCGATTGTCTTCAGTAAGCAGCAGCACCGATCGATCACTCGGGTTCAGTTAGAAGAAGTAGCGAAGGAATCGCTCGGGTCCAGTCAGCAGCGAATGAATCGCTCGGGTTCAGTTAACAGCGAGGGATTGATCGCTCAAGTTTAGTAATGTAGCTAGTGCAATCGCTCGGGTTTAGTAAGCGAACGCCTTGCTCGGGTTCAGTTAGATCCTAGCGCCTAGCACACACGCGCGTACGTATACGAGAGAAATGCACAAACCTCCGTGCATCGCTCGGCCCCGACCACCCACCGTAACCGGGAACTCCCCAAAATTTTCCTCGCCCTCGCCTCTACCACGATTTTTTCCAACATGGACAGCCCAAAGAATGTCATGCAGGTGCGTCCCCGGCCCGCCCAGGATGAAAAGCCCATTGTCTATCATGATTTTTTGTCATAGAAGTAGGAGCCCACCACATCAATGATGATACATGTTTTTGTCACAATTATCGTCATAGAAGTGTCATAACCATGACAATTTTTTTTTCGTTCGGGCCATAATGTCACGGATGTGTCTTTTTTTGTAGTGTATCCAGCATGCATCTAGAGTATTAAGTTCATAAAGAATGGAGTAACGCCTTAAGGAAGATGACATGACGTAGAGAAGATAAACTCACATATGAATAAACCCCATCATTTTACCCTTAATAGCAACGATACATACGTGGCATGTCCCCTTCTGTCACTGGGATTAAGCACCGCAAGATCGAACCCATTACAAAGCACCTCTTCCCATGGCACGATAAATCAATCTAGTTGGCCAAACCAAATCAATAGATCGGAGAATAAATACAAAGGTATAGTAATCATGCATAAAAGAGTTCAGAGAAAACTCAAATAATATTCATGGATAGATCTGATCATAAACTCCCAATTCATCGGATCCCAACAAACACACCGCAAAAAAAATTAGTCGGATAGAACTCCAAGAACATCAAGGAGAACATTGTATTGAAGAATATCGAGAGAGAAGAAGCCATCTAGCTACAAACTATGGACCCGTAGATCTATGGTAAACTACTCACGCATCATCGAAAGGGTAGCAAGTTTGATGTAGAGCCCCTCTGTGATTGATTCCCCTTCAGCGGAGTACCGGAAAAGGTCGCTAGATGGGATATCTCGAGAACAGAGGCTTGCAACGGCGGACAAAGTATTTCGTGGACTCCTCTGTTGGTTTCGCGATTTCAGAGAATTTATGGAGGCGGAGTTAGGTTAAACAGACCAACATGGGCCCCACAAGCCACCAAGGCGCGCCCTACCACCCTGGGCACGCCCTGGTGCCTTGTGGGCCACTTCTCCATCTTCTCGTCCCCTCCCAAAGCTTCAAGGGTATCTTATTGCCAGAAAAAAATCTTCAAAAAGTTTCGTGGCATTTGGACTTCGTTTGGTACTGATATTCTGCAAAACCAAAAACAAGCAAAAAACAGCAACTGGCACTGGGCACTAAGTTAATAGGTTAGTCCAAAAAATGATATGTAATTGCTTGTAAGTGTATATAAAACATCCAAGATTGGTACTATAATAGCATGGAACAATAAAAAATCATAGATACGTTGGAGACGTATCAAGCATCCCCAAGCTTAATTCCTGCTTGTCCTCTAGTAGGTAAATGACAAAAATACAATTTTTGATGTGGAATGCTACCTATCATATTCATCATATACTCTTTTCTTTTGTAGCATGGACATTTGGACTTGAATGATTCAAAGCAATAGTCTATAATTTGACATGGAAACATCAATACTCAAGCATACTAACAAGCAACCATGTCTTTCAAAATATCAATGCTAAAGAAAGCTATCCCTAGCCCATTATGCTCAATCATTGATCCATTCATGAAACACACTCAAATATTAGCTACATCCAATGCACGAGTATAACAATAGTGTTCCCTAGTTGGTGCTATGTAAGAGAAGATGGACTCAAAATAAAAATAAAAATTTCATAAAAGTAAATACATAGGCCCTTCGTAGAGGGAAGCAGAGATTTGCAGAGGTGCCAAAGCTCAAGGCCTAAATTGAGAGATAAAATTATTTTGAGAGGCATGCTTTTCCTGTCAATGCTACGATCGAAAGTTCCCAATATCTTCCATGCTAGACACATTATAGGAGGTTCCCAAATAGAAAATAAAGTTTATTTCTTTTCCAGCATTCTTTTCATAATCCATGGCTAGTCGTATCCATGGGTGCCTTCCGTACCAACACTTTCCAAGGAATTTATTATGATCATCATATTAATTTTTTTTAATTTCGGGATTGGGCATCCCTATTACCTGCCACACTCTCGTGCAATGACAAATGAATAAACACTCATCATGAGAATAACCCACCTAGCATGGAAAACATTGGCCACCCCCTGTCGCCACATGAGCGGGACGGGCACACAAAACGGAAATTTATTTTGAATGATTAGAGCTGGCACATGCAAATTTACTTAGAACGGCATGGAAATACTGCATATAGGTAGGTATGGTGGACTCATTTAGCACAACTTTGGTTAAAGGAATTGGACGCACAAGCAGTATTCCCGCTTAGTACAAGTGAAGGCTAGCAAATAGATTGAGAAGTGACCAACCAAAAAACAAAAACGGTCATAAACATGCATTAAACATAACTAACACTGAACAATGCAACTTAAGTAAGATATAACTTCATTGCATAACTATTGACTTTCGTGCATGCATAGAGAATCACAAACCTTAACACCAATATTCTTACTAAACCACAATTACTCACCAAGATGACTCACATATTATCATCTCCATATCGCAAAACTATTGCAAGGAATCAAACTTATCATATCCACTGATCTTTTGGTGAGTTTTTATTATATCCCTCTTGGATATTCATCACTTTTGGACCAAATTCATATCTTGTGAAAATTACCATTACTATTATCAACTCTCAAAAAAGATATAAGTGAAGCACGCGAGTGCAAATATTTCTTCAAAATTTAATCAACTCTCAAAATAATAATATAAGTGAAGCATGAGAGCATGTATTTCTTCAAAATTTAATCAACTCTCCAAATAATATAAGTGAAGCATGAGAGCATGTGTGTTTCTTTAAAACATAATCACCACCGTGCTAAAAAAGATTTAAGTGAAGCACTAGAGCAAATGCCTAGCTCAAAAAATTTAAGTGAAGCACATAGAGCAATTTTAACAAATCATGATAAATATATGGCTCTCTCAAATAGGTGTGTCTAGAAAGGATGATTGTGACAAACTAAAAAGCAAACAAAGCAAAGACTCATATAATACATGACGCTCCAAGCAAAACTCATGATATGTAACGAATAAAAATATAGCTCCAAGTAAAATTACTGATGGTCGTTAGAAGAAAGAGGGGATGCCTTCCGGGGCATCCCCAAGCTTAGTTGCTTGGGAGTCCTTGAATATTACCTTGGGGCGCCTCAGGCATCCCCAATATTAGGCTCTTTCCACTCCTTATTCCTTCATCCATCGTGATCTCACCCAAAACTTGAAAACTTCAATCACACAAAACTTAACGAAACCTTCGTGAGATCCGTTAGTATAATAATGCAAATCACCACTTTAAGTACTGTTGCAAACCACATTCATATTTTATTATTGCATTATACCTACTGTATTATAACTTTAACATGGCTTATACCCCCCGATAGAATCCATAGATTCATCAAAATAAGCACATAATTCAACAAAAATAGAATCTATCAAAAACAGAATAGTCTGTAGTAATCCGAACATTAACTATAATTCTGTAACTCCAAAAATTCTGAAAAATTAGGAAAAAATGGGCAATTTATATATCAATTATGTGTAAAAAAAATCAGAGAAAAATCACGTTTCTGTGAATTTACAAAATTGTGGAACTGGGCGCAAAAGTTTCTGTTTTTGAATAGAATCAACTCAACTATAATCCAAACCGTCCTAAAGGCTTTACTTGGCACAAACACTAATTAAAACATAAAAAACACAATCATAAAACCAGCATAATTGTGTTAACTTAATAAAACATAAAATTAAACAAGAAAATTAAGATAACTATTGGGTTGCCGCCCAGCAACCGCTATTGTTTTACGCCCCTAGTTAGGCATAATGCATAGTTTCAAGTATTGTCATCTTTGGTTTTTGTTCCATAGGTGGCCCTCAAGATTGATTGATATGGTGGCTTAATTCTAGTAATAGGGAAGTGTTCCATACCCTTCTTTAGCGGAAACTGAAATTTAATATTCCCTTCTTTCATGTCAATCACGGCACCTATAATTCGTAAGAACAGTCTACCAAGTATTATGGGACAAGACGGATTGTAATCAATGTCAAGTAAATCAACGGGCACATAGTTCCTATTTGCAAGAATAAGAACATCATTAATTCTACCCAAAGGCTTTTTAATAGTAGAATCCGCCAAATGCAAATTAAGAGAACATTCATCCATATTGGTAAGATCTAACACATCACATAGAGATTTTGGAATTGTGGAAACACTAGCACCCAAATCATATAAAGCATTGCACTCATAATTTTTTATTTTAACTTTAATTGTAGGTTCCCACTCATCATATAATTTTCTAGGAATTGAAATCTCTAATTCTAGCTTTTGTTCTAAAGCTTTCATCGTCGCTTCTACAATATGTTTAGTAAAAGCCTTATTTTCTTCATAAGCATTGAGTGAATTTAGCATGTATTGTAACAAACAAATACACTCAATCAAAGAACAACTATCATAGTTAAAGTCTTTGTAATCGAAGAGAGTGGGCACATCACTAGTTAAAGTTTTTACCTCTGCAACCCACTTTTTATCAATTTTTTCATCAAGATTTTCACCCTCCGAATTATTGGGACACCTTCTAGCTAATGTTGACTCTTCTTCAGTCCCCTTATCATCAAGTTTAACATTACTAAACAAGGATTCAATAGAATAAACATCAACCATTTTAACCTCTTCATCATTACTACGAAAAAATCAGGCGGAAATACTTTCTCTAAAAATACTCGTTTAGCCCTTAACATAGCGGTTCTTTTCTTACTCTCATCCATGGAGACATATAAAGCTTTAATTGAATCATTAATATCAACCTTGGGTGGCAAAATTTTATCCTTAAGATTTTCCACATCATGAATAATTCTATCAATGCTCCTAGACATATCATCAATTTTACTCAATTTTTCTTCTATCGTAGTGTTGAAAACTTTTTGAGCATTATTAAATTCTTTAATATTATTTTCAAGGTCAGTGTGCATACTATTATTATTATTATTATAAGAATTACCATAGGAATTGCCATAGTTATTAGAGGAATTTTCAGGAAACGGCCTAGGATTAAAATTACCTCTATAAGCCTTACTATTAAAATTGTTTCGCGAGACAAAATTCAGATCTATGGGATCATTATTTTGCTCAATAAAAGTACACAAAGGCACATCATTAAGATCAATAGGAGCATCTTTACTAGCAAGCAATTTCGTAAGCACATCAACTTTATCACTCAAAGTACTAATTTCTTCAACATAATTCACTTTTTTACTAGTAGGAGCTCTTTCAGTATGCCATTGTGAATAATTCGCAATAATATTATCACGAAATTTAGGAGCTCCATAAAAGTACCACCCACGGTGGAATCTAAAAGATTTCTAGAGACAAAATTCAATCCCGCGTAAAAAATTTGTATGACCATCCACAAATTTAAACCATGAGTAGGGCAATTTCTTATTATTAATTTCATCCTTTCCCAAGATTATGCAACATGTTCATGATCAAGTTGCTTGAAATTCATAATTTGATTTCTAAGGGAACTAATTTTTACAGGACGAAAATACTTAGTAATAAATGCATCTTTGCACTTATCCCAAGAATCAATACTATTTCTTGGCAAAGATGAAAACCAAATTTTTGCACGATCTCGCAAAGAGAACGGGAATAATTTTAGTTTCATAATATCATTGTACACATCCCTTTTGTTCCGCATATCACACAATTCTACGAAAGTGTTTATATGGGATGCGGCATCCTCAATTGGACTACCGAAAAATTGTTCTTTCATAACAAGTTTAAACAAAGCGCCATTAATATCATAAGGCTCCGCACTAGCGGCGGAAGGAGCAATTGGAGTAGTAATAAAATCATTATTATTAGTATTAGAAAAATCACACAATTTTGTATTTTCTTGAGATATCGTGACTACGCAAACAAGATAACAAGCAAGCAAAAAGGCAAATAAGAAAAAGGCAAACAGGAAATATTTTTGTATTTTTGTAAAAAAAAAAATTTAGAAGTGGGGAAGATGAAAATGAGAGGCAAATGGCAAATAATTTAAATGCAAGGAGATGAAAGTTTATGCGTAGGTACTTGATAGATGATGATGATGTCTCCTCGGCAACGGTGCGAGAAATTCTTCCTGCTACTTGTGTACTGCTTTCAAATTTCCCTAAAGAGGAGAGGATGATGCAGTACAATAGGGAGAAGTATTTCCTTCAGTTAAGAATCAAGGTTATCATTGCAGTAGGAGAACCAAGCAACACCTCGTTAGCAGCACCTGCACACAAACAACAAAACCTTGCAACCCAACGCGCAAAGGGGTTGTCAATCCCTCGATGGTTACGAGCAAGATTAAATTGTATAGTTTTTGATAGATAGTTCGGACAAAAATACAAAATAAAATAAATAAATTAAAAATGCAGCAGGGAATTCTTAGGATTTTATATATGATAAAAGATAGACCCGGGGGCCATAGTTTTAACTAGAGGCTTCTCTCGAGAAAATAGCATACGGTGGGTAAACAAATTACTGTTGGGCATTGGATAGAAAAGCAAATAATTATGATGATATCCAAGGCAATGGTCATACATAGGCATCATGTCCAAGACAAGTAGACCAAAAATATTCTGCATCTACTACTATTACTCCACAGATCGACCGCTATCCAGCATGCATCTAGAGTATTAAGTTCATAAAGAACGGAGTAACGCCTTAAGCAAGATGACATGATGTAGACAAAATAAACTCACGTATGAATAAACCCCATCTTTTTACCCTTAATAGAAATGATACATACGTGTCATGTCCCCTTCTGTCACTGGGATTGAGCACTGCAAGATCAAACCCATTATGAAGCACCTCTTCCCATGGCAAGATAAATCAATCTAGTTGGCAAACCAAATCAATAGATCGGAGAGGAAATACGAAGCTATAGTAATCATGCTTAAAAGAGTTCAGAGAAAACTCAAATAATATTCATGGATAGATCTGATCATAAACTCACAATTCATCGGATCGCAACAAACACACCGCCCAAAAGAATTACATCAGATAGAACTCCAAGAACATCAAGGTGGATATCGTATTGAAGAACATCGAGAGAGAAGAAGCCATCTAGCTACTAACTATGGACCCGTAGGTCTGTGGTAAACTACTCACGCACCATCGAAAGGGCAGCATGGTTGATATAGATCCCCTCCATGATTGATTCCCCCTCTGGCGGAGTACCGGAAAAGGTCCCTAGATGGGATCTCTCTAGAACATAGGCTTGCGGCGGCAGAAAAAGTATTTCGTGGACTCCTCTGGTGGTTTCATGATTTTAGAGAATTTTATAGAGGTGGAGGTAGGTCAAACAGAGCCACGTGGGACCCACAAGACACCAGGGCATGCCCTACCCCCTGGGCGCACCCTGGTGCCTCCTGGGCCACTACTCCATCTTCTCGTCCCCTCTCAAAGCTTCCAGGGTCTCTTATTGCCAGAAAAAATCTCCAAAAATTTTTGTGGCATTTTGACTTTTTTGGTACTGATAATCTGCAAAACAAAAAAACAAGCAAAAAACAGCAACTGGCACTGGGCACTAAGTTAATAGGTTAGTCCCAAAAAATGATATATAATTGCTTTTCAGTGTATATAAAACATCCAAGATTGATACTATAATAGCATGGAACAAAAAAAATTATAGATACATTGGAGACGTATCACAGCTCTACAGAGGCTCATGCTCTATCCACTGATCAAAGGTTTTAATCATCCTCACAAGCCTTCTCCTTGTACCAGGTCGGTCAAGTCCTAGTAAGTCACAAAGCCCAACAGGTACTCCTCCACGGCCGTTGTTCCTGTTGCTAACTGTGCAACTACTGCAGCATTAGGTGCCCTCACAGCTTCATCTTGTGTAGCTTTCCTGTCCCTAACATGTCTCTGCATGCACACATTAAGTCTGCACGTATCAAATTGTACTTCCATAGCAGGTTCTGCTTGTAGAGTTTTTTTGAATAGATTCATTAGGTTCTTATTTCTGAACTGTGAGAAGAAATTAGCCCGCAGATGGTGCATGCAGCAATGGCTCTGCAAGTCCTGCCATGGAGTTTGTTCCTCAGGACTAGGGTTTGTCAGACTCTTTATCGCACTATGTATACTTGCATGTGTGTCATGAAGGATGCACACATTCGGCTTATCCTTCACAACTACTATTTTCAGTTGCCTGAAGAACCATGTCCAACTTTCAATGTTCTCACTCTCCACAAAATCAAATGCGAGTGGGGCTACTTGATTCTGGCCGTCTTGATCAATGGCTATCAGGATCTGACCCTTGTACTTGCCAATGAGAAAAGTGCCATCTACATGTATCACCGGTCGACAATGACTGAAAGCTTTGATGCATACACCAAAAGAGAAGAACAGTCGATGCAACACCCTCATAGTTGGGAACTCTGGCATGAAGAGGTCTTGGATCTCAACATAGGTGCCAGGATTTCGGTCTTGCAGTGTGTGGAGGAGACGGATAATAGAGTCATATGCATCGAAATAAGAACCAAATTTGGTCTCATGCACCCTATGCTTAGCCCTCCAAGCCTTTCCATAAGAAATTTTGTACTTGAACCTGATGAATACTTTTGGCTGGATAGCCTTCACTTCCATCACTTTGCTCTCTACTATCTCGCTGTAAAGCAACTGAGCAATAAGCATGGACGAAAGGTTGCCATGCTCTTGACGGATATAGGTAATAAGACAAGTGTGATAAACTAAGTCACTTATCACATAACTTGTTCCATACCTAGAGAGATAGCCATGCACCCTGGCGGGACAATGTATGTTCTTGCATACCATTGTCAAGTATTTTTGACTTGACACCTGTGACGCCCCCGACTCAATCATGCACTAATCATACACGCAAACATGCACGATCAAGCACAGGGACTCACGGGAAGATATCACAACACAACTCTAACTCAAATAAACGGAGATCCACAATATTACAGACCAGGGATCCGAAGATCCGAATACATAAGTCAGATATACAAATATTATCTGAGTACAGACATAGTTAAACAAGTTTTGCCTTAAGAAGGCTAGCACAAACAACGACTCTAGATCGAAAGGCGTTGGCCTCCTGCCCGGGAGCCTCCGATCCTACTCCTGGTCGGCTGGCTCGATCCAGTAGTACGTGCCGTCTGGACCCACCTGGTAGTAAGCTCCTGAGGTGGCATTTGGCTCCGGGGCTCCATCGTCTGATGTATCATCAAGTAGGGGAATATGGGGAAAAAGAAGTAACAAAGCAACCATGAGTACTCATCCGAAGTACTCAGCAAGCAAGGATCTACACTACATATGCAACATTATCAATGGAGAAAGGCTGTATATATGGACTGGGCTGCAGAAATGCCAGAATAGAAAGAAGGCCTAGTCCTATCGAAGACTAGCATCTTCACACATCTTCACGAAGCCATCATCTTGCAGCAATAGAAGTGAGTAGAATAGCATTTTATTTAGCAAACATGTTGAAGCAAGCCTAGAGATCCTTCCTCGACTCCCAGCGAGAAAGCGATCCCGAAGCTTCAATTAAGTAACAAGTATCCAATTCAAGTAGTAGATCGGGATACACAAACTGAGCGTCCTTTACCGTAGGACCGGCTATCGATACAGCATTCATCCCTGCAGGGGTGCACTACTGTCTACCAACACGCTCGATCACCTCTGGCCGGACACACTTGCTGGGTAATGCCCGGCCTCGGGAGATCAACACGAAGCAGCGCCCTACCTAGGCTCAGCAGAGAGGTCAGCACACCGGACTAACCTATGCACCCAGAGGTCTTGGGCCTTCACCCTGGGCACCCTGCGCGTTGCGTGGCTGGCCGGGGTGCAGGCGCGACGCTGAACTCGTCAGTGAAGTATCCAGCCCAATCCCGGCGATCAGCTCGCACGGTGAATCGTGACGTCTGATGAGCTTTCGGGAGAAACGTACATTGCAGAGGGCCCCATAACCATTATCCCGCATGGTGGTAGTGCATATAGGGCACGTCGACCCACTCAGATCACACACCCAAATCCAAAAGGCTTAATTGGTATCACGCGGAGACAATCAGAGTCTCTGATGCTCCGCCGTAATATCACACTCGAGTGCCCTTCCGGCACACCCGACATCATAGATCCCCAACGGGTACCCACCAGGGTCGACCCGCCTGTAACAAAGGTCAAAGTAACCGTGTGGTCATAACATCAAGGGGGAAACCCCGAGGAATCACCCTCGGTGGATTCCACTCGATGAAAACATCAGGGTGAACGTATGAGGCATCACCCTCAAGGTTCACACTGAAGGGTTGCGTGATAGAGTCGTATCGGAAGTGGAGAAGGAGGAATCACCCTCGATGACCACAACCAAACAGCTACACTGTAGAGTATTCATCAGGAGTGCGATACGAGGTATCACCCTCGGCACTTGAGAGTAACTATGCAGAGTCGTACAACTAGGGGGGGTGAGGTGATGTGTCGGTCTCTGTTCGACGATCACATTGATCGAATCGTCGATGATCAAGCAGGGGCAACAAGGGAAAGGTGGTGGGGGTCACTGATGGTTCACTACCAACCTATACTAAACAGTTTATCATAAGCAGGTAAGGTAACAATGAACAGGTTACGAAAGCAGGCTATGCATCAGAATAGGAGCAAACATTAACAGTAGCAAAATCTAATGCAAGCAGGAGAAAATGGAATGGGCGATATCTGGATGCTCAAGGGGGGGGCTTGCCTGGTTGCTCTGGCAAGAGAGAGGGGTCGTCAACGGGCTGCTCGTCTATAGCGTAGTCGTACCCGGCTGCAACGTCGTCGGTCTCGGCGTCTATCAAGAGAGAAGGAGGGGGAGAGAAACAATAAATCCACGGCAAAAATGCAAACAATATGTATGGCATGCTTAAATGATATGCCGGGGTGTTCTACTGCCTAACTAAATGATTTAGTTAATTTAGGAATTTATTTGGATTTATTTTATTAAAGTTGAGCACTATTCATTTATCGAAATCGGTCTAAAAGTTCAATGTTCATATAGCTAGGGGCATCTGACAGGAATACGGAGGGCGTATTTGGGTTCGTATCGAAATTCTGAGCAACTTTCATATATAAATTATTTTCATCGGAGTTAAGGTTTATTTTATATGATTTTCTAAAGTTTTTATTAATTTCTGGAATTTATTTAATTATTTAAAATCAACATTATCGAGAACAGTGAAAAGTGATGTCAGCATGACCTCAATATGATGTCAGCAGGTCAACTCTGGCCGACCAGAGTCAAACCTGACCTGTGGGTCCAATGGGACCCACATGTCAGTGACAGAGCTAATTTAAACAAGGTTAATTTAATCTAACTAAACTAATTAGCAGGTGGGGCCCAGCAGTCAGTGTCTGTTAACTTAACTAATTAACTTAATTAACTAATTAGCAGTTTATTTATTTATTTAAATTCGTTTATTAGGTGGGGCCCGCATGTCAGTGAGACAGGGCGGCCACGTCAGCAGTTGACCTAGTCAACAGGTCAACTGGGGCCCAGGGGGCCCACTGGCCAGTGGCCCTCGGGATGTGGCCCAGCTGGGCATGTCGGACACTGGCCGGAGAGCGCTCCGGTGAGCCCGAGCACGGCAGCGAACTCCGGCGAGCTCGGGTTTTGCCTACAGTGCACCATTTTGGGCGGGGTTTGGCGCGTTCGATCGGGCGGTCCACGCCGCGCGCATTGGTGGTGGTGGCGTGGCCGGATACGGCGCGTAGCGACGGCGGCGAGCACGTCGGCGGCGACCGGACTCGGGTGGCGACGGCAAACGATGATGCGGTCATGCACGAGTTGAACCAATGGGCTAGGAGGCACCTACGCGGCACAGCGAGCACGTTGGTCACGCGCGGGTGACCAAGTGGTCACCGGAGAAGCGCCGGCGACCAAACTAGGCAGCGGTAGTTTGGGCCTTGACGGAGCAGTGGCTACGGGTGGCTAGAGGGGGCAGGGGAGGCCGCGTTCGACGCAGGGGCTCACCGGCGTTGTAGAGAAGGCCCGAGGAAGAACAGAGGAGCTCGGGGCGGCGTGAATCGATGGTGGCAACGCAGGCGGCCGTAGGGGAAGAAGACGACGCAGGCCGGCGATGCAGAGGCGTTCGGCTTCGGTTCGTTGGCGCAGGAGGCGTAGAGGAGCACGGCGGAGCTCTTGGACATGTCGCGGTGGCGAGGCAGAGGCTGTGGCCGCGAGCTTCAGCGGAGGCCGATCATTGCAGCGTCGGGCGAGGTGGGGAACGAGGGAGGAATGGGGGAATGGTGGCTAGGGTTCACCAGGGAGAGCGGGGAGCTGCTCTTATCCCCAGCTCGGGGGCGCTGCCGACGCAGGAGGGGGCGGGGGTGGGGCTGGCTCGCGCGCGCGAGGTTCTCGATAGCGAGCCACGGAGCAGTGCAGGAGGTGGGGGACGGCGCCAGGTGGGCTGGACCGGCACTGTAGCGGTAGGCTCGAGTGCACAGTAGCGCCTTTAGGCCTTTTCTATTTTCTCTTTTTCTGTTTCTTTTCTTTTCTGTTTGCAAAATGTTTGGGCACTAAATGAATTTTTGTAAAAAGTGTGACCTAGTCCATAAATCTCAGTGCGTTATGCTCTAACACCAAAAACTAGTTTGGGCAAAACATAATTTCATATTTAATTTAGATTAAATAAAAGGCTATTAAATATTGTTTTCAGCCACTATTAGAGGAGGTTTGAGTTACATAATTAATTTATTAAATGTTGGTTACAATTTTAGAATAGTCTCTGGAATATTTGTTATTTATTGAAAATTTTAGTTCCTATGTTTGAACAACTTTTATTTTCCAATTTAATTTAATTTGAATTTTTGAGTTAGGAGTTGAAATGCAATATGATGCAGATGATGATTAGGCACTGTTAATCATGCTGACTTGTCATTATCAAAAGTGATTACTATGGCTAATGACATGGGGTGTTACAATTCTCCTCATCTATCAAGAATTCTCGTCCCGAGAATTAAGAGGAAGACTGAAAGAAAGCGGGGTATTCTTCACGAAGACGATCCTCGCGTTCCCAAGTGGCTTCATCTTCAGAATGATTCGACCACTGAAACTTGAGGAATTTGATTGACTTCTGACGAGTCTGGCGTTCAGCTTGATCAAGAATACGGATGGGATGTTCTGGATAAGACAGATCTTCCCGCAATTCAAGCATTTCATGATCCACAGCTCGAATAGGATCCTTGAAGCAGTGACGGAGTTGGGATACATGAAAGACATCATGCACTTGAGAAAGATTGGGCGGCAATTGCAATTGATATGGCACTTCTCCTTGATGGGCAAGAATATGGAACGGGCCAATGTAGCGAGGAGCTAACTTGCCTTTGATTCCGAACCAATGAGTGCCTTTCAACGGAGTGACGCGGAGGTAAGCTTGCTCGCCAGGCTGATAGACCATTTCCTGGTGCTTTCGGTCATAGTTGCTCTTCTGACGAGACTGAGCAGCTTTCAGATGTTCACGGACAATGCGGACTTGTTCTTCAGCTTGCTGAACAATGTCCGGTCCAACGAGTGAGCGTTCCCCAGTTTCTGACCAATTCGGAGGAGTTCGACACTTACGTCCGTAAAGAACTTCAAACGGTGCCATCTTCAAACTAGCTTGATAGCTATTGTTGTAAGAGAATTCAGCATACGGGATAGATTCCTCCCATTTCTTACCAAAGGAGATGACGCAAGCTCGAAGCATATCTTCGAGCACTTGATTAACTTGTTCGACTTGGCCCTGAGACTGAGGGTGAAAAGTGGTACTGAAGGACAGGTGAGTTCCCATAGCTTCTTGGAAACTATTCCAGAATCTGGAGGTAAAGAGGCTGCCACGATCAGAACTAATCTCCAAGGGAACACCGTGGAGTGACACAATTCGGGAAACATACAAGTCTGCTAGCTGACTAGCAGTGATTGTCTCCTTAACTGGCAGAAAGTGAGCTACCTTTGAGAACCGGTCAATGACGACAAAAATAGCATCATGACCCTTCTGAGATCTGGGAAAACCAGTAATGAAATCCATTTGGACTTTGTCCCATTTACATTCAGGAATTGCAAGGGGTTGCAGAGTTCCAGCAGGCCTTTGGTGTTCTACTTTAATGCGGCGGCAAACATCACACTTAGAAACATAACGAACAATGTATCGCTTCATATTAGGCCACCAGTATCTCTGACAAATGTCACGGTACATCTTTGTGCTACCAGGATGAATAGACAGAGGAGTGTCATGAGCTTCTTTCATAACGTGTTCCCTCTTATCCTTGAACTTGGGTACCAAGAGACGGCGTTGGAAGAATAGGATTCCATCATCATCTAGATGGAATTCTGACGGCTTTCCTTTTTTGAGGTATCGCTTGATCCTTTCAACTTCAGAGTCATACCGTTGCGTAGTCTTGATGCTGTGTTCTAAATCTGGTTCCACAACCAGGGTATTGAGATAACCCTGTGGAACAATATGGAGGTTCAATTTGCGAAGCTCTTCATGGAGAAGAGGTTGCGTTTCCTGAACCATATGGTTGCTGCAATAAGCCTTGCGACTCAAAGCATCGGCCATTACATTAGCCTTGCCAGGGGTATATGAGATATTCATATCATAATCGGCAATTGTCTCGAGCCATCTTTGTTGACGAAGGTTCAGATCTGGTTGAGTATATAAATACTTCAAACTTTGATGATCCGTGTATATCTCGCAACGGTTACCGAGGAGGTAATGCCGCCATAGCTTCAGGGCATAAATAACCGCAGAAAGTTCAAGATCATGCACTGGATAATTTTCTTCATGAGGACGCAATTGTTGAGAGGCATAAGCAATCACCTTACGCTCTTGCATTAGGACACAGCCTAATCCTTGACGAGATGCATCACAGTATATCACGAAATCCTTTTGGGAATCCGGGGGTGCTAGCACTGGGGCAGATGTTAACTTGTCTTTTAGTGTCTGAAAGCTTTCTTGACATTTTTCTGTCCACTCAAATTTAACACCTTTGTGGAGTAGATTCGTCAATGGTTTTGCAATCTTGGAAAAGTTCTCAACGAATCGACGGCAATAACTAGCGAGTCCGAGAAAACTTCTGACTTGCTTGACATTCTTCGGGGGAGTCCAATCAAGAATAGGCTAAACTCGCTCGGGGTTAACAGCAATGCCATTCTTGGAAATCACATGACCAAGATAGGTCACTTCAGATAACCAGAACTCACACATGGAGAATTTACCATAGAACTGATGTTCTCGTAGCTTCTCCAATACAAGCCGAAGATGTTTAGCATGTTCTTCTTTATTCTCGGAATATATAAGGATATTATCCAAATAAAGCATGATGAATTTGTCGAGGTAATCCATGAAGATATAGTTCATCAACCGGGAGAAGGTTGCTGGAGCATTGGTTAAGCCAAATGACATGACAGTGTACTCATAAGAGCCATATCGAGTAACAAAGGCAGTCTTCGGGATATCCTCTTCGCGAACACGGATCTGATGATAACCCAACCTCAAGTCGAGTTTCGAGAAGATAGAGGATCCAGCAAGCTGATCATAAAGATCATTGATCCGGGGTAGTGGGTATTTATTCTGGATTGTGGCTTGGTTAATGGGCCGGTAATCCTAAACCAATCGGTTAGTTCCATCCTTCTTTCTAACGAAGAGTGAAGGTGCTCCCCAAGCAGAGGAACTGGGGTGGATGAAACCTTTCTTAAGTGACTTGTCGATTTCTTCCTTAAGTTCGAGAAGGTGGTGCAGAGGCATCTTATAAGGACGTTTCGCAATAGGGACAGTGCCAGGCTTCAAGTCAATGACAAACTCGACAGCTCTAGCCGGGGGTATTCCTGTAGGTTCTTCCAGAAAGACGTCTGGAAAATCTCGAATGACAGGAACGTTCTCGATTCCTTCCAGAGGTGAGGCGTTCAAAGCATTCAGAACATATATCTGAGCTTCAGCATCTCATGTAATGCGGGCGGTATAGTTCACTATCTCATCGGAGGGGTGAAGAAGTTGGATAACTTTAGTGGCACAATTGACCGAAGCAATGTGAGCTTTCAACCAATCCATTCCGAGTATGAGGTCTATGGTGGAAGACTTCAGGATAATAGGCGAAACAAGGAATTCCAATCCCTTAATTTCAACTGGAACATTGTGTGCCATCATAGTGGTTTGACACTGGCCTCCAGGGGTGCGGATTACTACTGGCAGGTTCATCTTTTGAAATGCAATGTCATGCGATAATGCAAATGCTTCAGACATGAATGAATGCGATGCTCCTGAATCAAATAATACATAAGCGGGTACTGAGTTAACGAAAAGGGTACCCATCACAGTAGCAGGTTGATCCTGGACTTCTTCAATATCAATGGTGTAAGCGTGTCCACGACCATGTGAAGCAGACCCAGTATTATAGTTGCGGGTCCGATTGTTGCCACGGCTATTGCCACAGCCAGTACGAGGAAAAGCCAACTGATTCTGAGTCTGGCGGCAGTCTTTAGCAAGGTGACCTGGTTTGCGGCACTTGAAGCACAGACCATCTTCAGGATGAAGAGGAGCATTGTTTTCAATAGCTTGAGCTCTTGGCTGCCTTGATGGTGGAGGAGGCAGACGTGGTGCAGCATAGTTTTTCTTTGGCACAGGGGCATTTGGACGGAACACGTTGTTGGGAATCCGGACTCGACGCTTCTGTGCTGAGCTCGAAGATGAGCCAGCATCATGATGGCGCTTCTGCGAGTCCTTGTGTTTCATCTGAGTGGTCTCAACCACAATAGCCTTGTTCACAAGAGTGGAAAAGTCGTTGAAGTCTTGAGCAGCAAGGGCAAGCTTGAGGTCTGGGTGTAGTCCATTACGGAACTTCTCTTGTCTACGGGGATCTGTGGCGATGTCTTCTTCAGCATAGTGGGAGAGATCAAGAAATTCCCGCTGATAAGCTTCGATAGTCTTGTTGCCCTGAGTGAGGTTGTGGAACTGGGTCTTCATCCATTCCATAATTGCCTAAGGGATATAATGGGCACGAAAAGCAGCCTGGAACTCATACCAGGTAATGACTGTTCTAGCAGGCAGTGTGCGCTCGTGTGTGTCCCACCACTGAGCAGTGGGTCCCTTTAAGAAAAAGGACGCGAAGGTGACAAAGTTGGCAGGGGCGACATTAGCAGACTCCATCTCATGAGTGATGTCGCGGAGCCAGTCATCAGCATCCAGTGGCTTGTCAGAGTTGCGGAAGTGAGTGGGGTTAAGTCGCATGAACTCCGGCAGTGTTATTGAAGGAGGGTTCTGGTTCTGGTTGTTCTGATGCGGAAACTGAGCCATGATCCCACTCATGAACTGGCGGTTGAGCTCGAATTGTTGCATCATAGCTGCCATATAGTCTGGCGGTGGTGGGTGTTCAGGGGCACGACCACGACCACCTGGTCTAACCATCCTGCTAAGTATCAACAGGGGGTAGTTTAGTAAAAGCAATTGCGAGCATTTAGCGACAAGCATGATCTAACTCGACAACAATTAAGTAGTGTAACAGATACAAAACAGTAGTAAATTAATACATACAGATCCATACACAGAGTCGGGTACATGCGGACAGCATAACGACGCAAATTTAGAACTAGACATACTAGGCGGTGCGCAGTCACGCGGTAAGGAAGTACACAATGAGGCATAGCAAAGGCTACATCAACGTCGGGGAAAACCACTGAAATGGGGTAGCTGCGAGTGCGGACGATGAATGTTCGTCGCGGAAGGATCCTGCGCTCCATGTGCACTCTGATGCAGAACCCGGTCTCGAGCTATAAGAAGAGGTCCACGTGTAGGTGTGTGACCTCCAACAGCAGGCCAGTCAATACTGGCATACATCTGAGTCCTGCGCGGATAAAGGATGTGCTCCGGATGTATCCCTGCACAAACAGCGGGTAGCAACTGCGTCATAACATCGTAGAGACATGCTCGAGTGGCAACCAACTCAATGGCAAGAGCCCGAACAGTGCGATCCAGAGCCTGAGTGCACTGAATCAGAACGCGCGGGTTGTAGCGACGAGGCTCGTGCGGAGCACAGATAGCTGTGTAGTACCCAGTAGCATCTCCAGCAGGGGCATAAGGAATGTATCGGAACTCAGAGTCATCCAAGATATCGCTGAACTCTCCTCGGAGACGTGCGACAGCATAGTAGGCGGCATCATGTACTGCCATCTCAATCGTCACGCCGATACAGTGGAAAAGGTGCAGCTCGGTGTCCGAGTCATTTTGCTGATCATAGATACGAACATCAGCATGGTACTGCTCCTTGTTGAACTCGCGGTAATCCTCGTAGACCATGTACTCGGGGTACCAGCGATAGCCAAGTCTAGTCAGGAGGGCGATCAGGACAGCTGGAAACCCAGGGGCATCACGAGTCCAAGTGTGAAGCACAAGCTGTGTCGTAGGACGCGGTGGGAACAAATGATCCATCTAAAACAGAGGAAATTCAGGTTGGTCAAACAACAATGAGAAGTTTAACACAACTCGGAGAGAAAGGTTAAACAAAACAATGGAAAGGAAAATGATTATCAGACTAATCAGATCAATGACAGGGAAAATCGCGCAGATGTCCAGCTCTCCGGGTAGCCGCGATTTACGAGATCCTAAGTGTCGGCATTAGTAAATTCATTTAACCCGAATAGAAGAGAGATCAGAGTCCCAGAATATAGACGAGGAATAAAAGATCCTAATACCACCCAGTTGGCGACGTGGGCCCGTAAGCCACACAGCCAAGTTAGTAAATTAGTTTTTCGATGTCTAGACTCAACTTCGACCAAGGAATTGGAAGGGGGCTTCCTACTGGCAGTCGGCTCTGATACCAACTTGTGACGCCCCCGACTCAATCATGCACTAATCATACACGCAAACATGCACGATCAAGCACACGGACTCATGGGAAGATATCACAACACAACTCTAACTCAAATAAACGAAGATCCACAATATTACAGACCAGGGATCCGAAGATCTGAATACATAAGTCAGATATACAAATATTATCTGAGTACAGACATAGTTAAACAGGTTTTGCCTTAAGAAGGCTAGCACAAACAACGACTCTAGATCGAAAGGCGTTGGCCTCCTGCCCGAAAGCCTCCGATCCTACTCCTGGTCGGCTGGCTCGATCCAGTAGTACGTGTCGTCTGGACCCTCCTGGTAGTAAGCTCCTGAGGTGGCATCTGGCTCCGGGGCTCCATCGTCTGATGTATCATCAAGTAGGGGAATATGGGGAAAAAGAAGTAACAAAGCAACCGTGAGTACTCATCAGAAGTACTCAGCAAGCAAGGATCTACACTACATATGCAACATTATCAATGGAGAAAGGCTGTATATGTGGACTGGGTTGCAGAAATGGCAGAATAGAAAGAAGGCCTAGTCCTATCGAAGACTAGCATCTTCACACATCTTCACGAAGCCATCATCTTGCAGCAATAGAAGTGAGTAGAATAGCATTTTATTTAGCAAACATGTTGAAGCAAGCCTAGAGATCCTTCCTCGACTCCCAGCGAGAAAGCGATCCCGAAGCTTGAATTAAGTAACAAGTATCCAATTCAAGTAGTAGATCGGGATACACAAACTGAGCGTCCTTTACCGTAGGACCGGCTATCGATAGAGCATTCATCCCTGCAGGGGTGCATTACTGTCTACCAACACGCTCGATCACCTCTGGCCGGACACACTTGCTGGGTAATGCCCGGCCTCGGGAGATCAACATGAAGCAGCGCCCTACCTAGGCTCAGCAGAGAGGTCAGCACACCGGACTAACCTATGCACCCAGAGGTCTTGGGCCTTCACCCTGGGCACCCTGCGTGTTGTGTGGCTGGCCGGGGTGCAGGCGCGACGCTGAACTCGTCAGTGAAGTATCCAGCCCAATCCCGGCGATCAGCCCGCACGGTGAATCGTGACGTCTGATGAGCTTTCGGGAGAAATGTACATCGCAGAGGGCCCCATAACCATTATACCGCGTGGTGGTAGTGCGTATAGGGCACGTCGACCCACTCAGATCATACACCCAAATCCAATAGTGTCGGGGACGAATCCGCGATCACCTATGGGACCCAGGGAAGGACCCCTTTACGTTCGGCAGGGAGAGACGGTCGCACGAAGAGCAAATCTAGCGAAGAACACGACAGCACATGAGAGAGATTTTACCCAGGTTCGGGCCGCACGGATGCGTAAAACCCTACTCCTGCTTTTTGGTGTATTATCTGGATGATTGTTCTAGCTCCAGGAGCGCTACAGTACAGAGTAGCTGCGTACAATACTGGAGTTCTGCATCTCCCAGTTCATCTAACCTCCCCCACGTTGCCTATGGGCCTCCTTTTATACGCACAAAGGGGTCACCAACAGGTGGCAAACAATAAAGGTAGAGGTGGAAAGTTGCTACAGTAAGGCCATTATTACTAGGATGACATGTCCTACCTACCACTGACGGCAGGGGACAAGGGCATTAAATGCCCATGCCTTAGCTGTCCAGATACATGTATCTGGACGTCTTGGACGTGGGAAAAGCCTATCCCACCTGCTCCTGCACCGCTAGCTACAGAGTACCGCCGTCTACATAGTGCCCTGCCACGCACGCTTGGAAGGACCCAGAGCGCCACACTGGCAGAGGCACTGGAGCAGCAGCACAGTAGCACAGTGGTACAGTAACGCTTGCCACGGCAAGACCTTGCCGCACATAACAGCTTGCCGCAACCAATAGCTTGCCGCGAAAGGTAACTTGCCGGGGCAAGTACCTTGGCGCAGCTGCTATCTTGCCGCAGCCAATACCTTGCCGCAGCCAATGACTTGCCGGGGCAAGTACCTTGCCGCGGCAAGTACTCTGCTACAGCATTTACATGCTTATCACTGACGGGTTAGGACAAGCGCATTAAATGCTCTGTCTAGGTGTCCCTTAGCTTCTTGGGGATGGGAAAAGGGGCCATCCCATCAGCACCGCTTGGCACAGTGCTCTGCCACGCATGCCTGGAGAAGGGTCCAGAGTGCCATGCTGGCGGCCGCACTGGAGCAGTAGCATAGTGGCATAACCTTGCCGGGCAGGAACCTTGCCGGGCTCAGCTGGTCATCCCGGCAAGAACCTTGCCGGGGCCTTGTCTTCAGTCTAGCTGTCCCCCGGCAAGCCTTGCCGGGTTCAGCTGGTCATCCCGGCAAGAACCTTGCCGGGACCTTATCTTTAGTCTTGGCGAGTCCTGAGCTTGCCGGCCCTGATCTCGCCGGCAGTAGTAGACTTGATCTTCTGGTCGACCCGCCTGGAGTCTTGTCTTGCCAGCTCTGCATTGCCGGCGATGCGTGGACCCATTCCCGGCAAGTAGACCTTGCCGGGAACCAGGCTTCGAATGTACTCCTTGAGTGGATTCCTCCTCTTGCCATGCCCTTCCCGCCTGGAGGCTGCGACTTGCCGGTGCGTTTCCAGGGGTAGTGAACACCCCCCCTGTTTACTACACCGACAGGAGCCCCCGGGTCTGGGCCGGACAGGCGTGCACAGTGGTTGTCCGGGCTAGGCCCAACGACGCGCACCGGCAACATGTAGATCGGTTCCCTGCCATTCCTCCCGCCTGGAGGTCGCAGCCCTGTTGCTGCAATGGCATGCATAAAGAAACAATTTACCTTAATTAGGCCAAGCTTTATGGCACAAGAGATATTCCTTCATGCTAAATGAATGCATGCTTCCCCCTTGACTGATTCCGTCCTTGCATATATCTTATTCCTTACGCTATTTGGAAACCCTGCCGGTGCGCACGCTTGCCGCGAGCGCTAGGTGCGGGTCTTTAGCAGCCTACTGGAAACGCCGCCGCCGGCAAGGCGACTTGCCGGGCCAGAACGCAGCTGCTAAGTTTGCCGAGCGGACTCGAGGCGAAACCAGAGCGTGGACTAACCACGGCAAGGTCCTTTCGTGTGCAGGTCGATATACGAGAACGAGGAATCAATCAAGACGACCCACGCTTCCTGGAAAGCTTTCCGGTGTGCACGCTCCAGTCAGCGGCGCTTGGGGAACGGGTCCTTAGCAGCTCGCCGGGAACGCCGCCTCCCGGAAAGGTTTACCTCCCCGGCCCTAGCGCAGCTGCTCACATCGCCGAGCGGACTCGAGGCGACTAGGAGCGCACTTAGTCCCGGGAAAGCTCCTTCGCGTGTGGGTGTAAGAAGCGAGTGAGGACGGTAAAATGAATGCAATTGCCGAAAAATCTGTGCAACTTAGCTTTTTCTGCTAGGGCGCCGCTAGCCCCCGAGCTTGTTTCTTGCTCAAAGAGTGGTTGTCGGAGCCCCCGACAAGGGAGGCTCTTAACTCTGGCGGAGAACTTTGACGTTCTCGACGCCAGCTTCCGGCAAGGGGTTGCCGGGAAGGCTCTTGAATCTGGCGGAGAACCTTGACGTTCTCAATGCCAGCTTCCGGCAAGCTTGTTGCCGGGAAGGCTCTTCAGAGGGTTACTCTCTGGGGTGCTGCCAGCCCCCGAGCTCGCCTTCCATGCGTGTTTCTGCAACACTGACTGGGCATGAAATGCCACAACAGCGTTTTTAGCACAACAAGTTAATTAGCTTCTGGTTAATGTCTAATTCGCTGCAATCTTGACTCCTGCTGAATATTCCCTTGCTTGCCGGAACACTTTCCGGTGCGCACGATCCAGTCAGCAGCGCTTTGAGGAACGGATCCTTAGCAGCTTGCTGGGAACGCCGCCTCCTGAAAAGGTTTACCTTTCCGGCTCTGGCACAGCTGCCCAGGTTGCCGAGCGGACTCGAGGCAACTAGGAGCGCGACTAGCCCCGGGAAAGTTCCTCAGCATACGGGTCTACGCAGGAACCTTAGAATAAAACTCGCTAAGTCCTTCTCCTTAAACGACTGCATTTTTGCACAGTGAGCCCCCCACGCTTGCCGGAATACTCCCCGAATGCGCACGTTCTGGTCGATGGCGCTTAGGATCGGGTCCTGTCCAGCAGCCTATCGAGAACGCCGCCTCTTCGGAAGCTTAACGCCTTAGAAACAATCGCAGCTGCGTCTGTATTGTTGGGTGGACCCAAAACAACCAGGAGCGCAGAATGTGTCAAGAGCGCTCCTTCGCGCACAGGTTATGCACAAAAATATTGTCCAGGATAAGACTTAACAGCAAAAAGTAATTAAAGCTTTAAAACTTAGCTTTTTGCGAAGGTTCAGGCCCTTCTTCTTGGACGCTATGGCGGTGAAGATGATGAAGAAACTGCCGCGCTGATCGCCAGATCAGGTTCGCGCAGCCCCTCACCCCCTACCTGGTGCGCCAAAGATGTCGGGGACGAATCCGCAATCACCTATGGGACCCAGGGAAGGACCCCTTTACGTTCGGCAGGGAGAGACGGTCGCACGAAGAGCAAATCTAGCGAAGAACACGACAGCACACGAGAGAGATTTTACCCAGGTTCGGGCCGCACGGATGCGTAAAACCCTACTCCTGCTTTTTGGTGTATTATTTGGATGATTGTTCTAGCTCCAGGAGCGCTACAGTACAGAGTAGCTGCGTACAATACTGGAGTTCTCCATCTCCCAGTTCCTCTAACCTCCCCCACATTGCCTATGGGCCTCCATTTATACGCACAAAGGGGTCACCAACAGGTGGCAAACAGTAAAGGTAGAGGTGGAAAGTTGCTACAGTAAGGCCATTATTACTAGGATGACATGTCCTACCTACCACTGACGGCAGGGGACAAGGGCATTAAATGCCCATGCCTTAGCTGTCCAGATACATGTATCTGGACGTCTTGGACGTGGGAAAAGCCTATCCCACCTGCTCCTGCACCGCTAGCTACAGAGTACCGCCGTCTACACAGTGCCCTGCCACGCACGCTTGGAAGGACCCAGAGCGCCACGCTGGCAGAGGCACTGGAGCAGCAGCACAGTAGCACAGTGGTACAGTAACGCTTGCCGCGGCAAGACCTTGCCGCACTTGAGAGCTTGCCGCAACCAATAGCTTGCTGCGCAAGGTAACTTGCCGGGGCAAGTACCTTGGCGCAGCTGGTATCTTGTCGCAGCCAATACCTTGCCGCAGCCAATGACTTGCCGGGGCAAGTACCTTGCCGCGGCAAGTACTCTGCTACAGCATTTACATGCTTATCACTGACGGGTTAGGACAAGCGCATTAAATGCTCTGTCTAGGTGTCCCTTAGCTTCTTGGGGATGGGAAAAGGGGCCATCCCATTAGCACTGCTTGGCACAGTGCTCTGCCACGCATGCCTGGAGAAGGGTCCAGAGTGCCATGCTGGCGGCCGCACTGGAGCAGTAGCATAGTGGCATAACCTTGCCGGGCAGGAACCTTGCCGGGCTCAGCTGGTCATCCCGGCAAGAACCTTGCCGGGGCCTTGTCTTCAGTCTAGCTGTCCCCCGGCAAGCCTTGCCGGGTTCAGCTGGTCATCCCGGCAAGAACCTTGCCGGGGCCTTATCTTTAGTCTTGTCGAGTCCTGAGCTTGCCGTTCCTGATCTCGCCGGCAGTAGTAGACTTGATCTTCTGGTCGACCCGCCTGGAGTCTTGTCTTGCCAGCTCTGCATTGCCGGCGATGCGTGGACCCATTCCCGGCAAGTAGACCTTGCCGGGAACCGGGCTTCGAATGTACTCCTTGAGTGGATTCCTCCTCTTGCCATGCCCTTCCCGCCTGGAGGCTGTGACTTGCCGGTGCGTGTCCAGGGGTAGTGAACACCCGCCCTGTTTACTACACCGAAAAATAGGCTTAATTAGTATCACGCGGAGACAATCAGAGTCTGTGATGCTCCGCCGCAATATCACACTCGAGTGCCCTTCTGGCACACCCGACATCATAGATCCCCAGCGGGTACCCACTAGGGTCGACCCGCCTGTAACAAAGGTCAAAGTAACCGTATGGTCATAACATCAAGGGGGAAACCCCGAGGAATCACCCTTGGTGGATTCCACTCGACGAAAACATCAGGGTGAACGTATGAGGCATCACCCTCAAGGTTCACACTGAAGGGTTGCGCGATAGAGTCGTATCGGAAGTGGAGAAGGAGGAATCACCCTCGATGACCACAACCGAACAGCTACACTGCAGAGTATTCATCAGGAGTGCGATACGAGGTATCACCCTCGGCACTTGAGAGTAACTATGCAGAGTCGTACAACTAGGGGGGGGTGAGGTGATGTGTCGGTCTCTGGTCGACAATCACATTGATTGAATCGTCGATGATCAAGCAGGGGCAACAAGGGAAAGGTGGTGGGGGTCACTGATGGTTCACTACCAACCTATACTAAACAGTTTATCATAGGCAGGTAAGGTAACAATGAACAGGTTACGAAAGCAGGCTATGCATCAGAATAGGAGCAAACATTAACAGTAGCAAAATCTAATGCAAGCAGGAGAAAATGGAATGGGCGATATCTGGATGCTCAAGGGGGGGGGGCTTGCCTGGTTGCTCTGGCAAGAGAGAGGGGTCGTCAATGGGCTGCTTGTCTGTAGCGTAGTCGTACCCGGCTGCAACGTCGTCGGTCTCGGCGTCTATCGAGAGAGAAGGAGGGGGAGAGAAACAATATATCCACGGCAAAAATGCAAACAATATGTATGGCATGCTTAAATGATATGCTGGGGTGTTCTACTGCCTAACTAAATGATTTAGTTAATTTAGGAATTTATTTGGATTTATTTTATTAAAGTTGAGCACTATTCATTTATCGAAATCAGTCTAAAAGTTCAATGTTCATATAGCTAGGGGCATCTGACAGGAATACGGAGGGCGTATTCGGGTTCGTATCGAAATTCTGAGCAACTTTCATATATAAATTATTTTCATCGGAGTTAAGGTTTATTTTATATGATTTTCTAAAGTTTTTATTAATTTCTGGAATTTATTTAATTATTTAAAATTAACATTATCCAGAACAGTGAAAAGTGATGTCAGCATGACCTCAATATGACGTCAGCAGGTCAACTCTGGCCGACCAGAGTCCAACCTGACATGTGGGTCCAGTGGGACCCACATGTCAGTGACAGAGCTAATTTAAACAGGGTTAATTTAATCTAACTAAACTAATTAGCAGGTGGGGCCCAACAGTCAGTGTCTGTTAGCTTAACTAATTAACTTAATTAACTAATTAGCAGTTTATTTATTTATTTAAATTTGTTTATTAGGTGGGGCCCGCATGTCAGTGAGACAGGGGCGGCCACATCAGCAGTTGACCTGGTTAACAGGACAACTGGGGCCCAAGGGGCCCACTGGCCAGTGGCCCTGGGGGTGGGGCCCAGCTGGCCACGTCAGACGCCGGCCGGAGAGCGCTCCAGCGAGCCCGAGCGCGGCAGCGAACTCCGGCGAGCTCGGGTTTTGCCTACGGTGCACCATTTTGGGCGGGGTTTGGCGCGTTCGATCGGGCGGTCCACGCCGCGTGCATTGGTGGTGGTGGCATGGCCGGAGACGGCGCGTAGCGACGGCGGCGAGCACGTCGGTGGTGACCGAACTCAGGTGGCGATGGCAAACGGCGATCCGGTCACGCACGAGTCGAACGAATGGGCTAGGAGGCACCTACGCGGCATGGCGAGCACGTTGGTCACGCGCGGATGACCAAATGGTCACCGGAGAAGCGCCGGCGACCAAACTAGGCGGCGATGATTCGGGCCTCGATGGAGCAGTGGCTACGGGCGGCTAGAGGGGGCAGGGGAGGGCGCGTTCAACGTAGGGGCTCATCTGCGTTGCAGAGAAGGCCCGAGGAAGAACGGAGGAGCACAGGGCGGCGCAAATCGACGGCGGTGATGCAGGCGGCCGTAGGGGAAGAAGACGACGCAGGCCGGCGATGCAAAGGCGTTTGGCTTCGGTTCGTTGGCGCAGAGGCGTAGAGGAGCACGGCGGAGCTCGTGGACACGTCGCGGTGGCGAGGCAGAGCCGGTGGCCGCGAGCTTCAGCGGAGGCCGATCATGGCAGCGTCGGGCGAGGTGGGGAACGAGGGAGGAAGGGGGAATGGTGGCTAGTGTTCGCCAGGGAGAGCAGGGAGCTGCTCTTATCCCAAGCGCGGGCGCGCTGTCGACCGCACGGAGGTGGGGGGATGTCTCGCGCGCGTGAGGTGCTCGACAGCGAGGCACGGAGCAGTGCGGGAGGTGGGGGACGGCGCCAGGTGGGCTGGGCCGGCACTGTAGCGGTAGGCTCGAGTGCACAGTAGCGCCTTTAGGCCTTTTCTATTTTCTCTTTTTCTGTTTCTTTTCTTTTCTGTTTGCAAAATGTTTGGGCACTAAATGAATTTTGTAAAAAGTGTGACCTAGTCCATAAATCTCAGTGCATTATGCCCTAACACCAAAAACTAGTTTGGGCAAAACATAATTTCATATTTAATTTAGATTAAATAAAAGGCTATTAAATATTGTTTTCAGCCACTGTTAGAGGAGGTTTGAGTTACATAATTAATATATTAAATGTTGGTTACAATTTTAGAATAGTCTCTGGAATATTTGTTATTTATTGAACATTTTAGTTCCTATGTTTGAACAACTTTTATTTTCCAATTTAATTTAATTTGAATTTTTGAGTTAGGAGTTGAAATGCAATATGAAGCAGATGATGATTAGGCACTGTTAATCATGCTGACTTGTCATTATCAAAAGTGATTACTGTGGCTAATGACATGGGGTGTTACAACACGTGAGCTCTGGAAACCCTTTGCGTGGACATTCCCATTTAATGATTGCATCCTTCAGAGCTTCCTTGTTGGGGTACATAGCACCCGTCGCAATGTTGTTCTGGTGATATTGTCAGGCAGAATCATGGCCATCGTTCACGGTCATTGCAGATGTGAAGTCCTGATTCCATGATGCAGGATTTGGCACCTCCTCTGTGTTCTCTTCTTCATCCGACTCGTCCAAATCATCGACCTGACCACTATCACCATCTGTATCTTCATCTTCCATCTAGTTTTGCATGTTCCCATCTACCACGTCAGCGTCCGCCTCACCACTTTAATAACCATCGCCATTTCCTCCTTCTACCTGAGTACTTGATAACCCACAAGTATAGGTGATTGCAATAGTTTTCGAGGGTAGAGTATTCAACATAAATTTATTGATTCGACACAAGGGGAGCCAAAGAATATTTGCAAGTATTAGCAGTTGAGTTGTCAATTCAACCACACCTGGAGACTAAATATCTGCAGCAGAGTGATCAGTAGCACTGTAGTATGGTAATTAGATAGTGATAACAGCGATAGTAACAGTAATACTAATGGTAACAGTAGTAGCAGTAGTTTTGTAGCAATTGTGACACTAGTAGCAACAGTAGTAACTTAGCAAGAGACAATATGTGAAATGCTCGTAGGCATTGGATCAGTGACAATGTTGGATAATAATCATCATGTAACAGTCATAACCTAGGGCGACACAGAACTAGCTCCAATTCATCAATGTAATGTAGACCTGTATTCCATAAATAGCCATACGTTCTTATGGAAAAGAAATTGCATGACATCTTTTGTCCTACCCTCCCGTGGCAGCGGGGTCCATAAGGAAACTAAGGGATATTAAGGCATCCTTTTAGTAGAGAACCGGAACAAAGCATTAACACATAGTGAATACATGAACTCCTCAAACTACGGTAAACACCGGAAAGAATCCCAATTATTGTCACCTTGGGGTATGCAAATCATAACATGTAGCAGGTGCATATAACTTGCATGGTAGGATCAAGAACACAAATATATTCGCGAAAACATAGGGTTCAGATCTGAAATCATGGCACTCGTGCCCTAGTGACAAGCATTAAGCATAGCAAAGTCATAGCAACATCAATCTCAGAACATAGTGGATATTAGGGATCAAGCCCTAACAAAACTAACTCGATTACATGGTAAATCTCATCCAACCCATAACTGTCCAGCAAGCCTACGAAGGAATTACTCACTCCCGGTGATGAGCATCATGAAATTGGTGGTGGAAAATGGTTGATGATGACGAAGACGGAAGATCCCCCTCTCCGGAGCCCCGAACGGACTCCAGATCTAGCCTCCTGATGAAGAACAGGAGGTGGTGGCGGCTCCGTATCGTGAAAAGCAATGAAACTTCCTCTCTTATTTTTTTCCCGGGAAATAGGAATTTATAGTGCTGAGATTAGGGTTAGCGGAGCCACGTGGGCCCCTACAAGCCACCAGGGCGCACCTTGGTGCCTCGTGGGCATACGGTGGCCCCCCACTAGTGGGTCTTTGCTCTAGTATTTTTTATATATTCCATAAAAAAATCTCCAAAATGTTTCGTCCAATTCCGAGAACTTTTATTTCTGCACAAAAAACAACACCATGGTAGTTCTGCTGAGAACAGCGTCAGTACAGGTTAGTTTCATTCAAATCATGCAAATTAGAGTCCAAAACAAGAGCAAAAGCGTTTGGAAAAGTAGATACGATGGAGACGTATCGAACTCCCCCAAGCTTAATTCATTGCTTGTCCTCAAGCAATTCAGTTGACAAACTGAAAGTGATAAAGAAAAACTTTTACGAAATCTTTTGTTCTTGTATTTATATATATGCTTAAATAATACCCAGGTTTTCAGCAAAGATTATAACTAACCATGCAAATGATAAATCTTAGAAATTATATTCACTCATATCAACGGCATAATCAACTAGCGAGCAATAATAAAATATCTCAAATACCAACACTTTGTCAAAACAATCATGATATAATATGACAACATGGTATATCGCTAGCCCTTACTGAGATGGCAAAACATAAATGCAGAGCACCGCCAAAGTTCAAGCAGCAACTAAACATTGTAATTCATGGTAGAAGAGATCCAGTCATGATGCACACAACATTAACTATACACAATGCATGAGAATGACAATAGTGCTCTCAGGACTGTTGCTTGTTTGAGAAGGTGATGACTCAACAATAAAAGTAAAATAACATAAAAGTAAATGGATAGGCCCTTCGCAGAGGGAAGCAGGGATTTGGAGAGGTGCCAGAGCTCAAAGCTTAAATCAGACATAAATATAATTTTGGGAGGTATACCTTTCATGTCAACATTACGACTGAGAGTTTTCAATATCTTCCATGCTAAACAAATTAGCGACGGTTCCCAAGCGGTAAAAGTAAAGTTTACTCCTCCTCCACCAACAAATGCAAGTCATGGCTAGATGAATCCTCAGGTGTCTTCCATACCAACAACTTTCTGAGAGAGTTTTGTTTTATTATTTGCAATTTTAAACATGGGACTGGGCATCCCGATTACCGGCCCCTCTCGTGCAAGGATGAGTGAATAAACACTCATTATGAGAATAACCCGCTTAGCATGGAAGATACTGACCACCCCCTGTCGCTCCATGAGCGGTACGGGCACACACAAAAGGTGTTCATTTGAATATTTAGAGGTGGCACATGCAAATTTACTTGGAACGAGAGAGTGATACCGCATATAGGTAGATATAGTGGACTCATCTCGAATAACTTTGGTTTAAGGATTTTGATTCACAAGCAATAATCCCACTTAGTACAGGCGAAGGCTAGAAAATAGGTTGAGAAGCAACCAACTAGAGAGCAAAAACGGTCATAAACATGCATTGTGATTAATTAACATTGAATACTAGCATGGGTAGGATATAAACACCATGAACATAAATATCGCGGAGGCTATCTTGGTTCTGAATCAACTATATGCTTGAATATGTGCCAAGTCAAGCCACTCGAAACATTCAGAGGAGGATACCATATCATCATACTACATCACAACCATTTTAATGCGTGTTGACACCCAAGATAAATCATTATCCACTCCTAGCTACTTAGGCATGGCATGAGCAACTGTAATCTCTAATTGTCATCATAAACATGTTTAATCATAATGTGCTGAAACATGGATACTGAGTTAAACATATTTACAAAAAATGTCTTGATAACCCATAAGTGTAGAGGATCAATTGTAGCTTTTTGATAAATAAGAGTGTCGAACCCAACAAGGAGCTAAAGGTAGAATTTATATTCTCTTCAAATTCTATCAACCACCGATACAACTCTATGCACACTTAACGTTTGCTTTACCTAGAACAAGTATGAAACTAGAAGTACGTTGTAGGTGTAATGCTAGAACTACTTTGCAAGAATAAAACTAGAAGTATTTTGCAAGATAATAAAAGTTAGTTGTTTACTAGAAAACTTTTTGTAGAACATGAGAAAGATTGTCCATAGGCAATTGAATATAACATGGTAGATACTTATCATATGCAATGAGGGAGAGGCATGAGCTAACATACTTTCCATACTTGGATCACATATTCTTATGATTGGAACTCTGGCAAGCATCTGCAACTACTAAAGATCATTAAGGTAAAACCAACCATAGCATTAAGTAACAAGTCCTGTTTACTCCCATACACAACAATCCCCTTACTCGGATATAAGCTTCTGTCACTCTCGCTACCCACTATAAGCGAATTATGAACGTATTACAAAACCCTACATTAGTAATCCCACATGCTTTCACGACACGGAGGGCACCATAGGACAGCACCATATTAAGGTAAAACTCATATCAATCACACCATACCACAATTAACCTGTAGGACAAAAAGAATCTACTAAACATCGTAGGATTGCCACACATCAATGGATAATAATATGTGGCATAAAGCACCATGTTCAAGTAGATATTACAACAGGTAGAAGAGGTGTTACACCACTGCATAGAGGGGGAGAGAGTTGATGAGGACGCCAGCGAAGTTGTTGGTGTAGATCGCCGTCACGATGATTTCCCCAGCGGCACTCCAGCGCCACCGGAAGAGAGGGGAAGAGAGCCCCCCTCCTTATTATTCTTGCTTGGCCTCCCCTATATGGGAGGAGGGTTTACCCTCTAGTCCATGGCCGCCATGGCTCCCGGAGGGCAGGAGCCCCTCCGAGATTGGATCTCTCTCTCTGTTCTTTTCTGTTTCACGTTCCTATTTCTGGTTGAAAACCGTTTCTTATATTCCCGGAGATTCGTGACTCCGATCGAGCTGAAATTTTGAGGGGATTTTTATATGGATATTAGCTTCCCTGCGGTAGAAGGACACCACCAAGTGACTTATGGGGTAGCCACGAGCCTGCTGGGTGCGCCCTAGGGTAGGGGCGCGCCCTCTGAGCTCGTGGGCCCCTCAAGCATCGTCTCGCATTGATTCCTTTTCCCAAAAATCACATATATTTCAAAATAAATCTCTGTAAAATTTTATCGCGTTTGGACTTCGTTTGATTTGGATTTTCTGTGAAACAAAAAACATGCAACAGATAGGAACTGGCGCTGGGAACTGGATCAATATGTTAGTCCAAGAATATTATATAAATTGTTGCCAAAAGTATGTGAAAGTTGTAAAATAATGGCATGAAACAATAAAAAAATTAGATATGACGGAGACGTAGCAGAGGCCAGTTGTGGGCCCCACAAGCCATCAGGGTGCACCCTGGGGTGGTTGTGCCCTGTTGCCTTGTGGGCAACTGGTGGCCTAATACATCTCCAACGTATCTATAATTTTTTATTGTTCCATGCTATTATAGTATCAATCTTGGATGTTTTATATACATTTACAAGAAACTTTATATCATTTTTTGGGACTAACCTACTAACTTAGTGCCTAGTGCCAATTGCTGTTTTTTGCTTGTTTTTTACTTTGCAGAATATCAGTACCAAACGAAGTCCAAATGCCATGAAACTTTTTGGAGATTTTTTTTCTGGTGATAAGAGATCCTGGAAGCTTCAGGAGGCCACGAGAAGATGGAGGAGTGGTCCACTAGGCACCAGCGCGCGCCAGGTTCCTCTGGCACGCCCTAGTGCATAGTGGGGCCCACAAGCCTTCGTTTGACCTACCTCCGCCTCTATAAATACCCTAAAATCAAAAAACCTACCAGGGAGTCCACGAAATACTTTTTTCGCTGCCGCAAGCCTCTGTTCTCGAGAGATCCTATCTGGGGACCCTTTCTGGCACTCTGTCGGAGGGGGAATCAATCACGAAGGGGTTCTTCATCATCCTTGCTACCCCTCCGATGAGGCGTGAGTAGCTTACCACAGACCTACGGGTCCATAGTTAGTAGCTAGATGGCTTCTTCTCTCTCGATGTTCTTCAATACAATGTTCTCCTTGATGTTCTTGGAGTTTTATCCGATGTAATTCTTTTTTGCGGGGTGTTTGTTGGGATCAGATGAATTGTGAGTTTATGATCATATCTATCCATGAATATTATATGAGTTTTCTCTGAACTCTTTTATGCATGATTGTTATAGCCTCATATTTCTTCTCTGATTTATTGGTTTGGTTTGGCCAACTATATTGATTTATCTTGCCATGGGAAGAGGTGCTTTATGATGGGTTCGATCTTGCGGTGCTTAATCTCAGTGACAAAAGAGACATGACACGCATGTATCGTTGCTAATAAGGGTGACAAGATGGGATTTATTTGATATGTGAGTTTATCTTGTCTACATCATATCATCTTGCTTAAAGCATTACTCCATTTTTCCATGAACTTAATACACTAGATGCATGCTGGATAGCGGTCGATGTGTGGAGTAATAGTAGTAGATGCAAAATCATTTTGGTCTACTAATCTTGGACATGATGCCTATATACATGATGATTGCCTTGGATATCGTCCTAATTATTTGCTTTTCTGTCAATTGCCCAATAGTAATTTGTTTATTGATCGTATGCTATTTTCTCGAGAGAAGCCTCTAGTGAAAACTATGGCCCCCGGGTCTATTTCCTATCATATATTAAAACCAAAAATACCTTGCTGCAATTTTCTTTTATTTATTTTATTTTGTATTTTTTAAGATCTATTTATCAAAACCTATACAATTTAATCTTGCTCATAACAGTTGAGGGATTGACAACCCCTCTACGCGTTGGGTTGCAAGTATTTGTTGTTTGTGTGCAGGTGCTATTTACATAGTGTTGCTTGGTTCTCCTATTGGATTGATAACCTTGGTTTCATAATTGAGGGAAATACTTATCTCTACTGTACTTCATCATCCTCTCCTCTTCGGGGAAATCCCAACGCAACTCACAAGTAGCATGGCCTCCCTCTTGTATCTCTTTGTTCCAGTATTTTTTTATATACTCAATAGAAAATCCTCGTAAAGTTTTAGGTCATTTGGGGCTCCGTAGAATAGCTATCTTTGTTGTAGCTCTTTCAGGTCCAGAATTTCAGCTGCCAGTAATTTCCCTCTCCATCTAAGTCTTGCAAATTAAGAGAGAAAAGGCATTAGAATTGCATCATAAAGTAAAATAATGACCAAAAACATTATAAATAACAGTAGGAAAACATGATGCAAATGGACATATCAACTGCCCCAATCTTAGACCTCGCTTGTCCTCAAGCGAAAGCCAAACTCGATAATCATGACCACATGTTTAGAGAGTGAGGTGTCGATAAAACAAAATACAAACATTGTAGCATCATGATCATTATAATAGCAGCAATATTTATCATATAACTTCTCAATCAAACACACAATTCATTCACAACATTGAAGTATGAAGTATAAACTTTCTTGAAAACAAACAAACTATGTTCTCAGTCATTGAAACAATCACAATTCACCATATTTTCGGGAAGAGTCTATGTAAGAGCTTCTGTTTTAGCAAGTCTACATACTCAACTATCATATAGTCTTCTATGATTGCTAACACTCAAGGCATATTTTTGGGAACAAACATTTCCGTCAGACACATAGGAAGTTCGTGGTTTATTGTTTTCACCTCCCAATGTATTTATCTCAAGGATAATGTCAACAATAATAACTCATGATTACCTACATCCAACTAGATATATCTGCCTGGATCTTTCCCCACCACATGATGCTTGCCAAGTAGAGAATAATTACGAATGGAATAGAGATGATCACTAATGACTCCTGCATAAAAGTAAATACAGAAAAGTAAAAGATAGGCCCTTCACAGAGGGAAGCAGAGGTTGCCATGCACTTTTTATTTTTGGATGTGCAAGCTCTTAATGGAAAGGAACGTCACTTTATATTGCCCCTTGTGATAGCAACCTTTATTATACAGTCTGTCGCTTTTATTTCTTTACCATCACAAGATCGTACAAAGTATTTCCTTACAATAAAAGATCATACATATTTAGGGGAAATTTTTATTGCTTTTGCACCGATGACCAACTTACTTGAAGGGTCTTATTCAATCCATAGGTAGATATGATGGACTCTCATGACAAGAAACTGTGTTTAAGGGGTTATGTATGCACAAGTAGTATCTCTACTTAGTGCGAAGTTTTGGCTAGCAAAAGATTATAAGCAAGCACCACATGTGAGAGGATCCATGGCAATATAACTTCTATGTGAATATAAGCAAACATAACTCATTACGTTGTCTTCCTTGTCCAACATCAACTATTTGACCAAGCAGAAAATATTTGATGCGGGCTCACAATCATAGAAGATGTCCAAGATAGTGCATTTATATGTGAATTATCTATCCCTTTATTAATCCTGCATGAATTGAATCAATGACCAATGCTATGTTTATTAATTTCCAATAAATTTTATCAACCATACTCTTTCAATGTGAAGTTATTACTCCCCATGGGATTAGCATATGATCTTTGATTATTCTTATTGCTAAGACTGAAACAGGAAAGCAAAGAAGCAAAACTCAAACTACTCTTTATAATATAACTCTCACACACGATTACATAGATAGGTAGATCACGAAGCAAGCACTCGAAACTAGATCATACTAAACTTTTATTCTTCTAAATCATGAAATAGCTAAGGATCAAACTAAGATAGATAACGCTGGTAAAAGTGATGGTGATACGATACCGGGGCACCTCCCCCAAGCTTGGAACAAGCCCAGGGTGGTGCCCATACCCTTGTACTCAAGTTTACTTATTTGGTGATGATGGTGATAAAGTAGTAGGCTTGTCCTCCGTCCTCCAAGGCATAGGCTCTCCATCATAAAAGGATGAATGTATTTCCGAAATCCTAAAATTTATAGCCAAGCTCATGCCTTTAGGCCTAGACTCATACTCATAGGTTTGGTTTTCAAGGTCAAGAACTTGGGCTTGAAGATGATCAATCCAGTCATTGAGCTTAAAGATAGCATACCCAATTTCCTTGTTGTCCCACTTGTGCTCATGAATGAATTCAGTAATCATGGAGTGATTAGTGCCGATCTCGCGCTCAACCATCCCTTGGCACTTGAAGATTTCCTGCTCTACCGCTTCAACCCTGGCCTTCTCGCTTCCGACCTTCTTTGGCCCTTAAACGTCCCGGATGCGAAGCACCCCCTCACGCATCTCAATGGCTTGAGGGTGTTTTATCACCTATAGATGATAGGGATTGGTGACATTCTCGAAGAACTTGTCTTTAGACGAACTTGGTGGAGAGATGGCGATCTAGATCTGTCAGAAAAACTTGAAGTGGAGTTCACAAGTAGCAGGAAGAATTTCTACTATACTGCATCATCCTCTCCTCTTCGGGGAAATCCCAACGCAGTTCACAAGCAGCAGGAAGAATTTCTGGTGCCATTGCCGGGGAGACATCATCAACATCTATCAAGTACCTACGCATAAACTTTCATCTCCTTGCATTTACATTATTTTCCATTTGCCTCTCGTTTTCATCTCCCCAACTTCTAAAAAGTTTTTACAAAAATTACAAAAATATTTTCCGTTTGCCTTTTTCTTGTTTGGTTGTTTGCTTGCTTGTTATCTTGTTTGCGTAGTCACGATGTCTCAAGAAAGTACAAAATTGTGTAATTTTTCTAATACTAATAATAATGATTTTTTTAGTACTCCGATTGCTCCTCCCGCCGCCAGTGCGGATACTTGTGATATTATTGCTGCTTTGTTAAATCTTGTCATGAAAGATCAATTTTCTGGTAGTCCTAATGAAGATGCTGCAACCCATCTTCACACTTTCATAGAATTGTGTGGCATGCAAAATAAAAAGGATTTGGATAATTATATTGTGAAATTAAAATTATTCATGTTCTCATTACGGGATCGTGCAAAAATTTGGTTTTTATCTTCACCACAAAATAGTAACGATTCTTGAGATAGGTGTAAAGATGCTTCTATTACCAAGTATTTTCCTCCTGTGAAAATTATTTCCATTAGAAATCAAATTATGATTTTCAAGCAACTTGATCATGAATATGTTACACAATCTTGGGGAAGGATGATACTAATGATAATAAATTTCCCTACTCATGGTTTAAATTTGTGGATGATCATACAATTTTTTTATGCAGGATTAAAATTTGTCTCTAGAAATCTTTTAGATTCCGCAGTGGGTGGTAATTTTATGGAGATTACATTGGGTGAAGCTAATAAATTTCTTGATAATATTATGGCAAATTATTCACGATGGCATACTGAAAGAGCTCCTATACTAGTAAAAAAGTGAATTCTGTTGAAGAAATTAGTACTTTGAGTGATAAAGTTGATGCGCTTATGAAATTGGTTGCTAGTAAAAATGATCCTATTGATCTTGATTATGCACCTTTCTACTTTTATTAAGCAAAATAATGATCCCGTAGATGTGAATTTTGTCTCGCGAAACAATTTTAATAGCAATGCTTATGGAGGTAATTTTAATTCTAGGCCTTTCCAAGGAAATTCCTCTAATAATTATGGCAATTCCTATGGTAATTCTTATAATAATAATAATAAAAGGATGCACTCTAATCTTGAAAGTAATATTAAAGAATTTATTAATGCTCAAAAAGTTTTCAACGCTACGATAGAAGAAAAATTGATTAAAATTGATGATATGTCTAGGAGCATTGATAGAATTATTCTTGATGTGGAAAATCTTAAGGAAAAAATTTCCAACCAAAATTGATATTAATGAATCAATTAAAGCTTTATATGTCTCCATGGATGAGATTAAGAAAAGAACCGCTATGCTAAGAGCTAAATGAGAATTTTTAGAAAAAGGGATTACTCCCGATTTTTATCGTAGTAATGATGAGGATATTAAAATGATTGGTGTTTCATCTATTGATTCCTTGTTTAGCGATATAAAACTAGATGATAAGGGGACTGAAGAAGAGTCTACTTTAGCTACAAGGCGTGGATAGGTAAAAACTTTAACTAGTGATGTGCCCACTCTCTTGGATTGCACAGACTTTAATTATGATAGTTGCTCTTTGATTGAGTGTATTTCTTTGTTACAACCCATGCTAAATTCACCCAACACCTATGAACAAAACAAGGTTTTTACTAAACATATTGTAGAAGCAATGATGAAAGCTTTAGAAGAAAAGTTAGAATTAGAGATTTTAATTCCTAGAAAATTGTATGATGAGTGGGAACCTACAATTAAAATTAAAATTAAAATTTATGAGTGCAATGCTTTATGTGATTTGGGTGCTAGTGTTTCCACAATTCCAAAATCTCTATGTGATGTGCTAGGTCTTACCAATATGGATGAATGTTCTCTTAAATTGCACTTGGCAGATTCTACTATTAAAAAACTTTGGGTAGAATTAATTATGTTCTTATTCTTGAAAATAGGAACTATGTGCCTGTTGGTTTTATTGTACTTGACATTGATTGCAATCTGTCTTGCCCGATAATACTTAGTAGACCGTTCTTATGAACTATAGGTGTCGTGATTGACATGAAAGAAGGGAATATAACATTTCAGCTTCCGTTAAAGAAGGGAATGGAACACTTCCCTAGGACTAGAATTAAGCATATGAATCAATCATTAGGGCCACCTATGGAACCAAAACCAAAGATGACAATACTTGAAACTATGCATTATGCCTAGCTAGGGGCATAAAACAATAATACTTGTTGGGAGGCAACCAATAGTTATCTTAATTTTCTTGTTTATTATTCTGTTTTCTTGAGTTCACACAATTATGCTACTGTTATGAAAGTGTTTATTATGTTTTACCTAGTGTTTGTACCAAGTAAAGCCTTTAAGATGGTTTGGATGATAGTTGACTCGATTCCATGAAAAAACAGAAAATTTTGCGTCTAGTAGCAGAATTACCAAAATTTTCTGGAGGGCGGAAAATTCTGAATTTTTTACACATAATTTACAAACAAATTTCCCAGGTTTTTCTATTTTTTCAGAATTTTTGGAGTTATAGAAGTATAGTTAATATTCAGATTGCTATAGACTATTCTGTTTTTGACAGATTATGTTTTGATGCATTGTTTTGCTTGTTTTGATGGAACTATGGATTGTATCGGGGGGTATAAGCCATGGAGAAGTTAGAATACAAGAGGTATCATGCAAAAATAAAATATTAATGGGTTTGCAACAATACTTAATTAATGTAGTGATTTATCTAATTATACTAACGGATGTCACAAAGGATTTGTTAAGTTTTGTGTGATTGAAGTTTTCAAGTTTTGGGTGAGATCACAATGGATGAAGGAACAAGGAGTGGCAAGAGCCTAAGATTGGGGATGCCCGAGGCGCCCCAAGGTAATATTCAAGGACTAACAAGCAACTAAGCTTCAGGATGCCCTGGAAGGCATCCCCTCTTTCTTCTGACGACCATCGGTAATTTTACTTGGAGCTATATTTTTATTCGTCACATATCATGAGTTTTGTTTGGAGCGTCGTGTATTATATGAGTCTTTTCTTTGTTTGCTTTTTAGTTCATCACAATCATCCTTGCTGTACACGCCTATTTGAGAGAGCCATACATTTATCATGATTTGTTAGAATTGCTCTATGTGCTTCAATTAATTTTTTTGAGCTAGGCATTTGCTCTAGTGCTTCACTTAAATCTTTTTGAGAATGGTGGTGATTACGTTTTAAAGAAACACATATGCTCTCGTTCTTCACTTAGATTATTTTGAGAGTTGATTAAATTTTGAAGAAATACATGCACTCTCATGCTTCACTTACATTATTTTGAGAGTTGATAAATTTTGAAGAAATATTTGCACTCTCATACTTCACTTATATATTTTTGAGAGTTGATAATAGTAATGGTAATTTGCACAAGATATGAATTTGGTCCCAAAATGATGAATATCCAATAGGGATACAATAAAAACTCTCATTAAAGATCATTGGATATGATAAGTTTGATTCCTTGCAATAGTTTTGCGATATGGAGATGATAATATGTGAGTCATGTTGGTGAGTAATTGTGGTTTAGTAAGAATATTAGTATTAAGGTTCCTGATTCCCTATGCAAGCACGTAAAGTCAATAGTTGTGCAACAAAGTTATATCCTACTTATGGTGCATTATTCAGTGTTAGTTATGTTCAATGCGTGTTTATGACCATTTTCATTTTTTGGATGGTCGCTTCTCAATCTAATTTCTAGCCTTCACTTGTACTAAGCGGGAATGCTGCTTGAGCATCCAATTCCTTTAACCAAAGTTGTGCCAAATGAGTCCATGATGACCCACAAGTATAGGGGATCAATTGTAGTCCTTTTGATAAGTAAGAGTGTCGAACCCAACGAGGAGCAGAAGGAAATGACAAGCGGTTTTCAGCAATGTATTTTTTGCAAGCACTAAAATTACCAGTAAAAGGTAGTTTGATAGCAAGATAATTTTTAACAAGTTAAAGTAGCAATAGTACCAATAGGTGCAGCAAGATAGCCCAAACCTTTTTGTAGCAAAGGACAGGCTGGAACAATCTCTTATAATAAGTAAAACGTTCTCGAGGACACATGGAAATTTTATCTAGTCACTTTCATCATGTTGGGATGATTCATGTTCGCTACTTTGATAATTTGATATGTGGTTGGACTAGTGCTTCGGTGTTGTTCTTACTTGAACAAGCCTCCCACTTATGATTAACCCCTCTTGCAAGCATCCGCAACTACGAAATAAGAATTAAGATAAACTCTAACCATAGCATTAAACATATGGATCTAAATCAGCCCCTTACGGAATAGCGCATAAACTAGGGTTCAAGTTTCTGTCACTCTAGCAACCCATCATCTAATAACTACTCCACAATGCATTCCGTTAGGCCCAAAGATGGTGAAGTGTCATGTAGTCGACATTCACATAACACCACTAAGGGAATCACAACATGCATATCATCAAAATATCGAACGAATACCAAATTCACGTGATTACTTATGACAAGACTTCTCCAATGTCCTCAAGAACAAAAGCAACTACTCACAAATAATATTCATGCTCAAGATCAGAGGGATATTAATTAATAGCATAATAGATCGGAACATATAATCTTCCACCAAATAAACCAACTAGCATCAACTACGAGATGTAATCAACACTACTAGCAACCCACACGTACCAATCTGAGGTTTTGATACAAAGATTGAATACAAGAGATGAACTAGGGTTTGAGATGAGATGGTGCTATTGAAGATGTTGATGAAGATTGGTCCTCGAACGATGAGAGGGTTGTTAGTGATGATGATGGCTTCGATTTCCCCCTCCCGGAGGGAAGTTTCTCCTGCGAAATCGCTCCCCCAGAGAGCAAAAGTGCTCCTGCCGTAGTTCCACCTCGAGGTGGCGGCGCTCCATCCCGAAAGTCCTCTCTTTATTTGTTCTAGGGCAAATGGCCTCATATACCAAAAGATGGGCACCGGGGGCTAGCCAGGGGTCCCACCACCCACCAGGGCGCTTGGGGGTAGGCGCACCCTGGCCTGCGCACGCGCTCACCGCCCGCGCTCGCCTCGCACGCTCGCTCACGCGTCCCACGCCCCGCTGCCGTGGCCTCCTCCCGCGCGCCCCGCCTCCCGCCGCTGCGCTGCCGCTGCTGCTCGCGAACGAGTCGCCGCCGGCCACAGCCACCTCCGCCCCGCGCGCTCGCCGCCGTTGGCGGGCTCTCTGCCCGCGCGCGCGTGCGCGTTAACCCTCCGCGCGGACATGTCCGTCCCTGGACAGGCACAGCGCGGACGAGTCCGGCTGTGCCACTGTCCAGTGGCCCCCCCCCAGAACGTTTTAATAATAATAATAATAATAAAAGAAATATAAATAAAAATAATTAAAATTAATAATTAATTAGTTAGTTAATTAAGTTTAATTAACACTGATTAGGTTAATCTAATTAGTTTAATTAAATGTTAATTAATTAGTTAACCCTAATTAACCAAACAGCCTATGACAGGTGGGACCCACCCTGTCAGGCGCCTGCTGACATCAGCTTGAGGTCATGCTGATGTCATCGGAGCACTATTCTGGATAATGTTAGGTTTATATAATAAAAATTAAATAAATTCAAAAAATTAATAAAACTTTAGAAAATCATATAAAGTAATCCGTAACTCAGATCGAAAAACTTTGTACATGAAAGTTGCTCAGAACGACGAGACGAATCTGAATACGCGGTCCGTTCGTCCGCCACACGTCTCTAACTATCCGAACATGCAACCGCTCCCCTCCGGTCATCTGTCTGACAAATGTCCGGAACCGGGAATATTTTCCCGGATGAATTCCCCCTTCGCCAGTATCATCCGGCACTGCGTTAGATCACCTCTGTCGCCGCGTATTGCCATGTTATGCATTGTATTGCTCATGTTAGCTGTGTATTTATACTGTTTCCTCCCCCTCTTCTCTCTCGATAGACCCCGGTACCGACGCAGTTCCCGTTACCGACGCAACTCCGGAGCCCGACGCCACCGTTGACGATCCCTCTCTCTTGCCAGAGCAACCAGGCAAGCCCCCCCCTTTGATCATCCCAATATCGCCCATTCTATTTCTCATGCTTGCATTAGAATTGCTGCTGCTGCTGCTGCTTTACCTATTCTGATGCATAGCCTGTTCATTGTAACCTGCTGTTGATAATTACCTACATATCCTAAACTGTTTAGTCTAGGCTGGGTAGAGACCTATCAGTGACCCCACTTATCCCGACTGCTGCGCTGGATTATCAGAAGACCCGATCAACGGGATTGAAGACCAGACCCCGACACCGCACATCACCCCCTTTAGTTGTAACGACACTGCAGCGTTACTATCGAGTGTCGAGGGTGATACCTCGTCAGCACTCCTGATGTTAACTCTGTAGAGCAGCTATTTGGTCGTGGTCATCGAGGGTGATTCCTTCTTCTCCACTTCCGATACGACCCTGTCGTACAACACATCAAGTGTGAACTCATCGAGGGTGATTCCTCCTATGTTCGACTTGACGGTTACATCGAGTGGGCATCCGTCGAGGGTGATACCTCGGATTTCCTTGATGTTATGGACACACGGTTACTGTGACTTTACTGCTGAACCTTGATAGAGACGGGTCGGCCCCGAAGGGGGACCCGAGGAAGTTACTTTTACTACAGGACTGAAGGGACAGGCGGTACCGCCCAGTAGAGGTGGACCTGAGTTCCCGACAGTCTTTTACGAGACGGGTTGACCTGGATGGTGCCCGAGTGATGAATACGAGGCGCGGCCGGGCATTCTTAGCCCTTGCAGCAAGTCCTCGAGACGGGGCGACGGGGTCACATCGATCGTGAGTCTCTGCTCGTTTCCACAAGCCCCTAGACCATTTACGATTTGGATATTTGATCCGAGCAGGCCTCTGGTCTGATAGCACTAACCATCACGTGGGCATAGTATGGGCGTTCTGCATCGTAGCATCAGCCGAAAGCTCTGTCAGACGTCCAGTTCAGCATGGCGGCATGGACGGACCGGCGCCCTCCTGGTGCCAGGCTTCTCCCTGCGCGCAACGACTCGGAGTGCACAGGGCGATGGCCCAAGACCTCTGAGCGCTTAGGATGTAGACCGACGGGGACCTCTCTGCTGAGCTGTAGGTCGGGTTACGGTGTGTTGTTTGGCCGAGGCCGGGCATGACCCAGGAAAGTGTGTCCGGCCGGAGTTAAGCGAGCGTGATGGGTAAGTTGGTGCACCCCTGCAGGGAAGAACATTTCTATCGATAGCCGGTCCTACGGTAAAGGACACTCGGAGTTGTATCCCGATCGATACAACTAGAACTGGACCCTTGAGACGTTAACAGGTTGATGACTGTATTGGCTCTAGGATCGCTTTCTCACAGGGAGTCGAGAAAGGATCTCAGGACGAGGTTTGATGACTTTATGGCTCTGGGATTGCTTTCTCGCAGGGAGTCGAGAAAGGATCTCTGGGTGAGGTTGATATTATTACTGCTACATTATATGGTATTGTTCTACTCTCTCCTATTGCTGCAAGACCGATGAAGATGCTAGTCTTCGATAGGACTAGGCCTTCTCTCTATTCTGGCATTTCTGCAGCCCAGTCCACATATACAGCCTTCTTTTGATAATGTTGCATATGTAGTGTAGATCCTTGCTTGCTGAGTACTTCAGAGTACTCACGGTTGCTTTGCTTTCTTTTTCCCCCACATCAGTTTGTCGTGACCAGAGGACGGAGCCCCTGAGACAGATGCCCCGACGATCGCTACTACTACTACCCAGAGGATGGATACTACTACGAGTTGTCTGACGACCAGGAGTAGGATCGGAGGGTCCCAGGCAGGAGGCCTTCGCCTTTCGATCGTACTGTTTTATTTTGCCCCGCCTTTCTAAAGGCCTTTCTGTTTCTATTTCATATCTGTACTCAGATATCTGATGCTTCCGCTGACGCTTGTTCGCAAGCTTATGTATTCGAGCCCTCGAGGCCCCTGGCTTGTAATATAAAGCTTGTATGACTTTATTTATGTTTTAGAGTTGTGTTGTGATATCTTCCCGTGAGTCCTTAGGCTTGATCGTGTGCATTTGCGTGTATGATTAGCGCACGATCGGGCCGGGGGCGTCACAAGTTGGTATCAGAGCCGACTGACTGTAGGAACCCCCTTTCCAACTCCTTGGCCGAAGTTGAGTCTAGTAACCGAAAACTGTTTTACTAACTTGGCTGTGTGGCTTACGGGCCCACCTCGCCAATTGGGTGGTATTAGGATCTCTTACTCCTCGACCTTTACTCTGGGACTCTGACCTCTCTTCTATTCGGGTTAAAAGTTTACTAACGCCGACACTTAGGATCTCGTAATTCTCGTCCACCCGAAGAGCTGGATATCTGTGCGATTTCCCTGATATTGATCTGATTAGTCTGATAATCATTTTCCTTTCCATTGTTTTGTTTAACTTTTCTCTCCGAGATCGGTTATACTTCTCCTTGTCATTTGACAATCATGAGTTCCCTCTGTCTCAGATGGATCGTTTGTTTCCACCACACCCTGCGACGCAGCTACCAGCTGTTCGAGCAGGGATACATCCAGAGTACATTCTTTATCCACTGGGGCAGATGTCAATCCGTTACAATGCCCCAGTACTTTCTCCTCCAGATACCCGCAAAGACTTTGTGATCTATTGTGACGCATCCCGTGAAGGATTAGGCTGTGTCCTAATGCAAGAGCGTAAAGTGATTGCTTATGGCTCTCGTCAGTTGCGCCCACATGAAGAGAATTATCCCGTACATGATCTAGAACTAGCTGCTGTCATCTATGCATTGCAGTTGTGGCGACATTACCTTCTCGGTAATCGTTGTGAGATATACACGGATCATAAAAGTCTGAAGTACTTGTTCACTCAGCCATCTCTGAACCTCCGTCAGCAAAGATGGATGGAGACCATTGCGGACTATGACTTGGGTATTTCTTATACCCCTGGCAAGGCTAACGTTATGGCTGATGCCTTAAGCCGCAAGTCTTATTGCGACAACCTCATGGTTAAGCGAGCTCAACCTCGTCTTTTTGAAGAACTGTGCAAGCTGAATCTGTGTATTGTTCCACAGGGTTCTCTTAATAACCTTGTGATACAACCTGATCTTGAGAAAGCTGTTAAGAGTGCACAAGCTAAAGATGCTGAAGTTGATTTGATGAAGAAAAATCTTCACCTTGAAAAGTACAGGGATTTCTCGCTGTCTGAAGATGGAACCTTGTATTTCAGAAACCGCATTGTCGTACCTCGCTTTGAGCTTATGACTGATAAGGTCATGAAGGAGGCACATGATACCCCGTTGTCTATTCATCCGGGTAGCACCAAGATGTATCGTGATCTCCGTCAAAGGTACTGGTGGTCTAGAATGAAGCAGGATATTGCTCGTTATGTTGTTGAATGTGATGTGTGTCGTCGCGTTAAAGCAGAACATCAGAAGCCTGCTGGAATTCTGCAACCACTTCCTATTCCTCTATGGAAATGGGATAAGGTTCAGATGGATTTCGTTACAGGACTTCCCAGGTCACAGAAGGGTCACGATGCTATTCTTGTCATCGTCGACCAGCTCTCTAAAGTTGCACACTTTCTGCCTGTCAAAGAGACTATCACTGCTAGTCAGTTAGCAGAGTTGTATATCTCCAGAATTGTTTCACTCCACGGTATTCCGAAGGAGATCAGTTCGGACCGTGGCGGTCTTTTCACCTCAAAATTCTGGGAAAGTTTCCAAAAGGCTATGGGAACTCATATTACTTGGAGTTCAGCTTATCACCCTCAGTCCCAAGGCCAAGTTGAACGAGTCAATCAAGTGCTTGAAGACATGCTACGAGCTTGTGTTATTTCTTTCGGCAAGAAGTGGGAAGAATCTCTTCCATATGCCGAGTTCTCTTATAACAACAGCTATCAAGCCAGCTTGAAAATGGCCCCCTTTGAAGTTCTCTATGGACGTAAGTGTCGAACCCCTCTGAATTGGTCAGAAACTGGGGAATGACCGCTCGTGGGTCCGGATATTATTCAACAAGCCGAAGAACAAGTTCGTATTGTCCGGGAAAATCTCAAGGCGGCTCAGGACCGCCAGAAGAGCAACTATGATCGCAAACGATGGGGTTTGACTTATCAACCTGGTGATCAAGCTTATCTTCGTGTCACACCTATGAAGGGCACTCACCGTTTTGGAATCAAGGGCAAGCTAGCTCCACGCTACATTGGTCCTTTCCGCATTGTTGCAAGACGTGGTCAAGTGGCATATAAATTGGAGTTGCCGCCGCAATTCTCCCATATCCATGACGTCTTCCATGTGTCGCAACTTCGTAAATGCTTCAAGGAATCTCCGCACCGAGCAGTGGATCACGAGATGCTCGAATTGCATGATGATCTATCTTATAAGGAGCATCCGATCCGCATCCTCGACGAAGCTGAACGTCGGACCCGTCAAAAGGTTACCAAGTTCCTCAAAGTGCAGTGGTCAAATCATACTGAAGATGAAGCCACTTGGGAATGCGAGGATAATCTTCGTGCGGAATACCCCGAACTTTTTCCTTCTACTTCTTAATTCTCGGGACGAGAATTCTTGTTAGTAGAGGATATTTGTAACACCCCCAGTGGTTAACTATAGTAATCCCCCTTTTGATTATGCTATGTCATCATGTTTAACAGTGCATGATCATCGTTAACATCATATTGCATTTCAACTCCTAAGTCAAATTGAAATTTAAATGAAAGTGGAAAATAAAAGTTGTTCAAACACAGAAACTGAAATGTTCGATAAACAACAAATGTTGCAGAGGCAAGTCTAAAATTGTAACCAACAAATAATAAATTAATTAAGTGACTCTAACATTATTAAAACAGTAATGATTAATGCATATTAATTATTATAAAAATTGTGGGAGCTCCTATTTTCTCCAAACCAATTTTTGGTAGTGGTAGGTATTGCCTAGTATTTGTTGGAGTAATTCCTAAGTTTTACAAAATTCATATAGAGCCCTAACTATTTGCTAAACAGGAGCTGTGGTTAAATAAAAAGAAAAAGATAAAAGAAAAGCAAAACAGAAAAAAAAAGAGCAAACCCCCCCTTCCCCCCCTGCGGCCCAACTGGGCCACGGCCTCCCTGGCCGGCCCACCCCATCCCCATATTCCCCCCCACGACGCCGAACCCTAACCCCCGACCGCATCACTCCCCCCCCCCCTCGTCCCACTCCTCCCTCTGCTCCTCCCGATAGATTGGATCGGGTGCTCGACGGCGCCTCTCGCCGCGTTGGCCGTGTCGGCCATCGACCCCGCGGCCACGCTCGAACCCGCCCTCGCGACCGCCTCACCGTGTCGGACGTCCTCCCCGACCCCCCTCCGCGCGGGTCTTCCACCACGCCTCGCCGCAGGCACCAGGAGCGCCTCCGCCTCGCCCCGTCGTCGACCCCACCACCGTCGCCAACTCGTCCCCGCGTCGCTGGAACCCGGCATCAACCTCCATCGAGCACGCTTGCCTTGGACCCTACTCCCCGCCGTGAGCCGCCGCCGCCCCGCTCTTCCCCACTCCCCCCCCGTTGCCCGCTCGAAGCTCTCCCCTGCGCCCCGCGCAGCGCGCGCGCTCGGGCGCGCCTCCTCGGCGTGCTCTGGCGCCGCCCGGCCGTGGTGCCCGCTTGCCTCCTCCGGCCCGCGCAGCGCTCCCCCGCGGGCTCGCCTCGCCGCGCGCTCACGCGTCCCACGCCCGCTGCCGGTGGCCCCTCCCGCGCGCCCCGCCTCCCGCTGCTGCGCTGCCGCTGCTGCTCGCGAACGAGTCGCCGCCGGCCACAGCCACCTCCGCCCCGCGCGCTCGCCGCCGTTGGCGGGCTCTCTGCCCGCGCGCGCGTGCGCGTTAACCCTCCGCGCGGACATGTCCGTCCCTGGACAGGCACAGCGCGGATGAGTCCGGCTGTGCCACTGTCCAGTGCCCCCCCCCCCCCAGAACGTTTTAATAATAATAATAATAAAAAAAGAAATATAAATAAAAATAAAAATAATTAAAATTAATAATTAATTAGTTAGTTAATTAAGTTTAATTAACACTGATTAGGTTAATCTAATTAGTTTAATTAAATGTTAATTAATTAGTTAACCCTAATTAACCAAACAGCCTATGACTGGTGGGACCCACCCTGTCAGGCGCCTGCTGACATCAGCATGAGGTCATGCTGATGTCATCGGAGCACTATTCTGGATAATGTTAGGTTTATATAATAAAAATTAAATAAATTCAAAAAATTAATAAAACTTTAGAAAATCATATAAAGTAATCCGTAACTCAGATCGAAAAACTTTGTACATGAAAGTTGCTCAGAACGACGAGACGAATCTGAATCCGCGGTCCGTTCGTCCGCCACACGTCTCTAACTATCCGAACATGCAACCGTTCCCCTCCGGTCATCTGTCTGACAAATGTCCGGAACCGGGAATATTTTCCCGGATGAATTCCCCCTTCGCCAGTATCATCCGGCACTGCGTTAGATCACCTCTGTCGCCGCGTATTGCCATGTTATGCATTGTATTGCTCATGTTAGCTATGTATTTATACTGTTTCCTCCCCCTCTTCTCTCTCGATAGACCCCGGTACCGACGCAACTCCGGAGCCCGACGCCACCGTTGACGATCCCTCTCTCTTGCCAGAGCAACCAGGCAAGCCCCCCCCTTTGATCATCCCGATATCGCCCATTTCTATTTCTCATGCTTGCATTAGAATTGCTGCTGCTGCTGCTTTACCTATTCTGATGCATAGCCTGTTCATTGTAACCTGCTGTTGATAATTACCTACATATCCTAAACTGTTTAGTCTAGGCTGGGTAGAGACCTATCAGTGACCCCACTTATCCCGACTGCCGCGCTGGATTATCAGAAGACCCGATCAACGGGATTGAAGACCAGACCCCGACACCGCACATCACCCCCTTTAGTTGTAACGACACTGCAGCGTTACTATCGAGTGTCGAGGGTGATACCTCGTCAGCACTCCTGATGTTAACTCTGTAGAGCAGCTATTTGGTCGTGGTCATCGAGGGTGATTCCTCCTTCTCCACTTCCGATACGACCCTGTCGTACAACACATCAAGTGTGAACTCATCGAGGGTGATTCCTCCTAAGTTCGACTTGACGGTTAGATCGAGTGGGCATCCGTCGAGGGTGATACCTCGGATTTCCTTGATGTAATGGACACACGGTTACTGTGACTTTACTGCTGAACCTTGATAGAGACGGGTCGGCCCCGAAGGGGGACCCGAGGAAGTTACTTTTACTACAGGACTGAAGGGACAGGCGGTACCGCCCAGTAGAGGTGGACCTGAGTTCCCGACAGTCTTTTACGAGACGGGTTGACCTGGATGGTGCCCGAGTGATGAATACGAGGCGCGGCCGGGCATTCTTAGCCCTTGCAGCAAGTCCTCGAGACGGGGCGACGGGGTCACATCGATCGTGAGTCTCTGCTCATTTCCGCAAGCCCCTAGACCATTTACGATTTGGATATTTGATCCGAGCAGGCCTCTGGTCTGATAGCACTAACCATCACGTGGGCATAGTATGGGCGTTCTGCATCGTAGCATCAGCCGAAAGCTCTGTCAGACGTCCAGTTCAGCATGGCGGCACGGACGGACCGGCGCCCTCCTGGTGCCAGGCTTCTCCCTGCGCGCAACGACTCGGAGTGCACAGGGCGATGGCCCAAGACCTCTGAGCGCTTAGGATGTAGACCGACGGGGACCTCTCTGCTGAGCTGTAGGTCGGGTTGCGGTGTGTTGTTTGGCCGAGGCCGGGCATGACTCAGGAAAGTGTGTCCGGCCGGAGTTAAGCGAGCGTGATGGGTAAGTTGGTGCACCCCTGCAGGGAAGAACATTTCTATCGATAGACGGTCCTACGGTAAAGGACACTCGGAGTTGTATCCCGATCGATACAACTAGAACTGGACCCTTGAGACGTTAACAGGTTGATGACTGTATTGGCTCTGGGATCGCTTTCTCACAGGGAGTCGAGAAAGGATCTCAGGACGAGGTTTGATGACTTTATGGCTCTGGGATTGCTTTCTCGCAGGGAGTCGAGAAAGGATCTCTGGGTGAGGTTGATATTATTACTGCTACATTATATGGTATTGTTCTACTCTCTCCTATTGCTGCAAGACCGATGAAGATGCTAGTCTTCGATAGGACTAGGCCTTCTCTCTATTCTGGCATTTCTGCAGCCCAGTCCACATATACAGCCTTCTTTTGATAATGTTGCATATGTAGTGTAGATCCTTGCTTGCTGAGTACTTCAGAGTACTCACGGTTGCTTTGCTTTCTTTTTCCCCCACATCAGTTTGTCGTGACCAGAGGACGGAGCCCCTGAGACAGATGCCCCGACGATCGCTACTACTACTACCCAGAGGATGGATACTACTACGAGTTGACTGACGACCAGGAGTAGGATCGGAGGGTCCCAGGCAGGAGGCCTTCGCCTTTCGATCGTAGTGTTTTATTTTGCCCCGCCTTTCTAAAGGCCTTTCTGTTTCTATTTCATATCTGTACTCAGATATCTGATGCTTCCACTGACGCTTGTTCGCAAGCTTATGTATTCGAGCCCTCGAGGCCCCTGGCTTGTAATATAAAGCTTGTATGACTTTATTTATGTTTTAGAGTTGTGTTGTGATATCTTCCCGTGAGTCCTTAGGCTTGATCGTGTGCATTTGCGTGTATGATTAGCGCACGATCGGGCCGGGGGCGTCACAGGTGTGGACGAAGCGGATCTGAGGCCATGGATGAGGGCGTCAGTGAAGCTGCTCTGGTGGTTGGGTTGAGGATGGTGTCGATGATGCGGATCTGCGGCCGTGGACGAGGGAGTCAGAAGCTGCTCCGGTAGGTTGGACGAGGGTGTCGACGGAGTGGATCTGAGGCCGTGGACTTGGGCGTTCGCAAAGCGGCTCTGGTAGGGTTGAGAATGGTACCGGCGAAGCTGCACTGGTAGGGTTGAGGATGGTGTCGGTGAAGCGGCTTCGGTAGGGTTGAGGACTGTGTCGACGAAGAGGATTAGAGGCCATCGACGGGGGCGTCGATGGGGCGGCTCCGGGGGTGTGGATGAAGCGGCTCCGGTGTATGAAGGAGCTGGTGCAGATGCGCTTTGGTTGACGAGAGGACCGTCAAAGCAGATCTGGTGCCGTGGACAAGGCCGACACTAATAGGCTATGGTACAGTGGTGGATGAGCAGTCGACTGTTTCTAGGTGAGGTGGGAGGGGTAGATGCGGCCGCAGAAGCAGATCCATGATGTGGACGACACCGACAGTGAATGGGCTCTGGTACGCCAGTGGATGAGCAGTCTAGGGTTTCGAGAGGGAAGGGAATGGCCGATGAAGTACGGACGGCGTGATGTAAGATGGTCTGGTGCTGTGGAGTAGTCGTTTTTGTGGGAGGGGTGAGGAAATGGGGGTGCCGTGTGGTGGGGGAACCAAAAGTTACCAAAGCAACCCCGACCTATTATGTTAATGAGTGTCGTATTGTTCTCCATGCACCAAGGACAGAGGGGGAATTTTGCATGCTACAGACTTGGTCGTGGAAATTTTAGAAGGAGGCGGGAGATTTTGCCGCCCGCGGGATCGTTCGTATCCAGTTTCTACTAATTTTAGACACTGCAGCGGGAAGCTCATGCGAGACTGTGTACACGGGGCACACGTGAGCAGTTAATAACTGGTATGAAGTCCACCCCAGAAAAAAAGACAATAACTCGTGATGATGCACCAATAACTTTTTATGATCACACGGGCGCGGCCGATCGTACGGGTGTAGAGGCACGTTCACAAAAAATGGATCAAACGCTCAGCCTATGTATTTCTAGTGTAAATATAATTTAGGGCCATTGGTTATTTATTTTAAACACAATGCATTGACGTGTTAATTTAATTATATTGCACAGTAACAAATGGATAATATAGATGCACAAAAGAAATGGATATTGTAGTCCCCTACTTAAAAGTGTTACCTCATATGATTACATGGCCTCCATTTCATAAATTGCAGTACCAGTTGAATCCATGTATGAATATTACCTATATTACTTCATAATAGAATCTTAAATCATCCAAAACTAATAAATTTGAATGCAACACTAACAATGGTGCATGTACATGATAACTACAGTGGTTGTTTGAAGAAATATCACTATAACTTTGGCATGCACAATTGAAAAAAGTCTTTTTGAAAGAAAAAACTTGTGCGATATGTGAGTGTCCAATCTTTATAGTGTTGTATCAATATTCTATCTTCGTCCATGTACGAAATAGATATTGATTATGTTCAAGCGATGCACGTCCTCGACCGTTAGATAGTGATACGTGAATGAATTGTGCAATCTCTCTCACACACATACAAATCTCCATTCTCCGTGGGCATCTTAGTCACATACACGCACTTCGTCTATTTCTATCTATCCATCTAGCTTAGAATTTGTTTTTGTATCTCGTCCTTGAAGTCTCTCACACAAAAACATATACACACACACTCTCTGTCGAACAAGCCCACCCCTTTAATTCCGCCCACCCACCGCCACTCATGTCTCGAATAATAACTATGTTTCACACAAACATCTGTAAGTTTAACTTGAGTTTCGGAACAATATGAATCCATATAATGGGATTCCAGCAGAGCACCTTTTGTTTTGAGACTTAGAGAAGAGTTATCTCTCTCTCTCTCTCACACACACACACATATTGTTTCTCTCTTCATTTATTTCCGGCACTTTCATGCACCCGTTTATTTATCTCCCTGATGCTTTAAGTATGCCTCACACACATGCTATCTACCTATCCCCCAGTATAGTTATGTGACACACAAACTCCATCTCTCTTTCTTTCTATCTCCCTCTCTAAGTGTCACTCGCACCCTCCCCCCTTTCCCGACATTGAGGGAGCAGGGTGACACCTCGATCTTGATATTAATCTATCTACTGGCTTCTCTCTCAAACACACACACACTCGCTAGTTGTGGCTCTATGCCTAGCACACACACACACACACACTCGATACGTCTTTTTCCCTCCCCCCAACAAAGGCAGGAGCAGGGGACGCCTTGATCTTGATCTTAATCTATCTATTGGCTTCTGTCTCAAACACACATACATACACACACACACAATCGCTAGTTGCATTTCCATGCCTCGCTCACACACTCTCGATATGACCTTCTCTCCGTAGCCCCCTCTATATGTAGATTTCTAGGTGGTCCTTGATGGTGGGGGCGGAGTCGCGCACACAGGTGTAGTTACGATGACGCCGAATTGCAACCTCGACGACGCTTTTCTCTTCGACAACATGTGTGTGTATTTGTGTGTGTATCTAGCATGCCCATCATGCCTTGTTTTTACACACCTGATGTGATGGTTTTTGCTCATTTTTCTGTTAATTTACCAGGCAACCTTTTTTCCCTCACAAAAAAAATTGGGCAACCTTTTTCTTTGTTAATACTAATGAATTTCAGATCATTCGGGGCAGACATAAAATATATCACTTTAAACCAATTATCACAGTAACTATATAAAAAGGCCCACATCTCTTGATTCCTCTAGAAATAACATCTGGTGGACTATTTGCGGCCGATGCTCACAATGCGATGACTCGAGTTTGAATTCTGTCGGAGTCTTTAGTTTTTACATTTTTTATATATACTTCTTTTGCTACTCTACTGAAAGTGGAACCCACAGAGTACTTAGAATAAAACATTAAGGATTGATTTGTTTCATTTGGAACTTTTTGTACAAATCTGCACCCACCATGCAAGTCATCTATTGTACATGCAATTAACTTCTTATTTTTGAGAATCATACATGCAATTAACTCAAATGGATTTGATGTGACTATTATTTCCAGCACAAGAGCATCGCCAACAGCAACCGCCAAATTTCCTCTCGCTTTCATCCACGGATAAGGATGCCAGACAATGGCATCGAACACTAGCGGCATACATTTTGGCAACAACTGGAACCAACCAGACGAAATTCATGCAAACACGGCCAGATTTCATATATACATGCCGGATTTTCATATAAACATGAAGGATTTTGTTACATTTATATCAACTAAGCGGTGCTAGTCCGACTATGGAGGTATAATTAATACCTAATCAAAATGGACGCCCACCGATCCCATGTCCTGCAGACACTCGCGGTGTCGACGAAGGTCCTCGAAAAGGAAGAACTGGGCAAGACACGGCCTGTGTACGTAGCCGTGGTCTCGGCGGGCCTTCATGGTACCCAAATGGTGGCGGCCTCCCATGTTCTACTTCTCCTCACTGATGGCGGTGGACACGAAGGCGCTGGCCACCGACTCGTCGCTCTTCGCGCACCCGACTACTATCTCTGCATGCATGGTGCTGCCGCATGCACTGGAGGTGCGGCCACCGCAGACACCGGAGGCGTGGTACGATGAGGCCTCATCGATGGTAGCGACGACACCCGTGCCACCATGCTCCCTGCCATGCCGGCGTGGAGCAACTCGCCACTCCTCATCGAGCTGAACTGGAGTGGCGAGTTGCTGAACCACGCGTCAGCTTGGGGCGGCAACTGGCTCTGTCGGGCTAGGCGAGGTAGTTGGAGCAGCGAGCTGCCTCACTCGTATCCGGAGGGCTCGGCGGGCCACCCGGCTGGCTAGTATACCAAAGAACTGCTCCTCGGAAGCCATCAGAAGAGTGGAGAAAATGGTGAAGGAGGAGATGGGGAGCGCGGAGGGGTGCGATTCTTGCACGGCGTCTGGCCTCGTTTAAATAGAGGGTGGACAGGAGGAATTTGGCCGGCATCTGGCCTTGTTTAAACAGAGGGCGGACATGAGGAGCTCAGCCGGCATTGCGTTTAATTCCGGCGCGCTCATGAACGGACGGGGGTGGCCGGAGTAGGTTTCTCGGTTTCCATGCAGGTTTAATAGAGGCGTTTGATGGCGGCGAGGAGGCGTGCTCAGCCGGGCGTGCCGCGGGTGGCGCACCACTCTCTACTAGTATACTAGTAGTAGTACTTGATTTGACAGCTAGCAAACCAGGACGGTAAAAAAACTGAGAAATGGACAGTAAACCAGTGAACCAGGACAGTTCCCAATACGACTTTAATGCAGACAAGGGAGAGGGTAGCGGTTCCCGAAATGTTGGACGGCCCATGATGCATCCTCCTTCAATTAGGATGCTGAGGGAAGTAATGGGAGGAGGACGGGGAAAAGAGGCAGCATGATGTGAATGCATAGTTTGCACTCATATAAAGGCGCCCCTCCATTCCAATGCATCTACCACATGGTACGCACCTACGCACCTACACTAAGCGCAATAGTGCTCACTCCAGACCCATGGCGGTGATGCACGCGAGCGGCCAGCGGCTGTGCCAGATGGTCCACGACGTCGGCCTACGGCATGGCACTGAGGATTGTTTCCAGAGGGTGTTGGCGACCGGTCGGTTCAGGGCCATCATCGACGCCAGCTACGACTCTTAGTTGGACAAGATGATCGTTGCCACCATCGACAAGTTCACCGTCATCAAGAAGCTCATGGACGATGGTATGTCTCCAATGTATCTATAATTTTTTATTGTTCCATGCTATTATATTATCTGTTTTGGATGTTTTATATGCATTAATATGCTATTTTATATTATTTTTGGGACTAACCTATTAACCTAGAGCCCAGAGCCAGTTTCTGTTTTTTCCTTGTTTTTGAGTTTCGCAGAAAAGGAATACCAAACAGAATAAAACTTTCGCGATGATTTTTCTTTGACCAGAAGGAAACCAGGAGACTTGGAGATGAAGTCGGAGGAGCCACGAGGCGGCCACAAGGACGGAGGGCGTGCCCAGGGGGGTAGGGCATGCCCCCACCCTTGTGGGCCCCTCGTGCACCTCCTGGCCTAATTCTTTCGCCTATATATACTCATATATCCCCAAACCAATAGAGGCATCCACGAAAAGACTTTTCCACCGCCGCAACCTTCTGTACCCGTGAGATCCCATCTAGGGACCTTTTTCGACACCCTGCCGGAGGGGGATTCGATCACGGAGGGCTTCTACATCAACACTATTGCCCATCCGATGAAGCGTGAGTAGTTTACCACAGACCTACGGGTCCATAGCTAGTAGCTAGATGGCTTCTCCTCTCTCTTTGATTCTCAATACCATGTTCTCCTTGATGTTCTTGGAGATCTATTCGTTGTAATACTTTTTTGCGGTGTGTTTGCCGAGATTCGATGAATTGTGGATTTATGATCAGCTTATCTATGAATATTATTTGAATCTTCTCTGAATTCTTATATGCATGATTTGATATCTTTGTAATTCTCTTCGAACTATCGGTTTGGTTTGGCCAACTAGATTGGTTTTTCTTGCAATTGGAGAAGTGCTTAGCTTTGGGTTCAATCTTGCGGTGTCCTTTCCCAGTGACAGTAGGGGCAGCAAGGCACGCATTGTATTGTTGCCATTGAGGATAAAAAGATGGGGTTTTCATCATATTGCTTGAGTTAATTCCTCTACATCATGTCATCTTACTTAATGTGTTACTCTGTTCTTTATGAACTTAATACTCTAGATGCATGCTGGATAGCGGTCGATGTGTGGAGTAATAGTAGTAGATGCAGAATCGTTTCGGTCTACTTGACACGGACGTGATGCCTATATTCATGATCATTGCCTTAGATATCGTCATAACTTTGCGCTTTTCTATCAATTGCTCGGCAGTAATTTGTTCACCCACCATATTATTTTCTATCTTGAGAGAAGCCTCTAGTGAAACCTATGGCTCCCGGGTCTATTTTCCATCATATAATCTTCTACTTTTCATCATACAAGTTGCCGATCTACTATTTTGCAATCTTTTACTTTCCGATCTATAAAACAAAAATACCAAAAATATTTACTTTGTCGTTTATCTATCTCTATCAGATCTCACTTTTGCAAATAACCGTGAAGGGATTGACAACCCCTTTATCGTGTTGGGTGCAAGTTGTTTGATTGTTTGTGCAGGTATTCGGTGATTTGTGCGTTGTCTCCTACTGGATTGATACCTTGGTTCTCAAACTGAGGGAAATACTTATCTCTACTTTGCTGCATCACCCTTTCCTCTTCATGGGAAAAACCAACGCAAGCTCAAGAAGTAGCAGGAAGAATTTCTGGTGCCGTTGCCGGGGAGATCTACGCCAAGTCAAGACATACCAAGTACCCATCATAAAAATCTCATCTCTTGCATTACATTATTTGCCATTTGCCTCTTGTTTTCCTCTCCCCCACTTCTAAAATGATTTTTGAAAAGATTTGCCTTTTTATTTGACCTCTTTTTCGTTTGCCTTTTTCTCGTTAGATCTCTTCTTTGCTTGTGTTACCATATGCCTTCTATTTGCTTGCATCTTTGCTTGCTAAAAATCTATTGATATGGATCCACTTAAAGTTTTCTACTTGGATCTTCTTCGATCCATATGTGCTCGTGCTGAAACCCCAACTAGTTTAGTTGAGGGAAGATCTTTAGATGAGCATGCTCATTTTGTGCGTCACCGTTTGTCTGAAAAAGGGAGACTCTTATGGAATCAAATAAATTGTTTGCTATGTTATGCTTGGAATGTTTGTGAACTTTGTGATTTTACTTGTTGCTCTAAGAACCCTAAAAAACACCTTCCCTACCTATGTGAGTTTAATGATAATGAAATCTTATCTTCTTATGAAAAGGGTGTTTACAGTTACTATGATATCGAACAAATTGAAGAATTTGTTGCTTTTAAGGGTGCTTATGAAGTTGCTTCTTTGATTGAAAAGTATGATATTACTCTCTACAAATCTGAAAATTTTGACATACTTAAATATTGCTATGAAAACTATGCTCACAATGCCTATGTTAAAGAATTTATTGAGAGAATGACCGTTGCTTTGGAAGAAAATAATGATATGCATGAATCTATAGATAATTATGATTCCGATGGTTTGATTGAGATACCCTCCCTTGATGAGTGTGATGCTTGCTATTCTTGTGGCCATGATGCCAATATTTATGGAGATGAATTTGCTATAGTCCCTTATGTTAAACATGAGATTGTTGCTATTGCACCCATACTTGATAATTCCTTGAATCAAAAGCATGATTGCAATGATGTTATTATAAAATCTATTAATTTCAATTGTGTTAATGATATGCAAAACCCTAAGCTTGGGGATGCTAATTTTGCTATGTCTACTACTTGTTGCAATGATCATGATTGGGGTGATTCTTCTTATGATCTTAAAATTTTATTTAAGCCCCATGATGAATATGAGATTGATAATAATGTTTGCAATAATATTGAAAGTGGGTTTGGAAGAGTGTCAACTTTAGATCCCACATATTTGGAGAATACTCAATCTTATGAAATTTTTGATAAAAGTGGGTTTGGAGAGGTCATGACTTTAGTTAATGTTAATCCCACTATCTTGGAAGAGTGTAAACTTTGCATGCATGTGGATCATGAAGAGAATATTTTATGAGATTGTTATATTGTTGAATTTGAGTATGATCCCACATGTGATTATTATGAGAGAGGAAAATATTATGGTAGAAACTTTCATGTTACTAAATTACCTCTCGTTATGTTGAGTTTGCTATTGTCTCTTTCTTCTTCTTTACATATGCAAGGATTTGCTTGCCTTGATAATTTTTTTGCCTATAAGATGCCTATGCATAGGAAGTATGTTAGACTTAGATGTGTTTTTCACGTACTTTATGATGCTCTTTGTGCTTCAATTCTTGTCTTTCATGTGAGCATCATCAAAATTTCAATGTCTTGCTAAAAGGGCGTTAAACAATAGTGCTTGTTGGAAGGCAACCCAATTTTATTTTTGTTTTTGCTTTTTTTGGTTCTGTTTTGCAATAAATAATTCATCTAGCCTCTGGTTAGATGTGGTTTTATGTTTTAATTAGTGTTTGTGCCAAGTAAGACCTTTGGGATGGCTTACGGTGATAGTTGATTTGATCTTGCTGAAAAACAGAAACTTTTGCATCCAGTATCAGAATTTTAATAATTTACTGGAGTGTTTAAAAACACTGAATTTTTTATAAGAGATTTATATACAAATTTAATATGTTTTCCTAATTTGTCAGAATTTTTAGAGTTACATAAGTATTATAACAATTCGGATCTTTGCAGACTGTTCTGTTTTTGACAGATTCTGTTTTCTTTGTGTTGTTTGCTTATTTTGATAAATCTATGGGTAGTATCGGGGGGTATGAACCATGGGAAAGTTGGAATACAGTATATATTACACCAATATAAATAAAGAATGAGTTCAAAACAGTACCAAAGTGGTGATTTATTTTCTTATACTAACGGAGCTTATGAGATTTTCTGTTGAGTTTTGTGTTGTGAAGTTTTCAAGTTTTGGGTAAGAATTTGATGGACTATGGAATAAGGAGTGGCAAGAGCCTAAGCTTGGGGATGCCCAAGGCACGCCAAGGTAATATTCAAGGACAACCAAGAGCCTAAGATTGGGGATGCCCCGGAAGGCATCCCCTCTTTCGTCTTCGTCTATCGGTAACTTTACTTGAGGCTATATTTTTATTCACCACATGATATGTGTTTTGCTTGGAGCGTCTTGTATAATTTGAGTCTTTGATTTTTAGTTTGCCACAATCATCCTTGCTGTACACACCTTTTGAGAGGGACACGCATGAATCGTGATTTATTAGAATACTCTTTGTGCTTCACTTATATCTTTTGAGCTAGGCAATTTTGCTCTAGTGCTTCACTTATATGTTTTTAGAGCACTGCGGTGGCTTTATTTTGTAGAAATTATTGAACTCTCATGATTCACTTATATTATTTTAAGATTCTTTAAACAGCATGGTAATTTTCTTTGGTTATAAATTTAGTCCTAATATGATAGGCATCCAAGAGGGATATAATAAAAACTTTCATATAAAGTGCATTGAATACTATGAGAAGTTTGATTCCTTATGATTGTTTTGAGATATAAAGATGGTGATATTAGAGTCATGCTAGTGAGTAATTGTGAATTTGAGAAATACTTGTGTTAAGGTTTGTGAGTCCCGTAGCATGCACGTATGGTGAACCGTTATGTAACGAAGTTTGAGCATGAGATATTTTTTGATTGTCTTCCTTATGAGTGGCGGTCGGGGACGAGCGATGGTCTTTTCCTACCAATCTATCCCCCTAGGAGCATGAGCGTAGTACTTTGTTTCGATGACTAATAGATTTTTGCAATAAGTATGTGAGTTCTTTATGACTAATGTTGAGTCCATGGATTATACGCACTCTCACCCTTAAACCTTTGCTAGCCTCTCTAGTGCCGCACAACTTTCGCCGGTACCATACACCCACCATATACCTTCCTCAAAACAGCCACCATACCTACCTATTATGGCATTTCCATAGCCATTCCGAGATATATTGCCATGCAACTTTCCACCCTTCTGTTTTATTATGACACGCTTCATCATTGTCATATTGCTTTGCATGATCATGTAGTTGACATCGTATTTGTGGCAAAGCCACCTTTCATAATTCTTTCATACATGTCACTCTTGATTCATTGCACATCCCGGTACACCGCCGGAGGCATTCATATAGAGTCATATTTTGTTCTAGTATCGAGTTGTAATTTTTTTGAGTTGTAAGTAAATAGAAGTATGATGATCTTCATTATTAGAGCATTGTCCCATGTGAGGAAATAAAAAAAAAGAGGCCAAAGAAAAAAAAGAGAAATAAAAAAAAAGAGAAAAAGAAAAAAATGAGAGAAAAAGAGAGAAGGGGCAATGTTACTATCATTTTTCCATACTTGTGCTTCAAAGTAGCACCATGATCTTCATGATAGAGAGTCTCCTATGTTGTCAATTTCATGTACTAGTGGTAATTTTTCATTATAGAACTTGGCTTGTATATTCCAACGATGGGCTTCCTCAAATTGCCCTAGGTCTTCATGAGCAAGCAAGTTGGATGCAAACCCACTTAGTTTTCTTTTTGAGGTTTCATACACTTATAGCTCTAGTGCATCCGTTGCATGGCAATCCCTACTCACTCACTGTCGGTGTACTAAGTATTGGGCCACTAGCGCCCCGTACTTGTGCACGGGCGGTTGTAGCCATCCTCGCGGCAAGGCTTGCCGGGAACAGCTCGAGGTCGATTCAAGCCATCAGAGAGATCATTAAGTCAGAGATCTAAGGATCACCAGATAAGCAAAGCTGGAGTCCGAAGGCTAGCTTCCCCGGCAAGATCCTTGCCGGGAAGGCCTGTGGAGCCCGACAGGGCTTGGAGCCCGGCAAGGCTTGGCGTCCGCCAAGGCTTGGCGCCCGGCATGGCTTGGTGCCCGGCAAGATTCGGCGCCTGGCGAGATTCTGCCACTGTTCCACCGCTTCGGCACAGTAACAAATCTGACATTCTGGGTCCTTCTCTGGATGCGTGGCAATGCGCCAGTGGAGGAGAGCTTAAGCGGTGCAGATGAGATGGCCCCTTTTTCCATCCCCAAGAAAGTGAGGACACGTAAACGGACACCTCACGATGCATTAAATGCGCTTGTCCTAATCCGTCAGGGGTTAGGTATGATACCCTGTAGCTACTTTACACCTCAATGTATGTACATTTTGCCACTGTGGAGACCCCTTTGAGCATATAAAAGGAGGCCCAAGGCAACTGCTACAGAGGAGGAGAACTTTTGGCCCATTCTGCATGCGTAGCTGCTCTTTGGACGTACTGTTCATTGCGAGCGCTCCTGAAGGCTGGGCTCAAGAACGTCAATAAGAACACAAAGCAGGAGTAGGGTTTTACGCTGATCAGCGGCCCGAACCTGGATAAAATCTTCCCGCGTCGATCGTTGGTTCTGCTCTTTGCGTATACCTCTCCCCCCGCCGAATCGTAAAGGGGTCTCTCGGGATCCCATAGGTGTCGTGCCCCGACATCTTTGGCGCGCCAGGTAGAGGGATTGAAGGTTGCGTGAACCTGATCTAGTGATCGGCGCCTTAGTTTCTTCATCATCTTCATCATTATGCCGCCCAAGAGAAGAGCGCTGCGACGGCGCAACCATCCATGTCCGTTTTGCCTACGCCTTCGCGTACAGGCGACGGCGTGGGTGCAGAAGGAAGAGGACTAGAACCCCCGCGGCGTTCTGGTGATCCGAGCCAAGCGAGCGGTATCGCTCGCAGTGGCAGTGGTAACCTGCACGCCGCTGGATCTAGAGATGGCGCTGTGTTGCCTACGGGTGGCACAACGAACTCGAGAGATCGGAGGGCGCCTGCTGGAGCTCCCGCGCCGGTGCAAGCCTCACGACCTACCCAGGTCGTGCACGATGAGCGACGTCATGGCGCTGGTGGTTCAGGGCGTCCCCATGAAAAGGTCTCTGCGCATAGATCCCAAGATGCGTGGGACCAGCATGCACACTGAGCTGCCGGCGGAGGTGGCGCACGGTTGCGTGACCGTGGTGGTGCTCCTTCTAACATGGTTAGGAGTCAGAGCACCTCACGTACCTCGCACTTGTCGCCGCCACCTACGCCAGCAGAAGCCTTGGCACGTGCGCAGCTGCTCCTCGATTTTCCTCCTGCCCCGGAGAAGATGGAGGAGTGGCGAGCTACTATCCAGAGCCTTATTGGCTTCTCCAATAAGGATGGACCGCAAGAGGCAGGGCCCTCGCAGCGGATGCCCATCGATCCGGTGCGAGCCGATGTAGAGAAAACCGGAGGTGGTGCAACCATAGTGCACTCCCCTCCGTGGCACTAGCGGCGGCCGACAACTCAACAAGTCGACCGCCATGAAGAAGTTTCCACGGTGTCGTCCGATCCACGGATGCGCCGTGATCAGCGTCAAGTTCTCCAGGAACGAGGCAAGGAGGACGCTCGTACTACCATCGAGCGGTGACGGGAAGCGCGCTATCAGTCTGATAAGCGCGCGGGGCCGGCTGTTGACGAGCCTGCGCCAGGGGACGTAGGAGACTTGCCTTATGAGGTAGGGACTCCGGCGTTTACCCGTGAGCTGCGGCAAGTCCGGTGGCCCAATTCCCGAACCTTCAAGCCGGAGGTCCCGGAGAAATATGATGGTAAGACCCATCCCTCGGAGTTCCTGAGCATCTACACCATTGCGGTGCAGGCTGCCGGGGGCTGAGATGATAAGATACTTGACAACTACTTCCCGTTGGTGCTCAAACCCAACGTCAGGTCGTGGTTGATGCATCTGCCGGAGAATTCTATTTCTTCCTGGTCAGATTTGTGCCATCAGTTTGTTGGCGCCTTCGTTGGAGGCCACCAAGCTCCTGGCCAAGAGAGCGATTTACATATCATCCCTCAGAAGGAGGGCGAGTCCCTGCGCAAGTTTATCCAGAGATTTAGCCGGGTGCAGTACAATATTCCTGATGTTCATCCTGCCGCTGTCGTTAGCGCGTTCCACCAGAACGTGCGTAACCGCAAAATGCGGGAAGAGCTGGCAATGAACAAAGTCAGGAGTATTGCCGAGCTTTACGCTCTAGCCGACAAGTGCGCTCGAGCTGAAGAGGGGAGGAAACTCCCTGGTGAGGCTGTTGGCGCGGCGGGCGAGTCCGAAGATGAAGACGCCGCAGCCCCGTCAAGGAAAGGCCGGCGGCGGAACAGGAAGCGCGGAGGCAAGGCCGTGCTTGCTGTCGAGGAATCCGACAACCCCGGCGCCGCCAAGAAGGCCAAGGTTAGTGACCCCGACAAGGATCTTGCCGGGTGCCCTTTCTGTCAGGCCTTGGTGGCTACCGACAAGTCGGAGAACTCCGGCAAGCAGTATTGCAAGATCCATCGCACCAAGGGCCACGATCTCCAGAACTGCCGGCAAGTTGAGCAGCTTGCCGAGAAGCAGAGGGCCGAATATGAGAGGCGAGATAAGGAGAAGGCCCAAGATGGTGCTGATGGGTCCAACAAGAAGCGCGATGGCCGAGGGGGTCGCCGCGGCAAGGCCAAGCAGCAAAAGGATCGGCCCGCTCGGGGCCGAGACAAAGAAGAAGATGATGATGAGGAGGATGATCAATCTAGTGAGCAAGAATTCTAGAAGGCTACAGAGGCCATGTGTATCGATGGGGGTGCCTCGCTGCATTCTTCCCACCGCCAACTCAAACAGTGGGTGCGGGAGGTCAATGCGGCAGAGCCATCCCCAGATGCATGTAGGCCCCTGAAGTTGTCCAGCACGCCTATCATTTTCGACGCCGAGGATCACCCTGATCGCACAACTGCGGTCGGGTGCTTGCCATTGTTGGTCTCGCCAATGATTCGCAACCTCAAGGTGATGAAAATGTTAGTTGACGGCGGGGCCGGCCTAAATTTAATCTCACCGGATGTGCTCAGAAAGCTCCAGATTCCCGACGAGGACCTCGAAGAAATGGGTACATTTCAAGGGGTTAATCCGGGAAGAACCCAGCCTAAGGGCAAGATTACGCTGCCGGTAACATTTGGCAGTGAGCTCAACTTCAGGACCGAGAAGGTGGTGTTTGATGTCGCCAAGATCCCCATGTCATACAATGGGATCCTTGGTCGGCCAGCGCTGGCTAAGTTTATGGCGGCATCACACTACGCGTACAATGTCTTGAAGATGCCTGGGCCGTTGGGCGTCATCACTATCCATTCCGATAAGAAGGATGCGCTCATCTGTGCCGATCAACTTTACCGGGAAGCAGTTGCAGCACCTGCCATCAAGGCACCTGCTCCTGCCACTGGAACTCCCGGGGGGAAGAAGAAGACCGGCAAGAACCTTGGCGCGAACTCCGGCAAGCGCACCTCCTCGGAGTGCTGCGCTTCCGTCGAGGACGTACCAGAGAGTTCCACCGGCAAGAACAAGAAGTCCAAGGCTGCTCCGCCGGAGACCAAGAAGGTGCCTGTCAGAGAGGACGGAATGGGGGGAACTTTCACCATAAGCTCCACCTTAGATGACAAATAGGAAAGCGCGCTCGTTGCTTTCCTGCGGGCGAATGTCGACGTGTTTGCATGGCAACCGTCTGACATCCCCGGTGTTCCCAGGAAGGTAATTGAGCACCACCTTGCTGTCTGTCCTCATGCGCGGCCCGTCAAGCAAAGGGTCAGGTAGCAAGCCCGTGAGCGGCAAGAATTCATTGCCGAAGAAATCAAAAAGCTGGAGGCGGCAGGACTGGTCAAAGGAGTGCTTCATCCAACCTGGTTGGCCAATCCGGTTGTAGTGCGGAAAGCGAATGGGAAATGGAGGCTTTGTATCGATTATACAGATATCAATAAAGCTTGAACAAAAGATCCCTTTCCCTTGCCGCGCATCGACCAGATTGTGGATGCCACCGCTGGTTGTGATCTCCTGTCCTTCCTTGATGCCTATTCAGGGTATCATCAGATTTTTATGGCAAAAGAAGATGAAGAGAAGACCGCCTTTATCACCCCATGTGGTACGTATTGTTTTATATGAATGCCTTTCGGGTTGAAAAGTGCTGGTTCAACATTTGCCAGAGCAATCCAGATTGGTTTTGAGCCACAACTCCATAGAAATATGGAGGCGTATATGGATGATATAGTGGTCAAAACCAAAGACAAAGCAACGAGCATTCAAGATTTAGAAGAAACATTTGCAAAACTGCGCAAGACCAACTTGAAGCTCAATCCTGAGAAGCGCGTGTTCGGTGTTCCTTCCGGCAAGCTCCTCGGATTTTTTGTATCTTGCCGGGGAATCGAAGCGAACCCCGACAAGATCAAAGCTATTGAGCAAATTGAAGCGCTGAGACGCGTCAAGGATGTGCGTCGTCTTGCCGGCTGTGTTGCTGCTCTAAGCAGGTTTTTTCCAAATCTACTGAGCGCGCCCTGCCCTTCTTCAAAATTTTGAAGAAGGCAGGTCCGATGAAATGGACTCCAGAGGCGGAGGTTGCGCTGCAAGATTTGAAGAAATACCTTTCCTCTCTGCCGACGCTAGTCGCACCTAAACCACAAGAGCCGTTGCTGTTGTATTTGGCGCAACAAATCAAGTGGTTAGTGCTGCGCTAGTGGCGCAGAGAGAAGCTGATGAGGAAGCAACACCAGCGGCAGGATCGCTAGATGACGCGGCAAGATCTTCCCCGGCAAGGGTTGATCCCGGCAAGACAGGATCTGCGCAAACAGAAGAACCCGTGCAGAAGAAGAAGGTGGTGCAGCGCCCAGTTTATTTTGTTAGCTCCCTTTTATAAGGAGCTAGGTCAAGATATTCTGGTGTGCAGAAATTGCTTTTCGGCCTTCTTATGGCCTCGAGAAAGCTGCGCCATTATTTTCAAGCACATGAAATCACCGTCGTCACTCGCTTTTCGTTGCAACGGATTTTGCAAAATCCAGAGGCAACCGGCAGGATCGTGGAGTGGGCATTGGAGTTGTACAGCTTTGGCCTTAAGTTTGAAAGCACTTCGACGATTCAAAGCAGGGCCTTGGCAGAATTCATTGCAGAATGGACCCCAACGCCGGACGAAGAAGTTCAAGAAATGACTCTCCCCGGCAAGGAAATCGATCAGAAATGGGTTATGTACTTTGACGGGGCTTTCTCGCTACAAGGCGCCGGTGCTGGCGTGCTGCTTGTCGCACCCACCAGAGAGCACCTCAAGTATGTAGTCCAAATGCACTTTCCCCAGGAGAGTTCGACCAACAACACTGCAGAATACGAGGGTTTGCTTGCCGGTCTCAGGATCGCGGCAGACCTTGGTATCAAAAAGCTCGTCATCAAAGGCGATTCACAACTTGTCGTCAGGCAAGTTAACAAGAGTTATCAAAGTCCATTGATGCAAGCCTACGTAGATGAAGTGAGGAAATTGGAAGAGCGCTTTGACGGTCTGCAAATGGAGCACGTTCCTCGTGCCGAGAACAGTATTGCTGACGACCTGTCAAAGCGTGCCGCCCTCAAGTTGCCTGTGGAACCAGGAACTTTTGTGCTCCAATTGACTCAACCATCCGTGGCGCCATCGATGCGGCAAGAAAAGAGAATAAAGTTGAACTCTGGCCAGTACTTCCCGGCAGAGCTCCCCGGAGCCGCCGGCAAGGAAGTTGCCGGGATCGACATGCCTGCCGGGGAACAACAGGCTCCGGCAGGGCCTCAGGCCCTTGCTGTCGAGATGAACGTTCCCCCGGTAGAGGAGATGCCTTTAGTCCTAGCTGTCGAGCCTCAGGCTCCAGCATGGGCGCAGCACATTGTCCATTTCCTTCAGACAGGTGAACTCCCTGAGGAACAGGAAGAAGCGGAGAGAGTAGCCCGTCGGTCTGTTATGTACAAGTTCGTCGATGACGTCTTGTACAGAAAGAGACCAAACGGTGTGAAATTGAAGTGCATTCCTCGGGAGGATGGACTAGAGCTGTTGGCGGAGATACATGGGGGCATATGTGGCTCTCACATAGGGTCAAGAGCGCTTGCCGGGAAAGCATTCCGGCAAGGTTTCTTTTGGCCCACCGCTCTCCAGGATGCGACTGCACTAGTAACCAAGTGTGAAGCGTGCCAGTTTCATTCGAAGAAATTACATCAACCAGCTCAAGCTCTTCAGACAATCCCTCTCTCCTGGCCATTTTCGGTCTGGGGGCTCGACATACTGGGCCCTTTCCCCCGTGCTACCGGGGGCTTTGAGTACTTGTACGTTGCTATCGACAAGTTCACAAAGTGGCCGGAGGTGGAAGCAGTGAGGAAGGTGACAGCGCAGTCGGCTGTCAAGTTCTTCAAAGGAATTATTTGCCGTTTCGGTGTGCCTAACAGGATCATCACCGACAACGGCACGCAGTTCACAAGTCGCACCTTCATGCAGTACGTCCAAGACCTTGGCGGCAAGATTTGTTTTGCCTCTGTTGCTCACCCGAGAAGCAACGGCCAAGCGGAGAGGGCCAATGCTGAAGTGTTGCGCGGTCTCAGGACCAGAACCTTTGACAGGCTGAAAAAGTGCGGAAGACGCTGGATTGATGAGTTGCCGGCGGTTCTTTGGTCAATCAGAATGACACCAAATCGAGCCACCGGCCAGACGCCCTTCGCTCTGGTCTACGGAGCGGAAGCAGTTCTCCCCACGGAACTCATATACGGATCTCCTCGAGTGCTCGCTTATGATGAGCTTGAGCAAGAGCAACTGCGGCAAGATGACGCTGTGCTCCTTGAGGAGACTCGTCTTCAGGCTGCTGTGCGAGCTGCATGCTACCAGCAAGCTTTGCGCCGCTATCATAGCCGCAAAGTTCATGCCCGAAGCCTTGAGGAAGGCGACCTTGTTCTTCGGCGAATTCAGTCCGCCAAGAATTCAAACAAGTTGACGCCAAAGTGGGAAGGCCCTTACCGGGTAGTATGAGTCACCAGGCCCGGCGCTGTCCGCCTAGAGACCGAAGATGGCGTTCCAGTGAGCAATTCCTGGAAGATCGAACATCTTCGCAAGTTCTACCCATAAGGCGCGGTTGCCGGGGGCTCCCGGCAACCACCCTTTTGTACAAGTCTTGCCAGCAAGGCATGTGATCCTTCGTACAAAGCCAGGCGCAGACCCTGAGCACAGATGAATAAATTTAAGTGTTGTACATTCCCTTATTGATTCCCATGTTCATATTTATATATATGCATGTTTGTCTAAGATGTTGTATGACACCTACTCCCGATAAGTTCTAACGAACCGCCAAGGTTTCATGTCTTTATTTTCTCTTCTTACTTTTTCTCAAAAGACAGAAGGATTCCTCGCGTGCACATTTGCCGGGGGGGAAGGGAGATATGAATACCAGTTAGCGACGTTCGGAATCAACGCTTGCCGGAGGAAGGACAGTGATAGAAAGCTAAGTCCTGAAAACTCAGAGCAAGCTTTTCTTTTGTTACAAAGTTATTTCCTTGGACGATTCCGACTCTTGTATGGAAAATCTGCATGCGAAGGAACCCTTGTTGTAATTGGTCGCGCCCTTATTTTGTTTCGACCCCGCTCAACAATTTAAGTGGCTGCACTGAGAACACCAAGGAGTCTTGCCGGCCGCTGCGCCTCCAGCAGGCTGCTGAAGTCCCGCACCCAGCGCTCATGGCAGGTTGCGCGCCGGCAAGTTTTTCAGTAAGCGTAGGGTGAACTCCATACATAAGGGAATCAGACAAGGAAAATAGCAAGCATGAACCTAAATATAGGCAAATTATATTACATCCATGAGTTGCCGCAATCCTAACTTGAGACTTAATTGTCTTTTACATGGAATGACGACGGCAAGAAAAAAGGGGAGCACTCAATCCCTGCGCTGGCCTTCGATCCTTTTGATGGAGTCCACCTTCTCAAGGATAGGTGCGATGCACTCTTCAAGCGCCTCAACATTTGCGTCCCTTGGCAGATGGCCGAGCGCATTGGAGAGGTCGATGCCGGGATTGCTGTGCACCACCTTGATGAGCACCTTGCGGAGGACGGCTCGGCAAAGCCGGCGAGTCTCGTTGGCCAATTGGGTCGCCCGGCTAGACTGGCGCACCCTCAACGCGTTGATGATGCTTTCAAAGAACATCGTCAACCTGGCACTTGGAGATATTCTTTCCTCGGAAGAATACTTGAAGTTCGACAGGCCCATGGTTGACAGTTCTGCGGTAAGCTTCTTCGCGGTGGCGATGAGACATCCAGTCCAGATCTCCACTCCCTTCTCGTACTCGGTTTGGGCGGCGGCGGCGCTCTTGAGCAGGTTCCTCTCTCCTTGGAGATCCTTGAGTAGAGCCTTCTCACGGGCCCTGCCGGCCTCGAGAGACTTCTGCAGCGTGGTCAGCTTCAGCTCCAGAACCGCAATGTTATCTGCCGCAGAGGAGAGCTGCTTGGTTTTGTCGGACAGGGCAACTTGCATCTCCGCCAAGGAGTGGAGTGTTTTTTCCCTGTCACCCTTGAGCGTCGAGAGTTACTTGCCATGTTCTTCGAGATCTGTTTCCAGCCTCTTCACCTTGTCGCTCAGCTCGTTCTTGGCGGCCTCTGCAGCTTCGGCAGCATCGACGGCCTCCTTGAGCTTGCCGGCGTGACTTGCAGTCAGAGCTTCGAGCGCCTCCTTATGTTTTTGCTCCAGCTCCTGGGTCCGCCGCGCGGCAAGATTCTCGATATCTTCATCCTTGCTGCGAAGCTCGGCGGCGAGCGCCTGCTCATGTGCGGTGAGATCTTCCTCATGGGCATCAAGAGCAACGCGGCGCCCCGTCAGGAGGGCATCTTCGGCAGCAATCCTTTGAGCAGCTTCATCATGCGCCTTCTCCATATCGGATTGCTTCAGGAGGATCTCAGTCCACTGCTGGCTCACTTGTTCCCGGCCGGCAACCAACCCTTGGAGGGCCTCGGCGTGCCAGATCTGCATTTGTGCGACGCGCCTTTGAAAATCCGCTTCAGCCGCCTCGACAACTGCCATTCTGGAGTCCGCTTTGTCTTTCCGGGCACGATGGAGAGCCTGGAGCTTGCGGAAATTCTCGCCCATGGCCTGAAGGAGCTGATCCTCTTCAGATTTGCCGCTGCTAGTGCTGGGGTCATCAACAACTTCGAGCCCGGCAGCAGCAATGATTTCTTCAAAAACTTCTCCTTCAGCTGGTGCCCAAGTGCTTGTCGTCCCCGGCAAGTTGACAAACAGGTTCTCGCCAACCTTGAGATATTTGCTGGATGAGGGGCATTCAGATGTTGATGGCTGGTCTTCAGTGGCCGCCTCACCAGTGGCAGGGGGCTCTGTGGCCGGTGCAGCGCCTGGCGCTCCTGCGGCAGGAATGCCGTCAGTACGGTCCTCAGCCTCCCTGTCACCCCCTTCAGTAGGTTCTTCGGCGGGTTCCTCTTGTGAAGTCTTGGCGGCCTCCCCGTCAAGAGCACCACCAGCCTCGACAGTGTCATCCTTGGTGGCTTCGCTGGCATCGATCATGTCTGCTTCGGCAGCAGCATCCCTGGCGGTCTCCTCGATGACAATGTCGACGTCCATGTGTTCCATCACAGGGAACTCTGAAGGACGAAGGAGGAAAACAGAATAAGATCGAGGTTGAAGTTTGAAGTGACTAAAGACAGAGAGATAAGGGAAAATGAGTAACAAGCACTCTGAGGCAATCGAGTACCTGCGTCGAGCTGTTGGGAGGTGGCTTCGCCCCTCCCGGCAACTCCGGTTGCCGGGGGTGGTTTGCCGGAGTCCGCGCCTGCCGGCTCCTCCTCAATTAGGATGGGCTCGTCGGCAAGATCTCTTGCCGGGGACGTGCTTGTGGGCGGAGCGGTCGATGAAGGAGGCACAATGGGGATGTCTTCCGATAGCTCTCCTTGTTGCCGTTCTTCTCCTGCAAACCCAAAGATATCAGCGACAAGAATGAAAGCCTCGGCACCCGCCAGCAGAAAAAGAACAGTGAACATACGCTGGGGGCTGCGCTGGGGGCTGCGTTGAGGACTGGACTCTGGGCTGCCAACGACGGTTTCTGGCATGCTCATGGAGCCTGCCGGGGGCTCGTCACCCGTAGAAGTCCTTGACCTCTTCGCCATCCTCTCCAGCAATGTTTCTGTGTCACTTCAGAGACAATACGAGCAAGTTAGTAAGATCGATCTAAGATTGGGATATAAAAGCTGTGGCAAAGTACTCACTCTTCTTCCTCTCGCTCCGGACTAAAGCCGGAGATGTCGAAGTCGACCTCCGCTGTGATGTCTGAGTGGGGAGGCGGAGGAGGAGTCCTAGGCCGCTTGGCTGTGGCAGGCGCCGGGGCAGCTTCCGGTGCGGTAGTACGAGACCCTCCTGCCGCCCCAGCAGTGGCCGCTGGTGTGGATCTCGCGCGCCGCGCAGGCTGTTGACGAGCCCCCTGCCGCGGTCCACTCTTGCCGGCCACCTTCTTGCCAGGAGCTTTGCCGCTCGAAGAAGGCTGGCTTGCCGGGATGCCAGATGCAGGCTTCCGAAGAACACGCTTCGTCTTCTTCGGGGGTGGGAGCTCTTCTCGCGTTTCTTCTTCGGCCGTGTCCTCGCCGGACGAGCTCTCAGCGGCTGCACTGCTCTCTTCCCCGGCAACCTTGTCCTTCCCGGCAGGTTTTACCTCCAATACTACTTCTGCGTCACTGGCTTCCCACTTTGTGAAGCCGACGCTGCCGGCCTCCGCGGCAAGATTTGCCTCCTCCACCCTAGTAGCAATGTAAGCTACTTCTTGGTCGGTGGTGGCTCGGATAAAATCTGACTCTTGCTGGACAGGCCTCTCCGTCAAGTTGTCAAAAAAGTTCTGCGCTTCCTCCTCGGATGGCTCGGCCCAGGTCGGGTCAAGACCGTGGGCATTGAACATCGGCATGAAGGCGATGATTGACCCCATGGCAGAATTGTTGCACAAGGGAACAATCCTTGCCGGCAGCCGGTGCTTGTCTTCGCGCTGGAATAATTTTTGACGGAGAGTGCCAAGCTGCATAGCGGTCAGATTGTTGTTCAGCCCGGGGCGCAATCTCATGATATCTACCGCGTTCTTGTATTCCCAAGCTGGCCTCCCCCTGTTCTGCAGAGGGGCGATGCGGCGGCGGAGAAAGTCGAAGCCGATCATCTCCATCGTCAGCCCGGCAGCCTTCAGGCGAAGGATCCTGGTGGTGGCGATTGTGAGCCTCTCGTCCTCCGCAGCGGGATCGCTCCAATCCTTGCCGCGGACCACCTTCTATTGCCGGGGATGACAAAACGGATGGGGATCTGCTTCCTGGATCCAGCACCATTCAGCCCGCCACTCGTCCCACTTTTCACGGTAAACTCCTTCTGGGTATATTTCCTTATTCCAAGCCCTTGGAATCCAGGCGATAGAACCAGAGAGGGCTTCTCCTTTTTGGATGCGAGGGAAGAAGTAATGGCGAAAAAGAGCAGAATTGGGAATCACGCCGACAAAGTTTTCATAGAGATGGGCAAAGATGGACATGCAAAGTACTGCATTCGGCGTGAAATCAAGAAGATGAAAGCCGTATGTGTACATGATTTCGTTGAAGAAGTCGGAAAAGGGGGGACAGAGCCCGCAATAGAAATATGCAGTGAAGAAAGGGTATCTGTCCGATCCACCTTTGGAGCAAGCACCTGGGATTACGCGTGTGGCGGGGTGAGCTTGCGTCCCTTTCGCCCACATGCACTGATATCGCCCCTTCAGAGCTTCAGCATCGAGCGATGGAGGGAAGACGACAAGCCTCTTCCGCATCTTCGCCAGTTCGCTCTCCGGGACGTCGGCTTTCGCCTCCTTGGCCTTGCCTTTGCTGGCCTTGGGCGGCATGGCGGCTGTGAGGACGGAAGCTGGGGGTGGAGCGAGCGTGGAAGCAGCGGGTGGAAGAGGAAAAGGCTTCGCTCTGAGCTCGAGAGGAGGAAGGCGATGGCGATGGCCAGATTGAGAAGAAGAGGGGGGTAAATAGGCTTGTGCCTCTGCGACTTCTCCTTTTTATGGGGAAGGAGCGGGGCCGCCTCTTTTATTCCCCAATGTGAATGCGCCTCTATAGGCGCGAGGCAGTTGCAGCCTTTTAGGCACGCTTCCCACGTCGCGCGCTCCGTGCGTGTAGTGGGTGGCACAGTAAAATGAGATATTTACGAGCAGTTAATCCCCTGCCACGCGTGCCCGTGCACTGTTTGGGCCTAGCCCAACAACGCCTCGCACTCGTGTATGGCCTAGGTCCGGGGGCTCCTGTCGGTGTACTAAGTATTGGGCCACTAGTACCCCGTACTTGTGCATGGGCGGTTGTAGCCATCCTCGCGACAAGGCTTGCCGGGAACAGCTCGAGGTCGATTCAAGCCATCAGAGAGATCATTAAGTCAGAGATCTGAGGATCAGCAGATAAGCAAAGCTGGAGTCCGAAGGCCAGCTTCCCCGGCAAGATCCTTGCCGGGATGGCCTGTGGAGCCCGGCAAGGCTTGGCGCCCGGCAAGGCTTGGTGCCCGGCAAGATTCGGCGCCTGGCGAGATTCTGCCACTGTGCCACCGCTTCGGCACAGTAACAAGTCTGACATTCTGGGTCCTTCTCTGGATGCGTGGCAACGCGCCAGTGGAGGAGAGCTTAAGCAGTGCTAATGGGATGGCCCCTTTTTCCATCCCCAAGAAAGTGAGGACACCTAAACGGACACCTCACGGTGCATTAAATGCGCTTGTCCTAATCCGTCAGGAGTTAGGTATGATACCCTGTAGCTACTTTACACCTCAATGTATGTACATTTTGCCACTGTGGAGACCCCTTTGAGCATATAAAAGGAGGCCCAAGGCAACTGCTACAGAGGAGGAGAACTTCTGGCCCATTCTGCATGCGTAGCTGCTCTTTGGACGTACTGTTCATTGCGAGCGCTCCTGAAGGCTGGGCTCAAGAACATCAATAAGAACACAAAGCAGGAGTAGGGTTTTACGCCGATCAGTGGCCCGAACCTGGATAAAATCTTCCCGCATCGATCGTTGGTTCTGCTCTTTGCGTATACCTCTCCCCTTGCCGAATCGTAAAGGGGTCTCTCGGGATCCCATAGGTGTCGTGCCCCGACACTCACATTGATATCTATTGATGGGCATCTCCATAGCCCGTTGATACGCTTAGTTGATGTGAGACTATCTCCCTCTTTTTGTCTTCTCCACAACCACCATATTCTTTTCCACCTACAGTGCTATGTCCATGGCTCACGCTCACGTATTCCGTGAAAGTGGAAAAGGTTTGAGAACGTCAAAAGTATGAAACAATTGCCTGGCTTGTCATCGGGGTTGTACATGATTTGATTATTTTGTGTGATGAAGATGGAGCATAGCCAGACTATATGATTTTGTAGGGATAAGCTTTCTTTGGCCATGTTATTTTGAGAAGACATAATTGCCTTGTTAGTATGCTTGAAGTATTATTGTTTTTATGTCAACATTAAACTTTTGTTTTGAATCTTATGGATCTGAACATTCATGCCACAATAAAGAAAATTACATGGATAAATATGGTAGGTAGCATTCCACATCAAAAATTCTGTTTTTATCATTTACCTACTCGAGGACGAGCAGGAATTAAGCTTGGGGATGCTTGATATGTCTCCAACGTATCTATAATTTTATATTGTTCCATGCTATTATATTATCTGTTTTGGATGTTTTATATGCATTAATATGCTATTTTATATTATTTTTAGGACTAAAATATTAACCTAGAGCCCAGTGCCAGTTTCTGTTTTTCCCTTGTTTTTGAGTTTCGCAGAAAAGGAATACCAAACGGAGTCCAAATGGAATAAAACTTTCGCGATGATTTTTCTTGGACCAGAAGGAAACCAGGAGACTTGGAGATGAAGTTGGAGGAGCCACGAGGCGGCCACAAGGACGGAGGGCGCGCCCCCCACCATTGTGGGCCCCTTGTGCACCTCCTGACCTAATTCCTTCGCCTATATATACTCATATATCCCCAAACCAACAGAGGCATCCACGAAAAGACTTTTCCACCGCCGCAACCTTCTGTACCCGTGAGATCCCATCTAGGGACCTTTTCCGGCACCTTGCCGGAGGGGGATTCGACCACGGAGGGCTTGTACATCATAACTATTGCCCTTCCGATGAAGCACGAGTAGTTTACCACAGACCTACGGGTCCATAGCTAGTAGCTAGATGGCTTCTTCTCTCTCTTTGATTCTCAATGCCATGTTCTCCTTGATGTTCTTGGAGATCTATTCGATGTAATACTTTTTTGTGGTGTGTTTGCCGAGATCTGATGAATTGTGGATTTATGATCAGCTTATCTATGAATATTATTTGAATCTTCTCTGAATTCTTATATGCATGATTTGATATCTTTGTAATTCTCTTCGAACTATCGGTTTGGTTTGGCCAACTAGATTGGTTTTTCTTGCAATGGGAGAAGTGCTTAGCTTTGGGTTCAATCTTGCGATGTCCTTTCCTAGTGACAGTAGGGGCAGCAAGGCACGTATTGTATTGTTGCCATTGAGGATAAAAAGATGGGGTTTTCATCATATTGCTTGAGTTAATTCCTCTACATCATGTCATCTTACTTAATGTGTTACTCCGTTCTTTATGAACTTAATACTCTAGATGCATGCTGGATAGCGGTCGATGTGTGGAGTAATAGTAGTAGATGCAGAATCGTTTTGGTCTAATTGACACGGACGTGATGCCTATATTCATGATCATTGCCTTAGATATCGTCATAACTTTGCGCTTTTCTATCAATTGCTCGGCAGTAATTTGTTCACCCACCATATTATTTTCTATCTTGAGAGAAGCCTCTAGTGAAACCTATGTCCCCCGGGTCTATTTTCCATCATATAATCTTATACTTTTCATCATACAAGTTTCCGATCTACTATTTTGCAATCTTTTACTTTCCGATCAGTAAAACAAAAATACCAAAAATATTTACTTTATCGTTTATCTATCGCTATCAGATCTCACTTTTGCAAATAACCGTGAAGGGATTGACAATCCCTTTATCGTGTTGGGTGCAAGTTGTTTGATTGTTTGTGCAGGTATTCAGTGATTTGTGCATTGTCTCCTACTGGATTGATACCTTGGTTCTCAAACTGATGGAAATACTTATCTCTACTTTGCTGCATCACCCTTTCCTCTTCAAGGGAAAAACCAACGCAAGCTGAAGAAGTAGCAGATGATATCGCCGTACTCCTCCAACCCGCGCGCCCAGGCTCCTCGTTGCCTGCCACCCTAATCGGCCTCCATGGCGAGAACCTCTTTCAAGCACTGGTGGCCCTACGACTACCCGCCGACACAATGAAGAATGTCCACCTGGAGGTCGCGCTCACCACGAGGCGCCTCGCCCTGCAAGAATTCGTCAACCTACACATCCACATGTATGAGGAAGTCATGTACATAGGCATCTACAAGGCCGGTGAGGACGCTATGATGTTGGCCTTCGTCAACCGGCTGGAAGCCTTGGACGCCTTTGTTGAGAACCACCTTGACCTCGCCACAAAAGCTGCCGCTCCTAAGCCGCCGGTCGGTGGTCCGGCGCACTGAGTCGAGGAGGAGGAGGTCGTACATTGATGGATGCATCTTTTTCTTGCCTCCTATAACCACCACTGTGATCGCGTCATCGTGCCCTTAATTCTTATTGTACTATTGCATTCTCGTTCCAGTCAATAAAGACATGTGTGATCCCTTTGCCCACATTTGGCGTCAATTATATGCATCACTGTAACTAGTACTCCCTCCGTCAACACACGAAGGGGACCAACAAACCAGGACGTACGTTGTGCTTACCTTTTGCATCAGCTTCGTAATTTATGTACGATGCTTGACCCGACCTACCAACTACTCGTAAATTCAAAACTGAGACCGAACTTATAAATTCAAAACTACTCATGCAGCAGGCCTGTCACGTTCGCAAGTTCAAAACAAGAAACTGGAACACGTACATGAAGCATGTCCTGTTCGCGTCGCATACCACACTGTCGTTCCGGGCCCCCGGTCAACACGCATTGTCTAGGCTTTATATCACTACAACATGTGGGGCCGCATCTAACCAAACCGACGATGTGCCAACCTAGCTACTACTACCCCGCTTAGAAAACCCCTGCCCTAGCGTTTCCAAACATTAATTCTATCTATCGATCGCGCCAAGGAGCAGAACCAAATGTTATAATTTATACATGTTTAAAAGGAAAAGGCCTGCCGCGTTGGCGTTGCACCCCCACACGCTCAGGAATCAGGAGTACTCCATGGTCCGTCCAGCACGCCACATAGCTAGGGAAGGCATGTTGCCTAGCATTTTCACTTCACGTGGGGCCGCAATTGAGCAAACAGACTATCGGCAAATCGCACCCTGCCCGCCGTGTTGGAACACAGAAACAAGGAGGGGAAGATCTAGCTGTGGCACGGAAGCCAAGAAATTTGGTGTCGGATGGGACTCGTTGATATAGTAGGAGCACTTCGTACTACTCCTACTACCACTATATATAACTAGGTATGTGCACGGCACAACATCGTAGGAACAAAAAACGGGAAGATTTTGTTTTGGGTGATTTATCTTTTTTCAGTCAACGTAGTATGAATAATATGATGTGGGGGGCACCCATGAAGCCATGTGGCACGTCTGGAGGTCTTGCTGAGGGCTTCTTGTGTGGATCGATCACATTGTCATTCTGCTTGTTCGAGAAGAACGTGTGTGGGTACAATTAGGTTATAGTAGATCCGAATCACAGCCACCTGGACCATTGGATCAACATCAATCAACGGTTTATATAGTGTACGTGCAAATACACACATTGACTGTATAAAAATAATGAATATGGAATATATAATACATAATACCGCATATTGGGTTTCTCTAAAATCAAACTTTTTATACTTTCAACAAGTTTGTAGGAAAATATATTAACATATACACCACCAAATATATATTATTTGATTCGTCATTGCTTTTATTTCCACATCATGTAAATTTGTTAGTGTAAATGTTCATATTGTTTTCAACAAATTTGGTGAAGCTTTATAAAATTTGGCTGCAGTCAAAGCTATGTGCGGAGTAAATTGAAAACAAAGGGTTTGGAATAGATTCAGATATAACTATACAAATAAAAAAATATAATAATATAGTCTATAGATATAGATAAAGCTACTTTTTTCTAGGTTAGAACTCATGTTTTTGTTTACACATTGTTTTTGCTTCGCTATAATTTGCATCTGCGGGGTGTGTATGACTACCGCCTTTTTCTGATCCTATACCAGGAACCCGACTATTGTCCTTAATAAATTCATAGCTGCAATTACAACTGCATTATCTTAATCCTAGCCGATTCTTCAGTTGCTTGGAGGAACTCTATCTTGTTATTCAGGTTGATTTTTTGCATACGACAAGATCATCGACCATCAAAGATTGGTTTAGTAACGATTGTCGATTTGTATCACCGGGTACGATATAGCTGCATCATCAACGTCAAAATCCACCAAATCAATACTTATCCCCACTCTCATCGAAAGATTGGGTCACCATCACAAAATTACCACCTAGGCAATTCCTTCCCTATAACATACACATGAGCACCCATCTCATTATCCAAGTCCACTCATCCCTATCTCTCTCTCTCTCAACACACACACCTCTCCACACGATGTGTGTCTCTTAGTCTCTCTCCCATCCCATAAAAAAAGGCACACTGCCATTCTCTTCTTCTTACTACCCCCATATATGTAGTTAGGTCTCCCTGCAACAAACAAGCATTCATATCTCTCTCTACCACACATAACCTTACACACCCTAGCCAGCCATGCTGTCGAGGTCTATCTATTGCTTTCAAAGGCAAACAGACATTGTATGTGTGTCCCTTCATCACACATGCACTATCCCAATATCCCCAACCTCGTAACCTTGTCGATCCCGACTTTACACGCACCCCTCTCTCTCTAACACACACACGCACACGCACACACCCTCTCTCTCCCTTTCGTACACTCCTCTTTCTGCGACACACACAGTCTTTCGAACATGCATATGCCCCTCTCTCGTTAGGTATCATTGCCCCCCCTCTCTGTCACACAAATATTCTCTCTATATCTATCTCTCGCAATAATACATGCATAGTCTAAATTGAAACCAAATACAAAAATGAGCTCCAATTGCAAAAATCAAATCCACTCCCAAACAGAATATGAAAATAGGGTGAAATCGTGCATACAAATGTTTGTTGCATGCATGAATGTCAATGATATGGATGTACTACTCGTACATCCACACAGACCCATTTCACACAAATTACATTAAACCCTTCTCAAAATATGGTGCACATGTGATGTTTGTTGTACCACTCCTACTAGCCTTCCTCCGACACGTTCCAACATATTGTGCTACTTGAGATTCTATTTTCCTCCACAGACCATGTGAAACCACGAAAAGGCCAACCCCCACCCCCACTGTTACTGTAGCTCGAAGCCCCATACGGACACAACACCCACCGGAGCATGCAGCCGCTGCCGATGTGGATGGCGCCGCGGCATGGGAAGAGGACAGAGTCTCTGACATCGCCAAGGTGGAGCATGCCCTCGACTGCCACAAGTAGCGCGCAATCACTGGCCACACGAAGGACAGTGTGATCTAGTGGCTCACCCTCGTCGGCCACGAGGGGTAGCTGTGCTCCAGCAGCATGCCCTGGCCGGTCACGAGGAGGTGCATTGCATCCTCGCTGCTCACAATGTGTACGAGCGTATTCTCCAGCAGCATGCCCACGAGCATCGCATCATCGCCGCTCCCGACGTGGATGAGAGCACGCCCACGAACATCGCATCCTCATCGCTCTCGACGTGGACGAACGCGTGGTCCGGAAGCTTGCCCGCAAACATCGCATCCTCGCCGCTCAGGCGCACGAGCGTGTGCTCCAACATCACGGCCGTGAGCATAGCATCCTGGTGGGTCACGAGGTGGATGAGCGCGTTCTCCATACAATACCCTAGGACTCGGGATGCGAGCACCGTGCCCCCAGCAACGAGAAGTACTACATGGTGCCCATCACGGTTTAGGGAAATCCCGTGACTCCGTCGCGCCCTAGAGTAGCGCGAGCTCTAGTGGGCGCTCGAGGAGTCCCGCGCCGATATGCAGGTGGTGGCGGACGTGTAAGATTATCCTTCGAGCTCTCCTCCTCCTATGAAGACGCCTCCATCGCCCCCATTGTACGTCCTCTGTCTCAGCTCCGGCGAACCTTTGGAGTTTAGTTGTATGGAACATTAATATTTGGATTAATACAACCTCTACTAAAATGTGAAGGATCAAGACTAATGCAAAAAATAACCTATGACTAACAAGCATGAATAGATGGTGTGGCAGCATTGCATGCTGGCATGTAACACAAGTACATTGCAATTTATGGATTGCATGCATGACTAGCTTATGTGGCATGGTTGGCTAGGAAAGGCTAGAGAAAAATAAATAGATAATGTGTTTGGAGTGCACTCCAATATATGGGAGCATGTAAATATCTTAAGAGAGCAGTCCAATTTTTTTCAAATGCTTAGGTCCACCGGATGCCGTGCCACGCTACAAAATGTAAAAAAAACTGCTCCAATTTTTTAAAACCCTATTATTATCTTGAAACCAGCCACACCCATCCCTCACCTCATCAAAACAGCCCGAGGAATATATTTTGAGTGAATCATAATTTATTTTTACTGATATATGTATATGAAAACTAGAGTGTTTATATTTCAAGTTTGTGAACAAGTATTATTCTACTACTTTTGATACATTGCAACGCACGGGCCTGCACATTGGTAGTAGTAAGAAACAAATCTCGAGTTTGGCATGAGTTCATGCAGCGGTAGTACCGCAAGGCCTGGCGCAGGAGTTACATTTCCCTCTCGGGGCCCACGGGACTGAGCTTCAGCACCTTACTACACCTGCCTTTGAGTCCATGACATGTGGACCCTACAGGTGGCTGGTCCACATGTCATGCTCACAAAGGCAGAGGGGCGGTGGGGCCGAGAGGGGTGAGGCGCAGGTCGGGGGATGTGGTGTCGTGGGTTCGAGCGGCGTCATGGGAACCGTGTGTGGCTGCGGTACAAACTTGATGGTCGCCGCAGTTCAGCTGGCTCACATGTCATGCACACAAAGGCAGAGGGGCGGTGGGGCCGAGAGGGGTGAGGCGCACATCGGGGGACGTGGTGCCGTGGGTTGGAGCGGCGTCATGGGAATCATGTGTGGCAGTGCTAGAAACGTGATAGTCACTGTAGTTCAACTTTCACAGACAAGCTGTCATGTCTACTGACACATGCATTGCATACCGATTAGTGCAAGGAGTAGTAGAGAAAACTAGGCGGATACATAGTTCATTATAGTCAAGCGGACCTACGCTAGTACACTTGTTCGAAAGACATGCACACCAGCCAAATAGTTCATCTATCAATATATAGTGAGAGGAAATATTTTTTTTACAGATAAGAGAGGAAATAGTTCAACCATCTATAATGCCCTGCTGCTGCAGCTTCTTCTTCTTCTTCTTCTCATTTTCTGTGGGAGACGGCTTCCCAACAAACTCTTTCGACCTTGCAGCTATCTCGAAACTCACACGGGCATCGAGGGTAGCATATTTTATCCGCTCGTAGGTCACGGGATAATTCTCCCATCCAGACGACCTGAATCCCAGTGTCTCGTCACCCTTCTCAAGAGTTGTTCCGAGCATAGAATTTGCTACGTCGAATAGGGATGGTATTATTTTTCACAACCGTCTAGAGGAATTTTGGTTTTAGGTCAGTGATGTTTTTCAAATCAAGGTTGTACGGCGCCAGCTTTTGTTTGTCCCCTTCGATGGCTGCCCCACAGAAGTATATGTCCTCCCGAGACATGAAATCATGGAGCTCACTTGGTATGGAGGGCGCGTGTATGATGTGATACACCAGAACTTCATCTTTGAGGCACAGCTGAAGGACGGCGTCTCGTTGGATCTCCCCAGTGGCATGCTCTATGTACTCTGCATCGAGAATGATGACCTTCATCTCCACCTTTTCTAGGGAGTTGGATATGTTGATTCACTCCCGAACAACCCTTGGGTGGTCGGTGACCGTGGCAGCTATGCTCAACGAGCCTTCGCCGAGGACATGTTTGACGCTAAAAGGCTACATAGAGATCTCTTTCGCCATTTGGAACCGCTGGACCGGAGGGCTATGGTTTGGAGTATTAGGATTAGGTGGCTATTCTAACTGGAAGAAGATGATTATTTATAGGGGCTTCAGAATTATAGTACTCCATGAGTATCTGAAGAGGTTACAACAATGTGAATCCAGTGGGGTTTGAATGCAAATGAAGGAGAGGTGAAGAAGCCGAGGAAATTGGTTCACGATGGAGAAGTAAATGGGAGAAGTGGCATGCAGGCAGTTGATTAGACCGCTAGGTAGACCAACCTACAAAATGAAAAGGCTATGTGGGTAGCCTACTAAGGAGTGGTACGTGTCCGTGTACGTGCCCATCCTTCTAGCGCTACATGTGCCACTGGCTAGTTGAAGTCACTCTTTCGAATCACCATGGCGAAACATTTTATTCTTACTTTTTATTTCTGCACCCCTCCTGACAGGTGGGACCTACGCAAAACGCACTTGGGTGGACGAACAGATAAACAAACATATCCATCTCTTTGCTAAAAAAATGTGTCGTAGCTGGTTCGGATGGATATTGGTGCGTGCGTGCGAGACACAACCTTTTTTGGTTAAAGAATATGCGGTTATCCTCAAAAAAGAAAAAGCCCTTCTTCGCGGTTCTGCATGCACAATAATTTGGCTCTGCTCTCAATATGGATGCTACCTGGAGGATGAAGTGAACCCAGAGGCATGCTTGCACGACCTTTTTTCGATATACAGTACTACTCCATATGTTACTCCTACTAGTAGTACAACTGTAGTACACTTGTTGGTCAAAATATTATTCATCCGGTCCTCACAGTGAAGTGAAAAGACCCTGCGCCCGAGGTGACACTAGTCCAGGCGGCATGTTCGGGTTACCAAAGTCAGCCTCACCTTGTGCACTGTGCAGTCACTATCACCGCCACTGTATAGCATGCCTCGCCTTGCCTCCCTCTCCCCTAGCACCACTCCATCTCTATCTCCATCTCGCCGGAGATCCTAAGGTCACTCTTCATCATCTCACTATGCCCCCGCATACCCTCTCCTCGCTCGCCTCCCCCGGTACCACTCTTCCCTTGCTAGCCGCTCGAGCACCGAGAGCCTTCTCCCCTGTAAATCAAGCCCCAAAAAACCTCACCTTCCAAACTCCACCATGGCCAAACCCAAACCACGCAGCATCCCTATGGGCCGTGAATGTAGCGATCTCCCCAGTGATATCCTCGACCTCTCACTACTGTAGGATGCTGCTAATGCGACACTATGATCAGAGACCCTTTGACGAAACTTTGTGCGATGCATTAATCGCACACAGTGATGTAAAAAACCATCAAAAAAGATGCAAAATGTTTGCGATGAAGGATACATCAAACAGGGTTCCGATTTTAGTTGTGTGTGTGATGCGGGGCATACGGTTGATCCATACGAACTGTTTGCGATGAGATAGAACAACAGAAACGGGCAGCCAGATCAAGGTGTGTGTGATATACGACATACAGTTTGCTCCGATGAACCATTTGCGATGATCGAGTTGAACACAAACGATTCGGCGTAACAAGATGTGTGTGATACCCGGCAAATAGGTCGGTGATCAGAATTGTGTGCGATCATTATTAACAGCCCATACTGTCCTTTTTTGTGAATTGTGTGCTCGTCAGGGCACACAGTTCAAGAAACCAACTTATGGGCGATAATGTAGAATATCTCTATCGAATACTTTTACTAACCGTCTGCGATGAGATTGATAGGATAAACAGAGATAACAAATTAATATGAGCGAAAACGGAAACAAAGATATATACAGTCTGCTTAATTTACTCCTTCTTCTTCTTCTTCTTCTTCTTCTTCTTCTTGTTGTTGGATGGCCCCGCGACATCGTCTTGGGGAGGACGCTTCTTGCCGCTGACTGTTGGCTTTTCTTCGCCGCCGCCATCATCATCATCATTGCTGTCATCGTCGTCCTCTTCCTTGTTCGATCATTCGTCCTCCTCATCATCGTCATCCTCTTCTTCGTCCTCCGACAGCTCCTCGTCCATCTGGTTGTCGTCTGATGACTTCGGAGGTGGTGTCCCTTACATGATCTAGATATAATCGTGGTCTGGGCTTGACGCCGGACTCATGGAAGACGAGCGGGATGATTCCGATGTTGACCTATCATCGGGCGCCAGACTGCTGGCCGAACTGTCGTCCTCGCTGTCGCTCGACATGGCTGCGGTCGTATAAAAAACGCGAGAAAGCGAGATTGCAGAGTGTGTGCAAGTGTGTAGCGCGGCTTGCCGGGGATGATGAAGATGGTGGACACTTAAGCAGGGCATGCAGAGAAGAGGAATGCCACTTGAAGCGCGGGTTGACGTATTATCTAACCGCTGATATAATCAACCGCAATTATTTGTACCCAGTCGCTCCAAATTCCCAGGGTTGCGCAGTTCTCAATGTGATAATTAATTACGCACACGCGTTGGAGCGTCCGAATATGAAACAAGCAATTTTCGTAGTACTTCTACTCCCTCCGTACCGGCGACCTAGGTGGGGAAAAAAACGAGAGAACTTGATGATTACTCCCTCCGTCCCAAAATAAGTGACTCAACATTGCACTAACTTCAGTACAAAGTTGAGTCACTTATTTTGGGACGTAGGGAGTATTTGGTAATCAATACCATTGCGTGCAGAGAATTGACCATTGCTTGCATGTTATGCTAAGTAGTCTGAAGTCATTGAATGCATACTAGCCGCAGGACTCCTATTGGCTGATTTCTTTTTCAGGACAAAAACAAGGAACGAGTTTTGGGATTATGCACCGATACCGGTATGAATGGAGTAGGATAGTTAGCAAGCAATACATTGAGCTCTTCTTATTGATGAATCCAGTAATGATCAAACTACAAAGGAAAAGAAAAAAAGACAAAGGAAAATATCTGCACGAATCTTCGCGTAACATCAATGCCATAGGACCTAGATGTGCATTACTTAGAGCACATCTAGATGTGCTTTAGCCATACTGTCAAACAAAACCCCTAATCATCATTGCAAATAGCGCATAGAACATGGCTAATGCGACAACCACAACTACACATGCTAGTTCCTTCTTGTCTCTTGCTTTCATCTGTTGCATGTGATTGATTCTTTCTTGCTTCATCGTACTGATTGTACATTCTAGATCAACCAGTTTCTTCTTCAGCTTTACGTTATCTTCTGCGAGCTTGGTGATAAAACTCCAAGCCCTACCATGCCATTCTTCATCCAGCCAGTTAACAAAGGCACAAGCCTCGTATCCCTACCAATGTTAAATAGTATTCAGGATGAGCAGTGGCGTTAACTCAAGTAAAATGATGAACTTAGCACTAACCTCTAAGGGGCAACTGAGAAACCGGCTGCCAATGTCGAATCCCTCCATGCATACACGTCGAGCGGGAGTGTGCCCGTGCACACAACTCAACTTTTGGTACTTCTCGGTGGCGCAAAACTTGGAGTCGAACTCGTGTTGCGGGAGTCTAGAGTCATGCTCCGGATCCGGCAGCAGATCGCTTTCCTGGGGAGGGGGGATCATTCAGGACGGATTCAGCAAGGAGCTACTTTGGACATGCTAAAAAATATCGGTATAGATAGGAACCTGACAGGATGATTCGGATCTGTAGTACACCTGCCTTCTGATGACCTTAGGCAAGTGCTCGGCGGTGACCGCCGTCGTGGCGGCGCTGCCGATAGCGGCGATACGAGCAGGAGCAGCCGCACTGAAACCATCAGCACCACTTGTCCGCATTCCCCCAATGTCAGTGCCACGTGAGGGAATTTGGAGGCTATCTAGGGATTTGGGGAAACTATGGGGATAAGCTAATGGTCAGGAACTACTTATGGCACTATATGTTGTATACGGCACACTGTTTATACATGTCGTATGTGTTAGGTATTACAACTTCACACATGATTTCCGCACCAAACCGTGTGAGAAGACAACGTAGGTGAGACACGGTTGCCATGACATAACCATATGTGATGTACTATCCTGTACATATAATTAAGTTACAGTGATACCGTGTCAACAGCCGCTCTGTGGATATCCGTCAAGAAATAAAATAGCCGCTCTGCGGATAGAGATGGCGGCGGCGGCGGCGGCCTAGGAAGCGGCTACTAGATAAGAGGTCAATCCTCGGTCGGTGGGCGGTGGCGGCGTCATAGGAGGTCAATCCTCGGTCTGCGGCGGGAGATAGGAGGAGCTCAACCATCGAGGTCGACGCGGCGTGATTGGAGCACATCCATCGTGGTCGATGGCGGGATAGTGGAGGTCGAACTTCAGGCGGTAGCCGCACTAAGCTTTACCCCTCAACCCTGCTGTCTTGGCATGCCGCCGCATGGTGCTTCTCTGTCTGCTGGGTGGAGGTTGCCGCGCGGCTAATTAATTATGGTATTCTTTTCGTGAGTGGCTTAATTAAGGTATTCAATTCCTAAGGGTAGTGCTGTAGTACTCTGCGTGTAAATTGACTGGCCATTAATTTTTCTCATTGCACATCTGGATAACAATATGGAGCACCCTCAGTAATTATGAAAATAAAACCTTGTGATTTATGCACGCATCTTTGGGCATCAGTTAATTCGTGTATTAATGTTGTTATTTTGTTTTAAATTACCATTCGTGTGGTGAAGATGGAATGATCTCAATGGATGAAGAATCGGAGAACCACAGATTTTATCAGTGGCGTGACAGAGTTCATGAATTTGGCTGAAAGTACAAAGAGGAGAATTGGTGATGCGGATTACATCCTGTGTCCATGTACTCATTGTGCCAATGCAGAGTCATGTCAAATTGCAGATGTCTGGTGGCACTTACTCTCTCGGGGATTTGTGGATGGATATACACGTTGGACCAGACACGGTGAAGAGCAGGTCATGGATGAATATACCCAGGGCTGCGAGATACCAAACCCCGATCAGTGTCACATGGATGTTGAATCTAACATCGGGGCAGAGGCGTCAAGCTACCAATGGAACACCGGAAAGCCGAAATGCCCACTGGAAAACCAAGACGGCGACGCAGATGACGATGATCTTGATATGCCAGATTTTGCTGCTGTGGTTGCAGATTTCAAGGGCCAAAAAAAGGATTTGATTGGGTACAAGGATCTGCCAACCATTAATGCGGACTCCACAAAAGAATTGTATCCAGGTTGCAAAAAGAAATATTCCAAGTTGAGTGCCACCCTGGCGCTTCTCAGATTTAAAGCAGCAAATGGTCTATCAAACAAGGGCTTCACAGAGATGTTAGGTCTTTTCAAAGAAATTCTTCTGAAAGATAATGTGCTCCCCAGAAGCACGAATGAAGAGAAGAAAATTGTTTGCCCATTGGAACTTGAAGTACAGAAGATACACGCTTGTGTGAATGATTGTATATTGTACCGTGGTGAGTACAAAGATTTGCATGCATGTCCCACATGCAAGCATGCTTGATACAAGCGCAGGAGAGCAAAGGACAAGTACAAATTGGATGATGAGATCAAGACATGAATCCCGTTCAAGGTTGTTTGGTACTTGCCTTTAATTCCAAGGTTGAGGCATTCATTTGCAAACCCTAGAGAGGTAAATAGGTTGCGGTGGCATCATGATGAGCGAACTGCGGATAAATATATGAGGCACCTGAAAGATGGGGCTCATTGGGAATTAATCGACAACAAGTTTGAAGACTTTGCCAAGGATCCTAGAAGTATAAGGCTCGGGGAGTGTACTGACGGGATGAATCCTTTTGGCGATATGAGCACCAATCACAGCACATGGCCGGTGCTTCTGTGCATATATAACCTAGCTCCTTGGTTGTGTATGAAGAAAAAATGCATTATGATGTCAATGATTATCCAAGGCCCGAAGCAACCTGGAAATGACATCGACATTTACTTTCAGCTACTGGTAGAAGAACTACTGACAGTGTGGATAGATGCACCTGCTGTAAAATGTTATGATGCTTACAAAAAGGAGATTTTTGCTCTACATGCGATGCTGCTGCACACCATTCAAGATATGTCAGCATTAGGCAACACATCGGGGCAGAAAACAAAGGGAGATGTAGGGTGTGTCACATGCATGGATAGGACAGCTAGCAGATTTCTTCCCAACTCGCGCAAAACCGTGTATTTGCATCATCATAGGTTCTTATGGAGAAATGACCCATACCGAAAGATGAAAGCTGAATTTGATGGTACGGTAGAGGTAGATGTGGGCCCAAGACCCTATGCTGGGGAGGTGGTCCACAACATGGCTAAACAAATTAATGTTGTGCTTGGCAAGAAGCACGCTTTGATGGTGAAACAAACACCCAAGGATCAAGTGTTTAAGAAGAAATCGGTGTTCTGGAAATTACCTTACTGGGAGATTCTACGTGTACGTCACTGCATCGATGTCATGCACGTAGAGAAGGATGTATGTGAAAGCATCCTTGGTACTCTGCTCAAGATTAAAGGTAAAACAAAGGATGGTGATGGTGCACGGCTCGATATGCTTGTTGATCAATCAAAACGCAAGAGTGAAGCAGAAGATGATAACAAATTCATCAACGCTTGCCAGAGTTACAATTTCAGTACAGATGTAGCAACAGAGTTCTTGACCTATTTGTTGTCAGTTAAGACACCCTCTTCCTACTCCGCAAACATCAGAAGTCTCGTGGATGTGAGCTCAGGTAAAATGAAGTTGGGACACATGAAGTCACATGATTGCCACATAATGTTGACACAAATCCTCCTGGTGACCATCAAGAATCTGATGGACAAAGATATAAGAAACACACTCATTGAGCTCTATGATTTCTTCAACCAACTATGGCAGAAAGTTGTAGATCCTAAAGAGTTGGATGATATGCAAGATGATATTGCAAGAATATTGTCCAACCTAGAGATGTTTTTCCCACCGTCATTCTTTGATTTCATGGTCCATCTCACTGTGCACCTTGTCGACGAGATAAAGTATTGTGCTCCTGTGTTTCTTCGCAACATGTATCCCTTCGAGCGGTTCATGGGAATACTGAAGCGCTATTGTCGGAACCAAAACCATCCAGAGGCAAGCATCCTACAAGGTTATACTGCGGAGGAGGTTGTTGAGTTTTGCACCGAATACATGAAACAAAGACCTATAGCTTTGCCCCTCTCTCGCCACAAGGGAAGGCTGAAAGGTAAGTCGGTCCTTGCTGGCACGCAAAAGGCTGCACCCGGAGAATTGGCAGAGAAAGCCCATTTGACGGTACTGCTTAACAGCCCAGTGCTTATACCGAAGAACACTTGGCGGAGATATGCCAAAGCTTCTTACCAATGGTGCCTACATCAGATGTGGAGATGAAGGAGCACACTAAGAACTATGCCGAATGGCTGAAGAATCGTTTGGCACAAGGATCCATCGATGACATTGCTATGTGGTTGGCACAAAAGCCATCACCTACGGTGCTGATGTACCAAGCATATGACATAAATGGCTACATGTTCTACACCGAGGAACGTGATGAGAAGACCTCATATCAGAATAGCTCTGTTCGAATAGAATGCATCACTGTAGATGAAGCTGATAAAAGGGTATACTATGGAACCATCAAAGAGATTTGGGAGCTTAACTATGTGAAAGTTAAGGTGGCATTATTCAAGTGCACATGGATCCCTCTTGGTCAGGTAAAGGTTGATGATTACAGGAAGACCTGTGTTAACAGGACAATGATGTCATATCACGTGGACCCGTTCATTCTTGCCAGTGATGCTTCCCATATGTTCTATACGGAAGACCCCTTGCATAAGAACTGCCATGTAGTGATGCATGGGAAGAGGAGGGTACTGGGTGTCGAGGATGTTGCCGATGAGGACGAGTACGATGAATTTGCTGAGTTACCAGCCAAGGGATCACGCACCCCTCTAACAGAGAAGCGTAAAATCATCAAAAACCCCAAGTTCATTCAGGGTCAACGTAATGATCCCAGTTCCCCCATGTACATGGGAATTAAGCCGTAAGACTAGTCTTTATGCCTACCCTGCAACTTAATTCATTCAATTTAGAACTGTCGCGTGTACTGAATTTGTGAGTTATACCCGGTTTTCTGTTGATGTAAGAACCGTTATATATGTTGACCATGATATGCTGTCAGCTCAGAAAATGAATTTGAACTGTTTATTATGATTATTATACCATAGAGGTAGCACACTCAATTGATCTCACTCATGTATAAATAGAAGATATGCAACCTGATTTGCGAATAGCACACGGTTCGTTCATGAAAGCAGTGTGCCGACCAAACCACGCGCGCGATCTGAGTCATGCGTTCTGATTGGCCAGAACCCAAACCCCACGGATCATACATCTGCACCGTTGGATGCTCCCAGATCGAACGACAATCCTCATCCCTTTCGACAACAAATGCAGTTCCGGTTGTAATTTTATTTATATGCACAAAATGCATGTTAAACTCAAAAAATGTCTTAAATATAGCTAACGATACCTGAAATGCGCCAGAAAATCAAACCCGTGGTATAATGGTGATTGCGTACCATGGAAATTTTTATGAGGCCAAACGATGAAGTCACCGGCCACTGGAGTTTGAATTGACACGTCTCCTTTTGGGAACCATGATCCTTCTTGTGAGATGCTCCGGTTTGGAAGGAGCGATCATCAAAACTTGTGCCAAACTTTACCAAATTTTTTCCACGGGGTCGTGAGAGCACACCATGGGCACACATCAATTTTGATGATGTCCGGACTCCATCTAATTTTTTTGTAATTAAAATACCAACTAGGCCTATGCCGGTGGCCGCACCTCGCGGCCGAAATGTTTGAAACTCCTCCCCACTTCTCGGACAAATGGATGAAAACTCGCAAAGCGACGCACAAATGATTTGTACACCTTCTTTGCTAAGGCTGGCCATAGTGGGGTTATCATAGCCGGTATCATGCACTCGGGAATAGCAAATAAGATGATGTGGCAAAGAATTAAAGAAGGGAGAGTGGGTTAGTGTAACATAGGTAGATACCATAACATAATAAATGCTATAGTACTTTGTGTCATGCATGGCCATTAATACGGTCATCTATGATACTACTCTATGATACTATGCACTATGAATCAAGGTGGCAATGGGGACGGGGATGACTCCACCATCCCGGCCCCGATCCCCGCCAATCCCCATACCCGTCAGCCCCGTGAAGCTTCGCGGGGACAAAATGCCCCCATCCCCGTCAATATCGGGTATCCGGTACCCGTCGGGTATCCATGGGGATCTCAAAACTGACTGGGATAGGTGAGATTGGAGAGGGCATGGTTGTTGGGAGAGGTGGATAAAAATAATTGTGTGAAATATTTAGGTATTAATCTATATATTGTGCATTTGTAGTACGCATGGCATAGTTTTTCGGGTATCCATGGATTCCCCACGGGGGGAATTTTATCCCCATCCCCGCCCCACGAGCCTAATGGGTACCCACCAGACAATACCCATGGGGTGAATTTGTCTCCCATCCCCGCTCCATGATGGGTAAATCCCCGTGGGTACCCGTCCCCACGGGGAATATTGCCACCTTGAACTATGAAGGTAGTATCATACACTAGTATCGTATGCATGATACTAGTATATGATACTCCCCACTATAAGTAGCCTAACTAACACCCACATGTAGTTGTAATAGGGTTTTGACTTTATATGCACTAAATGCAAGGTAAGTGCAAAAAAATGACTTAAATATAGCAGACGAGACCTGAAATGGGCCAGAAAATCAAACCAAGGGTATATCCGTGATTGTTTACCATGATTTTTTTTCGAGGCGGAACAATGTAGTCACTGACGATTTGGAGTCTGAAGTGCCGTGTCTCCTTTTGGAAACTATGATCCTTCTTGTGAGATGCTCCGGTATGGAAGGTGCGAGCACAAAAACTTGTGCCAAACTTTACCAAAAATTTTCCATGCGATCGTGAGAGCACGCCACGGTGACACAATGATTTTCATTATTTCCGGACTCTATATGCATTTCCTATAATTAAAATACCAACAAGGCCTATGCCTCTGGCCGCACCCTGCGGCCCAACTATTTTAAGTTTTTTCCCGTTTCTCGTACAATGAATGAAAATTCGCAAAGCAACACACAAATGATCTTGCTAACACCAACGTGTAGTTGTGACTATATATATGTATGTGTGTGTGCAAAAAATGACTCAAATATAGCAAACGAGATATCAAATGCACCAGAAAATCGAACCATAGGGTACAATCATGATTTCTTACCTTGGAAAAAAATTCGGGGCGAAACGATGAACTCATGTTTTCATTCAAACGAAAATATGCTGTTAGTTCATGTAAATGTTTTCAAATAGCACATGGTGTTGGAAATATGCCCTAGAGGCAATAATAAAATGGTTATTATTATATTTCCTTGTTCATGATAATTGTCTATTGTTCATGCTAAAATTGTATTAACCGGAGACCGTAATACATGTGTGAATACATAGACCACAGCATGTCCCTAGTGAGCCTCTAGTTGACTAGCTCGTTGATCAATAGATGGTTGTGGTTTCCTGACCATGGACATTGGATGTCATTGATAACGGGATCACATCATTAGGAGAATGATGTGATGGACAAGACCCAATCCTAATCATAGCACAAGATCATGTAGTTCGTTTGCTAGAGCTTTTCTAATGTCAAGTATCATTTCCTAAGACCATGAGATTGTGCAACTCCCGGATACCGTAGGAATGCTTTGGGTGTATCAAACATCACAACGTAACTGGGTGACCATAAATGTGCACTACAGGTATCTCCGAAAGTGTCTGTTGGGTTGGCACAAATCAAGACTGGGATTTGTCACTCCGTATGACGGAGAGGTATCTCTGGGCCCACTCGGTAATGCATCATCATAACGAGCTCAATGTGACTAAGGAGTTAGCCACGGGATCATGCATTGTGGAACGAGTAAAGAGACTTGCCGGTAACGAGATTGAACAAGGTATAGGGATACCGACGATCGAATCTCGGGCAAGTAACTTACCGATGGACAAAGGGAATTGTATACGGGATTGATTGAATCTCCGACATCGTGGTTCATCCGATGAGATCATCGTGGAACATGTGGGAGCCAATATGGGTATCCAGATCCCGCTATTGGTTATTGGCCGGAGAGGCGTCTCGGTCATGTCTCCATGGTTCCCGAACCCGTAGGGTCTACACACTTAAGGTTCCGTGACGCTAGAGTTGTTATGGGAAATTGTATGTGGTTACCGAAAGTTGTTCGGAGTCTCGGATGAGATCCCGGACGTCACGAGGAGTTCCGGAATGGTCCGGATGTAAAGATTTATATATGGGAAGTCCTATTTTGGCCACCGGAAAATGTTCGGGATTTTTCGGTATTGTACCGAGAAGGTTCTAGAAGGTTCTGGAGTGGGGCCCACCTGCATTGGGGGATCCACATGAACGTGGGTAGTGGGGGCAAGGCCCCACACCCCTAGTCAAGGCGCACCAAGATCCCCCTTAGAAGGAATAAGATAATATCCCGAAGGGATAAGATCAAGATCCCTAAAAAGGGGGGATAACAATCGGTGGGGAAGGGAAAGGATGGGATTTCTTTCCTCCCACCTTTGCCAACGCCCCAATGGACTTGGAGGGCAAGAAACCAGCCCCCTCCACCCCTATATATAGTGGGGAGGTGCATGGGAGCTGTAACCCTTCCCCTGGCGCAGCCCTTCCCCCCTCCAACTCCTCCTCCTCCTCCGTAGTGCTTGGCGAAGCCCTGCTGGAGAACCGCAAGCTCCACCACCACGCCGTCGTGCTGTCGGAGTTCTCCCTCAACTTCTCCTCTCCCCTTGCTGGATCAAGAAGGAGGAGACGTCCCTGGGCTGTACGTGTGTTGAACGCGGAGGCGCCATCCGTTCAGCGCTTGGATCGGATCTTCCGCGATTTGAATCGCCGCGAGTACGACTCCATCAACCGCGTTCTTGTAACGCTTCCGCTTAGCAATCTTCAAGGGTATGAAGATGCACTCCCTCTTACTTGTTGCTAGCATCTCCTAGATTGATCTTGGTGACACATAGGAAAATTTTGAATTATTACTACGTTCCCCAACAGTGGTATCAGAGCCACGTTTATGCGTAGATTCTATGCACGAGTAGAACACAAGTAGTTGTGGGCGATGATTTGTTCAATTTGCTTACCGTTACTAGTCCTATCTTGATTCGGCGGCATTGTGGGATGAAGCGGCCCGGACCGACCTTACACGTACGCTTACGTGAGACAGGTTCCACCGACTGACATTGTCGGGGTACGACACCTATGGGATCCCGAGAGACCCCTTTACGATTCGGCGGGGGGAGAGGTATACGCAAAGAGCAGAACCAATGATAGACGCGGGAAGTTTTTACCCAGGTTCGGGCCGCTGATTAGCGTAAAACCCTACTCCTCCTTTGTGTTCTTATTGATGTTCTTGAGCCCAGCCTTCAGGAGCGCTCGCAATGAACAGTACGTTCAAAGAGCAGCTACGCATGCAGAATGGGCCAGAAGTTCTCCTCCTCTGTAGCAGTTGCCTTGGGCCTCCTTTTATATGCTCAAAGGGGTCTCCACAGTGGCAAAATGTACATACATCGAGGTGTAAAGTAGCTACAGGGTATCATACCTAACCCCTGACGGATTAGGACAAACGCATTTAATGCATCGTGAGGTGTCCGTTTAGGTGTCCTCACTTTCTTGGGGATGGAAAAAGGGGCCATCCCATCAGCACCGCTTAAGCTCTGCTCCACTGGCGTGCCGCCACGCATCCAGGGAAGGAGCCAGAATGTCAGACTTGTTACTGTGCCGAAGCGGTGGCACAGTGGCGGAATCTCGCCAGGCGTCGATCCTTGCGGGGCACCAAACCTTGCCAGGCGCCAGGGCTTGCCGGACGCCAAGCTTTGCTGGGAACCAAGCCTTGCCGGGCGCCGAGGCTTGCCGGGCTCCACGGGACATCCCGGCAAGGATCTTGCCGGGGAGGCTGGCCTTCGTATTTCAGTCCTTATTAACTCCAGATGCTTTGGTCTCTGACTTGATGATTCCCTTGATGGCTTGAATCGACCTCGAGCTGATCCCGGCAAGCCTTGCCGCAAGGATGGCTACAACTGCCCGTGCACAAGTACGGGGTACTAGTGGCCCAATACTTAGTACACCGACAGGAGCCCCCGGGCCTAGGCCATACACGAGTGCGAGGCGTTGTTGGGCTAGGCCCAAACAGTGCACGGGCACGCGTGGCAGGGAATTAACTGCTCGTAAAAGATCTCGTTTTACTGTGCCCCCCACTACGCGCACGGAGCGCGCGACGTGGGAAGCGTGCCAAAAAGGCTGCAAACTGTCTCGCGCCCATAGGGGCGCATTCACATTGGGGGGTAAACAAGGCAGCCCCGCTCCTTCCCCATAAAAAGGAGAAGTCGCGGAGGCGCAAACCTATTCACCCCCCTCTTCTTCCCAATCTGGCCATCGCCATCACCTTCCTCTGCTCAAGCTCAGAGCGAAACCTTTTTTCTCTTCCGCCCGCTGCTCCCGCGCTCGCTCCGCCCCCCGGCTTCTGTCTTCACAGTCGCCATGGCGCCCAAGGCCAGCAAAGGCAAGGGCACGGACAAGGAGGCGAAAGCTGAAGTTCCGGAGAGCGAACTGGTGAAGATGCGGAAGAGGCTCGTCGTCTTTCCTCCGACGCTCGACGCCGAAACTTTGAAGGGGCGATACCAATGCATGTGGGCGAAGGGAACGCAAGCTCACCCCGCCACACGCGTAATCCCAGGTGCTTGTTCCAAAGGTGGATCGGACAGATACCCCTTCTTCTCTGCGTATTTCTATTGCGGGCTCTGTCCACCCTTTTCCGATTTCTTCAACGACATCATGTACACATACGGCTTCCGCCTTCTTGATTTCACGCCGAATGCCGTATTTTGCATGTCTATCTTTGCCCATCTCTGTGAGAATTTCGCTGGCGTGATCCCCAACTCTACTCTTTTCCGCCATTATTTCTATCCTCGAATCCAAAAAGGAGAGGCTCTCTCTGGATCTATTGCCTGGATTCCAAGGGCTTGGAACAAAGAGATATACCCAGAGGGAGTTTACCGCGAAAAGTGGGACGAGTGGCGGGCCGAATGGTGCTGGATCCAGGAAGCAGATCCTCATCCTTTTTGCCATCCCCGGCGACAGAAGGTGGTCCGCGGCAAGGATTGGGGCGATCTCGCCGCAGAAGACGAGAAGCTCACAATCGCCGCTACCAGGATCCTCCGCCTGAAGGCTGCCGGGCTGACAATGGAGATGATCGGCTTCGACTTTCTCCGCCGCCGCATCGCCCCTCTGCAGAACAGGGGGAGGCCAGCCTGGGAATACAAGAACGCGGCAGATGTCATGAGGCTGCGCCCCGGGCTGAACAACAATCTGATCGCTATGCAGCTTGGCGCTCTCCGCCAAAAGTTATTCCAGCGCGAAGACAAGCACCGGCTGCCGGCAAGGATCGTCCCCTTGTGCATCAACTCTGCCTTGGGGTCAATCATTGCCTTCTTGCCGATGTTCAACGCCCACGGCCTTGACCCGACCTGGGTCGAGCCAAGCGAGGAAGAAGCGCAGAAGTTCTTTGACAATCTGACAGAGAAGCCTGTCCGACAAGAGTCAGATTTTATCCGCGCCACCACTGATCAGGAGGTAGCCTACATCGCTACCAGAGTGGAGGAGGAAAATCTTGCCGCCGAGGCCGGCAGCGTTGGCTTCACAGAGTGGGAAGCCAGCGACGCAGAGGTGGTAGTGGAGGCAAAACCTGCCGAGGAGAACAAGGTTGCCGGGGAAGAAGGCGGCGCAGTTGCTGAGAGCTCATCCGGTGAAGACATGGCCGAAGAGGAGACGCGAGAAGAGCCCTCGCCCCTGAAGAAGACAAAGCGTGTCCTTCGGAAAGCCGCATCAGGCGTCCCGGCAAGCCAGCTTACTTCGAGCGGTGAATCCCCCGGCAAGAAGGTGGCCGGCAAGACCGGACCGCGGCAGGGGGCTCGTGAACAGCCTGCGCGGCGCGCGAGACCCACACCAGCGACCACTGCTGGGGCGGCAGGAGGGTCTCGTACTACCGCGCCGGAGGCTGCCCCGGCGCCCGCCACAGCCAAGCGGCCCAGGACTCCTCCTCCGCCTCCCTACTCAGACATCGCAACGGAGGTCGACTTCGATATCTCCGGCTTTAGTCCAGAGCGAGAGGAAGAAGAGTGAGTGTTTGCCACAGCTTCTGCCTTCTGATTTGCATCAATCTTACTGACTTGCTTGTATTGTTTCCGCAGTGACACAGAAACCTTGCTGGAGAGGATGGCGAAGAGGTCAAGGACTTCTACGGGCGACGAGCCCCCAGCGGGCTCCACGAGCGCGCCGGAAACTGTCATTGTCAGCCCGGAGTCCAGTCCTCAACACAGCCCCCAGCATAGCCCCCAGCGTAAGTCCATCATCCCTTTCTCTGCTGGCTGGTGCCGAGGCTTTCATTCGTACCGTTGATATCTTTGGGTTCACAGGAGAAGAACGACAATAAGGAGAAGATATCCCCATTGTGCCTCCTTCATCGACCGCTCCACCCACAAGCACATCCCCGGCAAGAGACCCTGCCGGCGAGCCCGTCCTGATTGAGAAGGAGCCGACAAGCACGGACTCCGGCAACCCACCCCCGGCAACCGGAGTTGTCGGGAGAGGTGAAGCCACCTCTCGACAGCCCGACGCAGGTACTCGATCACCTCAGAGTGCTCGTTATTCTTTTCCTCTTATCTCTTTATCTTTAGTCACTTCAAAATCTAAACCTCGATCTTATTCTGTCTTCCTCCTTCACCCTTCAGAGTTCCCTGTGATGGAACATATGGACGTCGACGTCGTCATCGAGGAGACCGCCAGGGATGCCGCCACCGAAGCGGACAGGATCGCTTCCAGCGAGGCCACCAAGGATGACGTTGCCGGGGGCGGTGATTCTCTTGACGGGGAGGCCGCCAAGACAACACAAGAAGAAATCGCCAAAGAACCTGCTGAAGAGGGCGACAGGGGGGTTGAGGACTGCACTGACGGCATTCCTGCCGCAGGAGCGCCAGGCGCTGCACCGGCCACAGAGCCCCCCGTCACTGGTGAGGCGGCCACTGAAGACCAGCCATCAACATCTGAAGGTCTCTCATCCAGCAAGTATCTCAAGGTTGGCGAGGATCTATTCATCAACTTGCCAGGGACGGCAAGCACTGAGGTACCGGCCGAAGGAGAAATTTTCGAGGAAATTATTGCCGCTGCTGGGCTCGAAGTCGTTGACGATCCCAGCGCTAGCAGCGGCAAGTCTGAAGAGGATCAGCTCCTTCAGGCCATGGGCGAGAACTTCCGCAAACTCGAGGCTCTCCAGAATGGCAGTTGTCGAGGCAGCTGAAGCGGATTTTCAAAGGCGCGTCGCACAAATGCAAATCTGGCATGCCGAGGCCCTCCAAGAGCTGGTTGCCGGCCGAGAACAAGTGAGCCAGCAATGGAATGAGATCCTCCTGAAGCAATCAGATATGGAGAAGGCACATGATGAAGCTGTTCAAAGGATTGCTGCCGAAGATGCTCTCCTGACGGGGCGCCGCGTTGCTCTTGACGCTTACGAAGAAGATCTCACCGCACGTGAGCAGGCGCTCGCCGCCAAGCTTCGTAGCAAGGATGAAGACATCGAAAATCTTGTCGCGCGGCGGACCCAGGAGCTCGAGCAGAAACACAAGGAGGCGCTCGAAGCTCTGACTGCAAGTCATGCCGGCAAGCGCAAGGAGGCCGTCGATGCTGCCGAAGCTGCAGAGGCCGCCAAGAACGAGCTGAGCGACAAAGTGAAGAGGCTGGAAACAGATCTCGAGGAGCACGGCAAGGAGCTCTCGACGCTCAAGGGGGACAGGGAAAAAACCCTCCACTCCTTGGCGGAGATGCAAGTTGCCCTGTCCGACAAGACCAAGCAGCTCTCCTGTGCAGCTGATAGTATTGCGGTTCTGGAGCTGAAGCTGACCACACTGCAGAAGTCTCTCGAGGCCGGCAAGGCCCGTGAGAAGGCTCTACTCAAGGATCTCCAAGGAGAGAGGAACCTGCTCAAGAGCGCCGCCGCTGCCCAAAACGAGTATGAGAAGGGAGTGGAAATCTGGACTGGCCGTCTCATCGCCACCGCGGAGAAGCTTACCGTAGAACTGTCAACCATGGGCTTGCCGAACTTCAGATATTCTTCCGAGGAACGAATATGTCCAAGTGCCAGGTTGACGATGTTCTTTGAAAGCATCATCAACGCGTTGAGGGCGCTCTAGGCCAGCCGGGTGACCCAACTGGCGAACGAGACTCGCCGGCTTTGCCGGGCTGTCCTTCGCAAGGTGCTCATCAAGGTGGTGCACAGCAATCCCGGCATCGACCTCTCCAGCGCACTCGGCCATCTGCCAAAGGATGCAAATGTTGAGGCGCTTGAAAAGTGCATCGCGCCAATCCTTGAGAAGGTGGACTCCATCAAAATGATCGAAGGCCAGCGCAGGGATTGAGTGCTTCCCTTTTATTCTTGCCGCCATCATCTCATGTAAAAGACAATTAAGTCTCAAGTTAGAACTGCGGCAACTCATGGATGCAATATAATTTGACTATGTTTAGGCTCATGCTTGCTACTTTCCTTGTTTGATTCCTTTATGTATGGAGTTCATCCTACGCTTACTGAAAAACTTGCCGGCGCGCAACCTGCCGCGAGCACTGGGTGCGGGACTTCAGCAGCCTGCCGGAGGCGCAGCGGCCGGCAAGACTCCTTGGTGTTCTCAGTGCAGCCGCTTAAATCATTGAGCGGACTCGAAACAAAATAAGGGCGCAACCGATTACAACAAGGGTTCCTTCGCGTGCAGATTTTCCATACAAGAATCGGAATCGTCCAAGGAAATAACTTGGTAATTAAGGAAAAACTTGCTCTAAGTTTTTAGGACTTAGCTTTCTGGCTTTGTTCTTCCTCCGGGAAGCATCGATTCCGAACGTCACCAACTGGTATTCGTATCTCCCTTCCCCCCCCCCCCCCACCCCGGCAAATGTGCACGCGAGGAATCCTTCTGTCTTTGAGAAAAAGAAAGAAGAGAAAATAAAGGGATGAAACCTTGGAGGTTCGTTAGAACTTACCGGGATCAGGTGTCATACAACATCTTAGACAAACATGCATATATGAATATGAACATGGGAATCAATAAGGGAATGTACAACACTTAAATTTATTTATCTGCGCTCAGGATCTGCGCCTGGCTTTGTACAAAGGATCACATGCCTTGCCGGCAAGACTTGTACAAAAAGGTGGTTGCCGGGATCCCCCGGCAACCGCGCCTTATGGGTAGAACTTGCGAAGATGTTCGATATTCCAAGAATTATTCACTGGAACGCCATCTTCGGTCTCCAGGCGGACAGCGCCAGACCTGGTGACTCGTACTACCCGATAAGGGCCTTCCCACTTTGGCGTCAACTTGTTTGAATTCTTGGCGGACTGAATCCGTCGAAGAACAAGGTCGCCTTCCTCAAGGCTTCGGGCATGAACTTTGCGGCTATGATAGCGGTGCAAAGCTTGCTGGTAGCATGCAGCTCGCACAACAGCCTGAAGACGATTCTCCTCAAGGAGCACAGCGTCATCTTGCCGCAGTTGCTCTTGCTCGAGCTCATCATAAGCGAGCACTCGAGGAGATCCGTATATGAGTTCCGTGGGGAGAACTGCTTCCGCTCTGTAGACCAGGGCGAAGGGCGTCTGGCCGGTGGCTCGATTTGGTGTCGTTCTGATTGACCAAAGAACCGCCGGCAACTCATCAATCCAACGTCTTCTGCACTTTTTCAACCTATCGAAAGTTCTGGTTCTGAGACCGCGCAGCACTTCAGCATTGGCCCTCTCCGCTTGGCCGTTGCTTCTCGGGTGAGCAACAGAGGCAAAACAAATCTTGCCGCCAAGGTCTTGGACATACTGCATGAAGGTGCGACTTGTGAACTGCGTGCCGTTGTTGGTGATGATCCTATTAGGCACACCGAAACGGCAAACAATTCCTTTGAAGAACTTGACAGCCGACTGCGCTGTCACCTTCCTCACTGCTTCCACCTCCGGCCACTTTGTGAACTTGTCGATAGCAATGTACAAGTACTCAAAGCCCCCGGTAGCACGGGGGAAGGGGCCTAGTATGTCGAGCCCCCAGACCGAAAATGGCCAGGAGAGAGGGATTGTTTGAAGAGCTTGAGCTAGCTGATGTGATTTCTTCGAATGAAACTGGCACGCTTCACACTTGGTTACTAGTGCAGTCGCATCCTGGAGGGCGGTAGGCCAAAAGAAACTTTGCCGGAATGCCTTTCCGGCAAGCACTCTTGACCCTATGTGAGAGCCACACATGCCCCCATGTATCTCCGCCAACAGCTCTAGTCCATCCTCCCGAGGAATGCACTTCAATTTCACACCGTTTGGTCTCTTTCTGTACAGGACGTCATCGACGAACTTGTACATAACAGACCGACGGGCTAGTCTTTCCGCTTCTTCTTGTTCCTCAGGGAGTTCACCTGTCTGAAGGAAATGGACAATGTGCTGCGCCCATGCTAGAGCCTGAGGCTCGACAACTAGGACCAAAGGCATCTCCTCTGCCGGGGGAACAGTTGTCTCGACAACGAGGGCCTGAGGCCCTGTCGGAGCCTGTTGTTCCCCGGTAGGCGTGTCGATCCCGGTAACTTCCTTGCCGGCGGCTCCGGGGAGCTCTGCTGGGAAGTACTGGCCAGGGCTCAACTTCCTTCTCTTTTCTTGCCGCATCGATGGCGCCACTGATGGTTGAGTCAATTGGAGCACAAAAGTTCCTGGTTCCACAGGCAACTTGAGGGCAGCACGCTTTGACAGGTCGTGAGCAATATTGTTCTCGGCACGAGGAACGTGCTCCATTTGGAGACCGTCAAAGCGCTCTTCCAATTTCCTCACTTCATCTACGTAGGCTTGCATCAGTGGACTTTGATAGCTCTTGTTAACCTGCCTGACGACAAGCTGTGAATCGCCTTTGATGATGAGCTTTTTGATACCAAGGTCTGCCGCGATCCTGAGACCGGCAAGCAAACCATCGTATTCTGCAGTGTTGTTGGTTGAGCTCTCCCGGGGAAAGTGCATTTGAACTACGTACTTGAGGTGCTATCCGGTGGGTGCGACAAGCAGCACACTAGCACCGGCGCCTTGCAGCGAAAAAGCCCCGTCAAAGTACATAACCCATTGCTGACCGATTTCCTTGCCGGGGAGACTTGTTTCTTGAACTTCTTCGTCTGGCGTTGGGGTCCATTCTGCAATGAACTCCGCCAAGGCCCTGCTCTGAATTGTCGAAGTGCTTTCAAATTTGAGGCCAAAGCTGGACAATTCCAACGCCCACTCCACAATCCTGCCGGTTGCTTCCGGATTTTGCAAAATCCATTGTAACGGAAAGCGAGTGACGACGGTGATCTCATGTTCTTGAAAATAGTGGCGCAGCTTCCTTGAGGCCATAAGGAGGCCGAAAAGCAGCTTCTGCACCCCAGAATATCTTGATCTAGCCCCTTGTAAAAGAGAGCTAACAAAATAAACTGGACGCTGCACCACCTTCTTCTTCTGCACAAGTTCTTCTGTTTGCGCAGATCCTATCTTGCCGGGATCAACCCTTGACGGAGAAGATCTTGCCGCGTCACTTGGCGGTCTTGACGCTGGTGTTGCTTCCTCATCAGCTTCTCTCTGCGCCACCAGCGCAGCACTAACCACTTGATTTGTTGCCGCCAGATACAGCAGCAACGGCTCTTGTGGTTTAGGCGCGACTAGCGTCGGCGGAGAAGAAAGGTATTTCTTCAAATCTTGCAGCGCAGCCTCCGCTTCCGGAGTCCATTTCATTGGACCTACCTTCTTCAAAATTTTGAAGAAGGGCAGGGCGCGCTCAGCAGATTTGGAAATAAACCTGCTTAGAGCAGCAACACAGCCGGCAAGACGACGCACATCCTTGACGCGTCTCGGCGCTTCAATTTGCTCAATGGCTTTGATCTTGTCGGGGTTCGCTTCGATTCCTCGGCAAGATACAAAGAATCCGAGGAGCTTGCCGGAAGGAACACCGAACACGCACTTCTCAGGATTGAGCTTCAAGTTGATCTTGCGCAAGTTTGCAAATGTTTCTTCTAAGTCTTGAATAAGCATTGCTTTATCCTTAGTTTTGACCACTATATCATCCATATATGCCTCCATATTTCCATGGAGTTGTGGCTCAAAACCAATTTGGATTGCTCTGGCGAATGTCGAACCAGCACTTTTCAACCCGAAAGGCATTCGTATAAAACAATACGTACCACATGGGGTGATAAAGGCGGTCTTCTCTTCATCTTCCTTTGCCATAAAAATCTGATGATACCCTGAATAGGTGTCAAGGAAGGACAGGAGATCACAACCAGCGGTGGCATCCACAATCTGGTCGATGCGCGGCAAGGGAAAGGGATCTTTTGGACAAGCTTTATTGATATCTGTATAATCGATACAAAGCCTCCATTTCCCATTCGCTTTTCGCACTACAACCGGGTTGGCCAACCAGGTTGGATGAAGCACTCCTTTGACCAGTCCTGCCGCCTCCAGCTTCTTAATTTCTTCGGCGACGAATTCTTGCCGCTACAAGGCCTGCTTCCTCACCCTTTGTTTGACGGGCCGCGCATGAGGACAGACAGCAAGGTGGTGCTCAATCACTTTCCTGGGAACACCGGGGATGTCAGACGGTTGCCATGCAAACACGTCGACATTCGCCCGTAGGAAAGCAATGAGCGCGCTTTCCTATTTGTCATCTAGGGTGGAAATTATGGTGAAAGTTCCCCCCGTTCCGTCCTCCCTAGCAGGCACCTTCTTGGTTTCTGGTGGAGTAACCTTGGATTTCTTGTTCTTGCCGGTGGAACTCCCTGGTACGTCCTCGACGGAAGCGCAGCACTCCGAGGAGGCGCGCTTGCCGGAGTTCGCGCCAAGGTCCTTGCCGGTCTTCTTCTTCCCCCCGGGAGTTCTAGTGGCAGGAGCAGATGCCTTGACGGCAGGTGCTGCAACTGCTTCCCGGTAAAGTTGATCGGTGCAGATGAGCGCGTCCTTCTTATCGGAATGGACAGTAATGACGCTCAACGGCCCGGGCATCTTCAACACATTGTACGCGTAGTGTGATGCCGCCATAAACATAGCCAGTGCTGGCCGACCAAGGATCCCATTGTATGACATGGGGATCTTGGCGACATCAAACACCACCTTTTCAGTCCTGAAGTTAAACTCGCTGCCGAATGTTACCGGCAACGTGATCTTGCCCTTAGGCTGGGTTCTTCCCGGATTGACCCCTTGAAACGTACCCGTTTCCTCGAGGTCTTCGTCGGGAATCTGAAGCTTTGTGAGCACATCTGGCGAGATTAGATTTAGGCCGGCCCCGCCGTCAACTAACATCTTCGTCACTTTGAGGTTGTGAATTGTTGGGGAAACCAACAATGGCAAACACCCGACCGCAGTTGTGCGATCAGGGTGATCCTCGGCATCAAAGATGATAGGCGTGCTGGACCACTTCAGAGGCCTACACGCATCGGGCGATGGCTCTGCCGCATTAACCTCCCGCATCCACTGTTTAAGTTGGCGGTGGGAAGAATGCAGCGAGGCACCCCCATCAATGCACATAACCTCCGTAGCCTTCGGGAATTCCTGCTCACTGGATTCATCATCTTCCTCGTCATCATCTCCTTCTTTATCTCGGCCCCGAGCGGGCCGATCCTTCTGCTTCTTGGCCTTGCCGCGGCGACCCCCTCGGCCACCGCGTTTCTTGCCGGACCCCTCAGCACCATCTTGGGACTTCTCCTTGTCTCGCCTCTCGTATTCGGCCCTCTGCTTCTCGGCAAGCTGCTCAACTTGCCGGCAGTTCTGGAGATCGTGGCCCTTAGTGCGATGGATCTTGCAATACTGCTTGCCGGAGTTCTCCGACTTGTCGGCAGCCGCCAAGGCCTGACAGGAAGGGCACCCGGCAAGATCCTTACCGGGGTCACCAACCTTGGCCTTCTTGGCGGCGCCGGGGTTGTCGGATTCCTCGACAGCAAGCACAGCCTTGCCTCCGCGCTTCCTGTTCCGCCGCCGGCCTTTCCTTGACGGGGCCGCGGCATCTTCATCCTCGGAGTCGCCTGCCGCGCCAACAGCTTCACCGGGGAGTTTGCTCCCCTCTTCAGCTCGAGCGCACTTGTCGGCCAGAGCATAAAGCTCGGCGATACTCCTGACTTTGTTCATCACCAGCTCTTCCTGCATTCTGTGGTTACGCATGTTCTGGTGGAATGCGCTAATGACAGCGGCAGGATGAACGTCGGGAATGTTGTACTGCACTCGGCTGAACCTCTGCATAAACTTGCGCAGGGACTCGCCCTCCTTCTGAGGGATGATGTGCAAATCGCTCTCTTGGCCAGGAGCTTGGTAGCCTCCTACGAAGGCGCCAACAAAATGATGGCACAAATCTGACCAGGAAGAAATGGAATTCTCCGGCAGATGCATCAACCACGACCTGACGTTGGGCTTGAGCACCAACGGGAAGTAGTTGGCAAGTATCTTGTCATCTCGGCCCCCGGCAGCCTGCACTGCAATGGTGTGGATGCTCAGGAACTCCGAGGGATGGGTCTTTCCATCATACTTCTCCGGAACATCTGGCTTAAAGGTTCGGGAATTGGGCCACCGGTCTTGCCGCAGCTCACGGGTAAACGCTGGAGTCCCTACCTCATAAGGCAAGTCTCCTACGTCCCCTGGCGCAGGCTCATCGACAGTCGGCCCCGCACGCTTATCAGAGTGATAGCGCGCTTCCCATCGCCGCTCGATGGTTGTTCAAGCGTCCTCTTTGCCTCGTTCCTGGAGAACAAGACGCTGATCACGGCGCATCCGTGGATCGGACGACGCCGTGGAAACTTCTTCATGGCGATCGACTTGCTGAGTTGTCGGCCGCCGCTGATGCCGCGGAGGGGAGTGCACTGTAGTTGCACCACCTCCGGTTTTCTCTGCACCGGCTCGCGCCGGATCGATGGGCCTCCGCTGTGAGGGCCCTGCCTCTTGCGGTCCATCCTTGTTGGCGAAGCCGATAAGGCTCTGGATAGTAGCTCGCCACTCCTCCATCTTCTCCGGGGCGGGAGGAAAATCGAGGAGCAGCTGCGCACGTGCCAAGGCTTCCGCTGGCGTAGGTGGCGGCGACAAGTGCGAGGTGCGTGAGGTGCTCTGACTCCTAACCAAGTTAGAAGGAGCACCGCCACGGTCACGCGACCGCGCACCACCTCCGCCGGCAGCTCGGTGTGCATGCTGGTCCTGCGAATCTTGGGATCTATGCGCAGAAACCATTTTCGTGGGGATGCCCCGAACCACCAGCGCCATGATGTCGCTCATCTCGCACGACCTGAGTAGGTTGCGAGGCTTGCGCCGGCGTGGGAGCTCCAGCAGGCGCCCTTCGATCCCTAGAGTTAGTTGTGCCACTTGTAGGCAACACAGCACCATCTCTAGATCCAGCGGCGCGCAAGTTACCACTACCACTGCGAACGATACCGCTCGCTTGGCTTGGGTCACCAGAACGCCGCGGGGGTTCTAGTCCTCTTCCTTCTGTACCCACACCGTCGCCTATTTGTGAAGGCGCAGGCAAAACGGATCCGGACGGTTGCGCTGTCGCAGCGCTCTTCTTCTTGGGCGGCATGATGATGAAGATGATGAAGGAACTAGGGCGCCGACCACCAGATCAGGTTCACGCAACCTTCAATCCCCCTACCTGGCGCGCCAAAGATGTCGGGGTACGACACCTATGGGATCCCGAGAGACCCCTTTACGATTCGGCGGGGGGAGAGGTATACGCAAAGAGCAGAACCAATGATCGACGCGGGAAGTTTTTACCCAGGTTCGGGCCGCTGATCAACGTAAAACCCTACTCCTGCTTTGTGTTCTTATTGATGTTCTTGAGCCCAGCCTTCAGGAGCGCTCGCAATGAACAGTACGTTCAAAGAGCAGCTACGCATGCAGAATGGGCCAGAAGTTCTCCTCCTCTGTAGCAGTTGCCTTGGCCCTTTTTTATATGCTCAAAGGGGTCTCCACAGTGGCAAAATGTACATACATCGAGGTGTAAAGTAGCTACAGGGTATCATACCTAACCCCTGACGGATTAGGACAAACACATTTAATGCACCGTAAGGTGTCCGTTTAGGTGTCCTCACTTTCTTGGGGATGGAAAAAGGGGCCATCCCATCAGCACCGCTTAAGCTCTCCTCCACTGGCGTGCCGCCACGCATCCAGGGAAGGAGCCAGAATGTCAGACTTGTTACTGTGCCGAAGCGGTGGCACAGTGGCGGAATCTCGCCAGGCGCCGATCCTTGCCGGGCACCAAACCTTGCCGGGCGCCAGGGCTTGCCGGACGACAAGCTTTGCTGGGAACCAAGCCTTGCCGGGCGCCGAGGCTTGCCGGGCTCCACGGGCCATCCCGGCAAGGATCTTGCCGGGGAGGCTGGCCTTCGGATTTCAGTCCTTATTAACTCCAGATGCTTTGGTCTCTGACTTGATGATTCCCTTGATGGCTTGAATCGACCTCAAGCTGATCCCGGCAAGCCTTGCCGCAAGGATGGCTACAACTGCCCGTGCACAAGTACGGGGTACTAGTGGCCCAATACTTAGTACACCGACAGACATGCACTTGTTGCATAAGGTGGCTAGCGGGTGTCTGTCTCTCCCACTTTAGTCAGATCGGATTCGATGAAGAGGGTCCTTATGAAGGGTAAATAGCAATTGGCATATCACCATTGTGGCTTTTGCGTAGGTAAGAAACGTTCTTGCTAGAAACCCATAGCAGCCACGTAAAACATGCAACAACAATTAGAGGACGTCTAACTTGTTTTTGCAGGGTATGCTATGTGATGTGATATGGCCAAAAAGGATGTGATGGATTATATATGTGATGTATGAGATTGATCATGTTCTTGTAATAGGAATCACGACTTGCATGTCGATGAATATGACAACCGGCAGGAGCCATAGGAGTTGTCTCAATTTATTGTATGACCTGCGAGTCAATGTAAAAGGCCATGTAATTACTTTACTTTATTGCTAACCGTTAGCCATAGTAGTAGAAGTAATAGTTGGCGAGACAACTTCATGAAGACACGATGATGGAGATCATGGTGTCATGCCGGTGACGATGGTGACCATGGCGCGCCTCGAAGATGGAGATCAAATGCGCAAGATGATATTGGCCATATCATGTCACTTTATGATTTGCATGTGATGTTTATCATGTTTACATCTAATTTTCTTAGAACGACGGTAGCATAAATAAGATGATCCCTCACTAAAATTTCAAGAAATGTGTTCCTCCTAACTGTGCACCGTTGCGAAGGTTCGTTGTTTCGAAGCACCACGTGATGATCGGGTGTGATAGATTCTAACGTTCGCATACAACGGGTGTAAGCCAGATTTACACATGCGAAACACTTAGGTTGACTTGACGAGCCTAGCATGTACAGACATGGCCTCGGAACACGAGAGACCGAAAGGTCGAACATGAGTCGTATAGTAGATGCGATCCACATGGAGATGTTCACCGTTGATGACTAGTCCGTGTCACATGATGATCGGACACGGCCTAGTCGATTCGGATCATGTATCACTTAGATAACTAGAGGGATGTCTATCTGAGTGGGAGTTCATCAGATGAACTTCATTATCATGAACATAGTCAAAGTGTCTTTGCAAATTATGTTGTAGATAGCTCGCGCTGTAGCTCCCCTGTTTTATTGATACGTTCCTAGAGAAAAGTAAGTTGAAAGATGATGGTAGCAATAATGCAGACTGGGTCCGTGATCTGAGGATTGTACTCATTACTACATAGAAGGCTTATGTCCTTAATGCACCGCTCGATGCGCCACCCCCTCAAGCGTCGCCTGTAGATGTTTTGAACATCTGACAGGCACGTTCTGATGACTACTTGATAGTTCAGTGCGTCATGCATTACGGCTTAGAATGGAGGCTCCAAAACGTTTTGAACGTCATGGAACATATGAGATGTTCTAAGAGCTGAAATTGGGATTTCAAGCTCATGCCCGCATTGAGAGGTATGAGACCTCCAACAAGATTCTTTGCCTGCAAGATGAAGGAGAATAGCTCAATCAGTGAGCATGTGCTCAGATTGTCTGGGTACTATGATCACTTGAATTGAGTGGGAGTTAATCTTCCAGATAAGATAGTGATTAATATAGTTCTCCAAGTCAATGCCACCTAGCTACTAGAGCTTCGTGATGAACTATAACATGCCAGGGATGGATAAGATGATCCCTGAGCTGTTCGCGATGTTTAACACCGCGAAGGTAGAAATCAAGGAGCATCAAGTGTTGATGGTTAGTAAAACCACTAGTTTCACAAAGGGCAAGGGCAAGAAGGGAAACTTCATGGATGGCAAGTCAGTTGCTGCTCCAGTGAAGAAACCCAAGGTTGAACCCAAACCTGAGACTAGGTGCTTCTGTTATGAGGAGAACGGTCGCTGAAGTGGAACAACCCTAGATACTTGGTAGATAAGAAAGCTGGCAACCTCGACAGAAGTATATTTGATATACGTGTTATTGATGTGTACCTTGCTAGTACTCCTAGTAGCACCTGGGTATTGGATACCGTTTCGGTTGCTAAATGTTAGTAACTCGAAATAAAAGCTATGGAATAAACGGAGGCTAGCTAAGGGTGAGGTGACGATGTGTGTTGGAAGTGTTTCCAAGGTTGATGTGATCACCATCGCACACTCTCTCGGGATTAGGGATGAACCTAAATAAATGTTATTTGGTGTTTGTGTTGAGCATGAACATGATTAGATCGTGTTTATTGCAATATGGTTATTCATTTAAGTTAAAGAATAATGGTTATTCTGTTTACATGAATAATACCTTCAATGGTCATGCACCCAATGTGAATGGTTTATTGAATCTCGATCGTAGTAATACACATGTTCATAAAAGATGCAAAATTAATAATGATAGTACCACATACTTGTGGCACTGCCGCTAAAGGCCATATTGGTGTAAAGCGCATGAAGAAACTCCATGCTGATGGATCTTTGGACTCACTCGATTTCGAATCGGTTGCGACATGCGTACCATGCCTCTTACGCAAGATGACTGAGACCCCGTTTTCGGTATGATGGAGCGGGCTAGTAACTTATTGGAGATAATACATGTTGATGTATGCGGTCCAATGAGTGTTGTAGCATGCAGTGGATATCATTATTTTCTCACCTTCACTGATGATTTGAGTGGATATGAGTATATTTACTTAATGAAACACAAGTCTAAAACATTTGAAAAGTTCAAACAAACTCAGAGTGAAGTCTAAGATCATCGTGACAAGAAGATAAAAATGTCTACGATATGATCGTGGAGGTGAATATCTAAGTTACAAGTTTTGTATACAACTTAAGACAATGTGAAAGTTGTTTCACAACTCACGCCACCTGGAACACCATAGTGTGATGGTGTGTCCGAACGTCGTAGTCGTACTCTATTGGATATGGTGCATACTATGATGTCTCTTATCGATTTGTCACTATCATTTTGGGGTTAACCATTAGAAACAACTACATTCACTTTAAATAGGGCACCATCTAATTCCGTTGAGATGACACCGTATGGTTTGGCAGAAACCTAAGCTGTCATTTCTCAGAGTATGGGAATACGACACTTATGTCTGATAAGCTCGAACCCAAAGCGGAAATGTGCATCTTCATAGAATACCCTAAGGAAACATTTGGGTATGCCTTCTATCTCAGATCCGAGGGCAAATTATTTGTTGCTAAAAACGGGTCCTTTCTCGAGAAAAGGTTTCTCTCGAAAGAATTGAGTGTGAGGAAGATAAAACTTGATGAGGTTGTTGAACCTTTGTTTCAACTAAAGAGTAACGCATCACAGAAAGATGTTTCTGTGGAGCCTATGTCAGTTGAAGAGGAAGTTAATGGTGATGATCATGAAGCTTCGGATCAAGTTACTATCGAACTTTGTAGGTCGACAAAGACGCGTACTGCTCCTGAGTGGTACGGCAACCCTGTCTTGGAGGTCATGTTGTTGGACAACAATGAACCTACAAACTATGGAGAAGCGATGATGGGCCCGGATTCCAACAAATGGTTAGAGGCCATGAAATCCGAGAAAGGATCCATGTATGAAAACCAAGTATGGACTTTGGTAGACTTGCCCGTTGAATGGCAGGTCATTGAGTACAAATGGACCTTTACGAAGAAGACAGACACTGATGGTAAATGTTACCATTTATAAAGCTCGACTTGCCGCAAACAAGTTTCTGACAAGTTCAAGGAGTTGACTACGATGAGACTTTCTCACCCGTAGCGATGCTAAAGTCTGTTGGAATTATGTTAGCAGTTGCTGCATTTTTCGATTATGAAATCTGGCAGATGGATTTCAAAACACCTTTCCCTTGAGGAAAGGTTGTATGTGATACAACCAAAAGGTTTTGTCGATCCTAAGGATGCTAAAAAGTATGCAAGCTCCAGCAATCCTTCGATGGACAGGAGCAAGCATCTAGGAGTTGGAATATACGCTTTGATGAGGTGATCAAAGTTTTTGAGTTTATACAAAGTTTATGAGAAACTTGTATTTACAAGAAAGTGAGTGGGAGCACTATACAATTTCTGATGAGTATATGTGGATGACATATTGTTGATCGGAAATGATGTAGAATTTCTGGAAAGCATAAATGGTTGTTTGAAAAGAGTTTTTCAAAGGAAGACCTGGATAAAGCTACCTAATTGTTGGGCATCAAGATCTATAGAGATAGATCAAGATGCTTGATGAGACTTTCAATGAGTACATACCTAGACAAGATTTTGAAAGAGTTCAAAATTGATCAGTCAAAGAAGGAGTTCTTACCTGATCTGTAAGGTGTGGAGTTGAGTGAGACTCAAAGCTCGACCGCGGTGGATCAAAGAGATTGGACGAAGGTCGTCCCCTATGCTTTATCCATAGGCTCTATATAATATGCCATGAGTCAGTCAAGGGGTACGAGAGTGATCCAGGAATGGATCACTGGACAGTAGTCAAGATTATCCTTAGTAACTAGAGGACTAAGGAAATATTTCTTGGTTATGGAGGTGATAAAGAGTTCGTCGTAAAGGGTTACGTCGATGCAAGCTTTAACACCAATCCGGATGACTCTGAGTAGCAATCCGTATATGTATAGTGGAGCAGCCATTTGGAATAGTTCCAAGTGGAGTGTGGTAGCAGTGTCTACAGTATGACATAGAGATTTGCAAAGTACACACGGATCTGAATGTCGCAGACCCGTTGACTAAAGACCTCTCTCACATGCAAAGCATGATCGAACCCAGAACTCACTGGGTGTTAGATTCATAACAATGTAAATCACATGGTGATGTGAACTAGATTATTGACTCTAGTGCAAGTGGGAGACTGTTGGAAATATGCCCTAGAGGCAATAATAAAATGGTTATTATTATATTTCCTTGTTCATGATAATTGTCTATTGTTCATGCTAAAATTGTATTAACCGGAAACCGTAATACATGTGTGAATACATAGACCACAGCATGTCCCTAGTGAGCCTCTAGTTGACCAGCTCGTTGATCAATAGATGGTTGTGGTTTCCTGACCATGGACATTGGATGTCATTGATAACGGGATCACATCATTAGGAGAATGATGTGATGGACAAGACCCAATCCTAAGCATAGCACAAGATCGTGTAGTTCGTTTGCTAGAGCTTTTCTAATGTCAAGTATCATTTCCTAAGACCATGAGATTGTGCAACTCCCGGATACCGTAGGAATGCTTTGGGTGTATCAAACGTCACAACGTAACTGGGTGACCATAAAGGTGCACTACAGGTATCTCCGAAAGTGTCTGTTGGGTTGGCACAAATCGAGACTGGGATTTGTCACTCCGTATGACGAAGAGGTATCTCTGGGCCCACTCGGTAATGCATCATCATAACGAGCTCAATGTGACTAAGGAGTTAGCCACGGGATCATGCGTTACGGAACGAGTAAAGAAACTTGCCGGTAACGAGATTGAACAAGGTATAGGGATACCGACGATCGAATCTCGGGCAAGTAACATACCGATGGACAAAGGGAATTGTATACGGGATTGATTGAATCTCCGACATCGTGGTTCATCCGATGAGATCATCGTGGAACATGTGGGAGCCAATATGGGTATCCAGATCCCGCTATTGGTTATTGGCCGGAGAGGTGTCTCGGTCATGTCTGCATGGTTCCCGAACCCGTAGGGTCTACACACTTAAGGTTCCGTGACGCTAGAGTTGTTATGGGAAATTGTATGTGGTTACCGAAAGTTGTTCGGAGTCTCGGATGAGATCCCGGACGTCATGAGGAGTTCCGGATTGGTCCGGAGGTAAAGATTTATATATGGGAAGTCTTATTTTGGCCACCGGAAAATGTTCGGGATTTTTCGGTATTGTACCGAGAAGGTTCTAGAAGGTTCCGGAGTGGGGCCCACCTGCATGGGGGGACCCACATGAACGTGGGTAGTGGGGGCAAGGCCCCACACCCCTGGTCAAGGCGCACCAAGATCCCCCTTAGAAGGAATAAGATAATATCCCGAAGGGATAAGATCAAGATCCCTAAAAAGGGGGGATAACAATCGGTGGGGAAGGGAAAGGATGGGATTTCTTTCCTCCCACCTTTGCCAACGCCCCAATGGACTTGGAGGGCAAGAAACCAGCCCCCTCCACCCCTATATATAGTGGGGAGGTGCATGGGAGCTGCAACCCTTCCCCTGGCGCAGCCCTTCCCCCTTCCAACTCCTCCTCCTCCTCCGTAGTGCTTGGCGAAGCCCTGCCGGAGAACCGCAAGCTCCACCACCACGCCGTCGTGCTGTCCGAGTTCTCCCTCAACTTCTCCTCTCCCCTTGCTGGATCAAGAAGGAGGATACGTCCCTGGGCTGTACGTGTGTTGAACGCGGAGGCGCCGTCCATTCGGCGCTTGGATCGGATCTTCCGCGATTTGAATCACCGCGAGTACGACTCCATCAACCGCGTTCTTGTAACGCTTCCGCTTAGCGATCTTCAAGGGTATGAAGATGCACTCCCTCTTACTTGTTGCTAGCATCTCCTAGATTGATCTTGGTGACACGTAGGAAAATTTTGAATTATTACTACGTTCCCCAACACATGGTTCACTCATGAAAGCCGTGTGCCTACTAAACCGTGGCCGATGCCCCCCTGCCACGCGCACGATCTAAGTCGTGTGTTCTGATTGGCCAGAACCCCAACCCCACGGGTCGTACGTCTGCACCGTTGGATTCTCCTTGATCGAACGACAATCCTCACCCCTTTCAACATCACATGCAATTCCGGTTGTGATTTTATTTATATCCACAAATTGCCCATTAAATTCAAGAAATGTCTTAAATATAGCAAACGATACCGGAAATGCATTAAAAAATCAAATCCGTGGTATAATGGTGATTGCGTACCATGAAATTTTTTATGAGGCCAAACGATGAAGTCACCGGCCACTGGAGTTTTATTTGACACGTCTCCTTTTGGAACCCATGATCCTTCTTGTGAGATGCTCTGGTTTGCAAGGAGCGATCATCAAAACTTGTGCCAAACTTCACCAATTATTTTCCACGGGGTCGTGAGAGCACGCCACGGGCACACGCCGATTTTGATGATGTATGGACTCCATCTGAATTCCTCGTAATTAAAATACCAACTAGGCCTATGCCGGTGGCCACACCTCACGGCCGAAATGTTTGAAACTTCTCCCCATTTCTCGGACAATGGATGAAAACTCGTAAAGCGACACACAAATGATTTGTACACCTTCTCTGCTAACTAACACCCAGATGTAGATGTAGTATGGTTTTTGATTTTATATGCACTAAATGCAAGGTAAGTGCAAAAAAATGACTTAAATATAGCAGATGAGACCTGAAATGGGCCAGAAAATCAAACCTAGGGTATATACGTGATTGTTTACCGTGAAAAAAATTAGAGGCGGAACAATGCAGTCACCGACGATTGGAGTCCGTAGTGTCGTGTCTCCTTTTGGAAACTATGATCCTTCTTGTGAGATGCTCCGATTTGGAAGGTGTGAACATCAAAACTTGTGCCAAACTTTACCAAAATTTTTCCATGGGATCCTGAGAGCACGTCACGGTGACACACCGATTTTTGTTATTTCTGAACTCTATATTCATTTCCTGTAATTAAAATACCAAGAAGGCCTACGCATTTGGCCGCACCCTGCGGCCAAACTGTTTGAATTTTTTTCCCATTTCTCGAACAATGAATGAAAACTCCCAAAGCAACACACAAATGATCTTGCTAGCACCCATGTGTAGTTGCAACTATAGCAAACGACTGAAATATCGCCAACAATACCTCAAAGGCACCAGAAAATCGAACCATAGGGTACAATGGTGATTTCTTACCATGGAAAACAATTTGGAGGCGAAACAATGAACTCATGTTTTCATTCAAACGAAAATATGCAGTTAGTTCATCTAAATGTTTTCAAATAGCACAGGGTTCACTCACGAAAGCCGTGTGCCTACCAAACCATGGCCGATGCCCCTCTGCTGCGCGCGTGATCTGGTCGTGCGTTTTGATTGGCCAGAACCCAAACCCCACGGATCGTACGTCTGCACCGTTGGATGCTCCCAGATTGAATGACAATCCTCATCCCTTTCGACAGCAAATGCAGTCCGTCTAGGATTTGATTTATATGCCAAAATGCATGGTAAATTCCAAAAAATGTCTTAAATATAGCACACGAGACCTGAAATGCGCCAGCAAATCAAACATGTGGTATAATGGTGATTGCTTACCGTGGGAAAAAATTAGAGGTGAAACGATGAACTCACGTCTTCATTTCAAACGAAATTATGCTCTTTGTGCACACAAGTGCTTAGAGGCAACCATTTGCATAGGCCTTTCCGCGCGCCGACCGGGGATATTTTTTTCACCCTTTTCACCTAGGCCACCAACACCCCCCACCGCCCGCCCACGTTTCACTCAATTAGTCCACCCAATCTCCATCGCCAGCTCCCCCCTCCCCCAGATCCACAACAGAACCCTCTCCGCGCGCCGGCGTGCTCACCCGGGCCGTGTGCCCGCTCTTCGGCATCAACCCTACCTCCACTGCCGTTCCCAACACGTGGTTGCCCGTGCCTCGTCGTCTTCGTTTGCTCGCCAGCCACCCTCTAGCATATCGATCCTGTAACCCTCGCCTCTCATGTGGACCTGCCGGGTTTGCATTAAGAAACCTGTTAGTTACTGCTCTCCATCACGGTGAGGCATATTTCCTCGCAATCCCTCTTCCTATTTCATTCCGTATGTTACAAATTGCCTATAAAATAACGGAGAGCGTATATATGTTCATTATCTACCTTCCTAACTAGTACATATAAGTTGTATTTGTTCCAATAAGTTACTACCCATTTACAGATCGTGGGCGCCCGAGTCACACAAACTTAACAAATAAGCTGTAAATTTTCTAAATTATTGCATGACATGTTTAGACAGCTTGATACCAAGTTGTTACTTTTATGCTTATCCTCCTTTCCTGAGTTTCGCATGTGTTCTCTGTAGATGCCGAGTAGCAGCGACAGCACTCATGCTTCAGGCGATGTATCTTCATATGATTCTGACAACCCTAGGTCTTCAGCAGATGGTAAGGGATCAAGTAATCTTGAACGGGAAAGAGCTGCAGCAATTACCCTTCCAGTCAGGACACGGAGGAACGCTCCAAGGAAGCCCACACACCAGCCTAAAGGTGTATATGAAGTAACCTAGATCGATTTAAAGTCTTGGGCTCCAACTAACCCAGATAAAGCACGCACGAGGTTTAGGAGTGTGTGTGGATTTGTTGGCAGGGCAAGGCTCAACGTTAATCTGCCGGGGTTTCGGAAGGCTGACACAGAAACATGGCAAAGGATAGTCCGGGAGATCATGGATCACTTCAATGTTCCAGAGCAGTGGAGAATGCAGGTGGAACACACTGCACTGAAGAAGGCTAGGGATGCTTGGAGAAACTGGAAGCACGTGTTGTACAAGAAGTACTTGAGTGAAGGCAAGGACCCAATCCCCGCATACAGAGTCAGGGCAACTACAGAGTTTGCTGAGAAGACTGCCAAGCAATCAGAACTTCAGAAGAGTAACACACACCCCCATCATATGGGTGTGGCAGGATACTACGGCATGAAACCTATATGGGACCAGGAGGACAAAGAAGTAGTAGCTGCGGGTGGGAAACTGGCCTTTAGTGAAATCAGGGGTGAACGTGCTAGAGACTACTTGCGGGCACGTGCAAGGAGGCGTGATGATGGAACTTATTACTTTGAAAACTCACATGATGAAGAACTATATCGCATGATGTTAAAGGCTTCCAAGATCCCTGGAAGGTTCTACAGGAACACAGGGCCATGTGACATTCTGTCCGATGCTCTGGAAACAAGAGAGCACCCTGGCCGTGCAAGGGGTATAGGTGTTAATGTCCCGCACAAGATGTCTTTCACACTTAGCAAAGAAGAGAGGCTCAGCATGAAAAAAGCGAGGAGTGAAATGAAGCAGAATGAATTGTATGAAAGGTTGAGGAAGGACATGTATCCGGCTGTTCGAAAGGATATTGAGGAGTCAATGATGATGCAGAAGACTCTAACACTGACAGAGAGCCAGCAAATGGGAGGGGAGGCGGGCATGGAGGATGCTAGTTATTGCACGACAACACCGTACAAGAGTAGTTGTGCATCAGCTGACCCCAGTGACACTGAGACTGCAGCTACTCATGATGATGCTATATCTGATCTATCTGGAATGAAAGACAGAATGAAGGGCGTGCTTACACATTACGAAGGTACATTAAAATGTGCAATAACCTGGGTTTGCCCACCCTTCTTGGAAGAGGGCCTCTTGTTGGACAATGTGCCATTGAAGCCGGGCTGTGTGAAGTGCTACGTGACTGAAGTAAAGCCTGGATTCAATGAATTTGCCCTGAAGAATGTCCTAGGAGACTTTGATGAGCAAAGGACCCTGGGAGAAACACTGTTACATCACATCCAGTGGCCATGAAAGGAAATAGAGTTCATGGATGAGATCCCTGAAGCCCCGCCAAGAGCAACCAATGTCGCCCCTCAACTGGTGACGCTCTCCTTGCCACAACAGCTCTCGCGTGCTTCCCCCAAAGAACCTAATACTCGCAATCCAACGGCTAATGCATCAAACTATGATCAGCCGGCCCGACTTTGTGCCATACAAGCCATGTCATCGTCCGCCCCAGAGTAGCCAGTGGCAAGGCCTACAACTGCTGAAGACGCACCACCGGTTCAGATGCCGGCCGTTGAAGCAGCGGGGGGAGACCCAGCTGTAGCACATGCTCAAGCAGACCAACCTAGTGGGATGGACTGCTAAGAAGTCTGATGCTTCGGAACCGCCTGCTAAGCAGTCTGTAGGTCCAGAACCGACTGCTCATCAGTCCGTCGGTCCACAGCCGTGTGATCAGCATACCAATGCGTCAGCACTTCCTGCTCAGCAAACCAACGCATTGGCACGGCCTCCTCAGCACACCGACAAGTGGGCACCACCTGCGCAGAAACCCGACATAGCTTCAATGCATCATCAGCAGTCCGATGCCTCTGCTCCTACAGGCCAGCAGTCCGAAACAGCAGCACCGCTAGCTCAGCGGTCCGGCATAGCTAAACCGTCTGCTAAGCAGTTTGTCGAAGCTTCACCGTCTGCTAAGCAGTCTGTCGAAGCTTCACCGTCTGCTAAGCAGTCTGTCGAAGCTTTACCGTCTGCTCGGCAGTCTGCCTTTTAGCCAACCAAACGTTGTACCAGAAGTGCTTCAAGTACCAAGAAGGAAGCGGGCAAAAAGGATGCAACGGTGAGGAAGTGCGCCATGAGAGCAAAGAGGAAAGGGAACGATTACCTCTTACTTAAAGCACTCATCGCCCAGAACCAAATTAATAGCAAGTTATTCGAATCGGGGAGTAATATTATTTCTGATGGCATGGATGATGAAGAAATAACTTTGCTGCTTGCTAAAACTAAAGCACACGTACTTGAAGCACGCAATTATGTCCATGGCCAGCCATTTCTTGTTGGTGAATACTTTGATGAGTGCAGCTCTAGTTGCCGCGAGTTACATAAATAATGCATGGATCAAATGTTAGCAGGTCATCATGTTCTGCTAGTCCACTACAACAGAGATCATTTCAGACACGATGCTGGTTCCATTAGTGTGAGTTTCGAGGACTTACATCTCTTCTTCAACTTCAACGAGCTCGATGCCACTCTTGTTAGATGCCTGATTTTGTAAGTACTTAACAAACTCTGATCAACTTCTCCATAGAAGGCTGTAAAAGATAAATAGCTAACTCCATTTTATTCCTCTCAGGGGATTGAATGCGCAGAGAAGAAAAAGGGATAGTGTGTATTTCATAGATCCTGCATTAACAAATGGCACATCATTAGATGGTAAGGATGCACGGGAGTGGGCCATTAACATGGTCGTCCGTATCTTCGAAAACACGTCCCATGCAGAATCATTTCTCTGGCCATATCATGAACGGTAACTCAAGTAAACAACCACGCATACACTGATTGTCTTTCAGATTTTGAAATAATTCATAAGTTCATGGCTTTCTTAATATGTAGCAATCACTGGATATTGGTATTCATTGTTCCAAACAAGAACACAGTTTACTACATGGATTCTCTTAGAGAGTCAACAAATGCTCAGGATCTGACGCATCTTCAGCAATTCATGGATAGGTATTGAATTCTATGATGTTGAAATTAATTTGCATTCATATCTGGTTCAATAATTGATGTTGTCAAAATTCATCTTCATTTGTAGTGTGCTCGCATTGTGGAAAACTAAACCAGGGAACCTGTTCAAGAGGGAACTACCTCTGCAGCACGAGATCATTTCTCCGGTAACACACCAAAATCCATTATTTTCAGAAAATGTATCCAATAGTCTGCAAATACCTTTTCTTACGCTAGTCAAATGTTCAAGCTTCTAGATGAACCTCTTTCTATTTCTGTCCAAAGAAAAAAAATACATCTAACACCGGTTAGGTTGTTCCTAACAGGACAAATACATGACTAATTCTATACAAAAAAATTCAGTGTCCTCAGCAACAAGCAGGGACCAACCTTTGTGGATACTATGTTTGCAGACACATGATCTCCATCTGCAAATCTGCTGATAGTTGTGAAGATGCTCGCGAATTAGCACCAGTAAGTCTATCTTAATTAATATCTTCTACTCCACTCATATGGCACATTTTGATCTTAAAAATACTGCAACTCATCTTAGAACCGAGGACCCCTGAACAGCTCCCCGCTGGTGAATTGCTGATGGTTCAGAGATTTATCAGCGACTTCTTTCTGAATAACTACATCAATCCCACTGGTGATAATAAAGATTTCAGCATGCCTTCTCCTGAAACATTGAGTAAGAGTTAGCCGCTAAACATATATGCATGGATCCATTGTTTTCCATCTGATGAGATCTTCGTATTTCGTACACTCTGATTAATTATGTAATGCATATATATGTCGACAAATCATTGGCATTTAGCAACCATTTGTTCAATTGCAATTGTTGCGAAATCTGATGAATGTTCTTCCTGTGGACACTATTTGTTCAATTGAATATTATGGCGAATTTGCTTTTTGCATGCCGATTGAAATGGGATATTTTTGTTTTAACCTGGCAATTGCTCCGCACACAGTTCAACTAAATAAGTGTGTGCGATCCACATCGGAAAGCATACGTCAATCATAGCGGAACCGTCAGTGATACACAGCAGATCGCAAATGATTTGCAGCACTACTACGTGTGCGTAGGGGCTCCGGAACCGTTTGTGATATCACATTATTGCACACAAGAGCTCGGAGTAAACCGTGCCCAATGTAACATACAATCCCAGTTGTAAATTTTTCAGGAAACGTGTGGGATCCCAAAGGAAAAGCACACGTCACTCTTGCCGCAACTGTCGGTGATACACAACAAATCACAAACGGTCTGCAGCACTTGTATGTGTGCGAAGGGGCTCCTGAACCGTTTGTGATAGAACATTATCGCACACGGTAATTGTTGGGAAACATGTGCGATGGAGTCTTGCATGGCAGACGGGTTCCGTAGAAAACTCGTGTGCGATGAGGCACATATCACACACAGTTCATATATTGGCCCGTGTGCCTTACATACTGTTGCTGAAACGGTTCATTATGACACACCGTTTGGTTTCACTGTGTCATTACAAACGTTTAATCACCGATCCCACACGTGCGAAAGAATTTAGTGTGTGCTACATCACATAGGATTACATTTGGCAAGGCCTCCGCATGATGGCTCCATATCCCTGACGGTTTCTGGGTCGTGTGCGAAGGACCCCCCTATCGCAGTCACTCACTTGGCGATGGTTCAAAATGCCATCGCGGAAAGGGGTTAAAAACCGTGTGTATAGCACCTTGCTGTACCAGTGTCTTTTGGTTGCATTTGGATATGTTGAGCGCCGTGCGGCCGGCTGCATGCTCGAGGGACATGCACGCGGCCATCATCGAAGCAAGGCCTAAGCTTTTCAAGACACCCTGCTTGCTGATATCTGCTCTTGCGAGGTGCGCTCACCATGATATGGAGGCGTACATCATGCCCCTCGACTTCAATCCGACCTCCATCAACCGAAACTTCTTTGCAGGTATGTACTGGGTCGCCGTACATCATGGCCCTGGACTTCGATCCGATCGCCGTCGCCCAAAAAGTTCTTGGCACGTATGTACTGGGTCGGCATGAACTCCCACTGGATGGCTGCCATCAGAGATGACCGGAACAAGTTGGTGCTCGTGAACTTCCACACCTCCCATGAGATTATCCTTCCTATGTTGGATTATATAGGGTTTTACCATCGCGGTCCAAGTCATCTAGATTACCACGTCAGTTGGACGAACCTTGTTTTGAAGAAGATTGTAATCTGCCAAGTGCCCACACGATATGCGAATTATGCAAACTTCATGCTAATTGCATTGTTCGACCTCGGGCTCGCCTATCTTTCCGCTGGTGCCTTGTTTAGGTGGAGACAACTCACCTCACAGTGGATCGTCAAAGCTGATACACACTTCTGTGATGCTATTGAATAGAATGGCATCATCTATGCTATCGACAAAGCAGATGGCACCACGTATTGCTGGGACGGCGCATGTAAGTTGTTTTCATCTGATTTTAATGATAACGCCATGACACTGTTTGAACTTTTGTGATGATTGGCATATCCCTGTTAGAGCAGAATTTGAGTAGAACTATGGCAATGTATTAGAGACACCGTAAATCAGCTATATTTGGAATGAGTTAAATCATGTGATTGTGACCATGTCATTACAGCCAATTTGTACCCTTGAATAATCAAACGGTTCGGAAGATATGTATATTCTCCTAACTTTATAGTAATCTATATACTACTAAATATGAGTGTGTATCAATAGCCATGTTAGTTTCCTCATTTCATGATGTAGAAACATGCATCACACTGTTGGTTTCATCTAACCATACCTTAGGGAAGTAAATGTGCATATGGAGAACTTTATATTTGGAAGTAGTGAAATCCTGTCATGCTTACCATGTGTACATACCTATATTCTCGCTTCGGCAATCAATTGCTAGAATAATATCCTCACAAGAATTTTGCCCACATAACATGAGTATATAACAATGCATGGTGTGTTAGTTTCCTTGAAGAATTAATTTGTGCGGACAGAACATGATTACATAACATCCATGGCACGGTAGTTTCTTGTGAAGAATCGACTACGAGATAACATGAGTATAACCATGCATGGCACTTCTATATTTTCGAACCCAGTATACATTTCCCTGTATTTTCCTCTCAGTTCCAACAGGTACAGATCAATGTTGTTTCTTGCATTATCTTACTCATACTCTGAACAATGCTGATCTTACATTAACAATGCGTGACCTTTTTGTCTCCTTTTTGATATGATGCAGTGTCCCTACAGTTACTGCCCTTTGTAATCACACCACCTTTGCCAAAAATAGGGAAGCACAACTGGTTCCTCGCTTGATCAAACGACAACAAAAGACTGATGATCATTTCCACACATGAGCCGGCAAAGTTATATTGCAAAAAACCCACTGTGTACAAGTACCGAGAAATATGTGAGTATCTGGAGATTGGCTGTTACGTCTATGAGCAGGATACCAGCTTGTTGGGGCCATCAGGATTTTTGAGTTGGAGGCGGGTAAACAGCCTTGGTTCACTCTCTCTGTTTCTCAGACTCAATTATCCAATTAACAAGGAGATCACCCTTGGCAAGGTTCATGATGGAAGAGAGGCTGCGTTTGCTAGGGAAAACTATGTCTACAGGTGAACTAGACATGGGGATTAGACTCCCCTGATTGTCAACGATACAGCCTGCAGCCAAAGTAAGGTGAAAATGAGATAGGCATCTATATTGACTTTGATCCTTGGATGTCTCCACTCCGATAGTCAGTGATGTGGTCCAAGCCTTCAGGTTGATCGGTAATTGGGCTGTTGCGTTGAAAGGGTGGAGTCCTGGTGTCTTCGAATCACTGGTGGCTAAAGGGGGGCTGCAAATTATGATGGTGCTGGATCATCCCTCTTCGAATGACTTGCTGTCATTGCTGTTTGTTTTGGAGGGGTAATGTTCTCTTTTGTTATGCAGATTCCTTGTAATTTGGTCATCCTCGTCTATGTCACTCTTACTATGTAATAGTTGGCTCTCTTTACAATGTCATTCTCATGTGGATCACCAGAGTCTGAGTGATGCAGATGGGTGCGTTTTGGTGGTATAGCAAGACTTCTTATGAACTTTCATGTCTTGATGTTTATGTCAGTAGTAGTCTTTAGTCAATGTTTGCATGTTGCATATATTGTTGTTTCGAACTGCTGATTGGCTAAATGAGGGCATCACCATTCTCCAGTGTTCAGTGTATATATATATATATATATATATATATATATATATATATATATATATATATATATATATATATATATCCTTTTTTCAAGTTATAATTTGAGCTTAGTGACTCTTCGATGATGTACACTTGTTTGGGGCTTTGGGTCAATGTGAGGTGTCATTGAATATGGGCCAAGTAGTAATACAATACCAAACAGGCCAATTATAAGAACTCTGAGGCCGAGTGCTCAAAAATGAAAAGAAAAAGGACTCTTAGGGCGACATGTGGGCGCCACCAGTTTTTTCGTGCACTTGCACGGCAAGAGCGTAATGGCGCCCGTTCGAAATTGATGCTACTACCTTTTCATCCCGAATCCCCCGCCCCCCCACCTCTGGAATCTTGATTCCTACTCCAGATCCCCCAAATCACCCTCCTGTACTCCCTGTACTCAAGCGCACTATCATGTCGCCGGTTAACGTGGATCTCTGAGCCGGAGATCCTGAGGTCCGTCCTGCCTTCGGCCGCTGTGTTGTTGCTCAACAGTGGCATGGCGGCGCTTGACAACCAGTTTGCTGGTAAAGTGCTGATGGTATGCATCAACGGCGACCGGCCTCCCGTCTTGCCGGGCGACCTTGTAAAAGCTCTTGGCATTGCGCATGGTATCCAAATAAGTGACTTGCTTGCCAAAGTCTGTCCGCCACCGGCTGATTTCTTTGTTAGGTTCTGGACAACTTTCGACTGCAGTCGTGTGTTTGAATCTTCCCAGCGTTTGTTCTGCGATGACGCACTGGTGAGCTTTGATCGGTGGCACCCAGGATGGGGCTTGGTGCCCTCTGAGCTTGAGTTTTAACAAAGCTTACCTTCCACGGCATGCCTCGACGGGCTTAGAACAACGAGTCCATGAATGAGCTTATCAATGACCTAGGAGGTGAGCTCGTAAGTATGTTTGTTCCTCCAGACAGCTGGGCTCTGACGGTTATGGCATGGATGAAGAAGCCGTCAACCATACCGAAGGTGATTCATGTTGAGATACCGGTGCAGGAACCGGGGTTGTACTATTCGTTGCCACCAAGGCCGCCACGGACCATGTTAGGGATGTACCTGTATCGAGTGTTCGTGCATGTCGAAGAAGTGGTCAATCCATCAATCGAAGTCCTGCCGCCGCCGCTGGTGCCAGGGTCTGTCGACAATGTCCATTACAGGAGTCAGCATCAAACTTTCTCCGTGTTGCTCGGAATGGTGGATGGCACAGGGCCTACTGCATCGCACGGCAGAGGCCACTACTTCTTTGGGAGAAAAGGCAGGGCTGGCTGCCTGGATGTGCTCTAATTTGAGGTAACAACTGAATCTTATCAGATACTAGTTAAATCTGAGCTATTGGTGTGAAGCACTAATGTGCCAGTACATTTGATTGTGACCTGTTCTACTTTTGTAACTGATTTTTTTTAGAAAGGCGTGTACGTCAACTGAATTTCTTGTGTTGTCTGTCTATTTTCTTTACACATCATTCAAGATATTTCCCCATCATTGATAAAGAAGATGAATGGTTATGTACGATTTTGTTGGTTTCAACATAGCCCTACCCGTAGCAATCAATTGCTTCCACCCTGATTGTGCCGCCTGCGTGAAATTTTTGTATGCAAGTTCAGTGTGCTATGATGTTGATTATGATTGTGCCAACTATATAAGTTTTTACTGAGCATCAGCAATGCATATGGCTGAAAGATGTATTCACGAGCATCGAACAATGGGTCTCTCTCTCTCTCTCACACACACACACACACATGCAAGTGGGACCCGTTGAATTATTTCTTCGCTCGTGACAACTTTTAATTAGGTTCCATTGTACTCTAACTTTTTTCTTAAGTTATAATTTGAGCTCAGTGACTTCAAAAAGTTGTACATAAGCCTTGTTTGGGCCTTTTCAGGCATCGTTGAATGCGGGCTGACTAGCTATGTAAAGTTGTACTGTACTACACAGGCCTTCTTTGTTAAACATCAACAATGCAACTGGACCGACAGTTGTACACAAGATCCTAAAATAAGTGCAGCCTAGCCTATGTTTCTTTTAATAAAATGCACAACTCAGTTTATTTTTTATATAATAAGATTACCATGCCCAACTTAAGTTTTTTTTAATAATAGTCCTATCTCAAAATTAATTTTTTATACGAAATGCTCAGTCTTGACCATCATTGTTTTTTCATCCATCCCAGAAAATGGGTCCATTTTTACTAAAATCAAATGGTTTGTAAATTATCAGAAATAACAAATGGGATGCATGTACGTAATATTATTTTTTCACCCATCCAAGTAAATAGGTGTATTTGAATAAATAATCAAATGCGCTGTAAATTATCATAAATATTTATTGGATATTATTATTTTTACCCAGCCCAGGAAATAGATTATTTTTTGAGTCAAAGCCAACGAAATAGATGTATTGGCAAACAAAATGAAATGGGCTGTAAAACCAAAATAAATGGGCTGCATTCCGCCACAGCTTTTGAAGCTCACTTTGTTGGCCCACGAGGACAAAGCATGCGCAAGGTGTTGTCCATTTAGTGAACAAAATGATTTAATGGTCTAAAACAAAAGGGCAACAAATTATCCTGACATCCGTAGCCATTGGATTGACATCCAACGGCGATCCTGCTTCTTCAATCTATGATCTAGTTGCTCTTGCTCCAGCCACCAAAACCATAGCTGGCTGGAGCGCCTGCATCTGCCTCCCGTGGTCGGCTGTGCTGCCGCGCAGGCCACACCGGCCCACCCTACTCCCAACAGTGGCTAGATGCTCAGTCCTGACCATCATTGTTTTTTCCTCCATCCCAGAGAATCACCTGTACTCACCCACACCTTCTGTTATTCTCCGGCGACGACAGCCTCACCCCGCAGCCGAACCAGTCCCTCGTACCCCCCTCCGCCAGGGACTCTAGTGCCCCTTCTTCCATGACTCAAGATCGTTCACATCTTAGGCCTCGCCGTCGTTCACTACCGTGGTCCGCTCGATGATGCATGGTCAACAACGAGAGCCAACGTGGAGTACATGGAGAGGCTGACAGCTGGGAACCACCAGCTACATCTTAGCACTTTAGCTAGTGCCTCCTTATTATGCGGGAATAAACGATTCCTCCCCCTGACAGGTTGGACCCACCAGCTACAATCTTCGCACGCAAGGAAGTTCCTTCTTATTACGTGAAAAAAGTTTCCTCCCCATGACAGCTGGTATCCACAAGCTACATCTTCACATTGAAGGAAGTGCCTCCTTATTACGTGCAAGAAAAATGTTTCCTCCCCCTGCTAGCTCAGACCCACCTGAGTCGGAGGCTGACTTGTGGGCCTACTAAGTTGACATGTAGGCAGGGCATTGTTAACCTAGTCAACAAACGATTCTAGCAGCAGTGACTGTTGGATTAACATCCAACGGCCGCGCTGCTTCTTCAATCTCTGATCTTCTTGCTCCAGCCACCAAAACCAGCGCCGGCAGGACTGCCTAATCCTGCCTCCCATGGCCGGCTATGCTGCCACCGCTGGCCATGCCATCCCTCTACTCACCCACACCTCCTGTTATTCTCCGGCGACGGCAGCCTCACACCGCAGCCGAAGTAGTCAACCCTCATACTCCCCTTCGCTTGGGCATCCATTGCTGCGTCTTCCCTGGCTCCGTGTCATTCCCTTCCTAGGCCTCACTGTTGTCCACCGCCTTGGTGCTCTCAGCGCGGCATGGTCAACATGGTCAATGAATGATAGGCATTGGAAGACGACTATACACGGTGACACTGACAGCTAGACCCACCAGCTACATCTTCAAACGCAAGGAAGTGCCTCCATATTAGGCGCGAAAAAAATGATCCCTCCCCCTGACAGCTAGGACCCACCAGCTATATCTTTGGATGCAAGGAAGTGCCTCCTTATCCTCCTTGACAGCTAGGACCCGCCCGGTCTAAGCATACGTAGCATTGTCTGTCTGTTCACGAACGTGTACGTACATACTAGTCAATCGGTCTCTCTGCAACGATGGATCATGGTCGAGCAAGCAGCGGCACATGTCATAGTAAAGCCCCTGACGTAGCAGTTCAGGCAGTCCCGTCTAAACCGTGTACACGTATGTAAAACCATAGGGCAAAAATACGGCCACATACGTACATACGGGCAGGGTTTCGAACGCGTACTCACGCATACGTACGGCCAGGGTTCATGTACATGGAGAGGCAACAGACGGTAGTAATGGCGTCCTGTTCATCGGCAGCCAACCGGCTGGGTCGGAACGGAGAAGCAATGTCGTGTTCATCGGGAGGCAACGAAATGCGTCCTGTTCATCGGGAGCTAACCGACTTCGATTGAACAGCCGAGACGGGGCCTGGCATACCATAGAATGGAGGAAATGGCATTCTATTCGACCGCCTATGGTCGAAATGGGATCCTGTTCATCGGGAGGGGTCTGGCGTACCACAAAATGGAGGAAACGGACTTTTGTTCGAGCGCCTACGATTGAAACAGGGCCCTGCTGATCGGGAGGGGTCTGGCGTACCGCAAAATGGAGGAAACGGACTTCTATTGGAGCGCCTACGGTCGAAACGGGGTCCTGTTCATCGGGAGGGGTGTGGCGCACCGCAAAACGGGACTCCATGAGCTACTGTTCATCCACCGTCTACTTCCTCTTGCTCTAGCCTCCATGGGGGTACTGTTCATCCATCATCGTCCTCCAGGCTCCATCGTCTACTATTCATAGAGCCTCCACGGGGTCCTGTTCATCCACCCCCAACCGGCTGGGGAGTGGCGGCCTCCTCGGGGTCCTGTTCATCCAGTGGTAACCGCCTACTACCACGTGGTCCTGTTCATCCAACCCCCACCGGCTGGGGTGGGGCATACACGTACGTACAAGCGGGCGGCTTCAATGGAAACTGTTCATCCACAACCAACCAACCGGTTGGACTCACCACACGTCTCGACTTGTTTCTACGTATCACGCGAGCGGCAACAACATGCACTATTGATCAGAGGCAACCCAACACACTGGCTAGCTACCTCTCGCACGGGGGCTTGATCGGCTTCAGTGAGCAGCGGGAAAGATCGATCGGATTTAGTTAGCAGCGAAGGAATCGGCTGGCTTCAGTTAGCACCGAAGGAATCGCTTGGGTTCAGTTAGCAGCGAAGGGATGGATCGATTGGCTTTAGTATGTAGTGGGATCGATCCCTCGTGTTCAATACGTAGCTAGCTAGCTAGTGTAATCGCTCGGGTTAAGTAAGCAAATGCCTCGCAAGGGTTCAGTTAGCGAGCGCTTCGCACACATGCGCGTACGAGAGAAACACGCGAACCACACTACATCGCTCGGCCCCGACCATCGACCGTAACCGGGAGCTCCCCCGATATTTTCCTCGCCCTCACTTCTACCATGATTTTTTATGTCATGGACGGCCCAAAGAATGTCATGCAGGTGCGTCTCCGGCTGGCCCAGGACGAAAAGCCCATTTTCTGTCATGATTTTCTGTCATAGAAGTAGGAGCGGCCCACATCTATGATGATACGTGTTTTTGTCACAATTATCATCATAGAAGTGTCATAACCATGACAGAATTTTTTTTGTTCGGGCCATAATGTCATGGATGTGTCTTTTTTTGTAGTGAAAGGTTTTGGATGCACAAGTAGTATCTCTACTTAGTGCAGATTTTTGGCTAGCAAAGATATTGAGCAAGCACCACATGTTAGAGGATCTATGACAATATAACTTCCATGTGAATATAAACAATCATAAATCATTATGTTGTCTTCCTTGTCCAACGTCAACAATTTGACATAAAACACTTGATGGGGGCTCACAATCATAAAAGATGTCCAACATAGTATATTTGCATGTGAATCTTCTCTTCTCTTATTGATTCTTTCATGAATTGCATCATTGACCAATGCTATGTTTGTCAACTTTCAATAAATTTTACCACATATACTTTTCTTTATGTAATGTCATTACTTTCCATAAGATTAGCATATGATATTTTTCATTGTTATGATTGAAACATAAAAGTAAAGAAGCAAAAACTCAAACTAATCTTTATTATATAACTCTCAACTCGATTACATAGATAGATCACGAACCTAGCACTCGAAAATAGATCATACTAAACTTTTATTCAACTAAATCATGAAATAGCTAAGGATCAAACTAAAAACTGGTAAAGATAATAAAAGTGATGGTGATACGACACCATGGCATCTCCCCAAAGCTTGGCGAAAGCCAACGGGAGTGCCCATACCCGTGTACTCAAGTTTCCTTTGCCGGTGATGGTGGTGATGATGTAGCATTCTTCTTCGCCAGCCTACGCTTGAGGATGAATTTTTCCTCCCTCAAATCATCATTTTCTTGCTCAAGCTTCAATATCTTTTTATATAATTCCTCTTTGCTTTCCTGCAGAAAACGGAACGGGATTAATTGGATCTTAGATTTCTTTGCCGTGTTCGGAAGGCTCGACTTCTTGAATTCCACATGCATATCCCCTGGTTGAGGTAGTGGGGCATCGTCTTCATCTGCGCTCGCATCTTCCGTCTCCACATCTGTGGACCATAGATAAGGATATATATCCCCAAAGATCCTTGGATCTGCAACATAGTGGGAAACATAGCTCTCTCCATCTGAATCTTGTGACGACATACCTTCAGATCTGCCAGAAAAATAGCACGAAACAAGAATAGAGGATATTTCCGTGATACAGTGGTCAAATTATCTGGGTGTGTATATATAGAATTTTTATCTTGCAAAACAAGTAACCCAGAAGAAAACGGAATCGGGAAGGCCCACAAGGGGCCCACCACCCACCAGGGCGTGCCTCGGGGGGTAAGCGTGCCCTGGTGCCTTGTGGGCACCTGGGTGGCTTCCCCGGGTGTTTCTTATTTTTTATTTTTTTTCCTATATTCCAAAACTGACAAAAATTATTTTTATGGAATTTTTGGAGTCGGTTTATTTACCGTATCACATACCTCTTCCTTTTCAGGTTAAGGAGTTTTCTAGAAGGTCTCTTTAATATATTCCTCCGATGTCATGGTTTGAATAATATTGGTGAGGGAGTTATGGACTAAGGGGTCCTCGGGGCCCCGGCCCATTGAATATGGGCCGAACTAGTGAAGCCGCATAGCGACAGGAGATCTATGAAGCCGTGGTGTGCCCTCCAAGTCAAGGATAGGCAGGATCTCTTTTCTCCTTATTGTAATCTATCTCCAGTAACCCTAACCCTACCGGTGTCTATATAAACCGAGGGTTGTAGTCTTTAGGGGGAGAGCTATATTCATCGCCTCATCACCTTAGGGTTTAGCTCATGCTGATCTCGAGGTAGATCTATTCTGTAACCATACTATATATCCAATACAATCAAGCAGGACGTAGGGTATTACCTCTTCGAGAGGGCCCAAACCTAGGTAAACACCTTGTTCATCGTCCCTTGTTCCCCATCGATCTCAGATCCACAGCTCGGGACCCCCTACTCCGAGGTCTGCCGGTTTTGACACCAACATTGGTGCTTTCATTGAGAGGTCTGCTGTGGGGTCACCCAAAGGATCGATGGCTCGCCTGATTATAGGAGAAGGCATCGGATCCGGGGACTTCTTCGTCCCCGGACAACTCTTCGCGTTCGGCAGCATCGTACTGCACGCCGACCCGACTGGTCGTTTGGATCAGATTGACAACTTCGCTCCTGAACATCGAATTCAATTCGGTAATCTAGAATAAGTTGCAAACACGTGGGGTGATCTGGTCTTCGCTGGATTCACTACCCCCTTCTGCACCCTCGCAGGCCTCGCCATGCCCGCTCTAGAGTCCCCCTTCGATCCGATCTATAGATCAGCCCCTGCCCTCCGAACAGCTTCGAGCTAGGAGGGCTCCGCTTCAAGCAGGGACCAGACTCCACCTTCGGCCGGATCCATCATGTCTGCGGAGGGCCTATCCTCAGCCTTCGAGGCAGAATCAGGAGGTGGAAGCCAAGAGTCAATCTCAGCCGAACATTTCCTTTACAACGCTCCTCTGGCCTTGAGCCCTTACGATGAAGCGGCAGCCAATGGCCAGGGGTCACCCCCGGCCCGAAGCAGCGCGGTCTCGAACCCCGGCGTGGAAACCACACACAAAAACCAAGGCCCGTCCTTGATCTCCAGTGACGATCCAGCCCCCATCAAGGATTCGGCACCGCACCCCAAGCTTAGCTCGGCCTGTGGAAACCATGGACCGGCCAGGGCAATAACTGCCCCCACCCTGTTACAACTGAATTTGGCCTAGAGACCTCGAATCCGGCAACTCTCGCTATGTTAAACAGGCGCTAGACCGAATCCAGAAAATGACCATCTAGGAGGACCTGCCCTATGCCGACAATCATCAACCCTTCGAGGCGTACCACAGGGAATTTTACGTCCCACCCACCACCCACTTGGTAGCCACTGTCGATGATTTAACCGATATGCTAGATTATAATTCGGAAAATGCCGAATACATGGATGAGGATGGTGGAGCCATGGCTAACACCGATGTCGCCCCCCCGTCACCGGCCACTGGTCGGCCACGTCCACCTACGATATTTACATGGTGGACACCCCCAAGGACGGCGATGGCACTCCCAATCAGGACCGAGACAAGCCCGAAGATGAGCCGCCCAAACGCCGAAGACAGCATCGTCGATCAAAGCCACGTTGAAGCCATGTGAGCAACATGGACTCTGCGGAGAATGGCACCGCTAATAATACGGATGACCTCGCTGGAGCCGCAGCCAATGAACATCATCAGGATGACCTCGCGGGGCAGGAGGACCTGCTCAACCAAGAAAACCCGGATGACTCCGAAGACAGTAACTACCTCCCACTCTCCGAAGAAGAGGCCAGTCTCGGGGATGACGATTTCGTCGTCCCCGAAGATCCACTAGAGCAGGAACGGTTCAAACGGAGGCTTCTATCCACTGCTCGTAGCCTGAAGAAACAAAAGCGCAGAATCAAGGCCGAACAGGACACCCTCAATGATCGATGGACCAAAGTCCAAGCCGCCGAAGAAGGGTATGGCCACGAATAGCCAATCAAAAGTTATCCCAAGTGAAGGTTGATGTCGCAATTCGATGACGAGGCCGTGGAGCCAACACGTTCGACATACACACGCACCGAACAGCCAGACCGCCCCCCTAGAGGGCAGGACAGAGCAGCTGACGAGGCCGAACACCCCGCCACCTCACCTCACAGTTACGGCAAGGATCAAGTGCGGCCCACCTACGAGTACGACCTTCGTCACGATCTAGATGCTCGAGGAGGCCATACCAGGTCCATCTATGGACCCAGGGAATACCCTCCCACTCACCGGGAAGAATATTATGATTGGCCGAACCGAAATGATAGAGTCTGAGAGCAGCAGCGCACTCGGATGGCCGAAGACCTCCGACGTGATGTAGCCTGAGTTCGGGGCACCGCACACCCCCTATGCTTCACATAGAGGGTAATGCAAGACCGATTCCCAGAAGGCTTCAAGCCCGTGAACATTGAACCATACGACGGAACCACAGACCCGGCCGTATGGATAGAGGATTTCCTGCTCCACATTCACATGGTGGGAGGAGATGACCTCCACGCCATCAAATATCTGCCACTAAAGCTTAAAGGTCCGGCTCGACACTGGTTGAATAGCCTTCCCAAAGACTCAATAGGCTGTTGGGAAGAGCTTGAGGATGATTTTCGAGCGAACTTTTAGGGCACCTATGTCCGGCCTCCGGACGCTGACGACCTAAATCGCATCACACAACAGCTCGGAGAATCTGCCCGACAATTTTGGAATTGATTCCTAACAAAGAAAAATCAGATTGTCGACTGTCCAGATGCAGAAGCCTTGGCCGCTTTCAAGCATAGTGTCAAGGACGAATGGCTCGTAAGACAGCTCGGCCAGGACAAACCAAAAACTATGGCAACCCTTACTTATCTCATGACCCACTTTTACGCGGGCGAAGATAGTTGGCTCGCTAGAAAAAATGCCAACCCCGACACACCCGGTACCTCTGAGGTTCAGGACTGAAATGGAAAGCCCCGACGCAGCAAGAGTAAACGTCGCCACAATGACGGAGAGGGCGAGGATACGACAGTAAATGCCGGATTCCAAAATCAGAAGTCCGGACCCCGAAAGAAAGCCCCTAAAGGCAAAGACGATGGCCCATCCAGACTAGACGCAATCCTGGACAGGACTTGCCAGATCCATGACACTCCAGAGAAGCCCGCCAACAACACCAACCGTAACTGTTGGATGATAAAGCAGGCCGGCAAGCTTACAGCCGAAGACTCGGGCAAAAGCCCACGAAGCGAGGACGAAGACGAGCCTCGTAGGCCGAATAGTGGAGGCCAGAAACCCTTCCCTTTTAAGGTCAAGACGGTGAATATGATCTACGCAACCGACATACCAAAGAAGGAAAGGAGGCGAGCGCTGCGAGATGTATATTCCGTTGAGCCCGTAGCGCCGAAGTTCAATCCATGGTCAGCCTGCCTAATCACTTTCGATCGCAAGGATCACCCGACCAACATATGCCACGGAGGATCCGCAGCCTTAGTACTCGACCCCATCATCGATGGATTCCACTTCACTAGAGTCTTAATGGACGGGGGCAGTAGCCTCAATCTGATATACGAAGACACAGTGAGGAAGATGGGGATAGATCCATCAAGGATCAAACCCAGTAACACCACCTTCAAGGGGGTCATTCCGGGAGTGGAGGCCCGCTGCATAGGCACTGTGACACTTGAAGTAGTGTTCGGCTCTCCGGACAACTTCCGAAGCGAGGACTTGATCTTCGACATTGCACCTTTCCGCAACGGATATCACGCCCTCCTCGGCCGAACGGCGTTCGCCAAATTCAATGTCGTTCCGCATTATGCGTACCTCAAGTTAAATATGCCTGGCCCTTCGGGCTTCATAATTATCAATGGCAACACAGAACGCTCACTTCGAACCGAAGAGCACACTGCAGCCCTAGCGACCGAAGATCAAACCGGCCCATATAGGTCGAGATGCCGACCCGCCGAAAAGGCCGGCGACAACAGTAAACGGGTTCGAACCCATTCCCCGTCATGGGAACCCGCATGCGTTCGTCGCAAATAGGGATGCACACCCCATGGCACGCCCACATTCTTCGTGCTCCACGTGCCTCGTCAGCACAATTTCGCACTCAAAATACCATGGGCAGCCATGAGGCATATATCAATAAATCCGAAGCATATGTTCGGCTAACCCGAACTTCAAAACTACCTTTTCTTCGGACGACCCGGCGGCCAATTTCGGAAACCCCCCCCCCCCCAAGCACAAAGCTTCATCGGCAGGATCCTCACCCCTCAAAGTCTCATTGATGGTCCCAACCCCCACCTCCCAAAAGCAAAGGCGCAGACATGCAGTAGGGCAAGGTGGAGGCTTCGACTCACCCGTCAAGGCCCTGCGTAAACCTTTACTTTGTAAAACTTTTTCCTTTTTACAAATAATGCCTTCGCAGTTCGAATTGTACGGTTAGACGTCTTGAGCCTACGAGAAATAATAAAAATGCCCTTTATGGTGTTCAGATATCCGAATCTTGCGATTGTCTATTTCCTTTCTAATTCTCCCCTCGCTTTTCGAAAAGCCCGACATGAAAACATGATCGGTTAACTAACGTAGAACTCGATCTCCCTATCATCTCGGCACCCCAAGTCCAACACTGCTTTCCGCTGAGTGTTCGGCATCTCGGATATTGCACTATATGCATCAAGTTCTGAACTATGTCTTGGGTCAATAGTTGGGTTGCCCGGCTCCTGTGCTTGCCCCTTATGTTCTGCACGTTCGGCTAAGAGGGCAAAGAGAGAACCCCTACGATTGTACTTCTGGCTCGCCCAGTCAAGTACCTCAGGAGGAGAAAGCTGAAAATTGACCGTCATAGTAAGCGTGAACTGATCAGCGATCCGATGACGAGGTTTGACTCTAAAAATCGTTGGCGATTTTGCCATGTCACACGAAGGGTTCGTCTTAACACAAACCACGTGATCGGAAAGGGCAGGCATTTGCCCCCAAGTACATTACAAAACACAGGGGGCTAGTCCTTAGCCCCCACCGTCAAGCTCCTAAGGCTAAGTGAAAGCAGTAAAACTGAATAGTCTGATTGCCTAGTTTTGCTCACGCGCTACCGCCTCCGGGTACCAAGACTTTGGCTAAGGGTAACAGCACGGAGACAAAACACCCCTCATGACATTCACCTGGGGGCTGAAGCCGACGACTGGTAGCTTTCAGAATAAACATACGACCGAATAGGAGTCAAAATTAAAATCTTGACAATATAAAATAAGTCAGGCGGACGCATCATAAAGCATTAGGACCAATTGGTAAAAACTTAATACAGTCATTTAAGCATTACATCTTTTGAACACTGGCCCTCTATCGCCCGCGCGCTATTCATCACCTGTGCAAGGTATTGCTCAGGGCGGCGATGCTCTTTTCCCTTGGGCGGAGGACTAGTGGCCATGTCCATTGGATTAATCTTCGGCCAATGCACCATGGTCTTCGCAAACGCAAGCCTCGCCCCCTAAAGGCACGCTGAGCGCTTCACGGCGTCCATCCAGAGCGGCGCCTCCCGCAGCTTCTGCACAAGGCCAAAGTAGGTGTCCGGAATGGGCTCGGCAGGCCACAGACTGACACAGAGGTCCTTCACGGCCAGCTCGGACATCCGATGCATCTCCATCAGCTGCTTCATTTGATTGCAGAGGAGGGGAGGACACTCAGAATCCAGAAACTGTGACCAGAAGAGCCGCTGCGTGGAGTCCTCCTCGTGAGTAGCATAGCGCTTCGTTGCGGCCGCCGCACTCTTCGGGTGTTCAGCGAAATGCCTGCGGAGCGCCAAACTTGCGTCAGCAAGGCGAACATGTTGCCTCCGAACACACTCTGCAGTAAGTATTTCTTACCATTTGCAATTTGCCCCACTTGGCGGAGCTCCTCCCGGACACCTCGCATGTCGGTCCTCGCCTCCTGGAGTTCTTTATCCACCTTGGATAGCATGGAGGACTGCTCCCCCTTCTCCCTTTCAAGGGCCTCCAGCTTCTTGGCAGCATCCTTGAGCTCCACCTGCACTTCGACCACTCGAGCCTTGTGCTTTTGGCTGAAAAGTTGGGCTTCCCCTAGCTCAGCCACAGCCTTTTTGGCGGCCAACTTCTTGGCGGCCGCCACAGCCTCGGCTTTCTTTAGGGCCTCCTTCAAGCCCTCAACCTCAGCGGCGGCAGCTGAAATAGCCGCACATTGAATGATCATCACACAGTCCGGTGTATATGTACCCGGTAACAAATGATCACATACACTAACGAAAAGCTTACCTTGCGCCTCGTCAAGCCGTTTGTTGATAAGGTCAAGCTCCCCGTTGGAGCGCTCGAGCTTCGAATCAATCTCCTTTAGCGCCGCGGCATTTGCAGTCACAACCAAGGAAGATGCCTGCGTCAGCAAAAATAAACGTCGACATTATTAATCGGCCTACAGAGTTTGATCCTCTGCAAGCTTCTCCGAAGTCCTTGCAGAGTCCTGGGGGCTGCTATGTACACGGCCTACCCACCCTAAAGATTACAACCGCTTTACAGGATAAAGAGCATTACTTGACTTACCTCAAAGCCTGTTAGCAGGCCTTGAACAACGTCGTTCAGTCCGGAATGAAGGGACCGAACACCCTGTATAACCGCACCCATAAGGGTATGGTGCTTGTCGACGATGGCAGAGTTGCTCACCAATTCCGCCAGTGCGTCCGGCCAGCCCACCGCCGCCCGAGTTGAGGTGTTCGGTGCGGGCGTCGGGCCCCCAGCACCTTCCCCATCAAAAGGAGGAATTGGCTCCCTTGGGAGCTCGGGAGCCGAATACGGTAGGGGTTCGGATGATCTGGATCCCCTCCCCACGTTAGCCAGGAGGAAGGCATCCCCCAGGTCTTCAACGACCGAGGCGTCGGCCTCGGCCATGGTGGCGTCGACCCCCTCCCCTAAGTTCGGAGGAGAAGGGGTATTTTGCAACAGCACCTCCCCAACCTCTTCGGGGATAAGAGGAGGTGCGGAACGTGAGCCACTGTCCTCCAGTTCAGTGGGCAGGGACATCCCCGAAGAGGTCTCCTCGGCGGGGTGGCCACGCAAAGGGCTGCACCACCAAAAAAATGATCAATCTACGTTCTACCAGGGACTACTAAAAGAATAAGGCAATTGAAAATGTCATAATATGTACCTGGTCGCATGGGGCTTGACCCTGGGTTCCCTCTCTGGAACCTTTTCGGACGCTTTAGACTCCTTGTCGGAGTCCGAGCTATCGGACAAGACCAGCTTAGGCTGGCACCGTCTCTTCCGTCACTGGACACCGCCCTCTTCTTAGAGTGCGAGGAGGCGCTTTCCTCCTTGTCCTCATCCTCAACCCCCTCCTGTACAGATAGGGTCGCAGTGTCTCCGGACCGGTTGTCTGGATGAGCCTGGTGATGAAGGCCCTCCCAGGCTTCCGGCACCTCCGTCTTCTTGCCCTTCTTGTCGGGCGCCTTGTACGGCACCACGACCAACAGCTTCTCTAGCTGTTCAAATCGGGGCCCTTCTGGCAGTGGTGCCGGGCCGCTGATCTTCTTGGCCTTGGTGAGACAGCCCTGCAAAATCCAAATAAAGAGGTTCGGATCAAATCATACGGTGCTAATATTCAAACTCATGTTAAGACCAATGCCGGTCACCTTCTTCGGAGGGGTCGCAGCGTCAAGGCCGATGTCCTCCCCCTCGACCGGCCAGTCCTTCTGCGTCTTGAATAGCATACCCCACACTTTCTTGGGGGTCGTGCCGAAAAGATGTTGCACGGTGGCCAGATCTTCGAGGTCATACTCCCACATTGGCTTCGTCCTCTCCTGACAGGGGAGGAGTCGACGGTTGAGCATGATATGGATCACATTAACAAGCTTCGCGCCGGTCTCCACTACGTTGATGACACGCTTCTGCAGTGCCTTCAAATCGTCAGCGGACCCCCAGTCCGGGCTCTTGGTAGTCCACGAGGCCAGCCTGGTAGGGTGTCCGGATCTGAATGCGGGAGCTGCCGCCTAGGCGGCTTCCCTTGGCTCGGTGGTATAGAACCATTCCTTTTGCCACACCTTAACGGTGTCGATAAACTTGCCCTCCGACCACGGGACCCGCGTCAGTTTGCTGATCATGGCCCCGCCGTAGTCTGCATGTTCGCTGCCAACCACCTTGGGCTTGACGTTGAACACCTTCAGCCATAGGCCGAAGTGTGGTCGGACTCAGAGGAGAGCTTTGCAGAAGATGATGAATGACGAGATATGGAGGAGGGAGTTGGGGGCTAGATCGTGGAAATCTAGCCCATAAAAGAACATCAACCCCCTCACAAAAGGGGTGCAGGGGAAATCCAAGCCCCCTAACGAAATGGGGGAGGAATACGACCCTTTCGCCCACCCTGGGTGTGGGGATGATTTGGCCCGCTTCGGGGGCCCGATGAGCAATGTCGCCGACAAGTAGCCGGCCTCCTTCAACTTCACGATGTCGCTATCTGTGACAATGGAGGCGTCCCACTTCCCGTTGGCGCCGGATCCGGCTATGGCTGAAGGGGACGGGGTGGGATTTGCCGTGGAAGCAGAGAAACGGGGCGTTGGAGCTCTGGAGATCTGCGTGAGCAGAAGGTGGAAGATGGCGTGGGATGCTGACTATTGTAGCTCCCCCTTTATAGGCTGTTGACAAGCCACGAGTTCCTTTTTTCATGCCGTTGGCTTCTCCACTTCCCGATATGCTTGCAACATTATGTGCAGGGTGGATAATCAAAATCATTGATCATATCCGCTGAAAGGCGGGGCACGATCCCCACCTTGATGAGACGTGTCAAACATGGGTGGGCCTCGAGCCACGCTCCGAGAAATACTAACCGCTCGGCGTTATGGCCAGATGCGACTCTTCGTTGAAAGAGAAAACATTGTCAGACGAAGGCACTATTTACACTTGAACAATTTTTTGTTATTGCCTTCGCTGTTAAGTAAAACTGCCGTTTCAGATTTCGGACATCACTTGGCTCCGAACATGAACAAAGCACACTGAAGAACTCGCGTTGCAAGCCGAATACTATTGGGTGAGTGGATGATGGATACAAGCCTTGGCGTTGGAGGCATGTTCGGGGGCTACTGAGGGAGTTATGGACTAAGGGGTCCTCGGGGTGCCGGCCCATTGAATATGGGCCGGACTGGTGAAGCCGCATAGCGACAGGAGATCTATGAAGCCGTGGTGTGCCCTCCAAGTCAAGGATAGGCAGGATCTCTTTTCTCCTTATTGTAATCTATCTCCAGTAACCCTAACCCTACCGGTGTCTATATCAACCGAGGATTGTAGTCTTTAGGGGGAGAGCTATGTTCATCGCCTCATCACCTTAGGGTTTAGCTCATGTTGATCTCGAGGTAGATCTACTCTGTAACCATACTATACATCCAATACAATCAAGCAGTACATAGGGTATTACCTCTTCGAGAGGGCCCGAACATGGGTAAACACCGTGTTCAGTGTCCCTTGTTCCCCATCGATCTCAGATCCACAGCTCGGGACCCCCTACCCCGAGGTCTGCCGGTTTTGACACCGACAATTGGTCTCAACATTAATGGGCGTACTTGAAATATAATGCTTAATTCTTTGTCCATTGACCACCTTCGGATTAGTGCCTTCGACATTATTGATCTTAATAGCTCCAGAGTGATAAACTTCTTCGATGATATATGGTCCTTCCCATTTAGAGAGAAGTTTTCCTGCAAAAAATCTAAAACAAGAATTGTGTAATAAAACATATTCACCTACTTTGAATTCCCGCTATTGGATTCTTTTGTCATGCCATCTTTTAACTTTTTCTTTAAATAATTTGGCATTTCCATAAGCTTGGGTTCTCCATTCATCTAACGAGCTAATATCAAATAACCTCTTTTCACCGTCAAGTTTGAAATCATAATTGAGTTCTTTTATTGCCGAATATGCTTTATGTATGTTCTAACTCAAGAGGTAAATGCCATGCTTTTCCATAAACCATTTTATAGGTTGACATGCCCATAGGATTTTTATAAGCAGTTCTATAGGCCCATAAAGCATCATCTAGTTTCTTGGACCAATTCTTTCGAGACCTATGGATAGTCTGTTGCAAAATGAACTTAATTTCTCTGTTTCTCAGTTCTACTTGACCACTAGACTGAGGGTGATAAGGAGATGCAATTCTATGCTTGACATCATACTTAGCAAGCAATTTATGGAATGCACCATGAATAAAGTGTGAACCACCGTCAGTCATTAAATATCTAGGGACTCCAAACCTCGGGAAAATAACTTCCTTAAGCATTTTAATAGAAGTATTGTGATCAGCTCTACTAGTTGGAATAGCTTCTACCCACTTAGTGACATAATCAATATCAACTAAGATATGTGTATACCCATTAGAGGAAGGAAAAGGTCCCATATAATCAAATCCCCAAACATCAAATGGTTCAATAACAAGTGAATAATTCATAGGCATTTCCTGATGTCTACCAATATTACCAATTCTTTGACATTCATCACAAGATGAGACAAACTTACGAGCATCCTTGAAAAGAGTAGGCCAATAAAAACCAGATTGTAATACCTTGTGTGCAGTTCTGTCCCCCGCATGGTGTCCTCCATAAGCCTCGGAGCGACACTTCCGTAGGATTAGTTCCTCTTCATGCTCAAGTATACAATGTCTAAAAATACCATCTACTCCTTATTTATAAAGGTGTGGGTCATCCCAGAAGTAATGTCTTAAATCATTAAAGTAGTTTTTCTTTTGTTGGAATGTGAAACTAGGTGGTATAAATTTGGCAACAAAGTACTTAGGATAGTCTGCATACCAAGGACTATTACGAGAAGCATTTATGATAGATAGTTGTTCATCAGGAAAGCTATCATCTATAGGTAGTGGGTCATCAAGGATATTTTCTAACCTAGACAAGTTATCAACTATGGGGTACTCGGCTCCCTTTCTATCTGTAATATGCAAGTCAAATTCTTGAAGCAAGAGAACCCACCTAATGAGTCTAGGTTTAGCAACTTTCTTTTCCATAAGGTATTTAATAGCAGCATGATCAATGTGAAAAATTACTTTAGAATCAACTATGTAAGATCTGAATTTACCACAAGCAAACACAACCACTGAAAATTCTTTCTCAGTAGTAGGATAATTTCTTTGAGCACTGTCTAGAGTTTTACTAGCATAATGGATGACATTTAATTTCTTATCAACTCTTTGTCCTAGAACAGCACCAACAACATAATCGCTAGCATCACACATAATTTCAAAAGGCAAGTTCCAATCAGGTGGTTGAACAATAGGTGAAGAGGTCAATGCTTTCTTAAGTGTTTCAAAGGCTTCTACACAATCATCATCAAAATCAAAAGGAACATCTTTTTGCAAAAGATTAGTAGAAATTTTAGAGAAGTCTTTAATAAACCTCTTATAGAAACCAGCATGACCGAGGAAACTTCTTATACCTTTAATATCTTTAGGACATGGCATTTTCTCAATTGCATCAACTTTAGCTTTATCCACCTCAAAACCACATTCGGAAATTTTATGCCCCATGACAATACCTTCATTCACCATAAAGTGCCACTTGTCCCAATTCAAGACAAGATTAGTTTGTTCACATCTCTGCAAAACTTGATCAAGGTTGCTTAAGAAATCATCAAAAGATGTTCCGTAAACGGAAAAATCATCCATGAAAACCTCAACAATCTTTTCACAAAAGTCATAGAAAATAGCAGTCATACATCTTGGAAAGGTAGTAGGTGCATTGCATAAACCAAAGGGCATATGTCTATAAGCATAAGTTCCAAAAGGACAAGTAAAGGTGGTTTTCTCTTGATCAGGTTGTGATAAGGGTATTTGAGAGAAACCAGAATATCCATCAAAGAAGCAAAAGTGTGTGTGCTTTGACAATCTTTCTAGCATTTGACCAATAAAAGGCAAGGGGTAATCATCTTTTCTAGTACCTTTGTTTAATTTACTAAAATCAATTACCATCCTATAGCCAGTCATAATTCTTTGTGGAATAAGTTCATTCTTATCATTAGGAACAACTGTAATGCCTCCTTTCTTAGGGACACAATGAACGGGACTTACCCATCTACTATAAGCTATGGGATAGATTATACCTGCTTCCAGAAGCTTTAATATTTTAGTTCTTACCACTTCCTTCATCTTACGATTAAATTGTCGTTGATGATCAACAACTAGTTTAGCATCCGACTCCATATTAATTTTATGCTGACAGAGAGTGGGACTGATGCCCTTAAGAACATCGAGAGTATATCCAATAGCAGCACGATGCTTCCTCAGAGTTTTTAATAATCTCTTTTCTTCATGCTCGAAAAGGTTAGCACTGATAATAATAGGATATATTTTCTTTTCATCAAGATAAGCATATTTCAAAGTATCAGGAAATTGTTTCAATTCAAACACTGGGTCACCCTTAGGTGGAGGGGGACCTCCTAGAGTTTCGACATGCAAATTGTGTTTGAGAATAGGAGGTTGATCAAAAAACATTTTATCTATTTCATTTCTTTCATGCAAGTGCATATCATTTAATTGTCTAACAAATATTGTTCCAACGGATCAGTAGGAGGTACGGCAATAGAAGCAAGACCCATTATTTCATCTTTATTAGCCAATTCTTTATCATGAGCCTGTCTACGAAACTTAAAGAAATTAAACTCATGAGACACATCACCAAAGTTGACACTGATGGTTTCTTTATTGCAGTCTATTGTAGCATTAACAGTGTTCAAGAAAGGTCTACCAAATATAATGGGGCAAAATGATCTTGTGGAGAACTAAGAACTAGAAAATCGGTGGGGTGTTTTATTTTCCCACACAAGACTTCAACATCTCTAACAATCCAAAGTGGTGTAATGGTGTCTCTATTTGCAACTGTAATAGTAACATCAATATCTTCTATTTCAGCAGGTGCAATATCATTCACAATTTCTTGATATAAAGTAAAAGGTATAGCACTCACACTAGCACCAAATCACATAAACCATGATAGCAATGATCTCCTATTTTAACTAAGACAACAGGCATGCCAACAACGGGCTTATTCTTATCTTTAGTATCACATTTGGCAATTCTAGCAGCTTCATCACAGAAATAAATAACATGCCCATCTATATTATCAACCAAGAGATCTTTAACCATAGCAATACTAGGTTCTACTTTAATTTTTTCAGAGGGTCTAGGTGTTCTAATATTAATTTTGTTAACCATAGTTGAAACCTTAGCATGTTCCTTTATCCTAACAGGGAAAGGTGGTTTTTCAATGTAAACAGTAGGCACAACTGGGTCAACATTATAAATGATAGTTTCGTCTCTGATTATAACTGGCTCCTCAATCTTTTATTAAATAGGAGGATGATATTTAAACCACTTATCCTTAGGAAGATCAACATGAGTAGCAAATGATTCAAAAAAGGAGGCTACTATCTCAGAGTCAAGTCCATATTTAGTGCTAAACTTGTGAAAAGCATCGGTATCCATAAAAGATTTAACACAATCGAACTTAAGTGTTATACCTGACTCATTACCTTTATCGAGTTCCAAATCTTCAGAGTTGCATTTAATTCTTTCAAGAAGGTCCCACCTGAATTCAATAGTTTTCTTCATAAAAGAGCCAGTCGAAGAAGAATCGAGCATAGTTTGATTATCATGAGAAAGCCGAGCATAAAAATTTTGTAAGATAATTTCCCTTGAGAGCTCATGACTGAGGCATGTATACATCATATACTTAAGCCTCCCCCAAGCTTGAGCAATACTTTCTCCTTCATGGGGCCAAAACTTATATATATAATTCCGATCACGATGAACTAGATGCATAGGATAAAACTTTTGATGAAATTCCAATTTCAATCGATTCCATCCCCAAGCTCCAATATCATCACATAGCCTATACCATGTCAATGCTTTTCCCCCCAAAGATAAAGGGAAAACCTTATTCTTAACTTCATCTCCAGGTAAACCTACAAGCTTAAATAATCCACAAACTTCATCCACATAGATTAGGTGCATATCAGGATGTAATGTTCCATCTTCTACATAAGGATTAGCTAGAAATTTCTCTATCATACCCGAAGGAATATCATAACCAATATTTTCAATAGGTGCAGTAGGTTGAGGGGCAACACTTTATGCTTCCAGTCGAGGTGAAGATACCCCAAACAAACCCCTCAAAGGATTGTTTTCCATAGTAGCAAGTAACAGTAAATTTCAGCACGTAATATAAATTTTCCTTACCAAATTCCACTCACTAAAATCGCTACACTCCCTGACAATGGCACCATAAAAGAGCCTTGATGACCCACAAGTATAGGGGATCAATCATTGTTCTTTCGATAAGTAAGAGTGTCGAACTCAACAAGGAGTAGAAGGAAATGACAGGCGGTTTTCAGCAAGGTATTTTCTGCAAGCACTGAAATTATCGGTAACAGGTAGTTTGATAGCAAGATAATTTGTAACAAGTAGCAATAGTAGCAATAGGTGCAGCAAGTTAGCCCAATCCTTTTTGTAGCAAAGGACAGGCCGAAACAATCTTTTATGACAAGTAAAACGTTCTCGAGGACACATGGGAATTTTATCTAGTCACTTTCATCATGTTGGTTTGATTCGCGTTCCCTACTTTGATTATTTGATATGTGAGTGGACTGGTGCTTGAGTGATGTTCTTACTTCAAGCCTCCCACTTATGATTAACCCCTCTCGCAAGCATCCGCAACTACGAAAGAAGAATTAAGATAAACTCTAACCATAGCATTAAACATATGGATCCAAATCACCCCCTTACGGAATAGCGCATAAACTAGGGTTCAAGTTTCTATCACTCTAGCAACCATCATCTAATAACTACTCCACAATGCATTCCCTTAGGCCCAAAGATGGTGAAGTGTCATGTAGTCGACGTTCACATAACACCACTAAGGGAATCACAACATACATATCATCAAAATATCGGACGAATACCAAATTCACATGATTACTTATGAAAAGACTTCTCCCATGTCCTCAAGAACAAAAGCAACTACTCACGAATAATATTCATGCTCAAGATCAGAGGGATATTAAATAGCATAATAGATCTGAACATATAATCTTCCACCAAATAAACCAACTAGCATCAACTACAAGATGTAATCAACACTACTAGCAACCCACATGTACTAATCTGAGGTTTTGATACAAAGATTGAATACAACAGATGAACTAGAGTTTGAGATGAGATGGTGCTAGTGAAGATGTTGGTGAAGATTGGTCCTCCCATGATGAGAGGGTTGTTGGTGATGACGATGGCTTCGATTTCCCCCTGCCGGAGGGAAGTTTCCTCAGTGTAGTCGCTCCGCCGGAGAGCAAAAGTGCCCCTGCCCCAGTTCTTCCTTGAGGCGGTGGCGCTTCATCCCGAAAGTCCTCTCTTTATTTTTTCTATGGAAAATGGCCTCATATACCAAAAGATGGGCACCGGGGGCTGGCCAGGGGCCCCACCACGCCCTGGTGCCTTGTGGGCACCTGGGTAGCCCCCTCTGGTACTTCTTTGATCCAGTATTTTTTATTTATTCCAAAATAAATCTCCGTAAAATTCCCGCTTATTTGGAGATGTGCAAAATAGGTATCTCTGACATAGCTTTTTCAGGTCCAGAATTCCAGCTGCCGGCAATCTCCCTCTTTGTGTAAACCTTGCATATTATGAGAGAAAAGGCATTAGAATTGCTCCACTAAGTGTTATATTGCTTGAAAACACTATAAATAACAATACGAAAACATGATGCAAAATGGACGTATCAGTCCACCATACCTACCTATATGCGGTATTTCCATGCTGTTCTAACTAAATTTGCATGTGCCAACTCTAAATTTTCAAAATAATTTTCATTTTTGTGTGCCCATACCACTCATGAAGGGGTAGGGGTGGCCAATATTTTCCATGCTAGGTATTTTATTCTCATGATGAGTGTTTATTCACTTGTCATTGCACAAGAGTGTGGCAGGTAATAGGGATGCCTAGTCCCGAAATGAAAAAAAATTAATATGATGCTAATAATAAATTCCTTGGAAAGTGTTGGTATGCAGAGCACCCATGGATACGACTAGCCATGGACCGTGAAAAGAATGGTGGAAAAGAAATAAACTTTACTTTCTGTTTGGGAACCGCCTATAATTTGTCTAGCATCAAAGATATTGGGAATTCTCGGTTGTTTTCATTAATAGGAAAAACATGCCTCTCAAAATAATTTTATCTCCCAATTTAAGCCTTGAGCTCTCACACCTCTGCAAATCTCTGCTTCCCTCCGCAAAGGGCCTATCTATTTACTTTAATGAAATTTTTATTTTTTGAGTCTCCATCTTTTCTTACAAAGCACCAACTAGGGAACACTATTGTCATACTTGTGTATTGGACGTAGCTAATATTTGAGTGTGTTTCATGAACGGGTCAATGATTGAGCATAACGGGCTAGGGATAGCTTTCTTTATTGTTGATATTTTGAAAGACATAGTTGCTTGTTAGTATGCTTGAGTATTGATGTCTTCATGTCAAATTATAGACTACTGCTTTGAATCACTCAAGTCCAAATGTCCATGCTACAAAAGAAAAGAGTATATGATGAATATCATAGGTAGCATTCCACATCAAAAATTATATTTTTATCATTTACCTACTCGAGGACGAGCAGGAATTAAGCTTGGGGATGCTTGATACATCTCCAATGTATCTATAATTCTGGGTTGTTCCATGCTATTATAGTATCAATCTTGGATGTTTTATATACACTTACAAGCAATTATATATCATTTTTTGGGACTAGCCAATTAACTTAGTGCCCAGTGCCAGTTGCTGTTTTTGCTTGTTTTTGGTTTTTCAGAATATCAGTACCAAAGGAAGTCTAAATGCCATGAAACTTTTTGGAGATTTTTTTCTGGCAATAAGAGACCGTGGAAGCTTAGGGAGGGGACAAGAAGATGGAGCAGTGGCCCATGAGGCACCAAGGCGCGCCTAGGGGGGTAGGGCGCGCCCTGGTGGCTTGTGGGGCCCATGTGGCTCCATTTGACCTAACTTCACCTCTATAAATTCTCTAAAATCGGGAAACCAATAGAGGAGTCCACGAAATACTTTTTCCGCCACCGCAAGCCTCTGTTCTCGAGAGATCCTATGTGGGGACCTTTTTCGATACTCCGTCGGAGGGGGAATCAATCACGGAGGGGCTCCACATCAACCTTGTTACCCTTCCGATGATGCATGAGTAGTTTACCACATGCCTATGGGTCCATAGTTAGTAGCTAGATGGCTTCTTCTCTCAATTTGTTCTTCAACACAATGTTCTCCTTGATGTTCTTGGAGTTCCATTCGATGTAATTCTTTTTGCGGTGTGTTTGTTGGGATCTGATGAATTGTGAGTTTATGATCAGATCTATCCATGAATATTATTTGAGTTTTCTCTGAACTCTTTTATGAATGATTACTATAGCTTTGTATTTCTTCTCCGATCTATTGATTTGGTTTGGCGAACTAGATTGATTTATCTTGCAATGGGAAGAGGTGCTTTGTAATGGGTTCGATCTTGAGGTGCTCAATCCCAGTGACAGAAGGGGACATGATACGTATGTATCATTGCTATTAAGGGTAAAAAATGGGGTTTGTACATACTTGAGTTTATCTTGTCTACATCATGTCATCTTGGTTAAGGCATTACTCCGTTCTTTATGAACTTAATACTCTAGATGCATGCTGGATAGCGGCCGATGTGTGGAGTAATAGTAGTAGATGTAGAATCATTTCGGTCTACTTGTCTCGGGCGTGATGCCTATGTATGATCATTGCCTTCGATATCGTCATAATTATTTGCTTTTCTATCAATTGTCAACAGTAATTTGTTTACCCACCATATGCTATTTTCAAGAGAGAAGCCTCTAGTGAAAACTATGGCCCCCGGTCTATCTTTTATCATATATTAAAACCAAAAATACCTTGCTGCATTTTTACTTTATTTATTTTATTTTGTATTTTTGTATGATCTATCTATCAAAAATTATACAATTTAATCTTGCTCGTAACCGTTGAGGTAATGACAACCCCTTTGCATGTTGGGTTGCAAGGATTTGTTGTTTGTGTGCAGGTGCTGCTAACGAGGTGTTTCTTTGTTCTCATACTGGATTGATAACCTTGGTTATTAACTGAGGGAAATAACTATCTCTACTATACTGCATCATCCTCTCCTCTTCAGAAAAATCCTAACGCAATTCACAAGTAGCACTTTTACATAGACCATTTTATATGGAGACATACCCATAGGGTTTCTATAGGAAATTCTATAGGCCCATAATGCATCATCAAGTTCCTTGGACCAATTCTTTCTAGATCTATTAACAGTCTATTGCAAAATTAATTTTATTTCTCTATTGCTCAATTCAACTTGACCACTAGATTGAGGATGATAAGGTGATGCAATTCTATAATTAACATCATATTTAGCTAGGAGTTTAAGAAATGCACCATGAATAAAATGTGAACCACCATCAGTTATTAAATATCTAAGGACTCCAAACCTCAGGAAGATAACTTCTTTGATCATTTTAATAGAGGTGTTGTGACCAACACTACTAGTTGGAATAGCTTCTACCCACGTAGTAACATAATCAACAACAACTAAAATATGAGTATACCCGTTAGAGGAAGGAAAAGTTCCCATATAGTCAAAGCCCCAAACATCAAATGGTTCAATAATGAGTGAATAGTTCATAGGAATTTCCTAATGTTTACCTATATTACCAATTCTTTGACATTGATCACAACAAAGGATGAACTTACATGCATCTTTGAAGACACTAGGCAAATAAAACCCTGACTGTAGTACCTTATGTGCAGTTCTGTCTCCAGCATGGTGTCATCCATATGCTTTGTTATGACACTTCCATAGGATTTGTTCCTGTTCACGCTCATGTACACAACGTCTAATACCACCATCTACTCCTTCTTTATATAGGTGTGGGTCATCCCAAAAGTAATGTCTTAAAAAAGAAGAACTTTTTATTTTGTTGGTATGTGTAACTAGGTGGTATATATGTAGCAACAATGTAATTAGCATAATATGCATACCAAGGATTATTATGATAAGTATAAGTATTTATAACAACTAATTGATCATGAGGAAAACTATCATCAATAGGAAGTGGGTCATCAAGAACATTTTCCATTCTAGACAAGTTACATGCTACAGGATTCCCAACTCCTTTTCTATCAATAATATGAAAATCAAACTCTTGTAACAGTAGAACCCACCTAATTAGTCTAGGTTTAGCATCTTTCTTTTCCATAAAATTTTTAATAGCAGCATGGTTAGTGTGAATAGTAACTTTAGAATCAACAATATAAGGTCTGAATTTAGCACATGCAAACACAACCGCTGAAAATTACTTCTCAGTAGTAGCATAATTTCTTTGAGCACTATATAGACTCTTACTAGCACAATGAAGAACATTCAATTTCTTATCAACTGTTTTAACTAGAACAGCACCAATAGCATAACCACTGGCATCTCACATAATTTCAAAAGGTAGGTTCCAGTCAGGTGGTTGAACAATGGGTGCAGAGATTAAGGTTCTCTTAAATATTTCGAAGGCTTCTACACAATCATTATCGAAAACAAATAGAACATCTTTTTGTAGAAGATTAGTAAGAGGCCTACAAATTTTAGAGAAGTCTTTAATGAACCTCCTATAGAAACTAGCATGACCAAGGAAACTTCTTATACCTTTAATATCTTTAGGACATGGCATTTTCTCAATTGCATCACCTCTAGCTTTATCTACCTCAATACCAATTTCTGAAATCTTATGCCCAAGGACTATGCCTTCGTTCACCATGAAGTGGCACTTCTCCCCGTTCAAGATAAGATTAGTCTCTTCACATCTCTGCAAAACTCGATCAAGGTTGCTTAAGCAATCGTCAAGAGAGGTTCCGTAAACAGAGAAATCATCCACAAATACCTCAACGATCTTTTCACAAAATCAGAGAATATAGTATTCATACATCTATGAAAAGTAGCGGGTACATTACATAAACCAAAAGGCATACATCTATAAGCATAAGTTCTAAAAGGACAAGTAAAAGTAGTTTTCTCTTGATCTTCCTTTGACATATGTATTTGAGAAAAACCAGAATATCCATCAAGAAAACAAAAGTGTGTATGCTTAGATAATCTTTATAACATTTGATCAATAAAAAGCAAATGGTAATGACCTTTTCTAGTAGCCTTATTTAATTTTCTAAAATCAATCACCATCCTATAACCAGTTACAATTCTTTGTGGGATAAGTTCGTTTTTATCATTAGGAACAACAGTGATGCCTCCTTTCTTAGGGACAACCATAGGATAAATTATACCTGCTTCTAGAAGCTTTAATATTTCATTTCTTACTAGATCCTTCATTTTAGGATTCACACGATGTTGATGATTAAGAATGGTTTAGTGTCTGGTTCCATATTAATATTGTGTTGACATAAAGTGGGGCTAACACCCTTAATATCATTAAGAGTATATCCAATTGCAGCACGGTTCTTCCTCAGAGTTTTAAGTAATCTCTTTTCTTCATGCTCTGAAAAGTTAGCATTAATAATAACAGGATATATCTTCTTTTCATCAAGATAAGCATATTCCAATGTATCAGACAGTTTCTTTAATTCAACACAGGATCACTCTTAGGTGGGAGAGGGTCTCCCAGAGTTTCAACAGGCAAATTATGTTTAAGGATATGTGCTTGTTTAAAGAATATCTCATCTATTTCATTCATATGCATATCATTTTCATGGTCTAGCAAATATTGTTCTAATGGATCAGTAGGAGGTACAATAATAGAAGCAAGACAATAATTTCATTGCTACTAGACAATTCTTTCTCATGTGGTTCTTTACTAAACTTGGAGAAATTGAACTCATGAGATACATCACCAAATTTAACTCTAACCTTTTCTTTAACACAATCAATTTCAGCGTTAATGTAATAAGTATTCAATAACTTCACCGTATTCAAGAAGGGTCTACCAAATATAATGGCACAAAATTTATCTTGTTGTGATCTAAGTACTAAGAAATCAGTAGGGTATTTGATCTTACCACACAAGACTTCAACATCTCTAACTATCCCAAGTGGTGAAATAGTATCTCTGTTTGGAAGCTTAATAGTAACATCAATATGTTCAATCTCAATAGGTGCAATGTCATTCATAACTTCTTGACTAGTAGAATGCTCGTGCGTTGCTACGGGCCTTTGAGGCCTCCTTTGGTTTGGAGAAATTTTGTAGGAATTCTATAGGATGGTATTTCTGTAGAAAAAATATATTTAAAGTCCTTTAGTTTGTAGGAATAGAATCATATTCCTATGGAGAAAATTCTTCCTATCCTTCACATTTCATATGAAAATAATATTAAATTTGACTCAAGGAAAAAATCCAATGATATAAATGAAAGAACATCTCTTTTCTTATTACTATTCATAGGATTTGAGATACATGACATCTCATTTCCTACAAGTTTTATATTCCTATTATTATTCCAATCCTATGAACCAAAGGGGGCCTTAGCCTTTTTCCTGCTTGCATATCCAATATTGTTGTATAAAGCTCAGAAATTTTTTGGCCCCTTCCAACGACATTGCCTAGGGACCCTTGTCTTTGGATTCTTTTTGAACAAAGACATAATCCCTCTCCATCTCTTTGATACTCTGCAAAAATAAACATACATAGAAATAAACCATTTGTATTATCATGTGCAACATATGTACAAGGAAGAACAACTATTTGTATGCATCTCATTGTGTAAAACATGATGAATTTTGAGTCCCGTCCATCATAGTTATTTTAGTGACTTTATCGATGGACATTTTCAAAGCATCATCCGAAGCCACCAGTTTTATCTCAGACCTACAAAAGTCAACATATAAACATATATTAAAAAATATACATGTATGTTGAATGCTGCTAAGTGCTCGTGCTTTGGCAAGACATAACTGAAAAAATATGGACACTCATAATTCAGAAAATATACGTCAAACATGATGCCTGTAATATCTATTCATATAGCTACAAATATCAATTCTCTCTCCCACTTATGTCCTTGAGTCCGCATGCCTCCTTAACCACCAACTCTTTAAAAAGACAAAGCAACATCTAGCATCATCGTCTCTTCAAAGGTATGTCATCCCACCATACCATTGCTTGGCATGTTTTCTAGGCTTTAGAAAATCTATGAAAATGTCCTCACATACTCCAAGAGATGATGGCGTATTATATATCTGATTGGAAAATGAGATGGTTATCACTACCTCAGAGAGATAACGGTGAATTGAATTTCTTATTTGTGCTTAATGAAAGATGCATATTTTGCTATGGCAAGTTTACCTCCCCTTTTCTTCAACCTCAACAAAGATGTTGGCTTTTTTCCAGAAGAAATATAAATATCTCAGTCATGAAATTTCTTCCAATTAATTGTGGTGTTCCCACTTGTTTCTACCAAGTAATAACACCCATATAAAAATTCTAATAAGATAACTTTGTGTTGCTATGGAGTAGAAAAGGACTTGAAACTATGGTAGTTAAACAAACATTCTCTCAAGACCTCCACACACTGAGATAACTTTCTCTCTGCCAGATGCCTTCCCTCCTCTCAACTGAGTGCATGACTTTGACTTCCCAACAAACTTGCATTTGGAAATGGTGGTGAAGTTGCGAGTCCGAGTTACTCATCTCTGGCCATGCTATCTAATGTGATCCTCCCTTAAGTGATTTTTTCTCATGAAGAAAAAGAGAAATGGCATGAACATAAAATTTCATTACTTTCTAATAACTTCAAATAGACATAATTATCTCCATGACCATTTACACTAAGGGTCTTTAGGAGCAGCAAAGGTACACCATAGCACAAGACTATTTACATACAAATAATTTCAAGGAGACATGATTATCTACAAGAGCGTTTACCACAAATGGTATTGAAGATTGATCAAGATACATCATAGCATAGATTTGTTTTAGTGTGATGATAACATATTCACCATCATGCCAAATTAAAAATTTATCCACTCTTGTACCATTGAAATTTTGGTAGTTCATACTGTACTTACCAAGAGCAGGTTGACATAAGAAGACATCCACGATGGGGAAAACATCATGCGCTTTGCATAGCTGAGAATGCCATTTTCACCATCAGAAATCTTCTGTAACCTATTAAATGTGGTGCTTCCTACATAGGTTGAAGAAAAATAGATAGATACATATATTGACATGGTGGATGAATAAATCATCAAGCATATTACTTTGCAACAATTATTGTAGAAAACAGTACATGCAAATCCTGATGATACACCTTTTTTAGAATCATGGTACACTGATGTTTTAAGCATGAATAGTATTTTACCCTTGTGCTCAGACTACCCTATCCAACTATAAGGCAGCCAACATTTGTAGTGAAAATAATTTAAGTTACATTTGATTAGAATGTACTGGACAACATGGTAAGCACGAATACTCTTGAATGCGTAATTCATTTTGTTGGCAAATCATATTTATTAGAAGCTTATTAATAATATACATCAAGAAACTATTCACTATTTAGCTGAATAAAGGATAACCTCAGTCCTCAGTATACAACAATTCCATTCTACACATGTGGATGTATTGTTCAAGTGTTCACAATAACACTGAATTTATATATTGCAAAAAATTCAGCGGTGATATGAACGTCTTAGAGAAAAATTTAAAATAATGTCAAGATAAATTCTTGGACCTAAGTACATGGGAGTACAGAACTCAGAAAATGTAAGATTATTCCTTATCCTAGTCCTAAATAAGAGGATGAGGATACCACATATCCGACAATGCTTTCCTCCAATGTCTTCAGCTTTCTTGCACACTACTCAGAACTGCACAACAAATTTTTATAAGATGGTGATAATGCAACCTGGCTACATGAGACTCAAGTGATTTTTTGTCTGCATCGAGGATAATAAACAAGGAAAAACATTACACAGTTCTCTGAAATTGGTTAGGACCAGAAAAGGAAGTCAAGGCCAACTACACCATCATCTTGCAAGTATTAGCAACATCTTGCTTACGCTTGGTCATTTTACCATAGGTTAGAAAATAGTAATCAATGTGTAGACTAATAATTGTCACACAATAGTAAAGTAAGATTAGTTCTTTCCATCTCCAGCTTAGCGACAAGCACCATAACAATAAGCATATTATGCAACGATAAAAATCAGCAAGCAGTTGTCGTATTGCCGCCCTTCTTGTCAGGGTGGGTGAAGGGGCTTGTAATGTGTCCCATGGCACGAGCATCAAGCATGGCCCTGGGCCATCATGTAGACAACCAGCAAAGTTTCCCATCACTTGACACCAGATGATTTCTTTTACCATGTGGACAAATATTTACCTGATGAGCACTTGAAGAAGGAAAAATAGTCCTTCATTCCTATGAGCCAATAAGTAGATCGTCATATCCTTCTTTTTGCACATGCACGCCCTCTTATTGTAGAGATGGTGCGGGTAACAAAAATGTTTTGCCTCTTGGTGCTATGCATTGTGAGGAACCTCCAGCAACAACGATTCCTAATCAGAATCCTTCCCTAGAGGGGCATCGAGGATGATATTTGATATGGTGGGTAATATGAACAGGTTAAGTTATCCCGCTCCTCCTTGAGTGGGATTGCCAGGTTATGCCAGAAATGAGTTTTTTTTAACTAAGAAGAAGCTTGCTTAGGTCTCCTCTCGATTATGCATCTTCATGAAAAAAACAAAATTACAAGAAATCTCCATGTTACATGAAATAAGCCAAAGAAAGAAACTGAAAAAAATCTAGAAAAATATATGTGTAGTGCAGAACCAGAGGAACCAACCAAGCTAGATGACTTGTGAAGCTTTGAGAGACTTCATGGGTGGACCTAGGTAGGCCCTTTGGTAGGGGGATAAGTGGGGGTGGGCTTTGATTAATGTGACTAATGAAACAAGCAATTGATGTTTCTGCAAATGAATGTGCCACGACACTCTGTTTTTCTCCAAGTCCAGTGCCTTTTTTGATTTTTTGGATCCCTTCTTCTTCAAGTCCTGCTCCTTTGTTCCTTGTACTCCTAGCTCAAGTAGTCCAAAAAAACATTACTCTAAATATATATATTGGTTATCATGTAAGTCAAGTATGTGATATCTCCAGAAACATAAACTGGCTAGTTCAGTTTTTAGAAGTCATTTATCACCTGTATTATGTTCAAATTACTTGTGTCCTAGTGTGCTAGTGAAAAAATATGTTAAATTTGAATAAAGTGCAAAAAATGGCATTCAGGCTTACAAACCTACATTGAGCCGATCCTCTGCTCAGTCGTCCATTGCCGATGATGGCTACCTTGTCACCATGCTACCCTTCCCTGCTGACCACGTGATATGACATTTGTTGTTGCACGCTAGATTTCAGTACTTCAAAATATGGAGGCACCTGCAGTCCTACAAATGCACAGATAAAAATTATCAATATGTATATATGAAACATAGAAATGCTTCATGATGTAAGAAGAGATCAACAGAGAAATGCACGTTGTTGTTAGGTGCAATGATGATATTTAGGAACTTTCTTTCATCTGCACCAGAAACGACTTTCATAATGACATCAAGCAGGCCATGATAGAATATCAATAAATTGTTATCTATATTACACATCAGTGCATAGTTACACAAGTTTATAAAGCAGCAAACCAGATGCGAAAAAATCATAGATGAGAAACCAATCTACCAAACACCAATATCGAACTACCGATTTCATATTCCATTTTAATGCCATTGATGCTACATTTGTATTAATATTTCAACATATTTAAAGGACATTTTGTGCTTTAGGACTAACTGTTGCGAGAATAGAAGAGCTTACACCCTACAATTACGTTCAACGAAGCAAAATAATGGTTGATTGAGCAAAATGTCACTTCCAATTATGGTCTCACCAGCATACAAGTTTCCTATTCCAAGATTAGTACCAATTTTGAAATAATAAAAAATTGTTGGGATCACAACAAAGTAAATTATGAAAAAAAAATCAGTGTCTAGCTTTTAATTAGTCGACTGCGAAAGCACCTGGTTGAGCTTCCATAATACCTGAACGAAGGACCTCTCAGTTCACGAGATAGAGAAACTATACATTGACTGGAATAAAACAACACAAGCATTATTTCTTGACAGGACCAATATTCTCTATGTCATCTTCACTTTTTTCAAATTCTTAATTTAATTACTTGGTCAATGAAAAAAGCCTCATATTTGTAAGCCATTGGAGCTTGGCAAATTAAAGAGGCATTCATCATAACAGAACACACTGATTCAAACAAAAAATTAGCATATCTACATTGTAGCTATTTTATCATTCCAAGTAACAAAGTAGCTTCCTTGATAAATGCAACAAAACTAAAAAAGAGACTGGTGAAAGTCATCTTGGTTTAACTTAAATTAGAAATAGCTGCATGAAAGTATCTTTTGATTGGCTCAGACAGGGAAAATATTAATAGTCCAAAAAAATTGTAAGAAAGATGTTGTTACCTTTAACTGGTCCAAGACAACTGACATAAAAAAGGGCCATCATGATGCAGGCCTTTGTAATCTACTGACTCAATCCATTATAAGGGTAAATTAATTTCTAAGACATATAGTACCATTATTGGTGTTAATGGTCTTATTATTATAATGCTAGATATCTAAACTAGCAAAAATCGGCTTTGCTACTCAGCATTCAGTCATTCATGCAATTGGGGCTGAATTTAATATGTCAGTGATTCCAATTCTTTTACATAATGGTTCAGACAAACATCTCCATTTGTGATAATTTGGAAGAAATTTGTTGAATCTCCCAAAAAAGACCAAAGAACAATGAACAAAAAATGGGCTACAGTCATTAGAAAGTCACAGCAATATTGTAAAAATAGTTGATCCAGCGGGCCATCAAGCCTTACATCTATTTGGAGCTCGTCAAGCAGATGGCTTTGTTCCATGGCATGGACGAGATGATCCTGTACATCATTTGCGCCCCTGATATTCTGCAGCATGAGAAAGTGATCAAGAGGGTGACTGGTGTAGTGTATGGTGTTCATCTTGCAAGGAAACCGAGGAGCATGTAGCTGCTGACCAAGAGCATGGTGCCAACGTGAGTGCTGGAATTCAGGAACTTACTCGATAACGAGCTGCTGTTGTGGTGCCTGCAGTGGCCATTCATGGGACGGCTTCGTCCATGGGGATCAGTGGCGGCGGCCCCAGGGATCCGCGGTGGCAGCGGCGTGTGGAGTGCAGCGAATCTAGACAGGCACGACCTGCCTAGAGTCCTAACCTGCCCTGAGGTTCCGCGATGGCGCCGTCGATGGCGGCGGCGGAGGCAGGAAACCCTAGACAAAAGATTGAGGAAGTTCGCTCGACAGCTGCGATCCTGTAACTCGGCTCGGCGGCGGCGATCCCATACCTCATGCTCGGCGGCTGTGATCCTGTACCTCGGCTCAGCGGCAGTGAACCCGTACCTTGTCCGCGGTGAGATTGTATGGTGGATGCGATCGATGGGAGCGGTGTTGTATGGTTTTTTCGGTTTCGTGCATGGTGATATGGGTTTTTTGTGTGTGCGAGAGGGGGCAGATGAAAAAAACCAGGCGAAAATACAAGACGAAAGTGGGGGACAAAAAAATCAGTGGAGGCTATTGATGTCGCTTGAACTACGTCGGTATTTCCCCAAAGAGGATGGGATGATGTAGCACAGCTATGGTAGGTATTTGCCTCAGTTATGAAACCAAGGTATCAATCCAGTAGGAGAACCAAGCAACACTATGTAGACGGTACCTGCACACAAAGAAGAAATACTTGCAACTCGACGCTTATGAGGGGTTGTCAATCCCTCTACGGGTAACGATGTCAGAAATTGTCAAGTTGACGGGATAAAATTTGTGTAGATTGGATAAATAGATCTCGATAAAATGCGAAATAAAATAAATAATAAAAAAGTGCAGCAAGGTATTTTTGGGTTTTTGGAATAATAGATCTGAAAACAAAAGCAAATAAAATTAGATCTCAAAGCAAATATGATAAAGAATAGACCCGGGGGCCATAGATTTCACTAGTGGCTTCTCTCGAGAAAATAGCATATGGTGGGTAAACAAATTACTATTGGGCAATTGATAGAAGATCGAATAATTATGACGATATCTAGGCAATGATCATTATATAGGCATCACGTCCAAGATTAATAGACCGGCTCCTGCCTGGATCTACTACTATTACTCCACACACCGACCGCTATCCAGCATGCATCTAGTGTATTAAGTTAATGGAGAAACGGAGTAATGCAATAAGAACGATGACATGATGTAGACGAGATCTATTCATGTAAGAATAGCCCCCATCTTGTTATCCTTAATAGCAACGATACATGCGTGTCTTGCTGCCCCTTCTGTCACTGGGAAAGAACACCGTAGGATCGAACCCATCACAAAGCACCTCTTCCCATGGCAAGAAAAATCGATCTAGTTGGCCTAACTAAACCAAAGATTCGAAGAAGAAATACGAGGCTATAAGTAATCATGCATATAAGAGATCAAAGAAACTCAAATAAATTTCATGGATATAGATCTAATCATAAACTCAAAGTTCATCGGATCCCAACAAACACACCGCAAAAAAGAGTTACATCAAATAGATCTCCAAGAGACCATTGTATTGAGAATCAAAAGAGAGAGAGAGATAGAGAGGAAGCCATCTAGCTACTGCCTACGGACCCGTAGGTCTATGATGAACTACTCACGCATCATCGGAGAGGCACCAATGAGGGTGATCAACCCCTCCGTGATGGTGTTAGATTGGATCTCGTGGTTCTGGAACTTGCGGTAGCTGGAATTTTGTTTCGTCGACTCTCCTAGGGTTTCTGGAATATTTGGGTATTTATAGGGTGAAGAGGCAGTGCGGGAGGCCACCGAGGGGGGCACAACCCCCCTGGGCGCGCCTGGGCCTCCTAGCATGCTTTGGTGGGTTGTGCCCACCTCGGGCCTCCCCTCTGGTACTTCTTTGGCCTACTGGGTGTCTTCTGGTCCAAAAAAAATCTCCAAAAAGTTTCGCTGCATTTGGACTCCGTTTGGCACTGATATTCTGTGAAGTAAAAAACAAGCAAAAAACAACAACTGTCACTGGGCACTATGTCAATAGGTTAGTCGCAAAAAAATGATATAAAGTTGCTATAAAATGATTGTAAAACATCCAAGAATAATAATACAACAGCATGGAACAAGAAAAAATTATAGATACATTGGAGATGTATCAGCATCCCCAAGCTTAATTCCTACTCGTCCTCGAGTAGGTAAATTATAAAAACATAATTTTTGATGTGGAATGCTGCCTAACATGTTCATCTCATATTCTTTTCTTTTGTAGCATGGACATTTGGACTTTTATATGGTTCAAAGCAATAGTCTAGTTTTGACATGATGATTTCAATACTCAAGCATATCAACAAGCAACCATGTATTTCAAAATATCAACAGTAAAGAAAGTTATCCCTAGCCCATTATGCTCAATTATTGATCCATTCATCAAACACACTCGCATATTAGCTACATCCAATGCTCAAGTATGATCATAGTGCCCCTTAGTTGGTGCTTTATAAGAGAAGATGGAGAATCAAATAAAAAAAATCATAAAGTAAATAGATAGACCCTTCGTAGAGGGAAGTAGGGATTTGTAGAGGTGCTAGAGCTCAAAGCTTAAATTGAGAGATAATTTTTTTTGAGAGGCATACTTTTCCCGTCAACGAAAATGACCGAGTAATTCCCAACACTTTCCATGCTAGATATATCATATGCGGTTCCCAAACAGAAAATAAAGTTTATTCCTTTTTCCACCATTCTTTCACATTCCATGGCTAGCCGTATCCACGGGTACCGTCCATACCAACACTTCCAAGGAATTTATTATTTAACAACATAAAGTAAATTTCTTTTTCATTTCGGGACTGGGCATCCCTATTACTGCCATACTTTCGTGCAATGACAAGTGAATAAACACTCATCTTGAGAATAACACATTTAGCATGAAAAGTATTGGCCACCCCCTGCCGCTTCATGAGCGGTACGAGCACACAAAAAGGAAATTCATTTTGAAAATTAGAGATGGCACATACAAATTTGCTTAGAACGGCAAAGAAATACCACATATAGGTAGGTATGGTGGACTCATGGGGCAAGACTGGGTTTAAAGATTTTGGATGCACAAGTAGTATTTCTACTTAGTACAAGTGGAGGCTAGCAAATAGATTGAGAAGCAACCAACCAAGAAACGAAAAATCACATAAGCGAGCATTAAGCATAAGTAACACCGAATAATGCACCACAAGTAGGATATAATTTCATTGCACAACTATTGACTTTCGTACTTGCATAGGGAATCACAAACCTTAACACCAATATTCTTACTAAAGCATAATTACTCACCAACATGACGCACATATTACTATCATCATATCTCAAAACTATTACAAAGAATCAAGTTTATTTTGTCCAACAATCTTCATGAAAGTTTTATTATACCCCTCTTGAATATCTATCACTTTTGGACTAGTTTCATATATTTCAATCGCTTTTGACAAGCTCAAATAAATCTAAGTGAAGAACATGAGCATAAATTTTTTTTTTCTCTCAAAATAATATAAGTGAAGCATGAGAGAATTTCTTCAACAATTCACTAACTCTCAAATAAATCTAAGTGAAGCATGAGAGCATTTATGCAAAAAATATTAAAGCACACCATGCCTCAAAAAGATATAAGTGAAGCACTAGAGCAATTCCATAGCTCAAAAAATTGAAGTGAAGCATAAATTGCATCTCTAACAAATCATAGCATAATTTTGGCTCTCTCAAAATAGGTGTGTCCAGCAAGGATACTTGTGAAAAACTAAAAAGCAAAACAAGCAAAGACTCATATAACACAAGACGCTCCAAGTAAAACTCATGATATGTGACGAATAAAAATATAGCTCCAAGTAAAATACCAGTGGTCGTTAGAAGAAAGAGTGGATGCCTTCCGGGGCGTACCCAAGCTTAGTTGCTTGGTTCTCCTTGAATATTAACTTGGGGAGCCATGGGGCATCCCCAAGCTTAGCCTCTTTTCACTCTTTATTCCGTCATCCATCGTGATCTCACACAAAACTTGAAAACTTCAATCACACAAATCTTAACAAAACCTTCGTGAGATCCGTTAGTATAATAAAACCAATCTTTACATTAAGTACTGTTGCAAGTATTCTAACTTTACCATCGCTTATACCCCCCCCCCCCCCGATACAATCCATAGATTCATCAAAATAAGCACACATTGCAAAGAAAAAAGAATCTGTCAAAAACAGAACAGTCTGTAAATATGCGAATTGTTCTCATACTTCTGTAACTCCAAAATTTTTAAAAAATTAGGACATCAGAGGAAATTTGTATATCAATCTTGTGTAAAATATTCAGAATTTTTCTTCGCTTCTGTAAATTTAAACAATTCTGTTACTGGAAACAAAAGTTTCTGTTTTTCAACAGGATTAAATCAACTATCACCAAAGCCATCTCAAAGGCTTTACTTGGCACAAATACTAATTAAAACATAAAAAACACAATCATAATAGAGGCATAATTGTGCAAACACTCAAGAACTGAAAGAAAAGGTAAAAATAAATTTTATTCATTGGGTTGCCTCCCAACAAGCGCTATCATTTAATGCCCCTAGCTAGGCATAATGCGTAGATTCAAGTATTGTCATCTTTAGTTTCCAATTCCTCAATCACACAACTAATATTCTTCAAAGATTTAGCATATAGATTTTCAATAACAATACTCCTAGGAATGAGATTGAAAAATTCTTTCTTGCAAGTAGGATTTCTCACAACTTCAACAAAGTCCGGGTGAATACTAATCATCTTAAGATCTTCTTTGCTATTATTAGAAGTTACACCCTTGTTCTTAGTGACTTGAGTAATCTTGCCAATTTTTATGAGAGTTTTTTCAATAGTATTAGCAGAAGCAAAAGCCGAGCTTAAATTACTAAAAAATTCCTCCAACTTATCAATCTGAGAAGGACTTTCTTCAATTCTTTTGTTAATTACGGTTCCCTTCTCCTTTAGCAACTTAAAAACCTCTCCCGCTTTTGACCCAATTTTATTAGCAAGATTATGAATTTTTTATCTAAGTTTTCAATATGTTCTTCGGTAAGAATTTTCTTTTCAATAGCATCAAGCCTTTGCATAACATGCTCAAATGTTAAAACAGTTTCATTGATAGTGAGAGGTGGTGAACCCACTAGATTTCCCATGGCATTAAAAGCATCCAAAGATGGACACATCAAGAAATTCCCACTGGTAATCGTATCAAGGACGAATCTATAACAGGTGGTAATGCCCACATAAAAACTGCAAAGAAGAACAACTGTAGCACTACAAAAAATATACTTCCGTGATGATACGTGTTTGTCACAGTAGGTCACGTTTTCTGTCATGCATGTACATCCATGACAATTTTATGATAGAATCAAGATAGTCATACATGTGCTATCGTAGATGTGTTCCATGACAATACCAAAATTATCATCACGGAAGTGTCCACTTCTGTGACGATAAATGGTGCGTCATAAAAGTGTTTTCATCAAGGGTAACCAACACGTGGCATCCACCGTAACGGGTCGCTGTTAAGCTATCGGGTTCCGGTTTGGATCCGATAACCCGTTAACAGCCCCAACCAATGGGGATTTTCCATGTGTAAAATTCTCATTCGCCGGATGATCCACGTGTCAGCTCATCATTAAGACAGATGTCATCCCTACAATGGACGGAAGACGCCTATGATATGTCGACACATGGCACAGCCCAACAGTGGCCCATTTAAGGTAAAAAGGCCGGCCCAGCTAATGGCCCACCATATTTTTTCAGACACTAGTGGGCCGGCCCGTTAAAAGCCTGCCATGTTTTGGGTCAAATTAAGGCCCATATCAGATCTGGCCCGTTAACAGCCCACTGTTCTTTTGGGCCCATTCTAAGCCGGGTTTGTATTTCAGCCCGTTAAATGCCCGTTTACCAGTTCGGCCCGATAATAGTTTCAGCCTGTTAGCGGCCTGTTGTACATCTGGGCTATTGTCAGCCCGGTTTCACTTTAGGCCATTTAACGGCCCATGCTGAAACTGGGCTATTTCTTGTCCGAAGTGACTTTAGGCATCTTAACGGCCCGTAGTCTTCATGGATAAATTTCAGCCCAACGTGCCTATCAGCCTGTTAATGGCCCGTGTAACAGTTGGGCCTAATTAATGCCCGCGTTGAATCTGGCCTGCTTACAGCCCATCTGTTAATGGCCCGTGACATAGTTGGGCCTACGGCCCGTGTTGATACCGGCCTGCTTAAAGCCCATAATTTTATTGGGCCAAACAGGGCCCGAGATATATTTTGGTCTGTTAACGGCTTGTTTTCTATTTGGGGCAAACATGGGCCTAAGATAGTTTCGGACTGTGTTGGCCCGTGAATTTTTCGGCTCAAAGCTAGCCCAATCTAGTTTTTAGCCTGTTAAAAGCCCATGGTATTCTCTGCCCCAGCTAGCCAAAACTTTACGCGGCCTGTTAAAGGCGGAAAACTACTATACATTTAGACCTGCTAATGGCCCAAGATGATTATAGGCCCATGTTTCGGCCCATATATAGCATAGCGAGTTACGGGCCGGCCTAAAGACTGACAACATTGAGATGCATTGAAGCTTCCGGCCTAAATAACAGCATACGGACTGAGAATAAACCTAGACTATATAATAAAAAAATTACGGCATATTACATCCACTGGGCATCAATGTTCGCCACCGGTGATAATAAAGTGCAACGAGACCGTAGATTACATACACTGGGCATCAAAGGTCACCACCAGTGCATATAAACGCGCCAATAAAAGAATATACAAAACTGAGAGCACTTCAAAAGGCATTACGCCTGGCCTGGAGGTGCACCGCAACCAGCAGAACAAGCTGATGAGACCTCATTTGTGTCAACGATAGATGCTCTAACCCTAGCTGTATAGCACGAAAGGCCACAAGGCTGTCCTCTGAGGTCTTCATTGCATCATTGACATCAAGTCGGAGCTGAGCTAAAGCAAGCCTTTCCGCTTTAAGTTGAGACTGAAGAAGTTGAACTGATTGAGGCAGCAACTGCATAGAGGTTGTCTCACAGCTATTGGTGAGTAGCTTCAACTCACTATCTTCATCAAGACATGACCTTGGGGTCATCTCGCTCTCTTCAAGATTTTTTGGCTCACTATCTTCCCTAAAGTTCTGCCTGGCATAAGAGATATGACTCTGAAAGAAAAACAAGCAGACACGTAACAGGTTTCACAATTATATAAGCAATTAAATGGATCTATTCTGCATAAGGAACATGTTTTTACAACTACAATTTAAAACTGGTAGTTGTTGCAAACAGCAATCAGATGTAAACACCAAAGTAAACAGCAGTGGAGGAAATGATGCCTATCCAAATCTATACTAGAACAAAGTTTGGAGGCTTGAGAAGGATGAACTTACATTACATGTTAACACGGGCTGTACAAAGCCCTTATCCATGTCGATGGAAGGATAATTCAAGAAATTACCCAAAGAAACTTCTTTATAAGCGTTGCCTTTATTCTACATTTTGTAAAGAGTAAATATAGATCAAATAATATTGGAAGAAATAGAGGATAATGAAGCTCAAGTGCAGAGTGATGATACATAATCAAATAGCTATTAATTAAGTATAGCGTTACAAGGCAAAAGGTACTGACAAGAGGAATGCAGACATCAACATGGGAAGTGGCATTGGCTTTATTCAACATTTTGGTAAGAGTAAATGTAGATCTGATAATTTGGAGAAAGTGGAGGGCAGGGAAGATAAGATGTAGAGTAATGCTAGATAATCAACTATCTCGCAATGCAAGTATAGTAATACTACCACCGTCTGTATTACTTGTCGCTCAAATGGATGTATCTAGCACTATTAAGTTCTAAATACATCCAATTGAGCAACAATTAATTTGATACAGAGGGAGTACATGACAACAGGTACTTACATGAGCAATCCAGAACTTCATAACCATTGTGTTAATTCTACATTTATGTAAGAGTAAATATAGATCTTATAATTTCGAGCAAAGGGAGGATAAGGAAGCAAACATTAACAGTGATGCTACATAATCAAACAGCAATGAGTGTAAGTATGCTAACAAAGGGCAAGAGGTACTGACAAGAGCAATGCAGTTCCTAGTATTGTTGTGAGATCCTATGATCCTTTGAGAAAGGAGATTCATCTGAAATTAGTTTTCATACAAGAGAGAAGGTAAGGCACATGCAGAAATGTAGGAGTTCAAATTTTGAATTGATATCATAGACAGTACCTGACGCTAGGCTCTCTGCAGTTCTAATAGGGGTTTGGCCAGTGGAGTAGGGGTAAAGTGTGGTACAGTTGGGCCTGTCATTTATGTGGCTGCTGATCTATCTGATTTAACAGGTATCACTACCTTTTCCACATACCTAGTTTGTACTCCTTGAGGATCTGCGCTCACCCTCTTCCTTTTGGACATCTATTACGAAAGAACAACATTTGACTGGAAAAACATAGTATGATGACACATGGAATAGGTACAGAAAATGGATAGGTATGGCATATACTCATATACGATGCTTAAACTAAGCTGATGGTGGTGTAACAAAGTAGAAGTAATGCAAGAGGTCATATGCAAAATATGTGTGACCAATACAACCTTGCCAAGTTAGAGCAAGCACCTTGATGGGTGAATAAGATAGGCCATCCTCCCCATGCCAAGTTTGTTAGCCAGTGGATTGTTCCGCAATATTCCTCTAGTGCGCCCATGCTCATATTCATTTTGATCATGTTCAACACCTGACATGCATGAAAACATAAAAATAAGTGAGATTATCTTTGTAATGCAGAAGTGATTCTAATCCAATACTGCCTCCCTGTAAACCCCTTTGTGCGATCTCTGCAATTCTTCTGAGATATGCCATGCATGCTGTAATTTGGTGTGTGCATTAATATAATGTGGCCTACTACTCAAAATATGAGAGCTCCAGAAGTGATGATACTTCGCAGATGACAACTTCAACATATAGTAAAGAAGAACAAGTCGACCTGACCTAACAGATTCAAAATATACTAAGGGAGAACAACTCGACCTGACCAGTCGACCGCAAATGTCTCTGCTACTCTTCCCAATAAGGAACATACTTATTAAAGAAGAAGAGAAGAGGATCATGTTAAAGAAGAGCAGAAGAGCAAGCAGATTGAAGATATTACAAGTCTTTCTATACAATGTCTGTTGCCCACCCATGATGAACCAGAGCGCACAGAGAAATACAATTCCTTCTGGTCTCTCCATATGTGGCTCACATGCATTTCGAAACTAAAGTAGGAACATTTAGCTGACCAATTAAACATGTCTCAGTTTTACAAATATCAGCATAATATCAAATTCAAATTTGTACAACTAAGATTGTTTAGCTTGATGGGTGGAGCAGTGCTATTAAGACACGAATCATGTAGGTTGATCGTGGTCATCATAAAATGGGGAAACATAAGCATGATGAGTATAGTGTTGACCGGGGCAGTGGCATGGCAGATCTGAAGCTGCAAACTGCGCAAAGGGTACTTAGCAACCCATGTTTGCTTTGAAATAACAACTAAGATTTGGTATGGACAAGAAAGTACAGTCAACAAGTGACAAAGAAATGCAATTCCTGCTGCCTCTCTATATGTTGCAACATGCATTTGGAAACTCAAGTGGGACCTTTAGCTAACCAATGAAATGTGTCTATTAACTAATATCAGTATCATATCACAGTCATATTTGAACAACTAAGCTTTGGAATTATGAGTGTTGTGTTGTTTAGCTTGAAGGGTGGAGTACTACTAGTACAACAGAAAGCACCTACGCAGATCATAGTAGTGTAGATAAAAGGGGAAAACCCTAAGCATCACGGGTAAAATCAAGAAGGTGAAACTAGCTGGAACATATGGGCTTGTATTGCCGGTACAGCTAGAAAGGCTTCGGAAAGGCTTCGGCCCCAAAAGGGGCAGCTCTATTCAACTGAAGGCACAATACTATTACTATCAGTCTAGAATCTCAAAGACGACATAGCTCCCAGCATTTCCCGGACATTATGGCAGACCATCTAGAATAGTTGAAAGGATCCATCTGAAGTGACCCAATAGACCTATCGACTGCAAATGTCCCTGCTCCACTTCCTGACAAGGAACATATTGTACTACTCCCTCCGTTCCTAAATATAAGTCGCTTATAGATTCGAATGCGGACTACATACAGAGCAAAATGAGTGAATGTACACTCTAAAATATGTCTATATACAGCCATATGTAGTTCCTATTGGAATATCTAAAAAGACATGTTTTACCGAAAAAGTATTTTGCCCTGCTTTATAAATAAAGCAACGATGAACAACACCCGGTCCAAACGCAAGCCACCACAACACATGCACGCACCCAAGGCAGTTTAGGAACGGAGGAAGTAATATACTTATTAAGAAGAATAGAAGAGGAACATGATAACAAGAGCAAGCAGATTTTAGATAATACAATGTGTGTTGCCCACCCATGATGAACCAGAGTGCACAGAGAAATACTATTCCTTCCCGTCTCTCCATATGTGGCCCACATGCATTTGGAAACTAAAGTAGGAACATTTAGCTGACCAATTAAACCCGTCTTAGTTTTACTAATATCAGCATCATATCAGATTCAATTTGTACAACTAAGCTTGTTTAGCTTGATGGGTGGAACAATGCTATTACAACACGAACCACGTAGGATGATCGTGGTCATCATAAAATGGGGAAATCGTAAGCATGATGAGTATAGTGTTGACCGTGGCAGTGGAATGGCGCAGATCTGAAGCTAGAAACCGCGCAAAGTGTACTTAGCAACCGATGTTTGCTTTGAAATAACAACTAAGATTTGGTATGGACAAGAAAGTACAGTCAACAAGTGACAAAGAAATGTAATTCCTGCTGTCTCTCTATATGTCGCAACATGCATTTGGAAACTCAAGTGGGACCTTTAGCTAACCAATTAAATGTGTCTGTTAACTAATATCAGTATCATATCACAATCATATTTGAACTACTAAGCTTTGGAATTATGAGTGTTGTGTTGTTTAGCTTGATGGCTGGATTACTGCTAGTATGACAGAAAGCACCTACGCAGATCATAGTAGGGTAGATAAAAGGGAAAAACCCTAAGCATCAAGAGTAAAATCAGGAAAGTGGAACTAGCTGGACCATACGGGCTTGTATTGCCGGTACGGCAAGAAAGGGTTTGGAAAGGCTTCGGCCCCAAAAGCGGCAGCTCTATTCAACTGAAGGCACAATACTGTTACTATTAGTCTGGACTGTCAAAGACAACATAGCTCCCAGCATTTCCCGGATATTATGGCAGACCATCTAGAATCGTTGAAAGCATCCATCTGAAGCGACCCAATAGACCTGTCGACTGCAAATGTCCCTGCTCCACTTTCCGACAAGGAACATACTGTACTACTCCCTCCGTTCTTAAATATAAACCTCTTACAGATTCGAATGCGGACTACATACGAAGCAAAATTAGTGAATGTACACTCTAAAATATGTCTATATACATCCGTATGTAGTTCTTATTGGAATATCTAAAAAGTCTTATGTTTTACCGAAAAAGGCTTTCGGCCCGCTTTATAAATAAAGCAACGATGAACAACAACCGGTACAAACGTACGCCACCACAACACACGCTGGCACCCAATGCAGTTTAGGAACGAAGGAAGTAATATACTTATTAAGAAGAACAAAAGAGGAACATGATAACAAAGAGTAAGCAGATTTAGATAATACAATGTGTGTTGCCCACCCATGATGAACCAGAGCGCACAAAGAAATGCAAATCCCTGTTGTCTCTCTATATGTGGCGCACATGCTTTTCGAAACGAATATAGGAACATTAGCTGACCAATTAAACATTCTCTATTTGAGTAATATGCGCATCATATCAGATTCGTATTTCAACAACTATGCTTTGGAATTATGAGTGGCATGTGTGTTTCGCTTGATGGGTTGAGGTCTTGAGGAGTAGTGCTAGCACGGCACGAAGCACCTACGATGATGGTAGTGAATATAAAGGGGGGAAACCGTAAGCTTTACGAGTATAGTGACCATGCCATGGCGGATCTTAAGGTGCAAACCGAACAAAGGTTACTTCGCAACCAATGTTTGCTTTCAACTAGCCACTACAATTTGGTATGGACAAGAAAAGTACATTAAAGAAGTTACGATCTATTTTCCGGGTGAGATCAATAACTTAAGCAGATATGAAAGAGTACCACCTCTCTTGTGACACCGTGTAGGCCCCTGCTAATACGTTGAGGGTGTTGCGGGTGCGATGGCTGTCGGTGGTGCGGAAGAAGACTTGAGACGGCAGACGACCGGGTCGGGAGATAAGTTATGTTGTCATGGACGAGGTGGTCGTAGGAGCGGAAACAGCAAGGTGGACTACGACACCGATGAAGCAAGAGGACGCGATGAAAGGATCCTGGTCCGGTGCCGTGGATGAGAGACGTCCATCTCTTGTAGTGGACAACGGGGTAGGGGTAGCGGCTCCGGTAAGGTGGAGGATGGGGTGGCGGACGGAGAAGGCTGGACGGATTGGGGAGGTTGTTGTGGCGCCAACGGTGTATGAATGGGGAAATGGAGGGGAAGGCGAAGGGGATCTCAAACTTTGGGACACGCTTGTCTGAAATGTGGGAAAGTTACGAACTTAGCCCCCGTTTAAAATTTTGGACATCATGTCAGTTGGGGATAGGACGGTAATCTCGCATCTCCCCAATATTTGCCGATAGCGATTTCGGGCGAGGAGAGGGTCTTTTGCCGCCCACGGTTGATGCCCACGGTGTATGAATGGGGCTGATAGGTAGGGCGGTTGTGTCACGTCTGAGGGAAGTTACACACCTGCCCCTATTTAAAATATTTGCCTACATCGATTTCGGACGAGGAGAGTTTGTTTTGCTGCCCACGTGTATGAATGAGAAAATTGAGGGAGAGAGACATGTCTTTCGGACAACTTTGAATCAAATTTGTGTTTGCCACCCACCGTGTCTGAATGGGGAGACATGCGGTCATGTCACGTTTGATTGAAGTTACTAGTCTACCCCTATCGACAGCAGTGGAAATCGGGTCGATTAGGATGTGAAGTGTCGAGGGTAGATAGTAATTTCCATCTCGCAAAAACTGGCTTCGGGCAGCCGACAAATGATAGTGGGTGTTTTGCCGCTTGGTTCAAAATTTGGGAGAATTAGCATTCACGTTTACCCTGGGCCCTGGCAACTAAATTCTAATCCAATTTGTATTTGATTACGAATATCTATACGTCATTCTATGTTTTGTTATTTATTTCTTCAAAACCACGATAAAGATTTATTCCACCTTTCTATATGAATATGATTTAGAAAGGCCGTGATCTTCGAATTCAGTAGGTTGGATACACTTTGAGTCAAACAGTTATTTCATCCAATACAATATGCTCACACGAAAAATAGTTCACCTTATGTCAATCATACAAGTACTGAGGATTACCTCACCTAAAAAAATTAGATCATTACAACACATGGACAACAAAGGGGGTCTTACAACAAAATCCATTCAGAGACATGACACAACATGCAAGTATACTAATCTAATGACAATTTCAACTGGTATCTAAAGAAGAACTGGGATTACCCTGGGCTTCAGATAGATGAAGCAGCAGGACCTCCTCTGTCTTCAAATGCAACATTCTTACTTCCTCCAATTCTTGGGTTGCTTGCATAATGCGTGCAGCTAATTGCATAATTTCCAGCCTCAAGATCAAGATTACCTCATTCATGGCAGCCACACCATCTCTTTCTTCCTCTAGTAGAGCCTCAAGAACTACAATATCTGTGCTTAGACTGCTCTCCAGCGGTGTTGCCTCTGAACTACTACCATCTGGTAACATGGCTGGCGCACTGCTTCCACAAATAGATTCTGGTGTTGTACATTGTGTCCTAGTGTGAACGGCATCATGAAAGCTTTCCGCTGGACATAAGTAAGAGATAGTTATCGCATGATCCAGGTAGTAAGCTTACATGGTAAACGACATACGAATTAGTATTGCCGAGCATGGCAAGCTATATTTAAATGGTTCGAAGCAGCATCAGCTGAAAACAAATTAAAATGGTCAGATGAAAGGCAGTGTACCACCGCTATATTTAAGTTGCCCAGGCATCTAAGCAGGTGAAATAATCTGAGAAAGCACTTAAACAATGTGGCCTCATATAAACTACAAAGATAGTCTTGTGATGAAGTTCATAGGAAAAGTTAAGGAGTCAAATGAATTAGGCATGCATTTCTTTACGATAGTACAACAGGCACTGCTGACATATTGGCCAACTCAGGTATAGCCTAACAAGTAACAAACAAGCATTCGAATCAAGCAATACATCAAAGCAGACAACTGAACTATTTGTAATTCTGTAGGATTACAGGTTGAGGGCACAAGCCAAGAAAGCATCCCACATGCATTACATTTCACATGTACTAAACACAGTGGCTTACCATATGTTGCTGTGAAGCCTCGCTGCTGTTGCAATGTTCTTTGAACATATCATCAACATCCCGTGGTTGCAAATCTAGTTGTTGTAGTTTATTCTTCCCCCTCTATTTAGGTAAAATTAATTTTAATCACATGCACTGGTTCAAATTGATCATCAATGGTTAATCTAAACTAATGAAAGAAGGGTGTGTGCTTACACGATAATATATGTGCTTCACTCTATTTTTATTCTTCTTCGAGGTGCCAGCCCCAAAAGAACAAATATTTTGCTTGATGGGGTTGGCAGCTCCATAATTAATAGAAGCATCAAAATAGTCATGCAACTTGGGAAGATCAAGAACACACAAAAAAGTAATGAACAGAGGCTCGAAGCAGTGATGTAATAGCTACCATCAGAAAATATAGGGTAAAACGAACAAAAAGCAGCGGAACCACAAGCTAGTTTGTTGATGTATAATTAAGCATATAGAACATAGGCCCTGTTTGGATCCATGGGTTAGAGCTAGTTTGGGCTCAAATAGCCCTAAAGTATCCAAACATGAGGGCTAGTTTGAGCTAGTTGCATCTAACCCACCCAAAAAAACTATCCCACCCAAGAGGTGCTAATAGGAGCTAGTTCTCCTAGTGCATTTATTGTCAATCTAACCCTGTCATTCGAACACCTCTTTGGCTAGAGTTAGTTCAGGGTTAGTCATGAGCTAGAAACTAACTCTAACCTCTAGCTAAGTTAGAGTATCCAAACAAGGCCATAGAAGCAGTCTGATGTAACCAACAGGTGGCATCAGAACAACACCATTATCATAAATATAGCATGCAAGAAGTGAAATAGTAGGCAGTGATATCTAGGAAGTACAGTAATACTTAGGACAAAAAAAGCATTGTAACTACTACCTCCATCCTGGTTTATTGGTCCTCATTGTATTTCGTGTCACATTTTGACCATAGATTGAACTAACAAAATGTTCATGCATGTCACCAAAAATTATATCATTGAAAACTATGTTCAAATACGAATCCAACGATATAATTTTTATTGACATGCATTAACATTGTATTAGTTAAATGTTTGGTCAAAATTTGGCACAAACTATAAAAGGGACCTATAAACCAGGACAGAGGTAGTATATGTGCACTGGTTTGTAATTTAGCACATGTAACCTGTTCACTGCCACACGTATGGCCCTACAGGTGCAAGCAGAATAACACGACTCATGAAAAATTGAATGATGCCCTGAAGAAATTCGAAGGTGCGGTGCTTATGCTAAGAAAGTGAACGTAGGCGCCGGCCGTTGGATAATAGTACCTGATTCTCTGTGGCGTATGGGTATCGTTGTCATACTTGAAATCTAAGGATCGTCGATGGTGCTTGTGTTACGGTTGAGTTTGGGCTGCCTGTCACCGTTGCTGAAGGGGCTCCGGTGCTTCGGTGGCGGCGCCTGTCGACATGCAAGAAAGCTCATATGTTGTAAGTGAAAAGTTCCACGATAAAGAAGAGAAAAACCGAAGGAGTACAGATCGAAATAACCTGATGAGGCTGCGGCATTAGTAAAGCTGGGCCGGTGGAGTTGAATATGGCATCCGTGGAGTGGTCCGGTGCAGTGGACAAAGGCGTCGGTGAAGCACATCCGGCGCGGTGTACAGTGTTGTCAGTGGACCATGATGGTGGTCAAGGAGATCTGGAGCGGTGGACAAGCTAGTCGTTGAAGCGGCTCCGGTGAAGTGGTGAGTTGGTAGTTGGGGGTTCCAAGGTGCGGAAGGTAGATCCGGTGGGGTGTGAGGTCCACCGCTGTGGCGGAGGACTAGATTCGGAGGCTTGGCGTGGTTGGGGGGAGGAGGCGGGGAGGGGAAGGGGAGGGGCTCTGGGGAAGAATGTTGGTGGCAAAGAGGAAAAAATGGAGTTACCAAAGCAGCCCTTTTTCGTTCATGTGGCGGGGGTAAAATAGGAATATCGCAGGGCTAAACTTTCCGGCGCGAGATATTTCGATGTGAGCAGGAAGTTTGAAAGCTTTTGGCGGTTGAAATCAAGTGTTCTGCTCTTGTACGGCCGACTATGATATCATGGCCGAGAATTTATTTGTTTTGCACGCAAAAATAGTGCAAGTTTCGAAAATCAATGTCTCCAACTCGAAACTTAGATTGTCCATTCAATTCAAATATGGATCATTGAGCTAGTGGAAGAAAATACCATCATATGGTCCAATTAAAATGAAATTCCAAATGAGTTTATCCTAAATATGATGACAAAAACAAAAATGTGTATGTGTATGAATAAAGTGGATGATTATAAGGTTTGAACATGCCCGTATGTGTATATCTCTAGGTTTGATATATGAATTTGAAATCACGAAATCCCGGCTTAAAAATGTACCTTCGTTTAAATGAATTACAAAAGCTAATAATGGAGTTGAACCCCAAAATTCCAATCTTAGGTTTGTAATTTTGGTACTTCAAAGTATATCACGCATGTTCAAAAGTATCGTTATCTCATAGTCCAAACTGTGAAATAAATTGACCAACCATGAGTGCACACACTATTGACCATATATATCTCAATTATGCTTAAGTCTCTCAAATATAGACACCTCACTCTTTATCCTGAAGCACCCACCCCGCACCCACCCCCCCACCCCCCCCCCCCCCCACAACAAGTCGTTCTCTCCCCTGGACACGAACACATGAGCACATTAACCCCCCTCTCTCTTCTAATTCCGGACCCCGATATAGGTCTCTATCACTTTGTCTATCGGTCATGCACACATCTCTTCCCCCACTCTCTAGGTCTCTTGGCATCTCTCTTTCCCAAAGCACATGCACTATATAGGAGTGTATCTATCCCATACGCACAAAATGTCGCCCCCAAACGTCTAGCTCCCTAGTTATGTGGTTCTCGCACACTCACCTCACTCACCACCCCCACTACAAACAAGCACCCTTTGTCTCCTTGTGCACCACTCTCCTCTTTCTATCTCTCCCACATGCGGACCCGACCTAGCTCCTTCCGTATATACATATATGTCGTGACTCTTTCCATAGCTCCCTAGTGTATCATCGTTCTCAATCTCGCACGTTGTTCTCTACACCATCTATTCTAAATCTCTCATGAAGTCTCTATCACACACACGATGACTCGCTTCCCTTGCATCTCCGTACATAGGCCACTTTCGAATAACATCAACCTTGTCTCCCTATCTATACACCACTTCTGCACATAAACGACTCCTCTCTCTCCCCCTCTCTTCCTCTCTCTCTCCCTCGCTCGCCCTCTCTCTCTCGCTCTCACACCCCTCTCCCACATACACTTGATGTCTCTTCCAAATAGTCTGCTCCCCACCCGCACCCATGCTATCCCGCTACTACACATGCCTTTCTCTCTCTTGGACACACATGTCACACCATTCCCCCTTCCCTACTAGGTTTACATCATTAGTGGTCTCTCTTCTCCACATACACACACTCCCTCTCACACACACGTGCGCGCACAAATACACACAAACACGCACAAACACCCATCTATCTGGATCCTTATTTTAAGACACACACCCTTGCATATTCTCTCCAGCTCTGGGTATATATATATCCCCCTCTCTCTCTAGCTCACATGCACACCAAAATTCTCCGTCTCTCTAACTCACACATCTCTCCCCATGTCCGCATGTGTATCTCACACACTCACTCTCTGATTATGTCTATGTGTCTCCATGTTACACAACACAAAGCCCCATGCACATGTCTCTCTCTATCCTCCACACACAGAGACACAAAAAATCTCTTATGATTGCCTTAGTCTCTACATATCACACACGCACGCGCTGTCTCTCTCTCGCACACTGTCATGGGAAACCATGGCCACCTATGGGGCCAAAGGCCCCTTTTGGTTCGGCAGGGGGACCGAGCATGTTGCACAAAGAGCAGAGGAGCGCAGCATAGCACGACAAAGATCACACGGGCATTTTTACCCAGGTTTGGGCTGCTGCGAGGCGTAAAACCCTTCTCCTGCTTTGGTGGATTGATGGTGGATGGTGGTGGAAACGCAGCGCTCTTGCCCGGCAGGGTTGCCTCAGGGCGAGATTAGCTACGTGCGTATGAGTGTACAGGGGCCCGAATCCTTTCTATGGTTTCCATGGGCCTCTTATAGATTAAGGGGTCACCATAGTGGCAAATCATTCATTGTGTACTGATCAGATAGCGAACAGTGCTATCATATCTACTCTACAGACAGAGCAGTATGCATTAAATACGCCGCTCAGTGTCACATCATGGCCTGCCCGACATGCCTTGCCGGGCTGTTTGGCCACCTTCTCTCCTGTCTGCGTGACACGTCGCAGGACGGGTGTCATTTGGAGGTGATTCCTGTAGGAAATGGCTGCCATGTGGCAAAAGGCAGCAACTTAGTCATCTTGGGGGCTTGACACCGCACCGATTGATGACTTGTGTCGCTATAAGGTGGGGCGGTGAAGCCTTGGCGGGGTGTATTGCCTTCGTATGCCCCGGCAGGCCTGCCGGGGCGGTTTTGACGCGTGCTTCCGGGGCAACCTTGACCTCGCCAGGCTCTCCTGCCCGGCAAGGGAGGTTTTCCCTTAGCAGTGTCTTGCTTCTTGGTTTGACTTGGTCTTCTCAACCTGCCCTTCGATTCCTCAAAGAGCCTATCTCTTCATCTTGTCCTTGTCTTGGATGTTGCAATCTTGATTTCGGGCCTGTGCACGGTCTGGGCAATAGACCCAGGGTTTGTTGCACCGACAGGAGCCCCCAGGACTGGCCCGAATGAGCTGCCGGGCGTCGTCGGGGTAGGCCCTAACTTGCGCACAGGCGAGGGGGAAATAGCTGCTCGCCCTTTGAGATCTTCTTTGCTTCTTCATTAATCTGAGCCCAGGTCAGTTTCTGTTTCTTCCGCCCATCGTGTAATGCCAATTGCAGTGATGGAGATAATGGGCCACGATGCATGGAGTTACCCACGTCCCTTGTTCACGGGGCGATAACTGCCACCCCACTATCCCTCCCTGCTCCAAGTGCTTCTGCCACGTGTATTGCATGCATTGCGCAAGGTTGGTTGCGGATGCGGAGGGTGCGGGAATGAGTGCCATGGCAGAAAGCTAGGGGTCCTGGAATGGCGCAGGGGGTCGGCCTTGATTCTTCGAGCCGTTAAGGCCCGGGAGGAGCCGGACTGGCCGAGCGGGGCAGCCACCTCCACGAAGAGAATCCAGCCCCCTGTCACGCCCGCCTATAAGAAGGGGGCGTGGTGCTAGAAGTTGCTCCACACCTCCTTCCTTCTCCATTTCTGCAGTTGCCCATGTCTGTCGTGGTGAGAGGTCGGGGGTCCGGTCCTCCCCAAGTGGCGACGAGAACTTCTGCTCGACAGCGTCTCCCTGCTCCCTCCGAAGACATGGGGACGGAGCCCACGAAGAGGGGAGGTGGGAGAGGACGAGGTCGAGGCCGTCGTGGTGCACGGGGCCGAGGGGGATGGGGTGGCGCTCTAATTGTGCCCCCTCCGGCCGCCCCTCCCCCGATGGAAGGCCACGTTGGAGACCAGCCTCTGGAGTTCGTCATCAGGCTGTACAAGCCTCCGCACGGCTGCCTCCATCTCCCCACCCCATTCGCAAGGGCGATGGAGCTCGATCAGCCACCTGCGTTGAGACTACAGATGAGGGCCTGTGGGTATGGCAGCATACGGGTGGATGTGTCCCCGCCCCTCATGTTATGTATTGTCGGTGCAACAGACCCTGGGTCCATTGCATGGACTGTGCACAGGCCAGAGACAAGATTACAAGACCAAGATCATACCAAACAAGGAGGATCAATTCCTTTGAAGGATCCAAGTGCAAGTCGAGAAGGCCAAGGTGGGCCAGAGGAACAAGGCATCGCTAAGGGAAGGACCTACCTTGCCAGGCAGGCGAGCCTAGCAGGGTTGGGTTTTGCCCCGGAAACAAGCTCCCAGATCGTCCCAGCAGGCCTGCCGGGGCTGGCGGAGGCAAGCCACTCCACCGCTCCACCTCACAAGTGAAGCAAGTCAGTAATCAAAGCGGTGTCGAGCTCCAAGGTGACTAAGTGGCTGCTTTCTGTCACATGGCAGCCACTTCCTACAGCAAACACCTCCATATGACACCCGTCCTGAGACGTGTCAAGCGAGCAGGCGCAAAGCTGACAAAACAGCTTGGCAGGGCCTGCCGGGCGAGCTGTGATGTGACACTGAGCGGCACATTTAATGCGCTCTGTCAGCCTGCAGAGTTGGATATTATAGCATTGTTAGCTATATAATCAGTACGCAAAGACTGATTTGCCACTGTGGTGACCCCTTAATCTATAAAAGGAGGCCCATGGCAACCATAGAAAGGGTTGGATCCTCGCATATCCATAAGCGCGTAGCCACTCTCGCCCCCAGAGCGACCTTGCCGGGCGAGTGTGCTACGTTCATTACCATTATCCACCATCAATCCACCAAAGCAGGAGTTGGGTTTTACACCTCACGGCGGCCCGAACCTGGGTAAAGACTGCCTGTGTGATCTCTGCCGTGTTGCGCGATGCTTCTCCGCTCTTTGTGCAACGTGCCCATCCCCCCACCGAACAAAAAGGGGCTCATGGCCCCATAGGTGGCTGTGGTTTCCCATGACATCTTTGGCGCGCCAGGTAGGGGGATCACTTGTGCGAAACCGAGAGCGTACGCTACGCGTCATCTTCATCGACATTTTCGTCGTCGATGGCGTCATCGACTATGGCGCCCAAGAGGAAGCCCGGAGCTGCAAATCACCCGTCCACCTCGAAGGCTCCGCCGCCCGTGACCGTCGACGTCGCGGGGAATGTGGGAGCTCGCGAGGGTGTGGACGCTACGGGGGACGTGGTCGGCACAGGCGGCGCTGTCAACACTTCCCCCACGGCCGAAGCAGGAACGGGAGGTACCGGGGAAGGACAACATCAGCAACATCCCGATGGCCATGCTCCACGAGGTACGGATGGAGGGATCGTTCCGCCTGAACCCCTTCTCCTCGCCAACGGGCATAGCCATAGTGATGATGCTCATTCTGGGGCGAATCGCAACCCTCCGGCCGCCCCCGCTGCGGGCGCGACCGTAGGGCACGCACCACCCCTGGTGCGGGCTGACCCAGCTACTGTGCCCAACGGAGCCGCTGGCCCTCAGGCGCCTCCGCCGCGTCACCATGCCGTCCAAACGGCTGGTTCGCAGCAGCAAGGGCGCGGCGCAGTCGCCACCGGCAACGTCATCACCTATGCCAAGCACTGCCTCAGAGGCCATGGTGCGAGCCCAACTGCTGTTGAGATTTCCATCGGCGGCAGACCAGATGGATGAGTGGCAAGCCACCATCCAAAGTTTGATTGGTTTTGCCGAGGCGGAAGGATAACAGTGGGCCGGACCGCCACGGCCATCCCAGGCAGCAACGACGGCTCGTGCGGCTGGTCGTGCAGGAGGGGCCACCCTCACGGTGCAATCCCCACCACGGAAATCCGCCCGGGAGCCACAAAACCAAGTGCTCGATGACGTCTCGATGGCCTCGTTAGATCCTTGAGCGCGTCAAGGCCGACAGCGTGCCCCGGAGGGCAGGCGAGGGGAAGGCGCGGGCATCATCGACGAGTGGCGCCGCGACAACCCCCGCCGGTCCAATGGGTGTGATGGCCCCGACGTCGACGAGCCCGCGCTCGGAGATAGCGGGTGCCAGCCTTTCGAGGTTGGGTGCCCTGCCTTCACCCGTGAGTTGCGTCAAGTCCGCTGGCCGTCCACTCGCACGTTCAAGCCAGAGATACCCGAGAAGTATGATGGGAGACTAAACCCAGCAGAGTTCTTGAGCATCTACACCATCACTGTTCGTGTTCGCCAACTACTTCCCTTTGGCCCTCAAGTCAAATGTGAGGTCTTGGCTGATGCACCCGCCAGAGAAGTCCATTTTGACCTGGGCTGACCTGTACCACGAGTTCATTGGTGCCTTCAAGGGCGGCCATCAAGAACCAGGGCGGCCCGGCGACTTGGAGCTTCTCCGGCAGAAAGAAGGAAAAACTCTGCAGAAGTACTTGCAGAGATTCAGTCGAGTCCACAGAAATATCCCAGATATCCACCCAGCTACCGTGATAGCTGCCTTCCAATCCAACGTGCGCAACCGCAGGATACGTTCCAAGATGAACGTTCGGTTACCCAAGACTGTGAAGGAGCTCTACACTTTGGTGGACAAATGTGCTTGAGTGGAGGAGGGGAGGAAACTTCCTGGAGAGGAAGATTGCATCGACATCGACTCAGAAGATGATGACGAGACCATCAGTAAGAACAAGAAGAACAAGAAGCGCAAGGATAAGACAGTGATGGCTGTTGAGGGGTCAGGCACGCCTAGTACCGGCAAGAAGGCCAAGGATGAAGCCCCCGGCAAGGAGGCTACCGCATGCGCTGACTGCCGGGAGGCGGCGGCTGCCGAGAAAGCTGGGAAAAGTGATGGGCCATACTGTAAGATTCATCGTACCAAGGGCCATGATCTCCAGGAGTGTCATCAGGTTGAGCAGCTCGTCAAGAGACAGAAGGCTGAGTATGAAAAGCGCGATAAGGAAAAAGGTCAGAATGGCGCTGGCGGGAAGGGCTGGGGTGGTGAAGCAAATCGCCCCGGCAAGGCTCCTCGGAACCAAGGGAAACCCGCCAAGGGCCGAGAAAAGTAGGATTGCCGTAACGAGAGTGATGGAGGGAATGAAGAGGAAACCAGAGAGCAGGAATTCCAGAAGGCCACTGATGCCCTGTGCATTGACGGGGGTGCATCTTTGCACTCCTCTCACCACCAACTTAAGCAGTGGGTGCGTGAAGTCAATGCCATGGAGCTAGCGGCAGATTCTCGGAAGCTGCTCAAGTGGTCACGCACGCCCATCATCTTTGATGAAGATGACCACCCCGACCGCATTATTGCGGTAGGGTGCTTGTCGTTGTTGGTCTCACCAACAATTCGCAACCTTAATGTCACAAAGATGCTGGTTGACAGCGGGGCCGGGTTGAATCTGATTTCCCCAAAGGTTATCAGCAAACTCCAGAGAGCAGAGGAAGAACTTAAGGCCACAGGCATGTTTCAAGGAGTCAATCCCAGCAGGAGCCATCCTAAGGGAAAGGTTACGTTGCGAGTAACATTTGGGGGAGAGATGAACTACAGGACTGAGAAAGTTGTGTTTGATGTGGTTGACCTTCCTCTGCCGTACAACGGGATCCTTGGGCGCCCGGCCCTAGCCAAATTCATGGCAGCATCCCACTATGCCTACAACACCTTGAAGATGCCAGGGCCGATGGGCGTCATTTCTGTTCCGTCGGACAAGAAAGACGCAATTATTTGCGTGGATAAGATGTACCGAGACGCGATCACGGCAGAGGTCGTGGAAGCCACAGTTCCCCCCAAGGAAAAGCATAGCAGAGGCACTGGCAAGGAATCCGGGAAGCGTACCTCTGTGGAATGTGCCGTGCCCATTGATGACACGTCAGAGAGTTCCAACAGCAAGAGATCCAAGGCTGCTCTACCCCAAGTGAAAAAGGTCGCGGCAGGGCTGGCTGGCGCTGATGGTACTTTCACTATCAGCGCCACCCTTGATGACAAATAGGAAAGCACGCTCGTTGCCTTCCTGCGGGCAAATATCGATGTGTTTGCCTGGCAACCATCTGATATTCCCGGTGTTCCCAGGGAGGTAATCGAGCACCACCTTGGTATCTGCCCACAGGCCCGGCCCGTCAAACAGAAGGTTCGAAAGCAGGCCTTGGAGCGGCAGCAGTTTATTGCCGAGGAAATCAAGAAACTTGAAGCAGCTGGTTTGGTCAGAGGAGTACTGCATCCAACATGGTGAGCAAACCTAGTGGTTGTGCGCAAGGCTAATGGACAATGGAGGCTTTGCATAGATTTTACGGATCTGAAAAAGGCATGCCCAAAGGACCCATTTCCCTTGCCGCGCATCGACCAGACCGTGGATTCTACTTCAGGATGTGAGTTGCTCTCTTTTTTGGATGCATACTCTGGATACCATCAGATTTGTATGTCCAAGGAAGACGAAGAAAAGACCTCATTCATCACCCCATGCGGCACGTACTGCTTTGTGCGCATGCCTTTTGGGTTGAAGAGTGCCGGGTCCACTTTTGCAAGGGCGGTCCAGATTGGCTTTGAACCACAGTTGCACAGGAACATTGAAGCCTATATGGATGATATTGTGGTCAAGACCAAGGACAGATCAACCCTCATCCAGGATTTAGAAGAGACATTTGCTAATCTGCGCAAGATCAACTTGAAACTGAATCTGGAAAAGTGCGTGTTTGGCGTTCCCTCAGGCAAGCTACTTGGTTTCTTTGTGTCCCACCGTGGGATAGAAGCCAACCCCGATAAGATCAAGGCTATTGAGCAGATACAGGCACCCAAGACAGTTAAGGATGTGAGGCATTTGACAGGATGCGTTGCCGCACTTAGCAGATTCATCTCCAAGTCTGCCGAGCGCGCCTTGCCGTTCTTTAAGATTTTGAAGAAGGCAGGACCCATGAAGTGGACCCCGGAAGCAAATGCAGCACTGTAGGATTTGAAGGCCTACTTGTCTTCTATGCCTACTTTGGTAGCACCCAAACCACAAGAGCCGTTGCTGCTATATCTGGCAGCAACTAATCAAGTGGTTAGTGCGGCCCTAGTAGCGCAGCGGGAAGTAAAAGAAGCAGCCACCTCAGCAAGTCTCCGGCCCAGGGAAGAGGAAGAGAGCGGCCCGGCAAGGCCAGATATGGATCAGGACAAAGAAGAGTACGGCAGCGGAAACAACCCCAAGGACACGGCAAGGAAGAAGGTGGTGCAGCGCCTAGTATACTTCGTCAGCTCCCTGTTGCAGGGGGCTAGATCCAGGTACTCTGGCGTGCAAAAATTGATCTTTGGCCTTGTCATGGCCTCAAGGAAACTGCGCCACTACTTCCAAGCCCATGAGATCACGGTTGTCACCCGCTTCCCGTTGCAAAGGATACTTCGAAACCCAGAGGCCACCGGCAGGATAGTGGAGTGGGCATTGGAGTTATCCAGCTTTGGCCTGATGTTTGAAAGCACATCAACAATCTAGAGCAGGGCATTGGCAGAGTTTATTGCAGAATGGACGCCAACCCCTGATGAAGAAGTACAGGAAACAGTTATCCCCGACAAGGAAGCGCCCCAAGAATGGATCATGTATTTCGATGGTGCCTTCTCCCTACAAGGTGCAGGGGCTGGCATGCTTCTCGTGGCTCCCACTAGAGAGCACCTGAGGTACGTCGTCAAGATGCACTTCCCCGGGAGGAGGCGACCAACAATATAGCAGAATATGAAGGGCTTCTTGCCGGGCTCAGGATTGCCACAGAATTGGGAATCAAGATGCTGATCATTCGAGGAGATTCACAACTAGTGGTGAGACAAGTCAACAAGGATTACCAAAGCCCATTGATAGAGGCATACGTCGAGGAAGTGAGAAGAATGGAGGAGCGCTTTGACGGGTTGCAAATAGAGCACATACCCTGTGCGAAAAACAGCATTGCTGATCACCTATCAAAGTGCGCTGCGCAGAAGCTTCCTGTGGAACCAGGGACTTTTGTTCTCCATCTTACTTAGCCCTTCGTATTCCCGACAACAATGGCCCGAAAGAGGAGGAAATTGGAGGCCGGTAAGCCTCTCCCGGTAGACCCTTTCGGGGCTCCTGGCAGGGACCCTCCCGGAAACAACTCCCCTTCGCTTGCCGGGCTGCACCCTCCTGCCGGGCCACTGGTCCCTGCAGACGAGGGATGCGCCCCATGAATGAGGAGGTGCCGCTAGTCCTCGTTGCCGAGCCTCAGGCTCCAACTTGGGCAAGGCACATAGTCCATTTCCTCCAAACCGGAGAACTTCCTGAAGAGCAAGAAGAAGCTGAAAGAGTAGCCCGGAGGGCCAGTATGTATCAGTTTGTCGATGACACACTATACAGAAGAAGGCCCAACGGTGTGAAATTGAAGTGCATTTTTCGGGAAGGAGGAAAGTAACTACTGGCAGAGATACACAAAGGCATGTGCGGCTCCCACATTGGATCAAGGGCTTTGGTTGGGAAAGCATTCCGGCAAGGATTCTATTGGCCCACAACCCTCCAAGATGTGGTTGAGCTCATCACCAAGTGTGAAGCCTGTTAGTTCCATTCCAAAAATATCCATCTGCCTGCCCAAGCACTCCAGACAATCCCTTTGTCATGGTCGTTTTTGGTCTGGGGGCTCGATATCCTCGGCCCTTTCCCCCGAGCTACCGGGGGCTTTGAATTCTTGTTCCTTGCAACCGACAAGTTTACAAAGTGGCCGGAAGTAGATGCCATGAGAAAGGTGACTGCTCAGTCAGCTATCAAGTTCTTGAAATGATTGGTGTGCCGCTTCGGGGTCCCTGCCCGGATCATCACCGACAAAGGCACCCAGCTCACGAGCCGCGCCTTCATGCAATATGTTCATGGCCTCAGAAGCAAGATCTCATTTGCCTCTGTTGCACATTCCAGAAGCAATGGACAAGCTGAGAGGGCGAACACTGAAGTGCTGCGGGGACTCAAGACAAGAACATTCGATAAGCTGCGGAAGCACAGCAAGCAATGGATCAATGAGCTGCCGGTGGTTCTTTGGTCCCTCAGAACAACACCAAACTGAGCTACCGGGCAAACTCCCTTCTCCCTAGTCTATGGAGCAGAAGCAGTTATCCCCACGGAACTCATTTACGGGTCACCTCGAGTGCTTGCCTACGATGAAGTAGCGCAGGAACAGCACATGCGTGACGACGCCGTGCTTCTCAAGGAGAACCGTCTCCGAGCTGCTACGCGTGCTGCACGCTATCAGCAAGCCCTGCATCGCTATCATAGCCGCAGGGTTCATGCCCGGTGTTTTGAGGAAGGCGAACTTGTCCTTAGGCGCGTTCAATCCGCCAAGGGTACAAACAAGCTGTCGCCGAAGTGGGAAGGCCCTTACCGGGTAGTACGAGTCACCAGACCTGGCGCAGCCGTCTGGAGACCGGAGATGGCATTCAATTGCAAAACTCATGGAATATTGAGCATCTCTGCAAGTTCTACCTGTAAGGCATGGCTGTCGGGCCCTGCCCGGCAGCCACCCTTTTGTACAGGCCTTGCCTCAGCTGCATGTAACCCCTTGTACAAAGCAAGGCGCAGACCCTGAGCAACAGAGAAATAAATGAAGCGCTGGGGGCCCCCGACAAGTTGCATGCATGCATAAGCATTTCATAAGCTTTGCATGATTCATGTAGATAGGTTGCATGATCATGTAGATAGATTGCATCTGGCATCATCTTCATTTGCATAAACTGCAGGCTCCTACCATGGACTTTGTCCCAAGAAGAGGATGCGAAGACAAGCCAGCACTGCGGTCTCCGGCAAGCCAAACAGATAAGTTCCATCTCTTATCCATACATGTTCCGTGAGTAGGACTTGTGCAAATGAAAACCTCGCCGCCTCGGAAACAAAGGTGATCCCATCTACTGACACGAACGATGCTTCGGTCAGGATGGTCGTAGTGGCCTTTGGCTGAAAGGGGTTGGCAGGGGGCTGGTCTCTCCCAATGGGTTCTACGCCCGGCAGGCTCAGCCTCACGGCAGCAGTCCTATGGGGTGCCGGCAAGGTAGCTTACCAGGATCTATTTGTTTACGTGAAAGTATGGAGGCATTTCACCTCTGCATGGATATCATACATGCACAAGTGCCCGGCAAAGCTTATCTTTTTCATTAATATGCTGATCAACAAGTACGAATCTCACGAAACATAAACATGGATACAAGAGATTATATTATTTAAACTAAAATTTGGCTAGTGCCTATAGATTTAAGACTAAAAAAAGATAAGTGCCCCATAAACTCCTCTCCATGTCCCTTTTTATCCCAGGTAGTGCGGTGGGAAGAGGAGAGCTCAGGAGGACTGCCCGAGCAGGAGCCCACCCCGATCCCGTCATGGCCGAAAGGGGCTCATGGCCCATAGGTGGCCGTGGTTTCCCACAACATGTATCTTCGCCATGGCTGGAACACCTTTGCTCGCGCCCATAGCCTGTCGGAAGGGCACGTCCTCCAATTTAAGTTAATGGAGGCCGATTTCCTTTCCGTCAAGGTTTTCGGGAGCTCGGGTGCTCGCTTAGGGTGCTGCGCGGAGAGCTCGACCGACGACGAAAGCTCCTCCTCGAGTGATAGCGATGAGGAGGACAGTGACGGTGATGACGACAGCGTCGGCCAGGAGGGCGACAACTCTGACTCCGGCTGAGCACCAGCCATACCGTCACCATCAGGCGGCGGCACCATCATCTGCACCTGCATCTCCTCCCCGGCAAGGTGATTTGCCGGGGAGTTGGATGCAGGGGTGGGGGTGGCGCTCCTGGCTCCTCCAGCAGCCTTCCAGCTGGGCCCTGGTAGGCTTCCTTGTGGGCTGCAGCTTCGTTCGCCCTGCCGCATCTTGCTGGCCCTGGTGGTGGCGGTTGGCAGGTCATCTCCGCCGATCTCTTCACCATCACCTTCGCCCGTGCCATCCCGCTCTCGCCAGGCTCTTTGTTTGGGGACCCGACAAGGCCAGGCTGGGCTTCTGCCCAGGTGCTCCTTTTGCCCTCTTCACCTCCTGCGGTGGTGCCTAGAAGGAGAGGGGCAAGGAAGGGCATCACGGGGCACTTATCTTTTTTCAATCTAAAATATGTATGCACTTGCCAAACTTTAGTTCAAATTATGTAATCTCTTTTACCCATGCTTGTCTTCTGTAAGGTCTATACTTGTTGATCACCATATTAATGAAAAAGATATACCTTGCCGAGCACTTGTGCATGTAACATGTCCATGCAGAGGGGGAATGCCTCTTTACGCTTAAGTAAACAAGTTTTTCCCCGGTAGGCTATCCTGCCAGTACCCTCAAGTTGCTGCCGTAGGGCTGGGACTGCCGGGCAAATCATGAAAAAAAACCAGCCCCCCGCCAACTTTCTCGCCAAAGGCCACTACAACCTCCCTGACCGAAGCAACGTTCGAGTCAAAGGATGGGAGCACCTAAGTTTTGAAAGCGGCTAGGTTTTCCTATGTACAAGTTTTTACTTACAGAACTCCTATGGATAAGAGAGAGAACTTATATGTTTGGGCTTGCCGGGGATCGCGATGTAGTCTTGTCTTCTCTTCTCCTTTTTCGGGATCAAATCCACGGTAGGAGCCTACAGTTTGATGCAAATGAAAATGATGCCTCATGCGATCTTATCTACAGGAACATGCAATGCTCATGATATGCTTATGCATGCATGCAATTTGTCGGGGGCCCCCCAGTGCTTCATTTATTCCTCTGTTGCTCAGGGTCTGCACCTGGCTTTGTACAAGGGGTTACATGCAATAGAGGCAAGGCCTATACAAAAGGGTGGCTACCGGGCAGGGCCCGACAGCCGCGCCTTACGGGTAGAACTTGCGGAGATGCTCAATGTTCCATGAGTTTTGTAACTGAATGCCATCTCTGGTCTCCAGACGGACTGCGCCGGGTCTGGTGACTCGTACTACCTGGTAAGGGCCTTCCCACTTTGGTGTCAACTTGTTTGTACCCTTGGCGGACTGAACGCGCCTAAGGACAAGGTCGCCTTCCTCAAAACACCGGGCACGAACCCTGCGGCTGTGATAGCAACGCAGGGCTTGTTGATAGCGTGCGGCACGCATAGCAGCCCGGAGACGGTTCTCCTCGAGTAGCACAACATCGTCACACCGGTGCTGATCTTGCGCTACTTCATCGTAGGCAAGCACTCGAGGTGACCCGTAAATGAGTTATGTGGGGATAACTACTTCTGCCCCATAGACTAGGAAGAAGGGAGTCTGCCCGGTAGCTCGATTTGGTGTCGTTCTGAGGGACCAAAGAACCAGCGACAGCTCATCGATCCACCACCTGCCACACTTCTGCAGCCTATCAAAAGTTCTCGTATTGAGTCCTCGCAACACTTCAGCGTTCGCCCTCTCAGCTTGTCCGTTGCTCCTTGGATGGGCCACAGAGGTGTACGAGATTTTGCTTCTGAGGGCATGAATGTATTACATGAAGGCGCGACTTGTGAACTGGGTGCCGTTGTCAGTGATGATCCGGGCAAGAACTCCGAAGCGGCACACCAATACTTTCAAGAACATGATAGCTGATTGAGCAGTCACCTTTCTCACGGGCTCTACTTCCGGCCACTTTGTAAACTTGTCGATTGCAATGAACAAGAATTCAAAGCCCCCGGCAGCATGGGGGAAAGGGCCGAGGATATCGAGCCCCCAGACCAAAAACGGCCATGACAAAGGGATTGTCTGAAGTGCTTGGGCAAGCAGGTGGATGTTCTTGGAATGGAACTTGCAGGCTTCACACTTGGTGACAAGCTTGACCGCATCTTGGAGGGCTGTGGGCCAGTAGAATCCTTGCCGGAAAGCTTTCCCAACCAATGCCCTTGATCCAATGTGGGAGCCGCACATACCCTTCTGTATCTCCGCCAGCAGTTCCTTTCCTCCTTCCCGGCAAATGCACTTCAATTTCACACCGTTGGGCCTCCTTCTGTACAGCATGTCATCAACGAACTGATACATACTGGTCCTCCGGGCTACTCTTTCAGCTTCTTCTTGCTCTTCGGGAAGTTCTCCAGTTTGGAGGAAATGGACTATGTGCCGTGCCCAAGGCAGAGCCTGTGGCTCGGCAACGAGGACTAATGGCACCTCCTCATCCGTGAGAGTGCAACCCTCGACCGCGTGGGTGGGTGGCCAGGCGGGAGGATGCAACTCAGGGACCGAAGGGGAGTTGTGCCCGACAAGCTTTCTGCCGGGATCCTCGAGAGGTTCTACCGGGAGAGGCTTGCCGGAGTCCAGTTTCCTCCTCTTTCTGGCCATTGTTGCCGGGGATACGGAGGGCTGAGTCAGATGGAGAACAAAAGTTCTTGGTTCCATAGGGAGCTTCAGTGCAGCGCACTTTGATAGATGATCAGTGATGCTATTTTCTGCACGGGGTACAAGCTCTGTTTGCAATCCGTCAAAGCGCTCCTCCAACTTTCTCACTTCCTCAACGTATGCCTCCATCAATGGACTTTGGTAATCCTTGTTGACTTGTCTCACCACAAGTTGTCAATCTCCGCGGATGATAAGCTTCTTGATCCCCAGTTCTGTTGCAATTCTGAGCCCGGCAAGGAGCCCTTCATACTCTGCTGTATTGTTGGTAGCCTCCTCCTGGGGAAAATGCATCTGGACGACGTACTTCAGGTGCTCTCCGGTGGGAGCAACGAGAAGCACGCCAGCCCCTGAACCTTGTAAGGAGAAGGCACCATCAAAATACATGATCCATTCTTGGGGCGCTTCCTTGCCGGGGATAACTGTCTCCAATACCTCTTCATCAGGAGTTGGCATCCATTCTGCAATAAACTCTGCCAATGCTCTACTCTGAATGGTTGATGTGCTCTCAAACTTCAAACCAAAGCTGGATAACTCCAAAGCCCACTCCACTATCCTGCCGGTAGCCTCAGGGTTTCGGAGTATCCGTTGCAAAGGGAAACGAGTGACAACTATGATCTCATGGGCTTGGAAGTAGTGGCGCAGTTTCCTTGAGGCCATGACAAGGCCAAAGATCAATTTTTGCATGCCAGAGTACCTGGATCTAGCCCCCTGTAACAGGGAGCTGATGAAGTATACTGAGCGCTGCACCACTTTCTTCTTTGCCGTGACCAGAGAACTGCTTTCGCTGCTTTGCTCTTCTCTACCTTGATCTGCATCTGACCTTGCTGGGGTATGTTCGCTTTCCTCCCCGGAAGGGACACCAGCTGCGTCTGCTGCTCCATCCACTTCCCTCTGCGCCACCAGTGCTGCACTAACCACCTGATTAGTTGCCGCCAAGTATAGCAGCAATGGCTCTTGAGGTTTTGGAGCAACCAAAGTGGGCACAGAGGAAAGGTAGGCCTTCAAATCTTGTAGTGTGGCGTCAGCCTCGGGGGTCCACTCCATGGGCCCTGCCTTTTTCAAAACCTTGAAGAACGGCAAGGCACGCTCGGCAGACTTGGAAATGAATCTGTTAAGCGCGGCAACACATCCAGTCAAATGCCTCATGTCCTTGACTGTCTTGGGTGCTTGAATCTGCTCGATAGCCTTGATCTTGTCGGGGTTGGCCTCTATCCCCCGGTGGGACACAAAGAAACCAAGTAGCTTGCCGGAAGGAACGCAAACACACACTTCTCCGGGTTTAGCTTCAAGTTGATCTTGCACAGATTAGCAAATGTCTCTTCCAAATCCTGAATGAGGGTTGATCTGTCCTTGGTCTTGACCACAATATCATCCATGTAACCCTCAACGTTCCTGTGCAACTGTGACTCAAAAGCAATCTGGACTACTCTTGCGAAAGAAGACCCGACGCTCTTCAACCCGAAAGGCATCCGCACGAAGCAGTATGTGCCACATGGGGTGATGAACGCGGTCTTCTCTTCGTCTTCCTTAGACATGAAGATCTAATGATATCCAGAGTTGGCATCCAGGAAAGAAAGCAGGTCACATCCGGAGGTGGAATCTATAATCTGGTCGATGCGCGGCAAGGGAAATGGGGCCTTCGGGCATGCCTTGTTCAGATCTGTGAAATCTATGCATAGCCTCCACTTCCCATTGGCCTTGCGTACCACCACTGGATTTGCTAACCACGTTGGATGCAACACTCCTCTAACCAGACTAGCTGCCTCAAGTTTCTTAATCTCCTCGGCAATAAACTGCTGCCGCTCCAAAGCTTGCTTCCGGACCTTCTGCTTGACGGGTCGGGCATGTGGGCAGACAGCAAGGTGGTGCTCGATTACCTTCCTGAGAACACCGGGGATGTCAGATGGTTTCCAGGCAAACACATCAACATTCGCCCATAGGAAGGCAACAAGCACGCTTTCCTATTTGTCATCGAGGGTGATGCTGATGGTGAAAGTACCACCAGTGCCAGCCAGCCCTACCGGGACCTGTTTCACAGCGGGTGCATAAGCCTTGGATCTCTTGCTATTGGAGCTCTCCGACGAGTCATCAACAAGCGTAGCATACCCCGAAGAGGTACGCTTCCCGGATTCCTTGTCGGCGTCCCTGTTAGCCTTCTCCTTTCCATTACTTTCCTTGGCGGGGATTGCAGCTTTAGTGGCATCTGCCACGACTGCATCCCGGTACATCTTGTCCACGCAAATAATTGCGTCCTTCTTGTCTGATGGAATGGAAATGACACCCACCGACCCTAGCATCTTCAAGGTGTTGTAGGCATAGTGGGATGCCGCCATGAACTTGGCCAGAGCTGGGCGACCAAGGATCCCATTGTACGGCATGGGGAGGTCAACCACATCAAACATGATCTTCTTAGTCCGGTAGTTCAACTCTCCCCCAAGTGTCACCGGTAACGTGATTTTCCCCTTAGGACGAATCCTGCCGGGGTTGATCCCTTGAAACGTACCAGTAACTTTGAGCTCTTCTTCTGCTATCTGGAGTTTGCTGATGACCTTTGAAGAAATCAGATTCAACCCAGCCCCCCGCGTCAACCAGCATCTTTGTGACTTTGAGGTTGCGGATTATTGGTGATACCAACAACGGCAAGCACCCTACCGCGGTGGTGCGGTCAGGGTGGTCCTCTTCGTCGAAGATGATTGGCGTTCGGGACCACATGAGCGGTCTTCGAGAGTCTGTCGCTGGCTCCACGGCATTGACTTCACGCGCCCACCGTTTAAGTTGGCAGTGGGAGGAGTGCAAAGATGCACCCCCGTCAATGCACAGGGCGTCAGTGGCTTTCTGGAATTCCTGCTCGCTGGTCTCCTCTTCATCTCCTCCATCACTCTCATCGTTGCAATCCTCCTTCTCACGGCCTCTAGCGGGTTTCCCTTGATTCTGGGGAGCCTTGCTGAGGCGGCTTGCTCTGCCACCCCGGCCCTTTCTGCCAGCGCCATTCTGACCTTTCTCTTTATCTCGTTTCTCATATTCAGCCCTCTGCTTCTTGACAAGCTGCTCAACTCTCCTGGAGATCGTGGCCCTAGGTCCGATGGATCTTGCAATACGGGCCCTCGCCTTTCCCAGCCTTCTCGGCAGCTGCGGCTTCCCGGCAATCAGTGCAAGCGGCAACTTCCTTGCCGGGCATCTCAGCCTTGGCTTTCGAGCCGGTACTAGGCATGCCCGATCCCTCAACGGTCATCACTGCCTTATCCTTGCGCCTTTTGTTGCGCTTCTTGTTCTTCTTCTTTTGACTGGTGGCCTCGTCATCATCCTCTGAATCGATGTCGATGCCATCCTCTTCTCCGGGGAGCTTCCTCCCCTCCTCTATTCGAGCACACTTATCCACCAGAGTGTAAAGCTCCTTCACAGTATTGGGCAATCGAACGTTTATCTTGGAACGTATCCGACGGTTGCGCATGTTGGACTGGAACGCAGCTGCTGGGTGGATGTCTGGAATATTCCTGTGGACTCTGCTGAATCTCTGCATGTATTTCCGCAGGCTCTCGCCTTCTTTCTGCAGTAGAAGCTGCAAGTCGCTGGGCTGCCCTGGTTCTTGATGGCCGCCTATGAAGGCGCCAACGAACTCATGGCAGAGGTCAGCCCAGGTCAAAATGGAGTTCTTCGGTAGGTGCATCAGCCAAGACCTCACATTTGGCTTGAGTGCCAAAGGGAAGCAGTTAGTGAATACCTTCTCATCTCTTCCCCCGGCAGCTTGAACAGCGATGGTGTAGATGCTCGAGAACTCTACCGGGTTCAGCCTTTCGTCATACTTCTCTGGTATCTCTAGCTTGAACGTGCGAGTGCATGGCCAACGGATTTGCCGCAGCTCACGGGTGAAGGCACGGCACCTAACCTCGAAAGGCAGGTACCTGCCGTCAGCGAGTGCGGGCTTGTCGACGTCGGGGCCATCGCGCCTGTCAGACTGGCGGCGGGCTTCGCAGTGTCGCTTGGTGTTGACACGCGCGCCTTCCCTCTACCTGTCCTGCAGGACTCGCCGTGGGCCGTGATGCGCTCGAGGTTCGGACGAAGCCATCGAGACGTCGTTAGGTTCTTGGTCGCGCGGCTACCGCGCCGGCTGCCGCGGAGGGGACTGCACCGTAGGAGTGGCCCCATCTGCACGACCAGCAGTGTGGGCCATTGTCGCTGCCTGGGGAGGCCGTGGTGGGCCAGCCCGCTGTGATTCTCTCGCCTCGGCGAAGCCAATCAGACTCTGAATGGTGGCTCTCCACTCATCCATCTGATCGGCTGCCGGCGGAAATTTCAACAGTAGCTGAGCCCGCGCCATGGCCTCCGAAGCGGTGCTTGGCATGGATGTCGATGAAGACCGTAATGTCGCACGGCTCTTGACGGTGCCGGTAGCGGTCGCGCTATGCTCTCGTCGTCGTGAGCCAGCCGCCTGGATGGCGTGTGGACGAGGTTGAGGCACTTGAGGGCCAGCAGCTCCGTTTGGCGTAGCGGCTGGGTCGGCTCGTTCCGGGGATGGCGCATGTACTACGGCCGCTCCCGCGGCGGGAGCGGTCGGGAAGTTGCGATTCCCCCCAGAGTGAGTACCCCCGCTGCGGCTGTGCCCCTCAGCTGGACGGGGAGGTGCAGATGGAATGATCTCTCCTCCCATACCTCATGGGGCGTGGCCGCTGGAATGTAGTTGGTGCTGTCCTTCTCCGGTGCCTCCTGCTCCTGCTTCGGCCGCTGGGGAGGTGGTAACGACGCCGCTTGCGCCGACCGCGTCCCCCGCAGCGTCCGCACCCCCAGGCGTCCCCATAGCCCGCGCGGCGTCGGCACTCGTGGGCAGCGGGGCCTTCGAGGTGGATGGATGAGCTGCGGCGCCGGGCTTCTTCTTGGGCGCCATGGACGATGGAGCCGCTGATGAAGAAGATGGCAGTGAAGATGACTCGCTATGTGCACTTGTCGGGTTCGCGCAAGCGCATCCCCCTACCTGGTGCGCCAAAGATGTCATGGGAAACCACGACCACCTATGGGGCCAAAGGCCCCTTTTGGTTCGGCAGGGGGACTGAGCACATTGCACAAAGAGCGCAGGAGCGTAGCGTAGCGCGGCAGAGATCACACGGGCAGTTTTACCCAGGTTCGGGCCGCTGCGAGGCGTAAAACCCTACTCCTGCTTTGGTGGATTGATGGTGGATGGTGGTGGAAACACAGCGCTCTTGCCCGGCAGGGTTGCCTCAGGGCGAGAACAGCTAGCACGTATGAGTGTACAGGGGCCCGAATCCTTTCTATGGTTGCCATGTGCCTCCTTTTATAGATTAAGGAGTCACCACAGTGGCAAATCAGTCATTGTGAACAGATTAGATAGCGAACAATGCTATCATATCTATTATGTAGACAGAGCAGTATGCATTAAATGCGCCGCTCAGTGTCACATCATGGCCTGCCCGGCACGCCTTGTTGCGCTGTTTGGCCACCTTCTCTCCTGTCTGCGTGACACGTCGCAGGACGGGTGTCATTTGGAGGTGATTCATGTAGGAAATGGCTGCCATGTGGCAAAAGGCAGCCACTGAGTCATCTTGGGGGCTTGACACCGCACCGATCGATGACTTGCGTTGCTGTGAGGTGGGGCGGTGAAGCCTTGGCGGGGTGTTTTGCCTTTGTATGCCCCAGCAGGCCTGCCGGGGCGGTCTTGAGGCTTGCTTCCGGGGCAACCTTGACCTCGCCAGGTTCTCCTGCCCGACAAGGGAGGTTTTCCCTTAGCGGTGTCTTGCTTCTTGGCTTAACTTGGTCTTCTCAACCTGCCCTTCGATTCCTCAAAGAGCCTATCTCTTCATCTTGGCCTTGTCTTGGATGTTGCAATCTTGATTTCGGGCCTGTGCATGGTCTAGGCAACAGACCCAGGGTTTGTTGCACCGACACACACATGCTCAACCAAGGTTTTCTCGTGAATAACTTACCGTCTATTCATCAACAGTCATGGCAGTACGACGAACACGAGACGTGAAAAAAAATCTACACGTCCGTAGACCACCTAGTATGACTACTAGGACTAGAGCGAGCCGAAAGCGCGCCACCGTCACCCCCTCCTTATTAGCGACGGGAAAACCTTTGTTTTACATAGTCAGGAAGTCATCGTGCTAAGGCACCACATGCTCAGCCGTTGAATAGAATGTAGATCCAAGTTTATGGAAACAAGTATCGATAATACGTTTGTATCTCCATACTTACATCTCTTCTTATAAAAAAACCGAGTTGGTGATGATGGTATGCCTGCCATCTTGCAATATAGACCGTCCGATATATATCTGACGGATAGAAAGCAAACTAAAAGATACCCGCACCTCTCTCCACATTTGCAGACAAGGCCTTCCCTCGTTCATCCTTATCTCGCACAACCTCATTGTTGAGCAATTAAAAAAGGAAGCCTCTGGAACAATCTGGCATGGTGATCACTGCCGGCGTCATCCATCCCCATGCCTCCGCTTAGTCCGACCACCAATCACCACCACGCCCCACTCCTCCTCACCTTATCTCTCCTCTTTCTCGAGATATCATTAGTTTTTACACATGGGATTACTCCCGCATGGGTCAATCACAACAAGTTTTTTATAAAAAAAGTCTTGATGTTCCGTGCAATGCATGGCCATCTTGCTAGTACTCCTACAGAAGACTTAGTTGGTGATGATGGTGTGTCTGCCATCTGTCATTTCTGACCATTAGATCTATATCTAATGACTGTGAGGTAAGTTGTTGCCTTTTCTCAACAACATCCCACTTGTCTACCCAAATTGCAGAAAACCCCTTAATTAGTATCTTAAAACCAACCACATCCCTCCTTCACCTCACCAAAACAGCCCAATGAATATATTCTGATTGAAACATAATATATTTTTAGTGATATATGTATATCAAAATTAGAGTGTTTTCTATCAAGTTTGTGAATAAGTATTATTCTAATTATGATCCATTGCAACGCCCATGCACATTGCTAGTATTTCCAACCATGCAAAAAAAATTTGCTAGTATTTCCATAGTTTCGAGTTTTCCATCAAGATATTAGTCACTCATGGTCTATATTTAGTTTGAATTACGTACACATAGGCACTATGTAACTAGCCGTGCTTTTTGGCTTGCAAAGCTTAACTTTCACTCCTACTTACAGTATGTAGAGTATTTAACAAACAACTACCACTTTCAACCAGCCCTAGGCAGAAACTATTGTACAAAAAATAGCAAAAACAAATCCAAAATTTCTTAATCCGCGCCAAAAAACTACTACCTAGTGCCGATTAGGCTCGTTTAAACCCGTTTATGACAGGGTTGGCCCACACGTCCGTGCTGATGAGGCACCTTAAACCAACACCGTTTGATTGACCGTTGACACGAGGGACCCACATCTGACCTTCTATCCTCTTCTTCCTCCTCCAATCATTATTTTTCCTGAACATTACTTCAAATAGTTCGTATGCGTGTTTGTCGGTGGCGTCGGTGATGAGCGAGCTGGCCGCCGCTCCGTCGGACAGGCCGGACGCCGCGCTAGCCTCTGCAAGGGTTAGCTGGTTGGCCAGAGCGTGGCTCACACGCGACCAAGCCACCGCGCTGACTTCGCTCGAGCCAGATGGCTGGCCTTAGCGCAGCGCGCGCGAGCAAGCCACCGCACCGCCGTGCCAACCTAGCTAGCAAACCTTGCAGACAAGCAGTTGGATGCATCTAGCAGGGTGTGTGCTAGCTTGGCTAGCTAGCGGCCGCGAGCGCCGCACGAAGCTGGCATCCGGGCTGCTGCAAGATGGGCTCCGCACCGCCGGTGCTTTTGACATCGCCTTCCGCAGGTGGCAGTAGCTGCGTCCCATTGCCAAGGATGACTAGGTCGATGGGCCGGAGGTAGGAGGTCACTCAATGATTTTTGTCCCGACTGACATGTAGTCCCACAAGTCATAACGCCTAACTTGCCGGTCAAATAGACAACGTTGACTTAAGGGGCGACATGGGTTGAAACGTGCCTATAATGGCACTTGGTAGTTTATTGTGACGGATTAAGAAAATTTTGGTGTGTTTTTGCTAGCTTTTGTAGAGTAGTGGTTTCTTGGTAGGGCTGGTTGGAAAGTGGTAGTTTCTTGGTAGTGGTTTCTTGTAAGGAACAATGTACTATCGACAAAAGGCGATTCTAGGTTGCGTTGTACTACTAGTGGTTGCGGGAGTGTATAGCTCGTTTAGTGGGTTCGATCTCGGCCGAATGCACGGCGGCCTTTTTTTAAATATTAACCTCGCTGCGAGCCAATATTGTACACTGGTAGTTTGACTTTTGAAGTCGAACGGACGTGTCGCACCACAATGTGTGTGCACTGGATAGCCCAGCCACGTGAACGGGTTTTCCCTCCCATCATCTCGTGGCTCGCGTACTAGAGTAGTACTAGCAAGATGCCCATGCGTTGCATGGAACATCAAGATGCATTTGTATGAGTAGTTTATCTTGTGGGAGAAAAGGATGAACGAGGGAAGGCCTTATTTGCAAATTTGGAGAGGGGTGTGGGTATCTTTTTGCAAAATTGCCATAGTTTCCTTCCTATCCATCACATATAAATCGGATGGCCTATATTGCAGGATGGCAGGCACACCATCATCTCCAACTCTGTTTTTTATAAGAGTAGAGACTAGTACTACTACGTAAAGTAGTTGCACTCCTGTATATCAATTCACACCGTGCAACGTTTCTCGCATGCGTGCTCGCCCTAGCCGCACCTCGCTTGCTGCTTCCTCATCAGCTACCATATTTACTAGTGCCTCCGAATTAAGCCCGAGGAGCTGAAAAAGCCTGGCATGGCATTGGGAATTGTGCAATATGGCTTATATGTAAAGTGCTACTACTCTGCAGCTTGTGGCGTTGCAGCATGGACTTCGTTCCATTATCGGCTCTAAACTCCATAAAAAATTTCCTCTTGACGTGATTTTTTTAAATGGACACAAAAGCTTTGCCTCATCTTATTCATAAAGAAGGAAGGACCAACAAACAAAGTTCAACGAGATCCATTACACCTCCACAAATGGAAGCGAAAAGTCTAGTCTCGCTGTATCAAAGAACTCAAATGTTCTGCCCCCGCAGTAACCATCGTTGATAAACAGGCTGCTAGTGTGTGCGTGAGAGGAGTGGCTGAGTAGGCCAGCTACGCGCTTGAATAGAGCATGGAGAGTATGCATTACGCAGGTGTACTTTCCCTGCATTGATAGTACAACGATGGTTCTAGAGAACAGTAGTACCCTCCACTTGCGACTGTAGCTCCTTGGCCTTGAGATTCAAGAGTTCAAAACTGGTGCACTATAGAAGTATAGTACATCGCACTACTAGTTGAGAAAGTACTACTGCTACAGTACTACGTAAGTAAATAATAGCCGCGCCATCGCACTACCACTATGCATGTCCGCATAACTTCCTTGACGACGGTTACACTCTTATCTCCTCCTCCTCGCCAGTTCCCTTCCCGCCGAAGAGACCAAGGCAGTTCGTCCCTACTGCCATGGATTCGCCAGGCGGTTCTCCTCCTCATCGGGGCTAGGAGACCTTGGACGATGATCCTCTGGGAGAAATCGCAGGCCGCTCCGACGTCCTCACCGCCGCAAGACTCGGTGCTTCCTGCACCAACTATTTTAAGATGGTGCGTAAACAGGCTTGGGAAAAGGCCATGCTTGTTGGTCTTCCATGCATTCTCGAGCAGAAGGTTATTCTATGGGATAATCCATCGAACAGTCCACCGCTACCTGGCCGTGGTTGCATGTTGACTCCGCTAGAGTTTCCGACGTTGAGAGGGAGTCGGATTTAGTCTGATGAGCAAGTCAGTCATGGAGTTTGATCATGTAGTGTATATTCTAAATATAGTACTTAGTTATTCCATCCCATAATTTCTCCGCTGCCCACCGTCTTATATATAGGTCTGGGTTGGTGCCAACGGAGATTGGCTTGCATACCTCCAGCCGGATACCACCATCATTTTGCACAACATCCACAACAGTGCGTCCGTTCCCGTAGACCCCTTCTCCACCATGGGGATCGGCCTTCCGGACTGGCTGGGCTTGAATACGTATGATGATGCCTACATGAGATTGAAGAAGATAGCAATTGCGGACCCGCCAACAAAGCGACGCAGCTACGACGATTACTATCTCATCGCGGTGTTCGACATAAGGATTTCCATCAATGCAAAAGGCAGTAACGGCAGAGGCTGGCACATGTTGGCCCCGGCAGATTTGTACCCCTACATGTTCGAAGACATCATGTGCCATGTAGGCCGCATCTTCGCGGTGACAAGCCAGGGGACTTGTTTCATCTGGTTGCCATCCTATGGAACGGGAAATTACAAATGGAATGCACAAACCATCATTTGCATCCCTAACGGTACTCCATTATTTTGCAGGGACCAGTCACCCCCCGATCAAAATCAGATCACTGATCCTGGATGTGCATTTGCATCTGTGATTTGGTCTAACCTGGAACCTTGTAGCTGACTTTGACATATTGGTATGAACTAGCTTAGCAGTCGTTACCCATGGTACCACTGATGTGCAACATGGTCACACGATCTACCACGATCGGACTGTCACCATCTACCTCGGTATTCCATTTTCTCATTGCTGTGTGTTAGAGTAGTAGTACTTGTTAGTTCTTTTCTTTTCTTGACTGGGACATGTTTACTAGTACTAGTACTACAATTTGGTATTAAAATTTTTTAACCCTCTTGCCTTCTCTTTCATTGTAGTAGTAAGGAGTACTAGTACTTTTTACCTTGGAGGACATGTATAGCTAGCTAGGCCCTTGAAGACTTGAACCCACTAGCTCCCACCATTTTTGTTTTTCCATGTCTTACTATCTCATCCATGTAGCCAGGAGTGGCTATATATAATAAGCTGGTTATTTTACTTCCTCTATACTGGAGTAGTACTACTTGCGGCACAATATTACTGACCGCCATATTTGAGCACAACATTATCATGCATGGACCTTGACCATGTACGTCACCATGTGTCTAGATCTCAGATGCCGCATGTACTAGATGAACGGTGCCGAGTTCGACCCCCGTGATGCTATGTGGGTGCCGAGGAACACTCTTGGAGAGTACTCTCTTTTCATTGGGGACAGCTACCCCATTGTGAAGCAGATGCCACCTTCCGTGCACGACACCGAAGGCCTGCCGTTCATGAAGCATGGTTGTGTCTTCAGTGCGCACCGCCAGATGAACGACATGCTGGGACACGCTATCCCTGATTTATGCCGCTTCAGCTTTGATGAGTCTCCATTGTGTGGAACCGGACTAGAAAGCTACGACAATGATTCCCATTGCCCACCGCTATGGATCGTGCCATCTATGAAGAACACCTCGGACTGGAACCTGGAGGAGGACATGGACAAGGAGCCCATCTATAACGTGTAAGTGCAGTATGGTAAATTGTGAATGGTAGCGTTGTAAATATATGTAGAGTAGTCAAGCACAAATTTATCACATGAAGTGGAGATGAACTTGTGTGGCATGCTGGCATTTGTGCTTTAGAATTTATTACTAGTAAATGTGTTATGTGTATGTGCACCTTGTGTGGCTGTTGCACGGGCTCCAACACGCTCTGTGAGAAAAAAGGTTCCACAGCTTTGGCTGTAGGTGACGTGGCGGCATCATACAGTAGTGGTCGTTCACTATAGTTGTAGTACTAGGACGACAACTCCTATGAATCTTGCGCTTGGCTCTTCGCCTCTTCGGGAGGTTCAACAGTTCGTACTCCTGTGAACCTTTCACTTGGCTCTTCGCCTCTTTGGAAGGTCCAACAATGTCAGTACAATATGCTTCTGTCAATCTGACAGCAAATGAACTGCTGCATGTCCACCGCGAGGGTGAGGGCAAGGGAGAGGGAGAGGTTGCTGTAGTCAAAACCCTCTCCTTGTCCTATGAGCCACCACGTGCGTGGGCGAGGGAGAGGGCGTAGGCGTACGTAGTAAGCAAGCTTCTCCTCGTCCTGTGAGCCACCGCGCGTGGGCGATGGAGAGGGCATAGCTTCTCCTTGTTCTGCGAGTTGACGGGGCACATCAAAGTGGTGCTAGTCCATACTGCATCCTTTCCGGTTAATATGGCTTAATTTGAAACAATAAAATACACTGGCAATCAACGTATGTAACAATACGCTCATTACTGTCACCATATAGTTTTGCGGTGATTATACGGTCACTAGCTCACCGTAGAGCACTGTATTGCACCCTGCTAACCAGCCACATAGTCGACATGGCACTTTGTTGACTGGTTAAATCGACACCTGGTTTCTGGGTCCCACCTGTTAGTAGGCAGAGCAAAGAAATCAGTTAAACAAAACTTTACGCAGGCACGACAGGAGTCCAACCCTTGCGCGTGAACCACCCTGGCTGTGTATGTGAGTGCATGCATGTGTACTCCCTCGGTCCGTGAAAAACTGTACATCTAGCATAAATGGAGAGTAACATACACTGCCTTCATAGTGGGTAGTAACAAAGCTTCATTTATTAGGTTATAGACTCATATTGCATTGGGACTCATATTGCTAAGTTACTCAAACTACCTCTCTCCTCATTAACTCATTGCCACATAAGCAAATTTGCTGAGTTGGACTCGATGTTACTGCGGAAGTTACTCCCACTGTGGCTAGTCTTAGAAAATTTTCCAACAAAGAGTGTACATCTACACTTCCAATGCACTTAGCCTTTAATCTAATCGGTATTGATTGACTATTGCACCAACTTGTGCTCTAGCTATAGGCTGCATGTCTATCCTTAATTATAGCATGCAACAACCTTCATTTAATCTTCTTCTCTCAATGGTCGCATGCACAGATAAGTCTGCTACATTTGGGCGCTAATTATGCCATGAAGTTCTGGTTCCTCTTGGTCAATGTGTAAATCTCTATATGTACAGTCTTTCACAGACGAAGGGAGTAGGTTGAGCATTTGAGCATGAGCGTGTGTGTTGTGTCGTGTGTTGTCTGCCGCATGGATGCTTGAGTGTTGCGTGCATGCATGTGTATGTGTGAGTGTTGCATGTTGCATGCATGCATGAGGCTTTTACTCCCTCCCATTGACATGTTCATATTTCAAGCTTCATTAAAACATTGCATGCAAGAATTAAGAGAAAACTCACCAATGCATGTAAAATTTCTGGTCTTTTATTCCTCACGCATGCATTGCAATTAATACGTTCGTAAACACAATTTTCTTGAGGAAAACGAGCCCATTATTGAGTACTTTCAGAAAAAATTCTTCGGGCACTCATCATTTACTACTACCTTGGTTGATGATTTTTTTATTGACTTGTATATAAACCTCCGTCCTGGTTTATTGGTCCCCTTCATACTTAGTGTAAAATTTTGACCATAAATTTAACTAACAAAGCATCAATGCATGTCATAAAAAATACCATTAGAAACTATGTTCAAATACGAATCCAGTGATATGATTTTTGGTGACATGCATTAACATTTTATTAGTTAAATAGATGGTCAAAGTTTGACCCAAAATACTAGTAGTGCTCCTACATTATTGGCGCTAGGTGCCTTGGCCAATGTTTCATCTTGTTGGACAGGATGAGAGTAGAGGCATAGGGATACTGTAGATAGGAAGTCTTGGTGATCCATTATTCCCCATCTTGCTCAGAGAGAACTATTCAACTAGTCTTCACAGTGAAGTGACAATACACGCTGCAGTAGATGGGACACTTAATTAATAAGCTGAACCAGCGTGTTGGTGTTACTAAATCAGCCTTACCCTATACTGCCATCATGTTTGCCAGTGGAGCACGCTTCCGCAAATATGCCTACGCACCTCTCTCTTCCATTAGCTGACATATGGGCCCTCTTGAGGTAGACCCACATGTCATCGGCTTAACTATTTACACTCTGAAGGACGGTATATCCTGGTAGTAGTACTAGTAGAATTGAGATTTAATGCACTTTCTTGCCCGTCTTTCCCTCTTCTTCCTCCTCTCTTCTTCTTCCTCCTCTCTTCTTCTTCCTCCTCTCTTCCCCATCGTCGGCCGCACACCATTTCCCCCCGCTCACTGCTCGCCCGCCCACGCCATCTTCCTTGGTAGCTCACGTGTACCATATCCCCCCCGCTCACTGCTCGGCCACACACGCCATCTTCTTCGCTCACCCGCCCGAATCCACTTCTCCGCTCGCTCGCAGGCGCCAAAAACCCCAATCACTCAGTGCCCTAAAAAACCCTATGGCAGAGCATACTAACATGCAGAGCCGCGATTGGAATTCCCTCCCCAATGTTCTCTTGGAGCAGATCTGTAATCGTATGGACCTGCTCAGCACCGTGCATCTAGCCGCATGCTCGGTGTTTATGTACCGTCTACTCGTCTGCAAATGGTCTGCCCTTTTCAAGACACCCTGCTTGTTGATCCCCGATCCTCGCAGGTGGCCCAGACACGGACTTGATGATCCTACGGAGGTTGTTGTGGTGCCCCTCGACATGCTACCACTACCCGCCCACCTGTCCTTCATGCGCGTCCACTACTGGGCGGGCATGAAGGCTGTCGGGGCATGACACCTATGGAATCCCGAGAGACCCCTTTACGATTCGGTGGGGGAGAGGTATACGCAAAGAGCAAAACCAATGATCGATGCGTGAGGTTTTTTACCCAGGTTCGGGCCGCTGATCAGCGTAAAACCCTACTCCTGCTTTGTGTTCTTATTGATGTTCTTGAGCCCAGCCTTCAGGAGCGCTCACAATGAACAGTACGTTCAAAGAGCAGCTACGCATGCAGAATGGGCCAGAAGTTCTCCTCCTCTATAGCAGTTGCCTTGGGCCTCCTTTTATATGCTCAAAGGGGTCTCCACAGTGGCAAAATGTACATACATCGCGGTGTAAAGTAGCTACAGGGTATCATACCTAACCCCTGACGGATTAGGACAAGCGCATTTACTGCACCGTGAGGTGTCCGTTTAGGTGTCCTCACTTTCTTGGGGATGGAAAAACGGGCCATTCCATCAGCACCGCTTAAGCTCTCCTCCACTGGCGTGTCGCCACGCATCCAGCGAAGGACCCAGAATGTCAGACTTGTTACTGTGCCGAAGCGGGGGCACAGTGGCAGAAACTCGCCAGGCGCCGAATCTTGTCGGGCGCCAAGCCTTGCCGGACGCCAAGCCTTGCCGGGCTCCAAGCCTTGCCCGGCTCCATAGGCCATCCCGGCAAGGATCTTGCCGGGGAAGCTGGCCTTCGGATTCCAGCTTTGCTTATCAGTTGATCCTCAGATCTCTGACTTGATGATTTCCTTGGTGGCTTGAATCGACCTCGAGCTGCTCCCGGCAAGCCTTGCCGCGAGGATGGCTACAACTGCCCGTGCATAAGTACGGGGTACTAGTGGCCCAATACTTAGTACACCGACAGGAGCCCCCGGGCCTAGGCCATACACGAGTGCGAGGCGTTGTTGGGCTAGGCCCAAACAGTGCAGGGGCACGCATGGCAGGGGATTAACTACTCGTAAATATCTCGTTTTACTGTGCCCCCCCACTACACGCACGGAGCGCGTGACATGGGAAGCGTGCCAAAAAGGCTGCAATTGCCTCGCGCCTATAGAGAAGCATTCACATTGGGGAATAAAAGAGGCGGCCCCGCTCCTTCCCCATAAAAAGAAGAAGTGGCAGAGGCACAAGCCTATTTACCCCCCTCTTCTTTTCAATCTAGCCATCGCCATCGCCTTCCTCCTCTCGAGCTCAGAGCAAAGCCCTTTTCCTCTTCCGCGCGCTGCTTCCGCGCTCGCTCCACCCCCAGCTTCCGTTCTCACCGTCGCCATGGCGCCCAAGGCTAGCAAAGGCAAGGGCAAGGAGGCGAAAGCCGATGTTCCGGAGAGCGAACTGGTGAAGATGCGGAAGAGGCTCGTCGTCTTTCCTCCAACGCTCGATGCTGAAGCTCTGAAGGGCGATACCAATGCATGTGGGCGAAGGGGACGCAGGCTCATCCCGCCACACGCGTAATCCCAGGTGCTTGTTCTAAAGGCGGATCGGACAGATACCCTTTCTTCACTGCATATTTCTATTGCGGGCTCTGTCCCCCCTTTTCCGACTTCTTCAATGATATCATGTACACATACAGCTTTCGCCTTCTCGATTTCATGCCGAATGCAGTACTTTGCATGTCTATCTTTGCCCATCTCTGTGAAAACTTTGTTGGCGTGATCCCCAATTCTGCTCTTTTTCGCCATTATTTCTTCCCTCGCATCCAAAAAGGAGAGGCCCTCTCTAGTTCTATTGCTTGGATTCTAAGGGCTTGGAATAAGGAAATATACCCAGAGGGAGTTTACCGCGAAAAGTGGGACGAGTGGCGGGCTGAATGGTGCTGGATCCATGAAGGAGATCCCCATCCATTTTGTCATCACCGGCAACAGAAGGTGGTCCGCGGCAAGTATTGGAGCGACCCCGCAGCGGAGGACGAGAGGCTCACAATCGCCACTACCAGAATCCTTTGCCTGAAGGCTGCCGGACTGACGATGGAGATGATCGGCTTCGACTTTCTCCGCCGCCGCATCGCCCCTCTGCAGAATAGGGGAAGACCAGCTTGGGAATACAAGAACGCGGCAGATGTCATGAGATTGCGCCCCGGGCTGAACAACAACCTAACCGCTATGCAGCTTGGCGATCTCCGCCAGAAATTATTCCAGCGCGAATACAAGCACCGGCTGCCGGCAAGGAGTGTCCCCTTGTGCAACAATTCTGCCTTGGGGTCAATCATTGCCTTCATGCCGATGTTCAATGCCCACGGCCTTGACCCGACTTGGGCCGAGCCATCCGAGGAGGAAGCGCAGAAGTTTTTTGACAACTTGACGAAGAAGCCTGTCCGACAAGAGTCAGATTTCATCCGAGCCACCACTGATCAAGAAGTAGCTTACATTGCTACTAGAGTGGAGGAGGCAAATCTTGCCGCGGAGGCCGGCAGCGTCGGCTTCACAGAGTGGGAAGCCAGCGACGCAGAGGTGGTAGTGGAGGTAAAGCCTGCCGAGGAGGACAAAGTTGCCGAGGAAGAGGGCAGCGCAGCCGCTGAGAGCTCGTCCGGCGAGGACACGGCCGAAGAAGAGACGCGAGAAGAGCCCCCACCCCCGAAGAAGATGAAGCATGTTCTTCGGAAGGCTGCATCAGGCATCCCGGCAAGCCAGCCTTCTTCGAGCGGCGAAGCCCCCGGCAAGAAAGTGGCCGGCAAGACTGGACCACGGCAGGGGGCTCGTCAACAGCCTGCGCGGCGCGCGAGACCCACACCAGCGGCCACTGCTGGGACGGCAGGAGGGTCTTGTACTACCGCACCGGAAGCTGCCCCGGCGCCTGCCACAGCCAAGCGGCCTAGGACTCCTCCTCCGCCTCCCCACTCAAACATCGCAACGGAGGTCGACTTCGACATCTCCGGCTTTAGTCCAGAGCGAGAGGAAGAAGAGTGAGTACTTTGCCACAACTTTTACCTTCCAATCCTGGATTAATCTTACTGACTTGCTTGTATTGTTTCTGCAGTGACACAGAAACCTTGCTGGAGAGAATGGCGAAGAGGTCAAGGACTTCTACGGGTGACGAGCCCCCGGCAGGCTCCACGAGCGTACCAGAAACCGTCATCGTCAGCCCGGAGTCCAGTCCTCAACACAGCCCCCAGCGCAGCCCCCAGTGTCAGTTCATTGTTCTTTTTCCGCTGGCGGGTGCCGAGGCTTTCATGCTTGCCGCTGATATCTTTGGGTTCGCAGGAGAAGAACGGCGACAAGAAGAAGACATCCCCATTGTGCCTCCTTCATCGACCGCTCTGCCCACAAGCACATCTCGGTCAAGAGATCCTGCCGGCGAGCCCGTCCTAATTGAGGAGGAGCCGGCAAGCGCGGACTCCGGCAACCCACCCCCGGCAACCGGAGTTGCCGGGAGGGGCGAAGCCACCTCCCGATAGCCCGACGTAGGTACTCGATTGCCTCAGAGTGCTTGTTACTTTTTTCTCTTATCTCTCTGTCTTTAGTCACTTCGAACTTCAACCTCGATCTTATTCTGTTTTCCTCCTTCGCCCTTCAGAGTTCTCTGTGATGGAACACATGGACGTCGACGTTGTCATCGAGGAGACCGCCAGGGATGCCGCCGCCGAAGCAGACAGGATCGCTGCCAGCGAGGCCACCAAGGATGACATTGTCGAGGCTGGTGGTGCTCTTGACGGGGAGGCCGCCAAGACAGCACAAGAGGAAATCGCCGAAGAACCTGCTGAAGGGGGCGACAGGGAGGCTGAGGACCGCACTGACAGCATTCCTGCCGCAGGAGCGCCAGGCGCTGCACCGGTCACAGAGCCGCCTGCCACTGGTGAGGCGGCCACTGAAGACCAGCCATCAACATCTGAAGGCCCCTCATCCAGCAAGTACCTCAAGGTAGGCGAGAACCTGTTCGTCAACTTGCCAGGGATGGCAAGCACTGGGGCACCAGCCGAAGGATAAGTTTTTGAAGAAATCATTGCCGCTGCCGGGCTCAAAGTTGTTGACGCCCCCAGCACTAGCAGTGGCAAATCTGAAGAGGATCAGCTCCTTCAGGCCATGGGCGAGAATTTTCGCAAGCTCCAGGCTCTCCATCGCGCCAGAAAAAAGAAGGCGGACTCCAGAATGGCAGTTGTCGAGGCGGCCGAAGCGGATTTTCAAAGGCGCGTCGCACAAATGCAGATCTGGCACGCCGAGGCCCTCCAAGAGTTGGTTGCCGGCCGGGAACAAGTGAGCCAGCAGTGGAATGAGGTCCTCCTGAAGCAATCCGATATGGAGAAGGCGCATGATGAAGCTGCTCAAAGGATTGCTGCCGAAGATGCCCTCCTGACGGGGTGCCGCATTGCTCTTGATGCTCATGAAGAAGATCTCACCGCACGTGAGCAGGCGCTCGCCGCCAAGCTTCGTAGCAAGGATGAGGATATCGAGAATCTTGTCGCGCGGCGGACCCAGGAGCTGGAGCAAAAACATAAGGAGGCGCTCGAAGCTCTGACTGCAAGTCACGCCGGCAAGCTCAAGGAGGCCGTCGATGCTGCCGAAGCTGCAGAGGCCGCCAAGAACGAGCTGAGCGACAAAGTGAAGAGGCTGGAAACAGATCTCGAAGAGCACGGCAAGGAGCTCTCGACGCTCAAGGGGGACAGGGAAAAAACCCTCCACTCCTTGGCGGAGATGCAAGTCGCCCTGTCCGACAAGACCAAGCAGCTCTCCTCTGCGGCTGATAATATTGCGGTTCTGGAGCTGAAGCTGACCACGCTGCAGAAATCTCTCGAGACCGGCAGGGCCCGTGAGAAGGCTCTACTCAAGGATCTCTAAGGAGAGAGGAACCTGCTCAAGAGTGCTGCCGCCGCCCAAACCAAGTACGAGAAGGGAGTGGAGATCTGGACTGGACGTCTCATCGCCACCGCGGAGAAGCTTACCGCAGAACTGTCAACCATGGGCCTATCGAACTTCAAGTATTTTTCCGAGGAAAGAATATCTCCAAGTGCTAGGTTGACGATGTTCTTTGAAAGCATCATCAACGCGTTGAGGGCGCTCCAGTCTAGCCGGGCGACCCAATTGGCTAACGAGACTCGCCGGCTTTGCCGGGCCATCCTCCGCAAGGTGCTCATCAAGGTGGTGCACAGCAATCCCGGCATCGACCTCTCCAACGCGCTCGGCCATCTGCCAAGGGATGCAAATGTTGAGGCGCTTGAAGAGCGCATCGCGCCTATCCTTGAGAAGGTGGACTCCATCAAAAGGATCGAAGGCCAGCGCAGGGATTGAGTGCTTCCCTTTTTTCCTTGCCGTCGTTATCTCATGTAAAAGACAATTAAGTCTCAAGTTAGAATTGCAGCAACTCATGGATGTAATACAATTTACCTATGTTTAGGTTCATGCTTGCTACTTTCCTTGTCCGATTCCTTTATGTATGGAGTTCATCCTACGCTTATTGAAAAACTTGCTGGCGCGCAACCTGCCGCGAGTGCTGGGTGAGGGACTTCAGCAGCCTGCTGGAGGCGCAGCGGCCGGCAAGACTCCTTGGTGTTCTCAGTGCAGCCACTTAAATCGCTGAGCGGGCTCGAAACAAAATAAGGGCGCGACCGATTACAACAAGGGTTCCTTCGCGTGCAGATTTTCCATACAAGAGTCGGAATCGTCCAAGGAAATAACTTTGTAATAAAAGAAAAAACTTGCTCTAAGTTTTTCGGACCTTTTTGTTTTTTTTTTTTTTTGTTTTTTTTTTTTTTTTTTTTTTTTTTTTTGTTTTTTTTTTTAGCTTTCTATCACTGTCCTTCCTCCGGCAAGCGTCGATTCCGAACGTCGCCAACTGGTATTCATCTCTTCCCCTTCCCCCCCCCCCCCCCCCCCCGGCAAATGTGCACGCGAGGAATCCTTTTGTCTTTTGAGAAGAGAAAGAAGAGAAAATAGACATGAAACCTTGGCGGTTCGTTAGAACTTACCGGGATTAGGTGTCATACAACATCTTAGACAAACATGCATATATATAAATATGAACATGGGAATCAATAAGGGAATGTACAACACTTAAATTTATTCATCTGTGCTCAGGGTCTGCGCCTGGCTTTGTACAAAGGATCACATGCCTTGCCGGCAAGACTTGTACAAAAGGGTGGTTGCCGGGAGCCCTCGGCAACCGCGCTTTATGGATAGAACTTGCGAAGATGTTCGATATTCCAGGAATTGCTCACTGGAACGCCATCTTCGGTCTCCAGGCGGACAGCGCCGGGCCTGGTGACTCGTACTACCCGATAAGGGCCTTCCCACTTTGGTGTCAACTTGTTTGAATTCTTGGCGGACTGAATCCGGCAAAGAACAAGGTCGCCTTCCTCAAGGCTTCGGGCATGAACTTTGCAGCTATGATAGCGGTGCAAAGCTTGCTGGTAGCGTGCAGCTCGCACAGCAGCCTAAAGACGATTCTCCTCAAGGAGCACAGCGTCATCTTGCCGCAGTTGCTCTTGCTCGTGCTCGTCATAAGCGAGCACTCGAGGAGATCCGCATATGAGTTCCGTGGGGAGAACTGCTTCTGCTCCGTAGACTAGAGTGAAGGGCGTCTGGCCGGTGGCTCAATTTGGTGTCGTTCTGATTGACCAAAGAACCGTCGGCAACTCATCAATCCAGCGTCTTCCGCACTTTCTCAGCCTGTCAAAGGTTCTGGTACTGAGACCGCACAGCACTTCAGCATTGGCCCTCTCCGCTTGGCCGTTGCTTCTCGGGTGAGCAACAGAGGCAAAACAAATCTTGCCGCCAAGGTCTTGGACGTACTGCATGAAGGTGCGACTTGTGAACTGCGTGCCGTTGTCGGTGATGATCCTATTGGGCACACCAAAATGACAAACAATTCCCTTGAAGAACTTGACGGCCGATTGTGCTGTCACCTTCCTCACTGCTTCCACCTCCGGCCACTTTGTGAACTTGTCGATAGCAACGTACAAGTACTCAAAGCCCCCGGCAGCACGGGGGAAAGGGCCCAGTATGTCGAGCCCCCAGACCAAAAATGGCCAAGAGAGAGGGATTGTCTGAAGAGCTTGAGCTGGCTGATGTAATTTCTTCGAATGAAACTGGCACGCTTCACACTTGGTTACTAGTGCAGTTGCATCCTGGAGAGCGGTGGGCCAAAAGAAACCTTGCCGGAATGCTTTCCCGGCAAGCGCTCTTGGCCCTATGTGAGAACCACATATGCCCCCATGTATCTCCGCCAACAGCTCTAGCCCATCCTCCCGAGGAATGCACTTCAATTTCACACCGTTCGGTCTCTTTCTTTACAGGACATCATCGACGAACTTGTACATAACAGACCGACGGGCTACTCTCTCTGCTTCTTCCTGTTCCTCAGGGAGTTCACCTGTCTGAAGGAAATGGACAATGTGATGCGCCCATGCTGGAGCCTGAGGCTCAACAGCTAGGACTAAAGGCATCTCCTCTGCCGAGGGAACGTTTGTCTCGACAGCAAGGGCCTGAGGCCCTGCCGAAGCCTGTTGTTCCCCGGCAGGCATGTCGATCCCGGCAACTTCCTTGCCGGCGGCTCCGGGGAGCTCTGCCGGGAAGTACTGGCCAGAGTTCAACTTTCTTCTCTTTTCTTGCCGCATCGATGGCGCCACGGATGGTTGAGTCAATTGGAGCACAAAAGTTCCTGGTTCCACAGGCAACTTGAGGGCAGCACGCTTTGACAGGTCATCAGCAATATTGTTCTCGGCACAAGGAACGTGCTCCATTTGGAGACCGTCAAAGCGCTCTTCCAATTTCCTCACTTCATCTACGTAGGCTTGCATCAATGGACTTTGATAACTCTTGTTAACTTGCCTGACGACAAGTTGTGAATCGCCTTTGATGACGAGCTTTTTGATACCAAGGCCCGCCGTGATCCTGAGACCGGCAAGCAAACCCTCGTATTCTGCAGTGTTGTTGGTCGAACTCTCCCGGGGAAAGTGCATTTGGACTACGTACTTGAGGTGCTCTCCGGTGGGTGCGACAAGCAGCACGCCAGCACCGGCGCCTTGCAGCGAGAAAGCCCCGTCAAAGTACATAACCCATTGCTGATCGATTTCCTTGCCGGGGAGAGTTGTTTCTTGAACTTCTTCGTTTGGCGTTGGGGTCCATTCTGCAATGAACTCCGCCAAAGCCCTGCTCTGGATTGCCGAAGTGCTTTCAAACTTAAGGCCAAAGCTGGACAACTCCAACGCCCACTCCACGATCCTGCCGGTTGCCTCCGGATTTTGCAAAATCCGTTGCAACGGAAAGCGAGTGATGACAGTGATTTCATGTGCTTGAAAATAATGGCGCAGCTTCCTCGAGGCCATAAGGAGGCCGAAAAGCAACTTCTGCACACCAGAATATCTTGACCTAGCTCCTTGTAAAAGAGAGCTAACAAAATAAACTGGGCGCTGCACCACCTTCTTCTTCTGCACGGGTTCTTCTGTTTGCGCAGATCCTGTCTTGCCGGGATCAACCCTTGCCGGGGAAGACCTTGCCGCGTCATCCGGCGGTCTTGCCGCTAGTGTTGCTTCCTCATCAGCTTCTCTCTGCGCCACTAGCGCAGCGCTAACCACTTGGTTTGTTGCTGCTAGATACAGCAGCAACGGCTCTTGTGGTTTAGGCGCGACTAGCGTCAGCGGAGAGGAAAGGTATTTCTTCAAATCTTGCAGCGCAGCCTCCGCCTCCGGAGTCCATTTCATCGGACCTGCCTTCTTCAAAATTTTGAAGAAGGGCAGGGCGCGCTCAGCAGATTTGGAAATAAACCTGCTTAGAGCAGCAACACAGCCGGCAAGACGACGCACATCCTTGACGCGTCTCGGCGCTTCAATTTGCTCAATAGCTTTGATCTTGTCGGGATTCGCTTCGATTCCCCGGCAAGATACAAAGAATCTGAGGAGCTTGCCGGAAGGAACACCGAACACGCACTTCTCAGGATTGAGCTTCAAGTTGATCTTGCGCAAGTTTGCAAATGTTTCTTCTAAGTCTTGAATGAGCGTTGCTTTATCCTTGGTTTTGACCACTATATCATCCATATACGCCTCCATATTTCTATGGAGTTGTGGCTCAAAACCAATCTGGATTGCTCTGGCAAATGTTGAACCAGCACTTTTCAACCCGAAAGGCATTCGTATAAAACAATACATACCACATGGGGTGATAAAGGCGGTCTTCTCTTCATCTTCTTTTGCCATAAAAATCTGATGATACCCTGAATAGGCATCAAGGAAGGACAGGAGATCGCAACCAGTGGTGGCATCCACAATCTAGTCGATGCGCGGCAAGGGAAAGGGATCTTTTGGATAAGCTTTATTGATATCTGTATAATCAATACAAAGCCTCCATTTCCCATTCGCTTTCCGCACTATGACCGGATTAGCCAACCAGGTTGGATGAAGCTCTCCTTTGACCAGTCCTGCCGCCTCCAGCTTTTTAATCTCTTCGGCAATGAATTCTTGCCGCTCCAAGGCCTGCTTCCTGACCCTTTGCTTGACAGGCCGCGCATGAGGACAGACAGCAAGGTGGTACTCAATTACCTTCCTAGGAACACCGGGGATGTTAGACGGTTGCCATGCAAACACGTCGACATTCGCCCGCAGAAAAGCAACGAGCGCGCTTTTCTATTTGTCATCTAGGGTGGAACTTATGGTGAAAGTTCCCCCTGTTCCGTCCTCTCTGACAGGCACCTTCTTAGTCTCCGGCGGAGCAGCCTTGGACTTCTTGTTCTTGCCGGTGGAACTCTCTGGTACGTCCTCGACAGAAGCGCAGCACTCCGAGGAGGTGCGCTTGCCAGAGTTCGCGCCAAGGTTCCTGCCGGTCTTCTTCTTCCCCCCGGGAGTTCCAGCGACAGGAGCAAGTGCCTTGATGGCAGGTGCTGCAACTGCTTCCCGGTAAAGTTGGTCGGCACATATGAGCGCATCCTTCTTATCGGAATGGATAGTGATGACGCCCAACGGCCCAGGCATCTTCAAGACGTTGTACGCGTAGTGTGATGCCGCCATAAACTTAGCCAGCGCTGGCCGACCAAGGATCCCGTTGTATGACATGGGGATCTTGGCAACATCAAACACCACCTTCTCGGTCCTGAAGTTGAGCTCGCTGCCAAATGTTACTGGCAGCGTGATCTTGCCCTTAGGCTGGGTTCTTCCCGGATTGACCCCTTGAAACGTACCCGTTTCCTCGAGGTCCTCATCGGGAATCTGGAGCTTTCTGAGCACATCCGGTGAGATTAAGTTTAGGCCGGCTCCGCCGTCAACTAACATTTTCGTCACCTTGAGGTTGCGAATTGTTGGGGAGACCAACAATGGCAAGCACCCGACCGCAGTTGTGCGATTGGGGTGATCCTCGGCGTCGAAAATGATAGGCGTGCTGCACCACTTCAGGGGCCTACATGCCTCTGGGGACGGCTCTGCTGCATTGACCTCCCGCACCCACTGTTTGAGTTGGCGGTGAGAGAAATGCAGCGAGGCGCCCCCATCAATGTACATGGCCTCCGTAGCCTTCTGGAATTCTTGCTCACTGGATTCATCATCTTCCTCATCATCATCTCCTTCTTTGTCTCGGCCCCGAGCGGGCCGATCCTTTTGCTGCTTGGCCTTGCCGCGGCGACCTCCTCGGCCACCGCGCTTCTTGCCGGACCCCTCAGCACCATCTTGGGCCTTCTCCTTATCTCGCCTCTCTTATTCGGCCCTCTGCTTCTCGGCAAGCTGCTCAACTTGCCGGCAGTTCTGGAGATCATGGCCCTTGGTGCGATGGATCTTGCAATACTGCTTGCCGGAGTTCTCTGACTTGTCGGCAGCCGCCAAGGCCTGACAGGAAGGGCACCCGGCAAGATCCTTGCCGGGGTCGCTAACCTTGGCCTTCTTGGCGGCATCGGGGTTGTCGGATTCCTCGACAGCAAGCACGGCCTTGCCTTTGCGCTTCCTGTTCCGCCGCCGACCTTTCCTTGACGGGGCCGCGACGTCTTCATCTTCGGACTCGCCCGCCACGCCAACAGCCTAACCAGGGAGTTTCCTCCCCTCTTCAGCTCGAGCGCACTTGTCGGCCAGAGCATAAAGCTCAGCAATACTCCTGACTTTGTTCATTGCCAGCTCTTCCCGCATTCTGTGGTTACGCATGTTCTGGTGGAACGCGCTAATGACAGCGGCAGGATGAACATCGGGAATATTGTATTGCACTTGGCTGAATCTCTGCATAAACTTGCACAGGGACTCGCCCTCCTCCTGAGGGATGATGTGCAAATCGCTCTCTTGGCCAGGAGCTTGGTGGCCTCCAACAAAGGCGCCAACAAACTGATGGCACAGATCTGACCATGAAGAAATGGAATTCTCCGGCAAATGCATCAACCACGACCTGACGTTGGGTTTGAGCACCAACGGGAAGTAGTTGGCAAGTATTTTGTCATCTCGGCCCCCGGCAGCCTGCACCGCAATGGTGTAGATGCTCAGGAACTCCGAGGGATGGGTCTTACCGTCATATTTCTCCGGGACCTCCGGCTTGAAGGTTCGAGAATTGGGCCACCGGACTTGCCGCAGCTCACGGGTAAACGCTGGAGTCCCTACCTCATAAGGCAAGTCTCCTACGTCCCCTGGCGCAGGGTCGTCGACAGTCGGCCCCGCGCGCTTATCAGACTGATAGCGCGCTTCCCGTCGCCGCTCGATGGTTGTTCGAGCGTCCTCCTTGCCTCGTTCCTAGAGAACTTGACGCTGATCATGGCGCATCCGTGGATCGGACGACGCCGTGGAAACTTCTTCATGGCGGTTGACTTGCTGAGTTGTCGGCCGCCGCTGGTGCCGCGGAGGGGAATGCACTGTGGTTGCACCACCTCCGGTTTTCTCTACATCGGCTCGCGCCGGATCGATGGGCCTCCGCTGCGAGGGCCCTGCCTCTTGCGGTCCATCCTTGTTGGCGAAGCCGATAAGGCTCTGGATAGTAGCTCGCCACTCCTCCATCTTCTCCGGAGCGGGAGGAAAATCGAGGAGCAGCTGCGCACGTGCCAAAGCTTCCACAGGCGTAGGTGGCGGCAACAGGTGCGAGGTACGTGAGGTGCTCTGACTCCTAACCATGTTAGAAGGAGCACCACCACGGTCACGCGACCATGCGCCACCTCTGCCGGCAGCTTGGTGTGCATGCTGGCCCCGCGCATCTTGGGATCGATGCGCAGAAACCATTTCATGGGGACGCCCTGAACCACCAGCGCCATGACGTCGCTCATCATGCACGACCTGGGTAGGTCGTGAGGCTTGCGCCGGCGCGGGAGCTCCAACAGGCGCCCTCCGATCTCTCGAGTTCGTTGTGCCACCCGTAGGCAACACAGTGCCATCTCTAGATCCAGCGGCGTGCAGGTTACCACTGCCACTGCGAACGATACTGCTCGCTTGGCTTGCATCACCAGAACGCCGCGGGGGTTCTAGTCCTCTTCCTTCCGCACCCACGTCATCGCCTGTACGCGAAGGTGTAGGCAAAATGGACGTGGACGGCTGCGCTGACGCAGCGCTCTTCTTCTTAGGCGGCATGATGATGAACATGATGAAGAAACTAAGGCGTCGAGTACTAGATCAGGTTCACGCAACCCCCACCCCCTACCTAGCACGCCAAAGATGTCGAGGCACGACACCTACGGAATCCCGAGATACCCCTTTACGATTCGGCGGGGGAGAGGTATACGCAAAGAGCAGAACCAATGATCGATGCGTGAGGTTTTTTACCCAGGTTCGGGCCACTGATCAGCGTAAAACCCTACTCCTGCTTTGTGTTCTTATTGATGTTCTTGAGCCCAGCCTTCAGGAGCGCTCGCAATGAACAGTACGTTCAAAGAGCAGCTACGCATGTAGAATGGGCCAGAAGTTCTCCTCCTCTGTAGCAGTTGCCTTGGGCCTCCTTTTATATGCTCAAAGGGGTCTCCATAGTGGCAAAATGTACATACATCGCGGTGTAAAGTAGCTACAGGGTATCATACCTAACCCCTGATGGATTAGGACAAGCGCATTTACTGCACCGTGAGGTGTCCGTTTAGGTGTCCTCACTTTCTTGGGGATGGAAAAAGGGGCCATCCCATCAGCACCGCTTAAGCTCTCCTCCACTGGCGCGTCGCCACGCATCCAGAGAAGGACCCAGAATGTCAGACTTGTTACTGTGTCGAAGCGGTGGCACAGTGGCAAAAACTCGCCAGGCGTCGAATCTTGTCGGGCGCCAAGCCTTGCCGGATGCCAAGCCTTGCCGTACTCCAAGCCTTGCCGGGCTCCACAGGCCATCCCGGCAAGGATCTTGCCGGGGAAGCTGGCCTTCGGATTCCAGCTTTGCTTATCCGTTGATCCTCAGATCTCTGACTTGATGATTTCCTTGGTGGCTTGAATCGACCTCGAGCTGCTCCCGATAGGCCTTGCCGCGAGGATGGCTACAACTGCCCGTGCACAAGTACGGGGTACTAGTGGCCCAATACTTAGTACACCGACAAAGGCCAACTGAATTGTCCTCATCCACCAATTTGGTAGTCCGTGGCGTCTTGTGGATATCTACACCCAGCGAGAGATCACCCTTCCATTGTTGTATACTTCCGGCATCGAGCTTCGCGGCACGCCGGACACTCCTTCCTACTACGCATGAGACGCGTCGAGCTTTTGGTCCGACCTCCGTTTGCTGAAGGTTGTAATCTGTGAAGTGCCCACACCATCAGAAGACTACATGGATTACAAGCTCATTGCCTTGTTTGACATGGGATTAGTCTATTTGGAATCCGGTCGCCATACATGGTTATGGCTCATCATCAATCCTGTTGGCCCTCCATTTCTGTCTGATGCTATAGTGCACGATGGCATCGTTTACGCGGTCGACGCATAGATTGGCAGCATACACTGGTGGAATCTATCGTCGTGTAATTGTGTTATCTCATCTCATCTTTACCTTATGAATACGATGGCCAGTTGATTGTTAGAAATTTAGAATAGATAGTATGTCTATAACCACATCATTGCTATATGTTCCTCTCATTTTCTAGATTTTTATGACCACACATGTTATTGTTAGAGTTGATATGAGAACAATTGGCATCTAATGATTGTTAGAATAGATATTATGAGTATAACCTCATGATTGCTATAAGTTACTCTCATTTCCAAGATTTTTATAACCACGCATGTTATTGTTAGAGTTGATATGAGAACAGCAGTAAGTGCTATGGTAGAATATGAGTAGGCCCTGTCATAGCTGTTTTTCTCTTATTTTTACATGATGTTTGAAGCCTGACATATTGCTAGAATATGAAAGCCATTGGCTTAATTTTTTTAATTTGGGGTATGATTATGACCACGGCATTGCAATTCTCTGGCTATGATCTGTGTCACTGTTATAATAATCTTAATTCCACACATACTCTGAACATGATTGTATATTTTTGTCCTTTTGGTCTCCAATTTGATTTGTTGCAGCAGACGCAAATGCGCTGGCCTTCATAATTCTAGGACCTGGAAATATACAAGTCAATGGGTGGTGGTTTATCGCTTGTTCAACTGACGACGGTCATTTGATGCTCATTCGCACGTACCAAATTGACCAACCCATTTCATCAAACCACATGCAGTACAATGCCTGGGGTGTTCGTGACTGTGATGGCTATGGTTGCTTCGTGTTCGAGAGAGATCCCAACTCCATTGGGCCAGGTGTATTCAACTGGAGGCGGGTTTACATCCTCGGCAACCACTCCATTTTCCTCGGGCTCAATTATCCGATCATCCAACCAATCATCGATTGTATCACCGGCGATAATTACCGTGCTATGCAACTTCCATTCGCCAGGGGGAACTATGTTTACACATCGTACCATGGGTTTCACGAATCACCATATCCAGAGATTTGTCGACACAGCTTGTTGCCAGAAGATCTTCAATGTGTGAAAGGCATCAAGCTTCCAAGCGATGAATGGCTTTAGCAAACCCGACATGCGGCGATGTGGTTCATGCCAACAGCAAATATGCACAACTTGATTCATAGTGATATCTAGAGTGAGCTATGTATCTTGCTGCGGTAGCATGACCCTCTTTTGCTGGATATTATGTATTGTAGTTAGTTTGAAGCATAGATACCTTTCTGGGATCAAGTACATCCTAACTCACATGCGTAGGATGTACTGATAATGATGATGGAAATGCTGTGCAGAAGCCATATATATATATATATATATATATATATATATATATATATATATATATATATATATATATATATATCAATTAGGCTTCAAGTGCGTACTTGTTGGTGAAAGTGTTATCCAATGGGAATTATATTTTGTATTACTCATGTAGCCTACAAAGTCTATCGCACAGCCTTGTAACTTCGTACTCCAATTCTAAATTTGTACTAGTCCTCTATACCGTATATTGCGCTACTCGTACTATACTACCTCCCTCCTGGTTTATTGGTCCCCTTCATAATTTGTGTCAAATTTTGACCATAAATTTAACTAACTAAATGTTAATGCATGTCACAAAAAATTATATCATTGGATTCGTATTTGAACATAGTTTCCAATAGTATAATTTTTGGTGACATGCATTGACATTTTGTTAGTTAAACCTATGGTTAAAATGTGACACTAAATACGGCCATTAAGTAGTACCGTAGTACTAGTATACATCGGTCAAATTATTCATCATGTCCTCACATTGAATTAATGTGACAACACGTTGCGCGTGAGGTGACACAAGAGTCCTGGCAGCATGTTCGGTTCACCAAAGTGAGCCTCACCCCTCTCGTACTACAACAACACTCTCGCATTCTCTACAAAATCACCCTCCCATTCTCTCCCGGTCTCCCCGCCACCCAGCCGCCGCCTTGTTCCGATCCATCTGGTACGATGAGCGATGAGCTACTGGAGTTGCTATACTTCATTGCAAGTAGTCAAAAGGAAGACGCTGAAAAAATCGATCACAACAAGGATGCTCTTCAAGCTAGCCGGATGAAGGAAGGAACCAGCGAGGCCGCTCATGTGAGTATTTGTCCCATCGCCCTGTATGATGATTTCGATCTTTATGGGGGGGGTTTCAAGTCTTTAGAGTCTGCATGTAGTAATGAAGCCGAGACCCCAGTTTGTTTGGGTATTGTGGACTTCAGATTTGGAGTACCACTTATCTGTCCAAATCTTTCATCATTTACTTAAAACAGTGGATTGATCATACATTGAGTACCATTTAACTGGAATTAACCGATGCAAGTCCAAGAAGGATTGGCCTGTGCTACCGGCTGGCATCAAGTTGGATCCCATAGATCAGGAGCCGATCGAGCACCTTGAGGCCAAAGTGAGCACTGACAGCGCGAGATCTCACCCTCTCATCGATTTGTTCATACCAACCATCGACAGTGAGCACGACATATGCTACACCCATCTTGAGAAACTTCCAGGTGAGACACCGATCGGCCGTCTACTTGCACAAACATATTCCTTTGTTTATAGCTCTAGTTTTCTTTTTAGACGCAGACCTAGTGAAGCAATTACAATTTGACAGTTAATAAAAAGTGAAACAAGTGACTGCAACATGCCAAAGATGTTATGAAAATGCCAACTACATACCCTAAAACCTGTATTCGCCAATACTGCAGGTATCACACTGAGTGGCCTAAGCAAGCATTTCTTCCAGCGCAACTCCAGGGCGTTCAAAAGGGGCACGCGGACGCGTCGCAAGATACAGTTAGAGTGCGGCATGCACGCGATGTGGCACAAGACCGGCAATACCTTGCCGGTGATGGTCAACGGCCGGCAGACGGGCAGCAAAAAGGTTTTGGTGCTGCACACCAACAAGAACTTCGACCAGCAGAGGACCAACTGGGTGATGCACGAGTACCACCTCGGGGACCTGGAGCAAGAGAAGGAGCGGGAGCTGGTCGTCTGCAAGATTTTCTACCAGACGAACACTAGGGCTAGGACTAAAAAGAATATAAGTTAGTTTGGTATTGGTACTTGTACTACCTGGTCGTCTGCAAGTTGGTATTGTTGTTAAGGATCTTTCAGTATGAACTTGGCATTTGCTTCCAACCATCATGTCGAGGGTGGACGTGGATATAAAGCTGAATCATTTCTTTCGAAACGAATCTTCAAGCACTTGATTTTTATTTGATGGGTAGCATAAGCACCTGCCGTTCGAATTCCCAGTTCTCCAATTTTTTTACATCTTCGAAGTACGCACGGGATCCATCCGGTTTCATAGGCTGATAGTTGGACGCAGCACGTTGGAACTAGGCTGTGGCATGCCAAGCCCAGCTGCAAATTGTTAAAAGAGACAAGCAATGGATTTGGGCCTTCCAGAACAGTTAAGTGTCGCAACCTTGATCGTGAAGCGCCTCCCATGGACTAAAAAAAGGCCTAGTCGGTTATAATTAGTTGAAATATGTAAAATATTCCATAATAAAAAGAAATTTGTAAAATGCAATGAATTTAGTCCGCTTTCACTGAAAACCATCCGATTTGCATGAAATTCGTCCGTGGAACCACAAGACGGCTGTCCATACAGAGCCTAACTGTACGGAACTAGCAGGTCCATGGCCGTACGCAAGCAAGTGCAAGCACTTATTATCACGATGGAAAAATAATGCTGACGTCTAAGATGGTGAAGCCCATGAAGTTTTCAATGTAGTCATTAAACGAGAGAATTCTGCAAGTACAGACTGATAACTGGGATCCAGCAGGTATATTGTTTTTTCAGGTCGAGCAAGTTTCAACTGGGTTGTAGACTGCCCTGGCTTGGTTTTGTTTTTAACAGGCCCAGCCCATGACGACAATGGGGCACACAGATCCAGCAGGTATTAACTGGACTCTGGCCCGCCAGCCTTACTTATATTTTCTCTTAGAACATCCGCAGGCAGTTTTTTTACTGAAGAAAACACACAGCCCAGTTCTATTTTCCTCTTGAAACGCCATGTCCTACTTCCGTTTTCTAATCTCTACCTATAGTTTTACTAGTTCATATACACATATTATTATATTGAAAATACATAAAGTTCCCTTTTCATCTTTACATCCTTATTTGTTGTTGTTGTTTTCCCTCCCAGCGCTGATTTTTTTACCACTGGTTTTCCCTAAAACCAACTCAATTGTCCCACGTCTTATTAGCTTACAAAAATAAAACAATATTTTATTTGGCAAATCAATAAGTTCTTAAAAAATAATTGTTTATCATTTCTGGATTAAAACAGTTCGGACTCCACCAAAATATGCAAAATTAGGTTGAACTTTTTGACCGTGGTCCTGGGCAGAAAATGGGCTGTAATAAATTCCTTAAGAATTAGCAAATGGGCTGCAAATTATTAAAAAAATAGCAAATGGGCTCTATGTTGTCTGCCACAGATTTGGAGGCTGACTTGTGGGCCTACTAAGTTCATGCGTACACAAGGTTTCTCAAAAAAAGAAACTTAGTCAACAATCGACTCTACCAGCGTCAGACCGTTAGATGTCAATTTAACGGCAATCGTGCTTCTTCAGTCTGTGATCTTCCTGCTCCAGCCGCCCAAACCAGTGCCGGCAGAACCGCCTGCTCCCGCCTCCCGTGGCTGGCTGTGCTGCCGGTCAGGCCTCACAGCCCCACCATACTCATATCCCTGGCCTGGCTATCCCTCTACTCACCCACACCTCCTGTTATTCTCCGGCGACGGCAGCCTCACACTGCAGCCGAACCAGTAAACCCTCGTACCCACTCCACGTGGGAAACAACTGCCGAGTCTTCCTCGACTCCAGGTCGTTCCCTTACTTGGCCTCGCCGTCGTCCACCGCCTTGGTGCTCTCGGCATGGCGTGGTCAACGAACGACATCCATCGGAAGAGGACTGTACGTGGATAGGCTGATAGCTGGGTCCACGGCCGCACGTAAGGAAGTGCCTCCTTTTTTTTGCGAGTAGGAAGTGCCTCCTTATTACGCGCAAAATAATGATTCCTCCTCCTGACAGCTGGGACCGACCGGAAGGGCCTCTGTATTTTGCGAAAAAAACATTCCCCACGCTGACAGCTCGGATCCACCAGCTATTACGCACAAAAAAATGAATACCCCTGCTGCTAGGTGGGTCCCATCATATTTGGAGGCTAACTTGTGGGCCTACTAAGTTGGCACGGACACAGGGCTTTCTCAACTTAGTCAATATAAATGATTCTAGCTGCGGTGACCGTACGATGTCCATCCAACGGCCGTCGTGTTTCTTCAACCTCTCGTCTTCTTGCTCTAGCCGCTCAAACCATCGCTGGCCGTGCCGCCTGCTCCTGCGTCCCATGGCCGGCTGTGCTGCCGCGCAGGACTCACTGCCCCACCCTACTCCCATCACTGGCATGGGCATCCCTGTCCTCACCCAGACCTCCTATTATTCTCCGGCGACGGCAGCCCCACACTGCAGCCAAACTAGTAAACCCTCGTACTCCCGTCCGCGTGGGAAACAACTGCCGAGTCTTCCCCGGCTCCGGGTCATTCCCTTCCAAGGCCTCGCCATCGTCCACCGCCTTGGTGCTCTTGGCGCGGCGTGGTCAACATGGTCAAGGAATGACTTCCATTGGAAGAGGACCGTATGTGGAGAGGCTGACATCTGGGTCCACGGCCGCAGCAAGGAAGTGCCTCCTTATTACGCGCAAAATAATGATTCCTCCACCTGACAGCAGGGACCCACCGGAAGGGCCGCCGTATTTTGTGAAAAAAATGTTTCCCCCCTGACAGCTGGGACCACCAGCTACATCTTCGCACGCAAGGAAGTGCGTCCATATTACGGGCAAAAAAATGATTCTTCCCCCTGACAGCTGGGACCCACCAGCTATATCTTTGCATGCAAGGAAGTGACTCCTTATCCTCCCTGACAGCTGGGACCCACCGGGTCAAACCATACATAGGGTTGTCTGTCTGGTAGCGAACGTGTACGTACATACTGGTCGATCGCTCTCTCTGCAGCGATGAACCGTGGCAGCGTGGACGTAGAATGCCATGCAGTCCTGTCTATATATATCGTGTACACATACGTACAGCCACGCTGCAAGAAAGTAAACACGGCAACGTACGTACATATGGGCGGGGTCTCGAACATGTACTCGGGCATACTTACAGCCAAGGCTCATGTACATGGGCAGGCAACAGACGGCAGTGACATCGTCCTGTTCATCGGCAGCTAACCGGCTGGGTCGGAATGGAGGAAACAGCATCGTGTTCACCGGGAGCCAAGTGACTGGGTCGGAACGCGTCCTGTTCATCGAGAGCGAAGCCACTGGGTCGGAACACGTCCTGTTAATCGGGAGCCAACCGGCTTGGACGGAACAGCCAGAACGGGGTTTGGCGTACCGCAAAACAGAGGAAAACGGCCTTCTGTTCGACCGCGTACGGTTGAAACGGGGTCCTGTTCATCGGGAAGGGTCTGGCGTACCGCAAAACGGAGGAAAGGGACTTCTGTTCGAGTGCCTATGGTCAAAATGGGGTCCTGTTGATCGGGAGGGGTGTGGCGTACCGCAAAACAGAGGAAACGGACTTGTGTTTGAGCGCCTATGGTCGAAATGGGGTCCTGTTCATCGGGAGGGGTGTGGCGTTACGCAAAACGGGATTCCACGGGCTATTGTTCATCCACCGTCTACTGCCTCGCTCCAGCCTCCACGGGCTATTGTTCATCCACCGTCGACTTCCTCCAGCCTCCACCTGCTAGTGTTCATCCACCGTCGACTTCCTCCTGCCTCCACCAGCTATTGTTCATCCACAGGGTCCTGTTCATCTAGCCTCCACCAGCTACTGTTCACCCAGCCCTCCACGGGGTCCTGTTCATTCAGCTGCAACGGCCTCTACTACCACGGGGTCCTGTTCATCCAACTCCCACCAGGAACTCTTCATCCAACCCCCATCGGGGACTGTTAATCAAGAAGCAGCTTCGATCAGCTTCAGTTAGCAGCAGTAGCGAAGGAATCACTCAGGTTCAGTTAACAGCCAAGGGATCGATTGGGGTTCAGTAACGTAGCTAGTGCAATCGCTCGGGTTTAATTAGAGCTCAACGCCTCGCTTGGGTTCAGCTAGAGCCCAACGCCTCGCACACACGCGCGTACGTGTACGAGAGAAATGCGCAAACCTCCGTGCATCACTCGGCCCCGACCACCCGCCGTAACCGGGAACTCGCTGAAAATTTCCTCGCCCTCGCTTCTACCATGATTTTTTCCGTCATGGACGGCCCAAAGAATGTCATGCAGGTGCGTCCCCGGCCCGCCCAGGACGAAAAGCCCATTTTCTATTATGATTTTTTGTCATAGAAGTAGGAGCCCACCACATCTATGATGATACGTGCTTTTGTCACAATTATCGTCATAGAAGTGTCATAAGCATGATAGAAAAAATCGTTCGGCCCAAAATGTCACGGATGTGTCATTTTTTTGTAGTGTAGATTGCTTATGAATAGATCTATTATGAGCATTGCAAATTCCATACAAAGCATCCTTTAGATTCTCCCCTCACCTTTGTTTTAAAATTAAGAACCTCATTCTCATGAGTACATGCAATAGAGGAAGAACTAGCCATAACGACAAAGTGGTAAACAAGATCACACATAAAAAGATAGATCTGACGAGAAAAAGGGCGAATGAAAAAGAGGGCGAATAAAATGGCAAATTTTTGTGAAGTGGGGGAGATGAAAACGAGAGGCAAATGGAAAATAATGTAAATTGCAAGGAGATGAGATTTGTGATTAGGAACCTGATAGATGTTGATGATGTCTCCCTGGCAACGACGCCAGAAATTCCTTTTGATGTCGCTTGAACTACGTCGGCATTTCCCCAAAGAGAAAGGGATGATGCGGCACAGCTACGGTAGGTATTTCCCTCAGTTATGAAACCAAGGTATCAATCCAGTAGGAGAACCAAGCAACACTATGTAAATGGTACCTACACACAAAGAACAAATACTTGCAACCCGACGCTTATGAGGGGTTGTCAATCCCTCTACGGGTAACGGTGCCAAAAATTGTCAAGTTGACGGGATAAAATTTGTGTAGATTGGATGAATAGATCTCGATAAAACGTGAAATAAAGTAAATAATGAAAAAGTGCAGCAAGGTATTTTTGGGTTTTTGGAATACTAGATCTGAAAACAAAAGCAATAAAAAATAGATCTCAAAGCAAATATGATAAAGAATAGACCCGGGGGCCGTAGATTTCACTAGTGGCTTCTCTCGAGAAAATAGCATACGGTGGGTAAACAAATTACTGTTGGGCAATTGATAGAAGATCAAATAATTATGACGATATCCAGGCAATGATCATTATATAGGCATCACGTCCAAGATTAGTAGACCGACTCCTGCCTGCATCTACTACTATTACTCCACACATTGACCGCCATCCAGCATGCATCTAGTGTATTAACTTCATGGAGAAATGGAGTAATGCCATAAGAACGATGACATGATGTAGATGAGATCTATTCATGTAGGAATAGCCCCCATCTTGTTATCCTTAATAGCAACGATACATGCATGTCTTGCTGCCCCTTCTGTCACTGGGAAAGAACACCGCACGATCGAACCCATCACAAACCACCTCTTCCCATGGCAAGAAAAATCGATCTAGTTGGCCTAACTAAACCAAATTTACGAAGAAGAAATACGACGCTATAAGTAATCATGCATATAAGAGATCAAAGAAACTCAAATAACTTTCATGGATATAGATCTGATCATAAACTCAAAGTTCATCAGATCCCAACAAACACACCGCAAAAAAGAGTTACATCAAATAGATCTCCAAGAGACCATTGTATTGAGAATCAAGAGAGAGAGAGAGAGAGAGAGAGAGAGAGAGAGAGAGGAAGCCATCTAGCTACTGCCTACGGACCCGTAGGTCTATGATGACCTACTCACACATCATCGGAGAGGCACCAATGAGGATGATGAACCCCTCCACGATAGTGTCTGGATCGGATCTCGTGGTTCTGGAACTTGCGGCGGCTGGAATTGTGTTTCATCGACTCTCCTAGGTTTTCTAGAATATTTGGGTATTTATAGGGTGAAGAGATGGTGCGAGAGGCCACCGAGGGGGGCACAACCCCCCTAGGCGCGCCTGGGCCTCCTGGCGCCCTGGTGGGTTGTGCCCACCTCGGGCCTCCCCTGTGGTACTTCTTTGGCTCACTAGGTGTCTTCTGGTTCAAAAAAATCTCCAAAAAGTTTCGCTGCGTTTGGACTCCGTTTGGTACTGATATTCTTTGAAGTAAAAAACAAGCCAAAAACAGCAACTGGCACTGGGCACTATGTCAATAGGTTAGTCAAAAAATGATATAAAGTTGCTATAAAATGATTGTAGAACATCCAAGAATGATAATATAACAGCATGGAACAAGCAAAAATTATAGATACGTTGGAGACGTATCAACTATCCAACCAAGTGAGACATTAGGAGTATGAGATATGGAGAAGACGGAATATCACTTACACTAGCAACCATAAAACATAAACCATGATGGCAATGATCTTCCATTTTAACAGAAATAGTAGGCATGCCAACTACAAGCTTATTCTTATCTAACATTTCTTGTTCATTTCTAGTAGGTCTAGCAATTCTAGTAGCCTCAGAACAGAAGTAAATAACATGCCCATCAATATTATTGACCAAGAGATCTTTGACCATTGCAATATTAGGTTCCATCTTAATGTGCTCAGAGGGTTTAGTTGTACTAATATTACTCTTATGAACCACAATTGTAGCTTTATCATGTTCTTTAATCACAAAAGGAAAAGGAGGTTTCTCAATGTAATCAGTAGGCACGACTAGATCAACATTATAAATGATTGTTTCATCTTTAGCTATAACATGTTCCTCACAATTTTCTTCAATAGGTGGATGAAACTTAAACCACTTCTCCTTAGGGAGATCAACATGAGCAGCAAATGATTCACAAAAAGTAGTTACTATCTCATAGTCAAGTCCATATTTAGTGCTAAACTGATCAAAAGCATTGGCTTCCATAAAAGATTTAACACAATCAAACTCAAGATTTATACCTGGCTCTTTACCTTAGTCGATTTATCGATCTTCGAAGTTGCATTTAATTTTTTACAGAAGATCCCATTTGAATGCAATAGTTTTCTTCATAAATGAACCAGTAGAAGAAGTATCGAGCATGGATTGGTCATTATGAGAAAGCCGAGCATAAAAGTTTTGTATAATTATTTCTCTTGAGAGCTCATGATTGGGGCATGTGTGCATCACATATTTATGCCACCCCCAAGCTTGAGCGATACTTTCTGATTCATGAGGCCAAAAATTATATATATAATTCTGATCATGATGAATCAGGTGCATAGGATAAAATTTCTGGTGAAATTCCAACATCAGCTGGTTCCAGTCCCATGTCCCGGTATCATCCAATAGCATATACCATGTCAATGACTTTCCCCCCAAAAGATACACTACTGCAAGAATGCCCAGTAGTGGCGGGAGCAAAAAGCCTAGTAGTGGCGGGCCAGGCTCTCAAGGATGCTCGCCACTGACCTCCTGCCACTGCTATTATGGCATTAGTGGTGGGCCGCCTCCCGCCACTGATGACAGTGTTGTAGTGGCAGGCAGAAGTTATCACCGGCCACAACTATAATCTCTGCCCACCACTGTTGTGTGTATTAGCAGTGGCAGGCACCTTTGCCACCTGCCACTGGTAGTGATGTCGGCATATAGAGAAATTGCTGTGGCAGCAGCATTATTTTGCTACCATGGCAGCATTTTAATGGCGCTGAAGCAGTATTTTGCACTCAATCATCCCATTGCATTCAAACAATCATATTACAACGGTGTTACTATAATTAAGATTATTAATGAAGCAATCATACAGTATAAGAAGTGTAGGGCAACAAATAAACATGTAAAATTCTCAAATCATAAAATGAACAATGAATCAAGATGTTTTGAAGCACTGTATCACTCGCAATCGATTACTGCAATATGTCTTTGACTGGTGAAGTCGTTCTTCATCTCGCTCTAGGTGGAAGTAAAACTTCCCATCCTCATTTACAACCTCTTTCTTGATGATTCTGGCCAACACCTTTTGGAGGCGGTCATGCTCTGTTAATAGTTCCCCTATGTCCATGTCGCTCTCCATCTCTTCAGACCACTTGATGATCTGGCAATGATTCGCAAATATTTGCTTTTCTTCAAAAAGTCATCCATGATAGCCATGGAACAGTATCAAGACCTATGAGAGGTTTCCACATTTTGTTCTTGATAGCAACAAGCGCTAGTGAAGAACTTGAATTCTAAATGTTCTGTTATAGTCTCTCTGACGTTCTTACACTTGGCGAGAGCATCATTTAGAACCTTCTTCAATCCGGTCCATTGCTTTTGAGGGTGTCTATTTGAATCGAAGAAGTAAGCCAAGCCCTTCGTCGGCAATAGTGCGATTACGACCCAATGTCAGTCGCTGCACAAAAAAATGAAGAAATTAGCATTGATGAGATCAAACCACAAGGCCATTTATATGTTTCAAAATAAATTAGTGAACATTAACCACTTACTTGTTGCAGTATGGCACTTGATAGGTGTCCGCATATGGATGACTAACAATAAAGAATAGGAATAGGTAGTCCGAGATGACATCCTGGCCTTCTGTGGTTTCCAGGTTGTGGTAGTGCATGTAAAAACGATTAGGTAAGGACACTTTACCATGTGGGAGTAGGGGATCTGTAGCTCGATGAATTACCTAGAGCCTCATTAACTCTCAGAAGACTGCATTGACAAAGAAGATATTTGCACGGATGACCTCATTAAAGGCCAGATCAATTCTGTCTGCTGGAGACTCCTGGACAAAACTATAACCTTCTATCACCTCGACCGTGTATCCATGTTGACCGTTTTTTGATTTATCTACCACATGGGCGTGTAGAATTTGAAGATCAATTGAGAGGGTCTCCAACATAGAGTCTGATATAAGTGGTTCCCCGGGCTTATACATGTTCATTTTCCGCCCTTCGGGGATGACAGTAGGCATATGTGGTTTGTTGCTACTTCTTGAGCTTGCGTTTGTTTTTCCCTTGAAGAGGAAAGGGTGATGCAGCAAAGTAGAGATAAGTATTTCCCTCAGTTGAGAACCAAGGTATCAATCCAGTAGGAGTAACACACAAGTCTCCAATAATTGCACCTACACAAACAAACAAATACTTGCACCCAACATGATAAAGGGGTTGTCAATCCCTTCACGGTTACTTGCAAGGACGAGATCTGATAGTGATAGATATAAAAGATAAATAAAAGTGCGAAAAAAGTAAAAGTAAATAAATTGCAGCAAGGTATTTTATGTTTTTGATTTTATAGATCTGAAAATAATACCATAAAAGATAGACCCAGGGGCCATAGTTTTCACTAGAGGCTTCTCTCTTGAAAGAAACCATATGATGGGTAAACAAATTACTGTTGATCAATTGATAGAAAAGCGCATAGTTATGATGATATCTAAGGCAATGATCATGTATATAGGCACCACGTCATGACAAGTAGACCGACTCCTGCCTACATCTACCACTATTACTCCACACATCGACCGCTATCCAACATTCATCTAGTGTATTAAGTTAACAAGAATGGAGTAACGCCTTAAGCAAGATGACATGATGTAGAGGGATAGATCCAATCAATATGAAAAAACCGCATATTTTTATCCTTAATGGCAACAATACAAATACGTGTCATGTCCCTTTCTGTCACTGGGATTGAGCACCGCAAGATTGAACCCATTACAAAGCACCTCTCCCATTGCAAGAAAATCAATCTAGTTGGACAAACCAAATGAATAGATCGGAGAGAAATACAAAGCTACATAAATCATGCATAAAAGAGTTCAGAGAAAACTCAAATAATATTCATAGGTAATCTGATCATAAACCCACAATTCATCGAAGCTCAACAAACGTACTGTAAAAGAAGATTACATCGAATAGATCTCCAAGAACATCGAGGAGAACATTGTATTGAAGATCAAAGAGAGAGAAGAAGCCATCTAGCTACTAGATATGGACCCGTAGGTCTGTGGTAAACTACTCACACATCATCGGAAGGGCAGCAAGGTTGATGTAGAAGCTCTCCGTGATCGAATCCCCTCCGGTGGAGTACCGGAAAAGGTCCCCAGATGGGATCTCACGAAGACAGAAACTTGCGACGGTGGAAAAGTATTTTTGGTGTGCCCTCTAGTCTTTGGAGAATATTTGGGCAGTTATAGAAGAAAAATTAGGGTTGGAAGTGCCACGGGGGGCCCACAAGCTTGGGGCGCGCCCCCTGAGCTTGTGGTCACCTTGTGGCTCTTCTGGCCTCCTCCTGAAGCTTCTAGGGTGTCTTGTGGTCCAAGAAAAATCGTCAAAAAGTTTCATTCCGTTTGGTATTGATTTTCTATAAAGACAAAAACTAGGAAAAACACCAACTGGCACTGGGCACTAGGTTAATAGGTTAGTCCCAAAAATGATACAAAATAGCATAATAATGCATATAAAACATCCAAGATTAATAATATAATAGCATGGAACAATAAAAAATTATAGATACATTGGAGACGTATCAAGCATCCCCAAGCTTAATTCCAGCTCGTCCTCGAGTTGGTAAATGATAAAAACAGAATTTTTGATGTGGAATGATACCTAACATGTCTATCATGTAATCTTTCTTTATGTGGCATGAGTATTCAGATCCGTAAGATTCAAACAAAAGTTTAATATTGACATAAAACAATAATACTTCAAGCATACTAAAAGCAATCATGTCTTTTCAAAATATCATGGCTAAAGAAAGTTATCCCTTCAAAATCATTTAGTCTTGTCATGCTCCATCTTCTTAACACAAAGTATTTATCATGCACAACCCCGATGACAAGCCAAGCAACTGGTTCATACTTTTTAACGCGCTTCAGCTTTTTCAACTCTCACGCAATATATGAGTGTGAGCCTTGGATATAGCACTATGGGTGCAATAGAGTATGATGTTGGAGGTTGTGTGGAGAAGACAAAAAGGAAGAAAGTCTCACATTGACGAGGCTGATCAATGGGCTATGGAGATGCCCATCAATTGGTATCAATGCAAGGATTAGGGATTTCCATGCAACGGATGCACTAGAGCTATAAGTGTATGAAAGCTCAAAAGAAAACTAAGTGGGTGTGCATCCAACTTGCTTGCTCATGAAGACTTCGGGCATTTGAGGAAGCCATCATTGGAATATACAGGCCAAGTTCTATAATGAAAAATTCCCACATGTAATATATGAAAGTGACAAAATAGGAGTCTCTCTATCATGAAGAACATGGTGCTACTTTGAAGCACAAGTGTGGAAAAGGATAGTAACATTGTCCCTTCTCTCTTTTTTCTCTCATTTATTCTTTTTTTCTTCTTTTTCTCTCTTTTTTTTTGTTGGGCTCTTTTTTGCCTCTTTTTCTTTCCTTTTATTATTATTTTCGTCCGGAGTCTCATCTCGACTTGTGGGGGAATCATAGTCTCCATCATCCTTTCCTCACATGGGACGATGTTCTAATAATGATGATCATCACACTTTTATTTACTTACAACTCAAGAATTACAACTCAATACTAGAACAAAAATATGACTCTATAAGAATGCCTCCATTGGTGTACCGTGATGTGCAATGATCTAGCGTGACATGTATAAAAAAATATGAACGGTGGCCAAGCCACAAATACTATGTCAACTATATGATCATGCAAAGCAATATGACAATGATGATACGTGTCATAATAAAACGGAACGGTGGAAGCTGCAAGGCAATATATCTCGGAATGGCTATGGAAATGCCATAATAGGTAGGTATGGTAGTTGTTTCAAGGATGATATAATGGGAGAAGGGGCAATGCACCGGTGAAATTTGCACCACAACTCAAGGTGAGAAGGGGCAATGCACGGTACCGAAGAGGCTAGCAAAATCCGGAAAGGTGAGAGTGCGAATAATCCATGGACTCACATTAGTAATAAAGAACTCACATACTTATTGCATAAGTTTATTAGCCCTCAAAGCAAAGTAGTACTATGCATGCTCCTAGGGGGATAGATTGGTAGGAAAAGACCATCGCTCGTCCCCGACCACCACCCATAAGGAAGACAATCAATAAAAAATCATGCTCCAATTTCATAGCATAATGAGAGACCATACGTGCATGCTTCGGGAATCACAAACCTTAACACAAATATTCTTACTAAACCACAATTAGGTCCAAGAAAAATTGTCAAAAAGTTTCATTCTGTTTGAACTCCGTTTGGTATTGATTTTCTGTAAAGACAAAAACAAGGAAAAAACAGCAACTGGCACTGGGCACTAGGTTAATAGGTTAGTCCCAAAAAATGATATAAAATAGCATAATAATACATATAAAACATCCAAGATTGATAATATAATAGTGTGGAACAATAAAAAATTATAGATATGTTGGAGACGTATCATTTGTCCGCGGATTGTCAGCAACTGTCACGTGCATTCTTCTCCCTGAATGTGGATTATCTAGCACTACGTCTATGGTGCCGGCATATCCTTTGGGAATCTCCTCTATATCATTCATTGGCCACTTAAGCAGGTGGCTCTGGGTCACTTTACATAACATAGTGACACTGTCTTCAGGGGGGTGAGGCAACGACCAAGATTCGAAGCCCGTCACTACCTCCTGCACCTGCACCCTCGCATGCCAGGTGGCAGGACGACCCCGTGCATCATTCTGCTACCATCGGTAAACGGGATGATTTGACCCTTGGCAACCCTTGTCTTCACCCCATCCATGTTGGCTTGCAGCCATCATGGAATAAAGTAGGGTGCACATGGCTAATGGGCGATGATAGGTGTATGCTGCTGGGTAGGACTTGGCGCGCCATGAGGAAACATTTCTGCTAACCTTTTCTCAAATGTTGCATCTACTACTGCATCTAACTTAGTTTTGCTTATGTACTTCCTTCTGTATTTTTTTAGTTCTTTTGTTTCGGGGTAGGCACCGTCCCACAACAACTTACCGCCTCCTAATGCATGCCAGTCTTGGGCTTCCTGTTAACTCCAAAACCCGCGTTCACTGCCCGGGTAAGAGGGTCATCATACTTATAGCCGTGGGGAGATTCATGAGGACCCAGTCCAAATTCCTGCTTTATTTTTCTCTACAAAAAATACATGTTTTTTCGTAAAAAATTAGTATGGTACATTGTGGGGACTAAATTATTAGTGGTGATTGACATTACCAAGTTATCCTCCATCGAGCGAAGTTCCTATGTCGTGAGGACCAACTCCTTACTGTCTAGGTCTTGCACTGCATGGGCCCTGAGAAAATGGAAGTCCCGAGCATGATCTCGAAGTTCCCAGAACGGTGTCGGGCCCATGGGACTGGGGGTACCCAGGCCCGTCTGCCTGCGGCCCGTCGCGTGGCATCGTCAGAAGGCCCGACGTGGCCCAATGTCAAGGCTTCACGAGCAAGAGCCTCGCGAGGGCCCCCGCCTCGTGAGGCGAGCATTAGCAAGGGTCATGAAGTGCTCTCGAGGGCCTCTCGTGGACGGTCTCTCGAATCCGTCTCCCAAGGCCCCTCACGTACCCCGCCTCGCGCTGCACATGGGTGATGCAAGCCACGACGAGCGGAGCCAGAAGGGCGCCAGCGGGCGTAGACAAGGACGCTTTCCTCTTTGGTGCTAAGGGAACAAGGCATCTTGCCAGCTCCCAAAGCAATCCCCAAAGGTTGCCACTTTGATGCAAGAAGACCAAGACGCGGGCTCGCCAGGACGGAGGTCATCATCGAGCCGACATGCGCGTCATGGACAGAAGCTTTGCCGGTGAAGACCACCTTTAGTCAGGATAGGATGTACTCCTGTCCCCCTTTGAATTGGCCGTTGTGGTCTCTGTTGGTGCAATGATAGGCCCCTTATGTTTTGGAGTTTGTTGACATAACCAGTATGGGACTTATGTGTTTGCTAGTGCACACAGAGTAACAGGTCCCTGAAGTCACGAGGAGTTTGAGTTAAACGACGAAGGTTATCTCCCTGCGATGCAGTGAAGGTTATCACCGAAGATTATGATAACAAGAGTGTCCCCTCAAAAATTGCTGACTAGAAGCAATTGGTTCGGTGCCTGTCGGAAGAAAGTGACTGCATCTGAGGAGATTGAAGACGAACTGAAGAAGTAGCATTTATTTCGTTCTTCTTCTTCTCTTTATTGAGTCATAGGACCACCGTACTATTAAGAGGGGTGTAGCATTCAACGCTTTGATTCTCTGATGCTAAACCCAAATCATATGAAAGTTGCGAGAGAAATGTCTTTGTGTTACGAGCAAATACTTGTCAGCAAGAGATTGTGATCTTCTTCGCTGCGAGAGATTTGTCTCAGACCGAGGAGTTAGCATTACTTGTTCCTCAAGTAATGTTACTGTTGCTCCCAAATCCGACCGTTGCAAACGTGTAGATTGGCCATTGCTGGACCGCGTGTCAAAAATGGTCATCTCCCACTAGGGAAGGCTGCAGCTATAAATAGCCACCCTGCACCGGCTTTGTCCGACGGCTGCTCCGTTTGATTCTGAGAAGATTGCTGAGCAACCCCCTCTCTAAGCGATTTGAGTGTAAAATCCACCGAGAGAAAACCCTAGAGCCGAAGAATTAGATAGTGGTTCAGCATCACTTGAATCTAAGTCCAGTACGCTTCGCCTATTACTCTTGAGAGCTGCAAACTCTCTAGACGGTTAGGTGTCAATTTCTTCAGAGACCAAGAGTGATTGTGGTTCTCGAAGAAGAAGTCTGTAAAGGTTCGGAGATCGCCTCAAGTATCTACCATCAGTGATCGGCATTGGTTGACGAACCAATTGTCGAGGAGAATAGGGTGAATAGAGTTTATCTTCTGTGTTAAGTCACAACCCCTCCAACCAGACATAGTCCTTGTGCAGCTGGACGAACTGGTCGAACAAATATCCTGTCGCCATCGAGCATCACTGGTTACCTCTGCTACCCATATTTACATTCAATCTATTTTCTTTCGTTTCATTTGTCTCGATGTATGTTTTAGTTTCCATTTGGTACTTAGTTATAGCTCGATGTAGTTTGTTTTTCATTGGCTCCGCTGCTGGGTTCCAAGAGTTTTGAGATTTCTGAAGAAATTTTAAAACTCCCATTCACCCCCCCCCCCTGGTAGACATACTTCATTCCTATAATTGGTATCAGAGCAAGGTACTCCTTGACTCAGCTCATTTTGGTCCAACAAGCTTGGAGTTTAAGTATGTCTTCAGTGAGCTACAAGTCGCATCTCAAGATTCCCATATTCGATGGGACGGACTATCCCTTCTGGAAGGAGAAGATGAAGATCCGTCTCGGAGCCATTGACGATGACATGTGGAACATGGTGCAGTTTGGATTCACGATTGAAATACCTCAAGCCTCCACTGATGTAGAGAAGAAACTCATTCAGATGCAAGCTGAAGCTAAAGATGAAATTGGTGGCCATCTCTCTCGAGCTCAATTTCTTTGCTATCAACAGTGTGAAACTGCGAAGGAATTGTGGGACATTCTCGAGAAGATAAATGAGGGTGTTTCAACTCAGAAAGAAGCTTGCATTGACACTCTTTGAGCAAAGTTCAATCGGTTCAAGCGCATTGGAAATGAAAGTTGTCAGCAAACTTTTGATTGTCTGAGTGACATCGCAAATGAGCTGCAAGGCCTCGGTGCCAAAGACATCACTGACCATGAAGTTGTGAAGAAGCTGCTGCTACTTCTTGAGCTTGCGTTGATTTTTTCCTTGAAGAGGAAAGGGTGATGCAGCAAAGTAGAGATAAGTATTTCCCTCAGTTAAGAACCAAGGTATCAATCCAGTAGGAGGCACAAGCAAGTCCCCAATATATGCACCTGCACAAACTAACAAACACTTGCACATAACGCGAAAAAGGGGTTGTCAATCCCTTCATGGTCACGAACACGAGTGAGATCTAATAGAGATAGGTATAAAAATAAATAAAAAGGCAAAATAAAGTAAATATAAATAAATTGCAGCAAGGTATTTTTGGGTTTTCTTGGTTTATAGATCTGAAAATATATGATGGAAAATAGAGCCGGGGGCCATAGGTTTCACTAGAGGCTTCTCTCTTGAAGAAAACATATGGTGGGTAAACAAATTACTATTGAGGAATTGATAGAAAAGCACATAATTATGAAGACATCTAAGGCAATGATCATGAATATAGGCATCACATCCGTGACAAGTAGACCGAAACGATTCTGCATCTACCACTATTGCTCCACACATCGACCGACTCCTGCCTGCATCTAGAGTATTAAGTTCATAAGAATAGAGCAACGCCTTAAGCAAGATGACATGATGTAGAGGGATAAACTCAAGAAATATGACATAAACCCCATCTTTTTATACTTAATGGCAACAATACAATACGTGCCTCGCTACCCCTTCGTCACTGGGTGAGGACACCGCAAGATTGATCCCATCACAAAGCACCTCTCCCATTGCAAGAAAAACCAATCTAGTTGGCCAAACCATATCGATAGATCGGAGAGAAATACAAAGCTATCTCAATCATGCATAAAAGAGTTCAGAGAAGACTCAAATAATATTCATTGGATCTCAACAAACGCACCGAAAAAGAAGATTACATTGAATATAGATCTCCAAGAACATCGAGTAGAACATTGTATTGAACATCAAAGAGAGAGAAGAAGCCTTCTAGATACTAGATATGGACCCGTAGGTCTGTGGTAAACTACTCACACATCATCAAAAGGGTAGCAAGGTTAGTGTAGAGGTCCTCCGTGATCGAATCCCCCAACGGCGGAGTACCGGAAAAGGCCCCAAGATGGGATCTCACGGAAAAAAAGGCTTGTGGCGACGGAAAAGTATTTTTGGTGTGCCCTCTGGTATAGGGGGAATATTTGAGAATATATAGTGCAAGAATTAGGGTTGGAAGGTCTACAGGGGGCCCACAAGCCCTGCCCCTCCCCTGGGTCACGCCCTTATGGCTTGTGGACTCCTTGTAGGGCTTCTGGCCTCCTCTCCAAGTCTTGTGGGTTTCTTCTGCTCCAAGAAAAATCACCGGAAACTTTTATTCCATTTGGACTCCATTTGATATTCCTTTTCTATAAAAGTCAAAACCAAGGAAAAAACAGAAAACTGGCACTGGGCACTAGGTTAATAAGTTAGTCCCAAAAATAATATAAAATAGCATATTAATGCATATAAAACATCCAAAACAGATAATATAATAGCATGGAACAATAAAAAATTATAGATATGTTGGAGACGTATCAAGCATCCCCAAGCTTAATTCCTGCTCGTCCTCGAGTAGGTAAATGATAAAAACAGAATTTTTGATGTGAAATGCTACCTAACATATTTATAAATGCAATTTTCTTTATTGTGGCATGAATATTCAGATCCATAAGATTCAAAACAAAAGTTTAATATTGACATAAAAACAATAATACTTCAAGCATACTAATAAAGCAATCATGTCTTCTCAAAATAACATGGCCAAAGAAAGTTATCCCTACAAAATCATATAGTCTGGCTATGCTCTATCTTCATCACACAAAATATTTCATCATGCACAACCCTGATGACAAGCCAAGCAATTTTTTCATACTTTTAATGTTCTCAAGGTTTTTCAACTTTCACGCAATACATGAGCGTGATCCATGGATATAGCACTATAGGTGGTATAGAGTATAGTGGAGGTTGTGATGAGAAGACAAAAAGGAGAAAGTCTCACATCAACTAGGCAAATTAATGGGCTATGGAGATGCCCATCAATTGATATCAATGCAATTGAGTAGGGATTGCCATGCAACGGATGCACTAGAGCTATAAGTGTCTGAAAGCTCAAAAAGGAACTAAGTGGGTGTGCATCCAACTTGCTTGCTCACGAAGACCTAGGGCAATTTTGAGGAAGCCCATCATTGGAATATACAAGCCAAGTTATATAATGAAAAATCCCCACTAGTGTATGAAAGTGATCCAATAGGAGACCCTCTATCATGAAGAACATGGTGCTATTTTGAAGCACAAGTGTGGAAAAAGGATAGTAACATTGTCCCTTCTCTCTTTTTCTCTCTTTTTTTTGTTTGGGATCTTTGGCCTCTTTTTATTTTGGGCCCTTTGGCCTCTTTTATTTTTTTATGTCCAGAGTCTCATCCCAACTTGTGAGGGAATCATAGCCTCCATCATCCTTTCCTCACATGGGACAATGCTCTAATAATGATGATCATCACACTTATATTTACTTGCAACTCAAGAATTACAACTCGATACTAGAACAAAATATGACTCTATATGTATGCCTCCGGTGGTGTACCGGGATGTGCAATGATCAACAGTGACATGTATAAAAAATATGAACGGTGGCCAAGCCACATATACTATGCCAACTACATGATCATGCAAAGCAATATGACAATGATGGTATGTGTCATAATAAACGGAACTATGGAAGTTGCATGGCAATATATCTCGGAATGGCTATGGAAATACCATAATAGGTAGGTATGGTGGCTGTTTTGAGGAAGGGTATATGGTGGATTTAATGCACTGGCGAAAGTTGCGCGGTACTAGAGAGGCTAGCAATGGTGGAAGGGTGAGAGTGTGTATAATCCATGGACTCAACATTAGTCATAAAGAACTCACATACTTAGTGCAAAAATTTATTAGCCATCGAAGCAAAGTACTAACACGCATGCTCCTAGGGGGGTAGATTGGTAGGAAAAGACCATCGCTCGTCCCCGACCGCCACTCATAAGAAAGACAATCAAAAAATAAATCATGCTCTGACTTCATCACATAACGGTTCACCATACTTGCAAGCTTCGGGAATCACAAACTTTAACACAAGTATTTCTACCAATCCACAATTACTCACTAGAATAACTCTAATATTACCATCTTTATATCTCAAAACAAATGCAAGGAATCAAACTTCTCATATTATCCAATGCTCTTTATATGAAAGTTTTTATTATATCCCTCTTGGATGCCCATCATATTAGGACTAAATTCATAACCTAAGCAAATTACCATGCTGTTTTAAGACTCTCAAAATAATATAAGTGAAGCATGAGAGTTCATCAATTTCTATAAAATAAAACCACCGCCGTGCTCTAAAAAGATATAAGTGAAGCACTAGAGCAACTACCTAGCTCAAAAGATATAAGTGAAGCAGATAGAGTATTCTAATAAATTCACAATTAATGTGTGTCCCTCTCAAAAGGTCTATAAAGAAAGGATGATTGTGGCAAACTAAAAATCAAAGACTCATATCATACAAGACGCTCCAAGCAAAACACATATCATGTGGTGAATAAAAATATAGCCTCAAGTAAATTTACCGATGGATTGAAGACAAAAGAGGGGATGCCATCTGGGGCATCCCCAAGCTTAGATGCTTGGTTGTCCTTGAATATTACCATGGGGTGCCTTGGGAATCCCCAAGCTTAGGATCATGCCACTCCTTATTCCATGGTCCATCAAAACTTTACCCAAAACTTGAAAACTTCACAACACAAAAATCAACAGAAAACTCGTAAGATCCGTTAGTATAATAAAATAAATCACCAGTTTAGGTACTGTTGTTAACTAATTATAAATTTATATTGGTGTTATATCTACTGTATTCCAACTTCTCCATGGTTCATACCCCCCGATACTACACATAGATTCCTCAAAATAAGCAAACACACATAGAAAACAGAATCTATCAAAAACAGAACAGTCTGTAGTAGCCAGACCATTAGTCATACTTATGTAACTCCAAAAATTCTGAAAAATTAGGAAAACAGAGGAAATTCATAGATCTCTTTTGTAAAAAATTCAGAATTTGTCCATGCTCCAGTGATTTTAAACAATTCTGTTACTGGACGCAAAAGTTTCTATTTTTCAGCAAAACCAAATTAACGATATACCAAAGCATCCCAAAGGTCTTGCTTGGCTCAAGCACTAATTAAAACACTAAAACACAATTACTATAGAGGTAATAATGTGTATTTATTGGAAAACAGGTACAAAAACAAAAAACATAAAATAAAAATTTGGGTTGCCTCCCAACAAGCGCTATTGTTTAACGCCCCTAGCTAGGCATAGAACATAGATCTAGGCATTATCATCTTTGGTATGCAATCCATAAGTGGCTCTCACAATAGATTCATATGGAAACTTAATTTTCTTTCTTGGAAAGTGTTCCATGCTCTTCCTTAACAGAAATTGAAATCTAATGTTTCCTTCTTTCATATCAATAATTGCACTAATCGTATTAAGGAAAGGTCTACCAAGAATAATAGGGCATGTAGAATTGCAATCTATATCAAGCATAATAAAATCTACGGGCACATAATTCCTATTTGCAACAATAAGAACATCATTAATCCCTCCCATAGGATTCTTTATAGTGGAATCCTCTAGATGCAAATTCAAAGAACAATCATCAAGTTTATGGAAACCAAGCACATCACATAAAGATTTTGGAATAGTGGTAACACTAGCACCCAAATCACACTAAGTATTGCACTCATAATATTTAATTTTAATCTTAATAGTAGGTTCCCATTCATCATAAAGCATTCTAGGGATTGAAACTTCCAACTCAAGTTTTTCTTCAAAGGGTTTCATCATAGCATCAACAATATGTTTAGTAAAAGCTTAATTTTGATTATAAGTCCTTGAAATACAAAAGAGTGGGTTAATCGCTACTTAAAGTTTTGACCTCGCCAGTCCCACTTTTATCAATTTTTTCATTAAGATCTTCACCCTCCAAATTATTGGGATGCCTTCTAGCTAAAGTTGACTCATCTACAGTCCCATCTTTATCAAGTTTTATATTAGAAAATAAATATTCAATAGGAGTCACACCAATAACTTTAAGATCTTCATCATTATTATCACAAAAACTAGAAGAACATGCTTTTTTCTAGCCAATCTCTCTTAGCACGCATCCTAGTGGTTCTCTCTTTACTTTCATTAATAGAAAATTTAATAGCTTTTCAGAGACTCATTAATGTCAATATTGAGTGGCATATATCTAATCTTAAAAGAATCAATCTCATGAGAAATTCTATCAACGTTCCTAGCCAAATCATCAATCTTAAGCAACTTTTCTTCTACCATAGCATTAACAATCTTTTGAGAATTCATGAAATCTTTAATATTATTCTCAAAATCAGAGGATATTTTATTATAATTTCCATAATAATTGTTGTAGGAATTACCATAATTATTAGAGGAATTACTAGGAAACGGCCTAGGGTTGAAATTACCTCTATAAGCGTTATTACCAAAATTGTTCCTACCAACAAAATTCACATCCATAGATTCATCATTATTCTCAATCAAAAGTGGACAAAAGAATATCATTAGGATCAATAGGAGCACTCTTGCTAGCAATCAATTTCATAAGTTCATCCATCTTTCCACTCAAAGTATTAATTTCTTCAATCGCATGCACTTTTTAACTAGTAGAAGATCTTTCGGTATGCCATTGAGAGTAATTTGCCATAATATTATCAAGGAGTTTAGTAGCTTCTCCTAATGTATTTTCCATAAAAGTACCTCCCACGGCGGAATCTAAAATATTTCTAGTTGCAAAATTCAATCCGGCATAAAAATTGTGTATGATCATCCATAAACGTAGCCATGAGTAGGGCAATTTCTTATCATCAATTTCATCCTTTCCCAAGATTGTGCAACATGTTCATGATCAAGTTGCTTAAAATTAATTATACCATTCCTAAGCGAGATGATCTTAGCGGGAGGAAAATATTTGGAAATAAAAGCATCTTTACACTTGTTCCATGAATCAATACTATTTTTAGGCAAAGATGAAAACCAAGTTTTAGCATGATCTCGTAGTGAGAACGGAAATAGCTTTAATTTAACAATATTATCCACATCTTTTTTCTTTTGCATATCACACAACTCAACGAAAGTATTTAGATGGGATGCAGCATCTTCATTAGGACTACCAGAAAATTGATCTTTCATAACAAGATTCAACAAAGCGGCATTAATTTCATAAGATTCCGCACTAGTGGTGGGAGCAATCGGAGTACTAACAAAATCATTATTATTAGTGTGAAAAGTCACACAACTTGGTATTTTCTTGAGACATCGTGACAAAGCAAGCAATCTAGCACACAAGCAAACAAAACGCAAACGAAAAGATGAAAGAAAGAAGGGCGAATAAAAAGGCAAATATTTTTGTGTTTTTCTAAAAACGTTTTAGAAGTGGGGGATGGGAAAACGAGAGGCAAATGGAAGATAATGGTAAGTGCAAGAGATGAGAGTTTATGATGGGTACTTGGTAGGCTAGATGTAGAACCTCCCCGGTAACGGCGCCAGAAATTCTTCCTACTACTTCTTGAGCTTGCGTTGATTTTTCCCTTGAAGAGGAAAGGGTGATGCAGGAAAGTAGAGATAACTATTTCCCTCAGTTAAGAACCAAGGTATCAATCCAGTAGTAGGCACCAGCAAGTCCCAAATATATGCACCTACACAAACTAACAAACACTTGCACACAACGCGAAAAAGGGGTTGTCAATCCTTTCACGGCCACGAACAAGAGTGATATCTAATAGAGATAGGTATAAAAGATAAATAAAAAGGAAAACTAAAGTAAATATAAATAAATTGGAGCAAGGTATTTTTGGGTTTTTTTGTTGTATAGATCTGAAAATATATGATGGAAAATAGACCCGGGGACATAGGTTTCACTAGAGGCTTCTCTCTTGAAGAAAACATACGGTGGGTAAACAAATTACTGTTGAGCAATTGATAGAAAAGCGCATAATTATGAAGAAATCTAAGGCAATGATCATGAATATAGGCATCACGTCCGTGACAAGTAGAGTGCAACAATTCTGTATCTACTACTATTACTCCACACATCGACCGACTCCTGCCTGCATCTAGAGTATTAAGTTCATAAGAACAGAGCAACGCCTTAAGCAAGATGACATGATGTAGAGGGATAAACTCAAGCAATATGACATAAATACCATCTGTTTATCCTTAAAGGCAATAATACAGTACGTGTCTCCCTACCCCTTCTGTCACTGGGTGAGGACACCGCAAGATTGAACCCATCACAAAGCACCTCTCCCATTGCAAGAAAAACCAATCTAGTTGGCCAAACCAAATCGATAGACTGGAGAGAAATACAAAGCTATCTCAATCATGCATAAAAGAGTTCAGAGAAGACTCAAATAATATTCATAGATAATCTGATCATCAATCCACAATTCATCGGATCTCAACAAACACACCGAAAAAGAAGATTACACCGAATAGATCTCCAAGAACATCGAGGAGAACATTGTATTGAAGATCAAAGAGAGAGAAGAAGTCATCTAGCTATGGACCCGTAGGTTTGTGGTAAACTACTCACACATCATCGGAAGGGTAGCAAGGTTGGTGTAGAGGTCCTCTGTGATCGGATCCCCCTCCGGCGGAGTGCCAGAAAAGGCCCCAAGATGGGATCTCACGGGAACAGAGGCTTGCGGCGGCGGAAAAGTATTTTTGGTGTGCCCTCTGGTATAGGGGGAATATTTGAGAATATATAGTCCAAGAATTAGGGTTGGAAGGTCTACGGGGGCCCACAAGCCCTGGGGGCGCCCCCCTAGGGCGCGCCCCTATGCTTGTGGCCTCCCCGTAGGGCTTCTGGCCTCCTCTCCAAGTCTCGTGGGTTTCTTCTGGTCCAACAAAAATCACCGTAATGTTTTATTCCATTTGGACTCCGTTTGATATTCCTTTTCTGTAAAAGTCAAAAACAAGGAAAAACAGAAACTGGCACTAGGCACTAGGTTAATAAGTTAGTCCTAGAAATAATATAAAATAGCATATTAATGCATATAAAACATCCAAAACAGATAATTTAATAGCATGGAACAATCAAAAATTATAGATACGTTGGAGACGTATCAGCTGCTCCAATCACTTGACAGTTCATTCGACACACTAGTTCTGATGATCAGGGAACGAGCTGATTTCAAAGATCTCGACTCTGCTAACATCATGGAAAGGCTAAACACCCATGAGGAACAAGAAGAAGATAAAAGAGATCTCTAAGGCTCAAGTCAATGTAAAAATTATGCTCTCAAGGTTGTAGCTGATTCTTCCTTCGATGGAAATGCCGAAGAAGATTCAGATGACCTAGAAAGGATCAGCAAGGATCTCGCATTAATCACAAAAAGATCCCAGCGCTTTAACAGGAATAGCCAGTTCTAGAAGAAGGGTTCAAGCAACTCTGGCGGTTCAAAATCTTCATCAAAACCTACTGGAGAATACACCTGCTTCTAGTGCAAAAATCCTAGACACTTCATTTCGGACTTCCCTCTCCGGGAAGCTGAAATCCGTGCTAGTGGAAGATATGATTCCGGCAACTATCGAGGCAAAAGCAAGAGCAAGAACTATGGCTCCGATGATGAGAAGAGAACGAAGAAGTTGTTCAAGAAGAAGGAAAACTCCACTTCAAAATCTTCGTCAAGATCTTCCTTAAGAAATCCTTCCAAGTCCTCCAACCGCAAGAATAACTCTCGCAAGGCCAATGCGTACATCGGCAAGGAAATGGATTCTGATGAAGAAGAATTGTCAGACTCCGAAGAAGCTGATGAATCCGATGAGGATTCCGACTCTAACATGGCTGGCATAGCATATGCTTCCTCCCCTGTAACAAACTTCTTTGGGAATCCATCAAGCGATGATGAATCTCCTGCCTACTGCTTCATGGCCAAAGCCTCGAAAGAAAAGGTATCCTCCAAACATCACAAGGTTCACTCCAGTGATCAATATTCTTCTGATGAGGATGACCACGCAAAATTGATCAAAATTGCTAATATTCAACAAAACTCTCTTGAGAAAATTGAGAAAACCCTCAGGAAATATGAAGGGTTGTTGGTTGAGGAGATGGATATGGAGAAAAAAAATCTATCGTTGACCGAAGAGTATTCCACTCCCAAGTCACGAATGGAAGAACTGCCAAATCATCATGATTTTCTCTCAGCTGACCACGAAAGATTGACCTATGATTACCTGAAAAGGAAACAGGAACTTGAGGTGCTGAGAGAGGCTCATGAGAATTTGATCAGAGAAAATTCTCTTCTCACCCAACCACTTAAAGAGAAACCTGAAGTGTTTGTTCCACCTTGCTTAAAATGCCTTGAACGAACCAATGCTGAATCAAATGTTGAATCATCTGTGAAGGCTAACCCCTCTGTCAATGAAAATGGTTCTGTTTCTGATGATAACGCTAGGTTGAAGGATCTTCTTCAGATAGGAATGTTCAAATCTCTCAAGGGGCATCAAACCCTTTGTGATGTTCTGAAGAAATCCATTCTTCACAAAAATCCCAGGAAAGAAGGCATTGGTTTCGAAAGGAAACTGAATGAAAATGGCTCCTACTAGGAACCTGATCAATATCCTCACACTGTATGGGTGCCTGCCAAGAGCAAAACACTCAATCCAGCTTTGCTTTCGGGATATAATTCTCCCATCCCTGAATATCCTGATGATGATTCTCTGGACAATTATAAGTTGTTCAAAAACCAATATGGTGAGGCTGTTGCTCGCTATGTTGGACCAAACAGCAGGAATGGCTCCCCAAAGAAAGCTATATGGGTGCCTAAGAAAACTATTGAAGCATCACCTATTACCACATTACTAACCATGTAGGCTCAAAATGCTCGTTACTTCCTTGAAAAAGTTTGACAAAATGAGTACATGCATGCCTCATTCAATCATTATACTCATCCGTCTGGAAGGAAGTTCAATGCTTATTCTTTCGATTATGCTCACACCTCCACGAGCAACAATTATGTTTACCGGAAGAAATCATATCCTGCTCGCTATACTATTTTGTAGCCACCTGCAAAGATGTGGGTGGTTAAGAAAGCCTAATTCTTCTGCAGGACTATGTCTCCGGGTGTACAGAATGGATAATGGATAGTGGATGCACTAGTCATATGAGCGGAGAAAAGTTGTTGTTTGCCAACCCCAACTTAACTGCTTCACCTCTGAAGTATATCACTTTTGGTGACAACAACAAAGGAAAGGTAATTGGGCTAGGTAAAATTGACATATCCAATGACAAGTCCATTGATGATGTTTTACTATTCAATCTCTTGGATTCAATCTTATGTCAGTTGGCAAGCTATATGATCTAGGCATGCTAGTTCTATTTTCCATATCCAGATGCATTGTGTTTATGGCCTCTGACAATTTCTTTATCTTCGAGGGAATTAGAAAAGGTGATATGTATATTGTGGATTTCTCTAAGGGTCCCTCAGTCCAAACTTGTTTGCTTGCAAAAGCAACCAAAGGTTGGCTGTGGCACCGAAGGCTTGGTCATGTAGGTATGAGAAATTAGCAGACTTTAGTGAAGAAAAATCATCTATGTGGCATTCCTGATGTGAAATTCGACAAGGATCGTCTTTGTGCTGCATGTGAGGCTGGTAAATTGGCCAAGAAGCATCATTCATCAAAGACTGTTATGACCACAACAAGACCTCTAGAAATTCTTCATATGGATTTATTCGGGCCTCAAAACTATGCAAGTTTCGGTGGCAGTCATTATGGTCTTGTTATTGTTGATGATTTCTCTCGTTATACTTGGGTATTCTTTCTCGAAGACAAAACCTGCACCCAAGACATCTTCAAAAGATTCGCTAAGAAGGCCCAGAATGAATATGATGTGCGAATCAAGCATGTCAGAAGTGACAATGGTACCGAGTTCAAAAATACTCATATAGAAGATTTTCTCGATGAGAATGGTATTACTCATGAATTCTCAGCTGCATACACTCCCCAACAGAATGGAGTTGTTGAGCGAAAGAATAGAACTCTCATTGAAATGGTGAGAACAATGCTCAGTGAGTATACAACCCCCATTCATTTCTGGGCTGATGATATTAACACTCCTAGTCATGTTATCAATCGTGTTTATCTTCACAAGTTCCTCAAGAAAACTTCATATGAGCTTATTGGTAGCCCCAAGTGCAAGGAATCATCGGAGCAATTTCCAAAGAAGGAAGTGCTAAGTATGGAGTGTCGAACCCACAACAAGCTAAAGATAAGATCAATATCCTCTCAAGTCCTATCCGCCACCGATAAAACTCTACGTACACCGAGCATTTGCTTTCATCTAGAAACGAGAAATAAAACTACGTTGTGGGTATAAAGGGATAGTTTTGCATGATATCAGAGAGCTAAAATATAAAAATAGGTGCTATTAACATAAAGTTAGAATATATTATAATATATTACAAATAGCGAGCATGGAATAATGATGGAACGGTGTGCGGAATTGTCCTAGGCAATTGTTAACAAGATCGGTAATCATTATTGCAATTTTATATGAGGGAGAGGCATAAGCTAACATACATTCTCTACTTGGATCATTGGCACTTATGATTGGAACCCTAGCAAGCATCCGCAACTACAAAGATCATTAAGGTAAAACCCAACCATAGCATTAAAGTATCAAGTCCTATTTACTCCCATACGCAAACAACCCCCTTACTCGGGTTTAAGCTTCTGTCACTCTAGCAACCCACTATAAGTGAATCATGAACATATTGCAAACCCTACAGTGGGAATCCCTCACGTGTGCGCGGCATGGAGGGCACCATAGGATAGCACCAAAATAAAACATACAACACAAACCAATCTCGACCATCAATCAACCCAAAAGACAAAAGAAATCTACTCAAAACATCATAGGATGGCAACACATCATTGGATCATAATATGTGGCATAAAGCACCATGTTCAAGTAGGGGATTACAGCGGGGTGTGGGAGTGTGGACCGCTTAAAAGAGATGAGGAAGGTGATGAAGAAGGTAATGTTGATGAAGATGATCACCGCGGTGATGGTTCCCTCGGCGGCACTCCGACGCCACCGAGAGAGAGGGGGAGAGAGTCTCCCCCTTGTGCTTCCTCCTCCATGGCCTCCCCCCTAGATGGGGAGAGGTTCTACCTCTAGTCCTTGGCCTCCATGGTGATGATGGCCCCCTCCGGCTTCCTCCTCCATGGCCTCCGGTGATGATGGCCCCCTCCAGCAGGGTGTCGGAGAGGGCCTAGATTGATTTTTTGTGGCTACAAAGGCTTGTGGTGGCGGAACTTCCCATCTAGGGTTCTTTTCGGAGGTTTGGGTATTTATAAGAATTTTTGGCGTCAGTCTCATGTCAAGGAGGTGCCCGAGGGGCCCACAAGCCGTAGGGGCGCGCCCTACCCCCAGGGTGCGCCCTGGCGGCTTGTGGCCACCTCGTCCACTTCCTGGCCCAGCTTCGGTACTTCGGGGGTCTCTTTTGGTCCATAATAAATCACCGTAAATTTTCAGCCCATTCTGAGAACTTTTATTTCTGCACAAAAAATGACACCACAGTAGTTCTGCTGAAAACAGCGTCAGTCCGGGTTAGTTCTAATCAAATCATACCTAAACCATATAAAATTGTTGTAAACATGGCATGAATACTTCATAAATTATAGATACGTTGGAGACGTATCAGCGTCCCCAAGCTTAATTCCTGCTCGTCCTCGAGTAGGCAAATGATAAAAGAAATAATTTATGAAGTGTGAATGCTAGCATAGTGCATAAATTTGATCAATAATAGTTCCAAACACTTTTTCTAGAATCATTATGTATCATAAACAGTAGCTCATCTCATAAGACTTCTCATGATCATGTAACAATCTATTCACATGTTAAAGTATAGACCATAAAGTTTCTTGAAAACTAACAAACTATGTTCTCAGTCACCAAACAATTGCAATTCATCTTACTTTCAGGAAGGGTCTATGTAAGAGTTTTGGTTTAACAAATTCCACATACTCAACTATCATATAGTCTTCCATGATGGCTAACACTCAAAGCATATTTTTAGAACAAATAGGATCCGTCGAACACAGAGAAAGATAGGGGCTTAATGTTTTGCCTCCCAACTTATTTACCATATAGATAATTGTCAACAATAATAATTCATGATCAAATATATTTGAATGGCCATATATGCTTGGATCTTTCCCCACCATATGATGCTTGCCAACTAAAGAATAATTAAGGTTGAAATAAGAAGGAATACTATTGACTCTTGCATAAATGTAAATACATGAAAGTAAAAGATATGCCCTTCGTAGAGGGAAGCAGAGGCTGTCATGCGCTTTTTAATTTTGGATGTGCAAACCCTTAATGCAAACGAATGTTATGTTGTATTCCCCTTTGTGATAGCAACCTTTATTATGCATTCCATCGCTTTTAGGAGCAATTTTTATTGCTTTTTGCACCGATGACAACTTACTTGAAGGACCTTATTCAATCCATAGGTAGATATGGCAGACACTCATGACAAGAAATGGGGTTTATGGGTTTTTGCATGCGCAAGTAGTATCTCTACTGAGTACAAATTTTTGGCTAGCAAAAGATCCTAAGCAAGCACCACATGTTGGAGGATCCATAACAATATAACTTCTATACAAATATACCCAAACATAACTCGTTACGTTGTCTTCCTTGTCCAACTTCAACTAATTTGCTCAAGTTTGAAAATAATTAATGGGGCTCACAATCATAGAAGATATCCAAGATAGTATATTTATATGTGAAATCTCTCTTCCTTCAATATTCTTTCATGAATTATTCAAGTGACCAATGCGGTGTTTGCTAATTTTCAATAAATTTTACCACCTATACTTATTATATGTGAAGTCATTACTCCCCATTGGATAAGAATATGAAACATATATAATTTCATATTTATGATATTCAATTCATTCAACCATTTACTCGTAGGATATAAGTGAAGCAAGAGAGTAAATGACAAAACTACTACAAAAAGATATAAGTGAAGATCAATGCGTAGTCAATTAGTTAAATAGCCATGTGAGGACTCTCTCTAATTCAAGATTTCAGATCCAATGATTTTATTCAAACAACTAGTAAAATGAAAATACGCTCCAAGCAAAACACATATCATGTGACGAATAAAATATAGCTCCAAGTAAGGTATACCGATAGTGTTGAAGACGAAAGAGGGGATGCCTTCCGGGGAATCCCCAAGCTTAGTTGCTTGTATCTTCCTTGAATTTTATCTTGGGGTGCATTGGGCATCCCCAAGCTTAGGGTCTTTTTACTCCTTATTCTCCTCATATCGATATCTCACCCAAAGCTTGAAAACTTCAATCACACAAAACATAACAAAACCTTCGTGAGATCCGTTAGTATAAGAAAACAAATCATTCACTTAGGTAAAATCATTCACTTAGGTAATGTCAAAGACAAGATTCATAATTTTTTCCACATAATGCCTACTGTACTCTATAATTTCCACAATTTATATTAAGCAACATAAGCCATAGAAACTAGAAAACAAGCAAACTATGCATCGAAAATATAATCTGTCAAAAATAGAATAGTCTGTAAAGATCTGAATTATTCTCATACTTCTGTTATTCCAAAATTCTTAAAACCTATGACAGCGTAGAAAATTTGTATATAAATACTGTGTAAAAAATTCAGAATTTTTCCAGGTTCCAGTGAATTTTAACAATTCTGTTACTGGAGGCAAAAGTTTCTTTTTTTGCACAGAATCAAATCAACTATCAACCACACTATCCCAAAGGCTTTACTTGGCACTTTATTGAAACAAAAGCTATAAAACATGATTAATACAGTAGCTTAATCATGTGAACACACAAAAATAGTAGGGATAAATATTAGGTTGTCTCTAAACAAGAACTTTTCTTTAAAACTTTTTAGTTAAGCAGTGATATTTTAATAATACTCTTCCAAGCCTAATTTTGATGATAATTTTATTCATACTCTAAAAGATATAAGTGAAGTTCATAGAGCATTCTACAATTAATATATATTGACTAATATCCAAGCTCAAAATATATAAGTGAAGCACAAGAAGCATTCTATAAAGCCATACTCAAAAAGATTTAAGCGAAGCACAAAGAGCATTCTATAAAGCCATACTCAAAAGATTTAAGTGAAGCACAAAGAGCACTCTATAAAGTCATGAAGTACTATCTCATACTAGCATGGTGCATAAAGGAAAATAAAAACACAAAATACGCATATCATGTGAACAAAACAAAAACCGAGGTATACCGATAATTGTTGAAGAATAAAGATGGGATGCCTTCCGGGGCATCCCCAAGCTTAGATGCTTGAGTCTCCTTGAAATATTTACTTTGGGTGCCTTGGGAATCCCCAAGCTTGAACTCTTGTCTCTTCGTATTCTTCTTATATCGATACCTCCTCGATCTTTGAACACTTCATCCACACAAAACTTAATAAAAACCCTTGTGAGATCCGTTAGTATAATAAGGCAAATCACTACCATTAGGTACTGTTGTAAACTCATTCCAATTTCATATTAGCATTATATCTACTGTATTCCAACTTCACCATCGTTCATACCCCCTGATACTACCCATAGATTCATCAAAATAAGCGAACAACACATAGAAAACAGAATCTGTCAAAAACAGGACAGTCTGTAGCAATCTGAACATTTACCATACTTATGTAACTCCAAAAATTCTGAAAAAATAGGAAAAAATAAAAAAAAATTCTAGAAGTACTGTGTAAAAATTTCAGAAACTTTTGACGTTCCAGTAAGAAATGTAAGTTCACACACTACAGCCAAAGTTTCTGTTTTTGCACCGCACATAGCAAACAAGCAATCTAATCATCCTAATGCCAAATCTTGGCACATTATTTTTATAATACAATGGGTATATACAAGGGGATAATTTTTTTTTTGAAACTTCAATGAAAAATTATACATTGTTTCCATGAGCATGAACACAAGTGTTCAAGGTCGACCCTCACTTCTCCAATGCATAACCTTCCAATCACTTCTATTTTTGAAAAAGTTTTTAGGCATAAGAGGCAAGTAAATTTTTTTGTATTTTGCATTCTGTAAAAAAAATTGTTTGTTTCACCCACAACTAAATAAAACAAAAACAAAAGGGAAAACAAAATCTACTTAGTGAAGAAAGCAAACAAGCATACACGAGAATATCAACCCCACGCTATTGCTCCCCGGCCACGGCGCCAGAAAAGAGCTTGTTAATCCCCAAGTGCAAGGAACCATCGTAGCAATTTCCAAAGATGGAAGTGATAAGTATGGAGTGTCGAACCCACAAGGAGCTAAAGGTAATATCAATATTCTCTCAAGTCCTATATACCACCGATACAACTCTACATACACCGAGCGTTTGCTTTCATCTAGAAACGTGAAATCAAACTACATTGTGGGTATAAAGAGGATAGCTTTGCATGATATCGGAAAGCTAAAATATAAAAATAGGTGCTATTAACATAAAGTGAGAATATATTATAATATATTACAAATAGCGAGTGTGGAATAATGATGGAATAGTCTGCGGAATTGTCCTAGGCAATTGTTAACAAGATCAGTAATCATTATTGCAATTTTATATGAGGGGGAGGCATAAGCTAACATACTTTCTCTACTTGGATCATATGCACTTATGATTGGAACTCTAGCAAGCATCCACAACTACTAAAGCTCATTAAGGTAAAACCCAACCATAGCATTAAAGTATCAAGTCCTCTTTACTCCCATACGCAAACAACCCCCTTACTCGGGTTTAAGATTTGGTCACTCTTGCAACCCACTATAAGCGAATCATGAACATATTGCAAACCCTACAGCGGGAATCCCTCACGTGTGTGCGGCACGAAGGCCACCATAGGACAGAACCAAAATAAAACATACAACTAAAACCAATCTAGACCATCAATCAACCCAAAAGACAAAAGAAATCTACTCAAAACATCATAGGATGGCAACACATCATAATATGTGGCATAAAGCACCATGTTCAAGTAGGGGATTACAACGGGGTGCGGGAGAGTGGACCTCTTAAAAGAGATGAGGAAGGTGATGAATAAGGTGATGTTGATGAAGACGATCACCGCGGCGATGGTTCCCCCGGCGGCACTCCGGTGCCACCGAGAGAGAGGGGGAGAGAGTCTCCCCCTTGTGCTTCTTCCTCCATGGACTCCCCCTAGATGGGGAGAGGTTCTCCCTCTGGTCCTTGGCCTCCATGGTGATGATGGCCCCTCCGACTTCCTCCTCCATGGCCTCCGGTGATGATGGGCCCCTCCGGTAGGGTGCCGAAGAGGGCCTAGATTGATTTTTTTGGCTACAGAGGCTTGCGGCGGCGGAACTTCCCGTCTAGGGTTCTTTTCGAAGGATTGGGTATTTATAAGAATTTTTGGCGTCGGTCTCATGTCAAGGCGGTGCCCGAGGGGCCCACAAGCTGTATGGGCGCACCTTGCCCCACAGGGCATGCCCTGGTGGCTTGTGGCCACCTCGTCCACTTCTTGGCCCAGCTCCGGTGCTTCGGGGGTCTCTTTTGGTCCATAAAAATCAACGTAAATTTTCAGCCCATTCCGAGAACTTTTATTTTTGTACAACACACGACACCACGGTAGTTCTGCTGAAAACATCGTCAATCCGAGTTAGTTCTAATCAAATCATACCAAAACCATATAAAAATGTTGTAAACATTGCATGAATACTTCATAAATTATAGATACGTTGTAGACGTATCACTTATCACTGGCAGGAAAACAAATGTTTCTTATTTGCGTGTTTTTGGTGCACCTTTTTACATTCGTGATATGAATCATTCTTCCAAGTTTGCACCTAAGGCACATGAAGGTTTTCTTCTTGGTTATGGCTTGAAGTTGCATACTTATCGTGTCTATAACTCTCACCACGGGAAAGTTATGAAAATGGTAAATGTGCGGTTTGATGAATCTAATGGCTCCCAAAAGGAGCACCTGCCAAATGTGATAGATGGACCACCGATCTCGGATGCTATTCGGCAAATGGCCATCGGGAGCGTCAAGCCAGTTGAAGGAAATGCACCTGAGTCTTCCGATGATGATGCTCCTATGACTCGAAGCAGAACTCGCCAAGCCACTGCCGAAGAAAATGCCACTCCAAATACTAATGGCAACCCGAATCCAAATGCTGAGCAAAATGGCAATCTTGAAGGGAATGGCGATACAAATGCCGATGCTGATGAAAATGATAATGATCGTCATGATGAAAATCCTCAGCCTCGAGTGTTTAATCGAGTTGATCCCTCATTAATTCTCCAAGAACATGAGAATCCAGGTTATCGACCCACAACTCATTCACGCACTCGTTTGGCTAACTACTGTGGCAATTTATCCTTTGTCTCATTGGCAAAACCTACCAAGTATGAAGAAGCCATGAATGATCTAGATTGGATCAATGCTATGCAAGAGGAGTTGGTGCAATTCGAACTGAATGATGTTTGGGAATTGGTTGACAAGCTGAATCCTAAGAAGCATAATATCATCGGCACCAAATGGATATTTCATAACAAGCAAGAGGAAAATGGCATTGTAGTGAGAAACAAAGCACGTCTTGTTGCTCAAGGGTATACACAGGTAGAAGGTATTGATTTCGGTGAAACATATGCTCCTTCTGCACGCCTTGAGGCAATTCATATTCTTCTTGCTTTATGCAAATTACAATGATATCTTGCTTTATCAAATGGATGTGAAAAGTGCTTTCCTCAATGGTGAAATTGATAAGGAAGTTTATGTTAGACAGCCACCTAGCTTTGAACACCCTGAGTTTCCTAACAAAGTTTTCAGGTTGAAAAAGGCACTATATGGGCCGAAGCAAGCCCCGCAAGCATGGTATGACACCTTGAAGAAGTTTTTGCTCGATAAAGGGTTCAAGTGCGGATCCACTGATCCCACACTTTTCACTCGTGCTATTGATAATGATCTATTCGTATGTCAAATTTATGTGGATGATATTATCTTCGGCTATACTAACAATGCTTGCAGCTTAGAGTTCGGGAAAATGATGTCCAAAAAATATCAAATGTCAATGATGGGTGAACTTAAGTTCTTTCTTGGACTGCAAATACATCAACAAGCAAATGGAATTTTCATATCTCAGGAGAAATATCTGAGAGAATGTTTGAAGAAGTTCAAAATGAAAGATTCCAAAATGAAGGGCTACAAAACTCCAATGCCCACGAATGTTAAGCTGGACACAGATGTGTCTAGTAAGGATTACAATCAGAAGGCTTATTGTTCATTGATTGGTTCTCTTCTTTACCTATGTACATCCAGACCTGATATTATGTTGAGTGTTTGCATGTGTGCCCGCTCACTGGTACAGCGAGGTGCTATACAAACGGTATTTAACCCCTTTTCAGGACGGTGTTTTGAACCGTCGCCTAGTGAGTGACTGCGATAGGGGGTTCCTTCCCACACGACCCAGAAACCGTCGGGGATAGGCCCTCCGGTCACACATGCTCGGCAAAATGAGGTCGTGTGCGACTGGTGAGCAATCAAATACGGTTATACATGTCCAATCGGTTCCGGTCGTAAGTACATCCCACACAGTCAGTCCCAAACAAACGTTTTCGTTTGTTATGTACATTCCACACAGTCAATCCAAGGAATACATTTCCGTTCTTATGTACATCCCACACAGTCAATCCATGGAAAACGTTTCCGCTCGTATGTATATCCCACACAGTCAATCCAGGGAAAACGTTTCCGTTCGTATATACATCCCACACAGTTTTATGTATAGCCTCGTGTGTGATAGGTGTAACTATCACACATGCTCTGCCTCGGTTAACTGTTTGCTTTTATTCAACTACATCACACACGATTTGATGAAGAAAACTGTATGGCATTGGGCTATCCATCACAAGCGCTTTTACTGCTAGAACCGTTTGCAAAGTTCCATGACCCATTTAGCAGGTTTATTATTTTACAATTAATAATTCCAGTATTACGCAAATTCACATTTCATATCGAACAATTGTTTGCCAATTTCATATCAGGCACATAAATATATTTTAACATCATAGTACGATAGCTACCTGAAAACAGCACAATACAGCATATAGCTAGTTCACCTTCATAAGAACAATATTAGAACAATATATTCATTTCCCTAATCGAGATCATCTAGGCTCGTCTTATCCACCTCTGCTTTCAGTTCACTAAGAACCTGTTTTGCACTGGCCAACTGGGAAAGTGCCTCCTACTTCGCCAACACCATCTTAGCAAAATCTAATTTAAAAAATCTAAGATTATTCTGCATCTTCCTCTTTTTATCCCGCATCTTCAAATATTCTTCAGTGTTGACAACACTTTCTCTAAGCCTACCTCTGTTCTCTTCCTCATACATGCTCCAGAGCTTTGCTAGGCACATCTTCAAAGACTGTGGCCACTCTTGATCAACCCACTCCAGGTAAGAACACTTCTGTTCATCCTATAATATTTAAAACTATATCAGTAACAATTGTAGGGGAAATGGGTTTCTAGCAACATAGAAAATCACCAAATACATATTTTGAAAAATTGAAGAAACATGTTAATTATGACATATCTTCTCAAAAAGATCAATGTGCAAATGAATTAATTGCTACTAAGACAACAACCAAATTCTGAAACATCAGAAGCTATAATTAACTACAACAACGCTACAAGTTCTTAGTCATGTACTATAAATAACAAATTGAACATTTTATGAGGAAGCTAAATATAACTGCAACAGCATAGCGACAGTGTTTGGATGACAACAAATATATACTAACAGTTGTGTACATGCACAAATTTAGTAACATAGAACTAATAGCACAAAGGCTGTCCACTATGTATGCCAAAACCAGTGTAAAGACAACTGTTGCTACATTTGGCACCGGTGCCCTGCACTGACGAGCCGATGCAGTGGGAAAAAATCAGGGACCCGGACTCCGGAGCACCTAGTTGCTCCGATGCCCAGTTCCTTCGTGCCATAAAGATTTAGTATTTTACTGCTTGGCTGCTCGGATGTGTGGACCAAAGTTGGCTGCACAAACTGCTGAAGCGGTGCCAAATAATTTTCTAATGGCACCGCTGATGAGATGGAAACATTTTTAGATACTAGGTACAAACTGTGACACTATCTTAACATCCAGAATAACATAGCATAGTGACAGCGTCTGAATCACATCTAACAAATGATTTGTAACAACGAAAGTGGGGCTAACCTTCTCTGCACATGCCAGAAACTTCCTCCCACTATCCATAGATTCAAACGCAACTAGCTTCACACATGGAGATTGATGGTGACAACGAGCAGGCAGATCTTCAGCCACCCCGCTCCATTCGTTGCAACTGATGGTCCTAGGGAGCTACAAAAGGAAGAAATGACTCAAATCGACCGCCGGGTTAAAATCCTTCATTCCAAGTCATAACCCGAGAGAGAGAAGAGAGGCATACCCGGGTGCTGAAAAATTCATCGTCGGAGGAGGAACCGCTGGAGAGGTCATTGAAGAAGACCATGGCGACCCCGGCGGTAGGATGCGAGACGGCGAGAGCGAGGAAGCAAGTGAGGAAGCGGCTATAGCTACGGAAGGAAGGAAGGAGGAAACAGGGGAAATGTGACTTGTGGTCGGGGAGAAAAGGGGGTGGGGAGGGGGGTAGATATTTCGGCGGTAGGCCAAAAATTTTGAAATATGGAGGGAAACTTTGTGCGCGGTGCCGCCGGACACCATTCACTTTGAACGATTGTGTGAATCGCAAAAGATTCTTCTGCTTTACGCACATGGGATGAGTTTGATAATTCAAATTTTGATGGAAATTTCCCTGGGTACGGTCCTCATCCACGCCATTGCATAATTTAACATCGCTTGCTAATTTGGGCACACAAAAGAGCCTACAGCACACAGACCACACTTACTAAATCGAGCAATTTTAGTAATTAAACAGAGCCAGTTAACATGAACATTGCTCTAACAAAAGACCAACATTAAAAACAAAGCATAAGTACGCATAATTTTAACAAAGCCGCCGTCGCGCCGGCCTATGCATCGCCGGTGTGAGATGAGACGTCGATGACTTGTCCTGGCGACATGCCACCGTTGGTGGACTCCACGTCCCCCCTGCTGAAGTCGATCGTGTCCTCGTCGTCGTCATCGTCCTTGTCCTCGGCGCCGCCCTCAAGGTTGTAGTACTCGTAGTAGTGGCTGCGCCAGAGCTCGCGTTGGTACTCCACCGCCGATTCCTCGGCAGGCAGACTCTTCTCTACCTCGACCTCGGCCACGCGCAACTCCTCCTCCCGGCGCTCGTCGATCTCCGCTGCCTCCTGCATCTCCAGCTCCCGCTCGGTGATCTCATGAGGAAGCAGGTACTCCATGGCCACCGTCGCCTTTTCGAACGTGGGTTGCATGCTGGATTCCGAGGTGGCCTGGAATATCTTGGCATGTGCGTCCACGATCTTGGCGTGGATGGCCTCGACCCGGGCTAGGACGACATCGGCTGCACGGATGGCAGCTCGAGCACTCTTGGCGTTTGCAGCCGTCGTCACAGCAGCTGCTGCAGCTGTCTCGGCTGCTGCAGCTGCCCTGTCATCTGCCGCAGATGCCCTCTCGGCGGATGTGGGAGCGCTCAATGCGGATGTGGTGGCACTCTCGTCGTAGGCGGCCGCACTCTTGGTGCAGGCGGCGGCGCTCGGGGAGGACGCGGCCACCATACGTGCCCTCATGAAGCGTTTCCACGGAGTGCCATGGCATTTAAATTCCAAAAAATTAAAAAAAGATCAGAAACACATGAAACCTTGCTTGATGTAATGTCATGCCACCAAGATGATGTGGTATAAAATTTGGCATGTTTGACGAAAGTTTGGACACACACCCCTCACAAACCAGAGCAACTCACTAGAAGGCTCGTGGTTCCGAGAGGGAACAATGCATGTTTGATGACGAATGGGAGATAGCTTCCTCTTACGGCCTTTAATTTTTTTCTACATTTAACCTGCACTAGTACAACTGTCATGTGAAAATTTGGAAAATTCTAGGGGTCATTTGACCTTTTTAAGAAATTTAAGTGATTTTCTAGCCATTTAATGACCGTAATTCAAATTTGAACTACATCTACATGCAACGGCTAACCATAACGGTTTGAAAAATCATATTTGTGTACTTGTGTGCGAGTTAATTCCATGTGCAGTAAATTGGAAGGAATTTTCAAATATATTGGTGTCACGGCCTGGACACATGCATGGAGTGCCATGGCATTTAAATTCCAAAAAAATAAAAAATGATCAGAAACACATGAAACCTTGCTTGATGTAATGTCATGCCACCTAGATGATGTGGTAAAAAAATTGGCATGTTTGATGAAAGTTTGGACACACACCCCTCACAAACTGGAGCAACTCACTAGAAGGCACGATAAATGTCGCAGGGTAAAATCTAGGAGGAAGGATCATCGCCACCGTGGCCATCGCCGCCGCTTGCTCCAGTCACGGGGAGCCCGTCGTCAACATCGCTGCCGCCATCGTCACCGCCAATGGCCTCCACCGCCGGAGGCTCGGTGTCAGGGATGCAGAGGAACTTCTTCAGCAACGCGTCCACGTGACCCTTCACAGCCTCCGAAGCAGTGGGGCGGGACCCAGGAGCGACCGGATGGATCACCGCATCGAAGTTGATGCCCAGATCCTGGAGGAAGAGCTGGCTGAAGACACGTGTCGCAGCTGCGGTGAAGAGCGAGCGGCACTCCTCCTCCAAGATGGAGTCCACCTCAGCGGCAGCGCCTTCAAGTGCTTCGGCAAGCTTAGTGGAGAGCCCTGCAAAGCCGCCCTCCGCGGCCGCCAGGGGCTCCTCGTATCCTCCCCTGCGGATGGAGTGCAGTGCCTGACGAGACCTGAGTTCAAGAGAGGGGAAGGCATCGCGCTCCGAGGCCGCCTTCTTCTCGGCGGCGACGAGGGTCTTCTCCCTGGCATCCAGCTGAGCCGTCACCTTGGAGACGCGCTAGGCGTGGGATGCCTGGGTTTCGTCCACCTCCTCCTTTAGCTTGGCCAGGCGTTCGCATTCTGCGGCCTGGTCGGTAGTCACCTGGGTCAGCTCAGAGTCGCGATCAGCGAGCCTTGCCTCATGGGCCTTGAGGTCTTCTTCCTGCTGGTGGAGCCACTGGGCATGTGCGGCTTGCTCCTCCTAGAGTGTCTTCAGCTTGGCCTCCACCTCACTGCAGCGCCTCTCAGCAGACGTTGTGCGGGCTAGCGCCACGTCACGAGCCTCTTTGGCCTTGGCGACCTCCTTCCCGCTCTCCGAGGTGGAGCCTTCAGCCCGGCCCCAAGCTGTCTTGATGGCGGTGTCGGCCTGAAGCCACCCCGAGATGAGCCCCAGGCGCTCCCTCGCGAGACACCTATCGGCGTCTTGGAGATCAGCCCAGATCCGTCCGAGCGCGACGTAGGCCTCATCCAGGGCCCCAGGCCTGATCAGGGGGCCGCAGTCCACAAGCGCGAGGGCCTGCTGAGGAGGCGGCACTAGCGCATCGACTGACACCGTGGCCGAGGAAGTGTTGGCGTGGATGGCTTGGGGCGTCGAAGACTCCAGGCTCCCCTCGGGCACAGCAAAGGTGGACGACTCCGCGGATCTGCTGGCCTATGGGGGCTGGCTCCTCCTGATGCCGCATCACCACGTCCTCAAGGGCGGACGCCATCGCGAGGGGGCAAGGGGTCGCCTTCCACGTCAGCGCCGGGGCTGCCGCAGCCACGCCAAGGAGTGTCGCCTCCTCAACCCCAGCGCCCTCGGCGGATGTTCCCCCAAGCGGCGCCGGCGAGGCACCAGGAGCAGGCGGAGCACTCACGCGGTCGGGCGTGGTAACGCCTGAGCGCCCGGGGACTGCGCTGGGCTAGCGCGGCGCGCTCCCGCGCCCGCTGCGACCATGACCGGAGGCTGACGGTGCCCTCAGGACAAGGGGCTCCTTCAGCCTGGTGCTCGCCTTCTTCTTATTCGTCACGTCGCCACGCATGGTCATCAAGAAAGGAGGTGCTATGAGCACAATTGCAATCTATGCTTGGCCCAAGGGCGAGGTAGGTCACTTACTCCTCAGGGTCGACCCACTTCCTCTTCTTCTTGGCAAGGGTCGGGGTGCCCCTGCCCTCCTTCGATGTGACCTTGGTCGCGCCCAGGGGGCGGTAGGGGTGCTCCTTGATAGGCCCCAGTGCGGCGCTACCGCCTGGAGAGGTGATGGGGTCACCCAGAGGGGTCACAACCGGCAGGACTACATCCGCCATAGAAGTGGCCGCCCCGTTTTTCGGCTGCGGGCCAGACGGGGCGGGACCGACGTCTCGGCCGCCCTACTGGCATGTGGGGAGCCCTCCGGAGCGGGCACGGCCACGCTCTTCTTCGGGTTTGCTCGGCCAGATGCTTGCGTTGTATGGGGAGTGGCCCCTGACTTCCTAAGGGCCCTGGTGGAGAGCGGGGAGTCCACGGCCAAGGGCTCGTCGGTGTCATCATCATCTTCGAGGTTGCGGAGGAGCTCACTCAACGACGGGGGGGGGGGGACACCTCCTTCACGTCGTCGTCCTCGGTCTCCTCCAAGTCCTCTTCGCCACCGCTGTCGCCAGAGGACACCGGCACGAGGGAGTTGGAGTGCTCGGGTGACACGAGCCCTAGCCCGTCGAAGGCTGGCATGGCGGCGACCAGTTCCCCCCTGTTGTTGTGGCGGTACAGCGGGGTGCAGCCCTCAGGAAGGTCCCCCGGATCACCGCTGAGCAGGACGGCCATGGCTTTGTCCAGCTCCTCGCCTGTCAGGCTGGCGGGGCGTAGCCTGATGTCATCCATCGCACCCTGGAACTCCCACATGGGCCTTTTGTGCGACTATAGTAGCACCAGGTGTTGCATCAAGAACTCCTTCATGAGCATTCCCCCCGTCAATCGCTTGGCCTCCATGTCTGAGGATGTCCTCCTCAGGATGGGCTCCGTCAGGGGGTCAGAGAGCTTTGCGTGAGCCCACCTCTCAAGCCGCTCGGGCAGCTCCGTCGGTAGCTCCAGGTGCGGGTTGAGACCCTTGTTATCCAGGAAGACCCAGCGGTGCCGGAAGCCCTCCACCTTCTTCCCGGCCTTCAAGAGCACATTCCCCTTGTGGAGCGCAATGAAGGACACACAAGCGGAGTGCTGCGTATTGTCATGTAGCCGCAAGCTGAAGAAATGACGGAGGGGCACCATGGAGGGCCTCACGCCCACAAAGGCCTCGCAGTAGAAGGCGAAGATGGACAAGAGGAGGATGGAGTTGGTTTGAAGATGAAGGGCTTGGATCTTGTAGTGGTCAAGGACGGCGACGAAGAACTTTGAGAGGGGCGGGATGAGCCACACGAAGATGCTGTGGAGGAACAAGGGGTAGACCGTCCGTGCCAAGGTCCTCTGCTCGGCGGAGCCAGCCCAGATCACTGTCCTGCCCCACTTGTTGTCTTCGCTCACCGTCTGCGGGAGCACGGGGTCGAGGAGCAGGAGAGGAGGAGCTCGCGGCTTGGGCCATGGGATTTGGCTCCCTGGATGCCATTCGAGGGGTCGCCGATGTTAGAGTAGGAGAAGGAAGGGGGGTGGAACTGCGATTGGATCTGGAGAAGCTTTTGGCTGGAGAAGGGGATCAGGAGTAAGGCGAGAGAAGGCAATGCTGGCTCTGCAGCGTGCGCCAGTCTTTTGTCAGCCTGGACCGTTGCCGAGGCGACGTGGGGGAGTGGAGGCATCCATGTCCCATCGAGCGCCACACGTCAAGCCTGGCCCGCAGGTGATTGGGGCCCGTGGCGCTTCAGCTTTCCCTCTTTGGCTTCGCCTCGAAGCCAGCCCAAGCGCGCCTTGGGCCCGGGGGCTACTGTTAGTGTACTGGGATCTGTGGTACCCAGACCTGCCTACCTGCGGCCCACGGCATGGCCCCCTCGACGGCCTGGTACGGCCCAGCGGTAAGGCCTTCAAGACAAGACCCTTGTGAGGTCCCCCGGCCTCGCGAGGCGGACAACATCAAGACCTCCAGAGTAGCGGCCTCCCCAGGCTGCCTCCCGAGGAGCAGAGATTTCTATGCAGGTACCCAGCCTCACGAAGCTATGATGACGTGAGCCATGATGACCAAGGCCAAGCGGGTACCTGCAGGCGTAGAGGAAGTAGTTTCCCTTTCGGTGCTAAGGAGGCAAGGACAGACACGGGTTCCCGAGGAATCCCCTAAAGCTTTCCATTCCGGTGCAACGAGACCAAGACCACGGGCTCGACAGGACGGATGTCATCACCGAGCCCACCGCTGCGTCATGACCAGAAGCTTTGCAGGCGAAGACCACCTTTCATTAGGATTAGATGTACTTCTTGTCCCCTTTCAAATTGGCCATTGTGGGATCCCTTCCCGCCTAAGTTTTGAGGGAAGACGACCAAGGCCACTATAAATATAGGCTAGCCACCACCATAGACGGGCTGGATCAGATCCATTCCACCCTCACCACCAGAGCCCTCGCGAGGCTGCTCATCCATTGTACTGGTTCATCCTCAGCCTCCTTGTGAGGCCAATCCACCACAAAGCAGGAGTAGGGTCTTACACCGCAAGGTGGCCTGAACCTGGGTAAACTGTCGTGTTCATCTTCTTCCCCGAGCGCGCGTGCTCGATGTTAGGGTGGCGAGCTTGAGACTTGGGTTGGTTGAGATCTTCGCACATGCCCCAGAGTTTGAACCTTCTTGGGTCTGTGGAGCCCTGAATCCGACAACTTGGTGTGACCGAAGTGCAATGGCTAGGGCAAGACTTCATTCCGGTAGTTCCGATCGGTAATTCCGAAATGAAACAACTTCACTAGAGAAACTTGGTCAGGCCATCTTGGTGAGACCGAGATCAATATTGGTTGGCATGTGGCAGTGTATGACGCCATCTCAGTTGGTCCGGATGGGAAGATTTCGGTGGGACCGAGATGCACTTTAGGGTTTTGGATGAAAGTGATGTGGAGAAGTGGTTGAGGATTTTGGAGTAATATCACTAAGCACTTGAGCAATTGAGTCATGATCAAAATCTCATCCCCTTTTAATAGTATTGGCTTTCGTATGGACTCAATGTGATCTTGGATCACTTAACCAAAAATGTAGAGTCTTGGAGCTTTGCCAATCCTTGTCTTTAGCATTTTGAAGGAATCCACATCCTCATGTCCTTGCCATGTGAGGTGTCGAGCGGACAGGTACTTAGGTGATACTTGTCTGGTCACGTGGCAGCTCACCATCGAAGATACAACTTTAATGATACCCGTCCAAAAGATGTGTCAAAGAAATAGAAGGTAGATGGGTGAATGGCATAGAAGGAGACACCAGCCTTGCCGGAGAGCTCAATCCAGAAGACACCTCACAGTGCATTAAATGCATTTTTCCTAACCTGTCAGAGTTAGGTATTTGGCACTCTGGCCACTATTTACAGTCTAGATTACCATTTTTCCATTGTGGCGACCCCTTAGTCTGTAAAAGGAGGCCCATGGCTACCTTAACAAAGGTCGAAACCATGTCCATTTGCACGCGTAGCAGCACCCCCGAGCACCTTGCCAGACGTGCGCTCCATGTAAGCTGGACACATACACACATCAATACACAAAGCACGAGTAGGGTTTTAAGCTTGACACCGGCCCGAACCTGGGTAAACACCATGCATTTTCTGCTGGTTCTGCTCTTTGTACACGTCAATCCCTCCAGTCGAACTGCAAAGGGATCTCCATGATCCCATAGACGGTCCAAATATGTCGTGCGTACGACCATCTATCAGATCATGGCGATCCCTTTGCAGTTCGACTAGACGGATCGACGTGTACAAAGAGCAGAACCAGCGGAAAAATGCATGGTGTTTACCCAGGTTCGGGCCGCTGTCAAGCGCAAGACCCTACTCCTGCCTTGTGTATTGATGTGTATATGTGTCCAGCTTACATGGAGCGCATGTCTGGCAAGGTGCTCGGGGGTGCTACTACATGTGCAAATGGACAGGGTTTCGACCTTTGTTAAGGTAGCCATGGGCCTCCTTTTATAGACTACGGGGTCACCACAATGGCAAAATGGTAATCTACACTAGAAATAGTGGCTACAGTGCCAAATACCTAACTCTGACGGGTTAGGACAAATGCATTTAATGCATCATGAGGTGTCTTGTGGATGGAGCTCTCCGGCAAGGCTGGTTTCTCCTTCTGTGTTGCTCGCCCTTCTACCTTCTATTTCTTTGACACATAATTTGGACGGGCGTCATTCAAGTTGTATCTTCGGCGTTGAGCTGCCACGTGACCAGACAAGTATCTTTGACACATGCATGCGAGGCGTCGTTGGGCTAGGCCCAAACAATGCAGAGGCACGTGTGGCAAAAGATAACTGCCAACTCTTTCATAATTTCGTATTTTACTGCGCCTCCCACCACGGCCTTACATGTGAGGTATTGGATTGGCGAAGCAGGGCGGTCATTTAAGTAGTGCGTCTGGCACTGTGCGGTCATTTCAAACAGTAAAGAGCCAGCCCCCACGCCTTCCCCATAAAAGGAAGGGCAAGCAGAGGACTGCTCATTCACCTCTCCCTCTTCCAATCTGCATACCACCATCGTCTTCTTCCCGTCTCCCCTTCCCATCTATGTGCTTCTAGGAAGCACCGCCACAATGGTAACGGGAAAGGGGCAAGCTCTTGCATCCATTGTTGCTGCGAGGGCTTCTTCTCGGCACCGCACGTGCGTGTTGGTCATGGCCATAGAGGTCGGCTCCAGCACTTGAGGAAGGGTTGTGTGTCGGAATTGGGGCTCCGGGGACCGAAGAAAGGTTCAAACTCTGGGGTGTGTTCGCCAAACTTTGCTAAGCCCTGATTTGCTGCCCACTACCTCACGGCGATGCTCCGGCGTGCTCGAGCGAGAGGAAAGACAAACTAGAGACACATCAATTTACCCAGGTTCGGGCCACCTTGCGGTGTAAGACCCTACTCCTGCTTGTGTATGGATTGCATCGCAAGGGAGGATGAGTATGAGAGTACAAGGGAGAGTGTGAGGCCTCAGGGGGATTTGATCGCTCTTCGGCCGATCCCTTTATATGGTGGCGCCTAGCCTATACTTATATTGGCCTCGGTCCTCTTCCTCGGCGGGAAGGGTTGCCACAACGGCCAATTTTTAAGGGGAACAAGAGTACAACTTATCCTGACTAAAGGTGGTCTTCGCCTGCTAAAGCTCCCTGCCATGACGCCCTAGTGGGCTCGGTGATGACCTCCGTCCTGGCGAGCCCGCTGTCCTGGTCTTCTTGCACCAAAGAGGCAACCTTTGGGGATTGCTTCGAGAACTGACGCACTGTCCATGCTCCCTTAACATGAAAGAGGAAAGCCTCCTCATCCGTGCCTGCTTGTGCCTTTCTGGCTCCGCTCGTCGTCATGCACGTGACCCACTTGAAGGCGCAGGGCCACGTGACTCCTCCATCTGACCCTTGGTCTCCACGCCTCCGCGAGGGGCCTCGAGAGGCAGCCTCGGGAAACCACCTCGTGAGAGGACCTCACCAGGTTACTGATGATGCCTGCTGATGAGAACCTCACGAGGGGGGAGCATCGCGAGGGCCTTGCTCGTGAAGCTCTCCAGTGGGCCCTCTGCTAGGCTCTTGTCCACGTGATGCACCTAGGCCACAGGTAGACGGGCCTGGGTTCCCCTAGTCCCATGGGCCCGACAGTAGCCCCCGGGCCCGTGGCGTGCACGATCTCACCTGCGAAGAAGGGAAGGGGTGAAATGGCACGGGCCCCAACCGCCAGCGGGCCAGACTCGATGCGTGGTGCACAACGGGGCGCGGAACGCCCCCACCTCCTCCACGACGCCTCGGCAACCACCCGGGCCGACATAAAGCCTGGCGGGAACTACGCGGGGCCATCATTGCTCTGCTTCCATCCTACATCCACCTCCCGTGCGTCCTTTCCCCCCTTGGCTCCTCGCGATCCAATCTCAAACACGTGTCCTTCTCCGTCCCGCCAGTGCTCGCGACGCCCGGATGGCCCCCGCCGGCAAGAAGGCGAAGTCCGCAGTCTCGAGCACGAGCCCGCCTGTCGGAGCGCCGGCGCTCCTGCCTTCCTCCGTCGCCGAGGAGGGGGACCTGAGCCCGGTGCCCCCGCTGCTGGCCGACGCGAAGAATGAAGGGCAGACAACCAAGATCTGGCCATGCTCGCGAGCACGTCGCGGCCTAGGGGAGTTGACCAATCCCTTTTTCCTCCACAGCATCTACGCCGGGTTAGTCCTGCCGTTCTCTGAGTTCTTCTACACCATCCTCACTCATTATCGGATCCACGCCCTCCATGTCTAGCCAAACTCATTTCTTCTTCTGGCCATATTCGCCTTTTATTGTGAGGCCTTCATGGGTGTGAGGGCCTCGATGGCACTTTTCCGCCACTTCTTCAGCCTAAGATTCTTCGCCCAGGACTAGCGCTCCATGTGCATCTCCTTCATTGATGGCAAGAGTGGGGGCGGCCACCTGTAGGCCAAAAAGAAGGTAGAGGGCTACCGGAAGCGCTGGATCTTCATGGACGCGTGTCAGATCAGTCCACTTCTGACGATCCCGGTGACCCAGCCTAAGCAGAGCCCTGAGTGGGGCCACAAGAGGCTTACCGACCCACGAGTGGAGCCTGTCCTAGAGCGGATTTCTGCGCATGGGGCCATGAATTTGTTGGGGGCGATGATCGTCAAGTAGTTCCTGGGGCAACGCATCGCACCGCTCCAGTCGCACTTGCGGCTCGCATGGCAGCTCGCATGGCGGCTCGACAGTGCGGAGGATCCAATGAGGCTGCACATCGCCGGCCTAACCGTTGACGAGCTAAACGGAGCCATGGGGGCTCTGCTTGGTTACGCCCCCGAGGACCTTCCTAAGGCCGCATCCTCACTGTACATCTACATGGAAACGCAGAGCTGGCTGCGGAGATGCTCGCCTTCAATGAGTGGGGGCTCGCGTCGGCCGGCCGAGGCGGTGCTCGCAGGAACCCTTCCACCATGGTGCTGTTCTCCAGCGAAGATGATAGCAGCAAGGACACAGAGGAGACAAAGGAGGGGGACGACACCGGTCGAGCGCCACCACACCACTGCCTTCGCGACCTCTAGGATGCACCACTGAGAAGGAGCGGAAGTGGAACACGCACGACAAGTAAGCCCCCAGAATCATTCTTGCGTCTAGGCCTGTAACCCGGCACAGCTCTAGCTAACCTCGTGTCGATGCAGGTGCCAGGGCGACAACCCAGAGACGAAGAGGAAGAAGAAGACGACCAGGCTGAAGGCGCCTCATGTTCTGAAGATGGCGCCGTCACCCGGCGTGAGTCTCGGGCGGCGCGGGAAGATCTTGTGGCCCTCAGGCACCGCAATGGGGCACCCAAGCTCAGCACAAGTGCCCAGCACCCCTCCGGAGCCACAGAAGGACCTGGGCGTCCCTTCCACCGTCGAACGGCCCGAGGAGCCACTTCTAGCGGACGGAAACGCGCCCCTCACGGGGCCCGTCATGAGCACGGGCGTGATGACGGGGGAGGACTTGCACCCGGCAGCCCAAACCCCCGGCAGTCGCACCCGCCACCATCACGAGGGCGACACGGAGCATGCTGCGAAGGATCCCCTGGCCTCGGCCGTCCGAGCGGCTCCTGCAGCTGACATAGCGAATCCCCTGGTCGTGACACAGCGAGCAGGAGGGGAAGACCCGAGGCCCTCTACACCCCAAGCGAGCTCTGCAAGGGCTCCTTCGGTCGTGGCGGCCGCGGGCGTCGGGACGCCAGTCCTGGGCTAGACCAGTGCATTGGTGAGCTGTGGCACCTTGCTCAGGCGTGGGGCTCTGACCGACGCTCAAGCCATGCTTGATAGGGCCGGGGCAGACCTTCGGGACACCGAGAGGCGCCTCGCCAAGGAGCGCCTGACGCTTGCGGCCGGGTGGTACCAGCTTGACGCTGCCTCCAAGGCATCCCAAAGCCGGACCGAGGCTGCCATTGCGTAGACCGAGCAGGAGGCCACCGAGGCGAAGGCAACTCATGAGGCCACGCCAGCTGAGGCTGAGGCAGCCAGCAAGCGCTACGTGGAGGCGTAGGCCAGCTTGAAGGCAATCTAGGACGAGCGGGCCGCGGAAGCGAATCGGCTCTAGATGCAGGAGAAAGATCTCAAGGCTCGCGAGGTGAGGCTCGCAACCCGCGAATCGGCCCTGGAGGCAGTGGCGACCGAGTAGGCCAAGGAAAGCGAGCACCTGGAGGCCTTGAAGTGCCAGGTGATTGACGCCCAGGAATCTCACGTGAAGCATGTCTTCGAGGCCAACGCTCAGTTGGACGCCAAGGAGAAGAAGATCCGGGCAGACGATGATGTGAGGGTGGTGGCGGATCATGCCGTGCTCTTGTCCCTTGAGCTCAGGGCCCGCGGGGCCCTAAGTTTCATCTGCTAGAAGCTTGAAGCCACCCTTGTAGCTTGCAACGCCGCCTATGCCTAGCTCTCCACCAAGCTTGTGGAGCGACTCGGGGACGGGGCCCGGAAGGTGGACCGCATCCTGAAAGAAGAGTGGCGCGATCTCTTCTTCATGTCAGCGACCCGCGTCTTCGGCCACCTTCTTCACCGTGACCCCTCCTTCGACTTCAGCAAGGTGATAGGCCCTCTCCCCGAAGAGTCTTGTGATGGCCTTGTGAAGGCCGTGGAAGATCGCATCAACGCGCTGCTTGGCAGGTGTTATTGCAGCGGCGGGGAGTCTGACGAGGCTGTGGCGGACGCCGGCAACGTTGGTAGCGATGTCTCATCCTAAAGTTTTCTTTAATCGTCCTGTAATAGACTGAAGTCTCTGCGGCGCCGGTGGTCCGTTGCTTGTGGGGCGCACCTTGCGAAACTTCCCAATGATCCATTCCTAAGGGGGAACCTGTGGATAAAAGATTATTGAATGACGCGAGCTCGCGCATGGGCGTTACGCGAGGAGACCAGACACCAAGGACCTTGTGGGGTGACGTGCGCGGAGCAGGACCACGAGCCAGAGCCCAGTACCCTGGGTTTTTTAGCGCTTATGGGACTGACCCGAGTGCATGCACCGTGTCCAGCCCCCGCTCGTGTGAGGCACAGGAGGGAGCTGTGGCGCGTGCCGCAGAAGAAGGTAAGTGTCTGCCGTGCATGGGACGGGTTACCCTGAGGTCGGTGTGGCCCGCGCGCACCCTGAGTTGACTATCCACCAGCACGGAGCATGGGGCTTCCACTTGGACATGGGCATGAAGTTCCGCTTGGATGTGGGCATGGTCATACTTCGACCGTTCTGCCAGTGCGGGGCATGGGGCTCCCACTTGGGCATGGGCATGGTCGTAGTTCGACCATTCCGCCGGCACGGGGCATGGGGCTTCCACTGGGAGTGGGCAGGAGCTTTATTCGAGAGTCTCCAGGGCGTGTATAGCCCTACTTCATTCGTACGCGTGACTGGCATGGCAGAACTTGCGGAGGTGTCAGAAGCTTATGAGCCAGCGCGGGGCTCAGGAGATCCTTCCTCGGTCCTCGGGCGATTTGCGCCTAGCTCTTGGTGCAGCTGCGCGCTCATGTAACCTGTGACATGAGGGCGACATGCGTCGGACGGCCGTCCGGAGGCCATTGCATGAAGAGGTCGGGCACCAAGGACCCAAATGAGATGACGTGTGCGGGTCCGACCCGCCTGATAGAGCTCAGTCACTTGGATTTAGCGACGTTGTAGGGACGAACCCAAGCACAGACGCCGTGTCGAGTTCCTCCATGGAGTGATCAAGGGAAGAGTCGCCGGACACGTGGCACCCGAGGAGGCGAAACACCAAAGTAGGCATACAAGTTGGGGCGCGCCCTTACTCACTCTGATGCGACGGATCCATGAGAGGGCGAGACACCAAGGACATGTGGAGGTGACGTGCACAGGAGCTGGCCCGCGAGACAGAGCTCGATCGCTTGGATTTATCAGTGCTGCAGGGACGGACCCGAGCACAGACGCCGTGTCCAGCCCCCGGTCATGGGACGGTCAAGAGCAGAGTCGCAAGGGCGCGACGGTTTCCATGGTGTCAAGGCACGAATAATGGGGTTAAGCAAGCGAAATAAGCTTATCAAAGCATAACCAAATCCAGTACATGACCAAAAAAACAACGGGGCTGCAGGGGCGGACCCTGACCAGCCTGAGGATGATGCAGCCCGAGGGGCGCTCTTAATTGAACAAACAAAAAAGTCACCTGGCAATGCTGTTGTTGTGGGAGCGTTGGCGTAGTTGGTGAAGCGCATCGCGAAAGCCCACCTCTCAGGGACAGAGCGGCTCCTAAGGCCTTGGAGGCTCGCGAGGGACCGAAGCCTGGCAAGACACCAACGCGAGCTGCACAAAGCCCTGGTAGGTGGCGCCTATGTTGAGTATGCCGAAGGGCATGCGGACGTAGTTTGTGATGATGCCCCTGCCCCAGCCGATGCGCAACGGCCAGAAAATGTCTTGGGAGCTAGCCCTATTGAGGCCCGTGATGTCAACGCACACGCTCAGCTCGCTGCCCGCATCGGCGGCTGCAGCTGAGTCGACGGGGCGCATGGGCTGACACTCGCCGCGCATGGCCCGAGCCTCTTGCAGCTTATGAATCTCCTGGGTGATGAACTCTCGCGCCCCAGGCACTTGGCGTCATGCTCCTTGCTTTCGGGGGCGTACATCGAAGCATGCCTCCAAGTGGTGCCTGAGCGCCTCCCTCATCACGCTGGTCAGGTCCGAGGCCCTCCATATGGAAGCCCTCGAGTCTGCCTAGAGGGAGGCCTCTGGCGCGCCTTCCTATGCAGGAGGAAGGCAAGCCTCGACAGCAGGGGCGGAGCCCTCGGTGGCGCCACCAACCGGCTATTCCTTCGCTTCAGGGAGGCTCTTAGGGAGGAGCTGCTTCTTCTTTGCTGGGGCGGCCTCGGGAGGCGCAACGTCGCCCTCGCCGTCGGAGTTTTCAGCCGCTACTGCCCAGTATGCGTGTTCGAGGGAGCAAACCGCATCTTTCTCATCGCAGGCGACGGTGATGACGCCGCTGCACCCTGGCATCTTGAGGACATTGTAGCCATGGTGGGTTGCCGCCATGAACTTGGCGAGGGCATGGTAACCTGGGATGGCATTGTACGGGAGGCAATGTGGGCTATGTCGAAGTCGATGAGCTCGGTCTGGTAGTTGTCACGGGTGCCGAAAGTGACAGGGAGGCGCACCTGCCCCAGGGGAGTGGTGGAGCCATCGGTCACCCCCGAGAAGGGCCTGGTGGGCATGAAGCTGGTCGTAGAGCACTTGGAGTATTTTGAAGGTTGCGATGGAAATCACGTTGAGGCCAGCACCCCCGTCGATGAGGGTCTTGGTGACAGAGCTTATGGTGGAAGTGCACATCATGGGGAGCGCGCCTGTGGTGGCCGAGCACCTGAGGTGGTCCTTGGAGTCGAAGGTGATGGCATACTGCGACCACTTCAGAGGCTGCACTTCCACAAGCCTTGGGAGGGCAGCGTTCACCTCACGAGAGAACTGCTTGAAGAGCCGGTTGGACGCGGGAGCCTGAGCTCCACCGAGGATGCAAGCTATCGCAAGAGGCTCCTGGTAGCCCCCAGCCCCCTCGTCTTGCTGGTTGTTGTCGTTCCTCCTGGGTGGCAGCGGCAGCGGCGGAAGGCCTGTGTTGTCCTGAGGGCATGCCTAACGAGGCTGATTGTGCGAGGCTACGTCACGAGGCTGGTCGCGCCAGCCTTGGCGGGGGTTGCTATTGCGGTTGTCCCGTCGACCGCCACCGCAGCTGCCGCCACGGCCGAAGCCACGGTCATTGCGGTTGGGGCGACGGCCCAAGCGCTCGTCATGGAGTGCCTTGAGCTCCTGATAGTCGTCTGTGTTGTGAGTGTGCACGTTGTGGTAGACACAGGACAGGCGGCCATCCTTGACGGGCTCATCGCGGTCGTGACCGCGCTTCTGCTCAGGCTCCGCCGCCAGCATGACAGGGCCCTTGCGCTTCACTTCCTTGGCCTTGGCCTTCTTGTTGTCGTGCTCGGCGTCAGGGTCGCTATGGATGAAGAGGCGGCCCTCCTCCGCTTTGGCACACTTATCGGCCAAAGAACTCTAGCCTCGTGCTTAGATCATCGTTGATGGCGAGCTTTTCGCACATCCTGACATCTGTGATGCCATTGGTGAACGCCGAGATAATGGCTTCGTCCGAGGCCCGCGGAATCTTGTCCCGCATCTGGGTGAAGCGCTGAATGTACTTGCGGTGGGTCTCGCCAGGGGGTTGCTTCACATGCCTCGGGTCGTTTGGGGTGAGGGCGCGGTTGTGAGTACCCTGGAAGTTGGTGATGAACTACTTGCGGAGCTCATCCCACGAAGAGATTGACTCCTTGGGCAGGTTCATGAGCCAGGAACACGCGCCATCCTTGAGGGCCATGGGAAACCAGTTCGCCGTGACCTTGTCATCACCGTTCGCCGCCTCGATGCTCAGCGTGTAGAGCTAGAGGAACTCCGTGGGGTTGGGGACGCCATCGTAGTGCGGGGGCAGCTCTGGCTTGAACTTGACTGGCCAAACCACCTGACGCAGCTCGCTAGTGAAGGCCCGGCAGCTGGCGGTACTCGTGGGCGTGCCTCGTGCGGGGGCCGCATGGTCTTGGTGCCCTGCCGCTGCAACATCCTGGGTGACTCGGTCCAGGCGTTGGCGCTGCTGCTCGAGGGGCGCATGCGCGTCAAATGGCACTCGGTGCATGATCTGGTAGGTAGCCTCATCTCGGGCCGGCACAGGTGCTCCACGCGGCGGGTTACGCTGCCGCGCGTCACGGTGGGGCCTGGCATCATCGCCGCGCAAGGGAGGAGGCGGAGGCGCGCCGTGCGCCACATCGCTAGGATGAGATGATAGACGATGGAGCGAGTAGGAGGGTGCCGGTGCCTCTCAAGCGGCGTTGACGAGCTCGATGATGCGGCCAAGCCAGGCATCGTAGCCTTCGTTGGCCGGGTGGTAGCGCAGCAGCTCGCGCGCCATGAGCAGCACGGCCTGCGCATTCACCAGCACACAGCAGGCATGGGAGGATGAGGGCATTGCTGGGGTGAGCGAAGGCGTGGCGGTGCGTCCGTCGGGCTGCACGGAAGGGTGCATGGAGGAATCCTGCTGCTCGTTGGCAGCGGGGTCAATGGCAGCATTGGCCGCGGCAGAGGCGGAGTGGCGGCGGTCACCACGGCCCGCATGCTCCGTTTGGGCGACGGAAGCTGCCCGACGCTCGGCACAAACACGGCGAGCGTCGGCCATGGAGATGGTGGAGCAAGAACTGGAGTGAAGCGGAAGAACTGAGGCACACCCCTACCTGGCGCGCCAAATGTCGGAATCGGGGCTCCGAGGACCCAAGAAAGGTTCGAACTCTGGGGCGTGCTCACTGAACTTTGCTAAGCCCTGATTCACTACCCACTACCTCAGGGCAATGCTCCGGCGTGCTCAAGCGAGAGGAAAGACGAACTACAGACATAGCAATTTACCCAGGTTAAGGCCACCTTGCGGTGTAAGACCCTACTCCTGCTTGTAGATGGATTGCCTCGCGAGGGAGGATGTGTATGAGAGTACAAGGGAGAGTGTGAGGCCTCAGGAGGATTCGTTCCCTCTCTCCCCGATACCTTTCTATGGTGGTGCCTAACCTATACTTATAATGGCCTCAGTCCTCTTCCCCCGAAAACACTTGGCGGGAAGGGTTCCCACAACGGCCAATTTTGAAGGGGAACAGGAGTACAACTTATCCTGACTAAAGGTGGTCTTCGCCTGCTAAAGCTCCCCGCCATGACACACTGGTGGGCTCCGTGATGACCTCCGTCCTAGCGAGCCCACTGTCCTGGTCTTCTTCCACCAAAGAGGCAACCTTTGGGGATTACTTCAGGAACCGAGGTGCCGTCCATGCTCCCTTAACACGAAAAAGGAAAGCCTCCTCATCCGCGCCTGCCAGTGCCTCTCTGGCTCCGCTCATCGTCACACGCGTCACCCAGGTGAAGGCGCAGGGTCGTCTGACTCCTCCATCTGATCCTTGGTCTACACGCCTCCCCGAGGGGCCTCGGGAGGCAGCCTTGGGAACCTGCCTCGCGAGAGGACATCGCGAGGTTACTGATGATGCCTACTGACAGGCGCCTCGCGAGGGCCTTGCTTGTGAAGCTCTCCAGTGGGCCCTCTGTTGGGCCCTTGTCCACGCGACGTGCCCTAGGCCACAGGCACATGGGCCTGGGTACCCCCAGTCCCACGGGCCCGACACTGTGGCCTGTGGTCGCAGAAAGAGCGGTGTCCTGGGCTGGAGCAACCACGGTGGGACACTCGCTATTTTGTCCCTGGTCACTCCGCCACTAGTGGAAAAACGGCTAGCCACAACTTCCGTTTGTGGCGCGCCATTTTTCATCAACGCCAGCACTATTTCTTCCAAATAGTGCCGGCGTCTTCCAAATTGGTATGCTAGCTATAACTTACTATTGCTGGCATTCTTAACACTTCCTACGTCACTACTATGTGGGCCCAGTTGTCATGACCAGTTGCAGTATACTGCTGCCGTACGATTTATAAACATGCCATAGATACTTAACCTTGTGCTGTCGTGCCATCGTCAGGAACGCCAGCACTAAGTTGTGTCTATATATAGATGTGTTGGTAGCCCCTTGTTCTCAAATACATTCACTTCCATTCTCCACAAAATTCTACTCCCTCTTAATCAGCTGCTTTGGTGACAATGGACCCACCGGAGCTTGTCGAATCAGCACGAGCCCCGCGCGCGAGCCCACGTCGGCGGGGCGTGTCGAAAGTTTGGGACTCCGCTGCCTTGGCCGAGCTCTCATCTGGCCCCGTTGGCTACGACATGCGCTCGCCACGGCCAATGCAGCCAGTCATGTCTGGTGAATCATCCTGCGTAGCACGACGTCCCTTCGATCCGACAGCTGTGCCACCGACGCCGAAGCTGTCGGGAATCAAGCAAGGGCACCTGTGCTGCTTTGCGGCTGTGGACGCCCTGCTGATAAGCATATGTTGCACACACAAAGTAATCCAGAGCATGAGTTCTACATCTGCGGTAATCATGGAAAGGTCATATGACAGGAAATACCTCTTGATCTATTTCTGCTAATTTGCACAATTCAACTTAATTTATGTATATCTATAGTGTCGCGATCATTAATATATGTGTGTGTACATTGTGATCCACAGGCGTTAGGGACAAAATATTGCTACACATGGATATGGGTTGATCTCGTGCAGAAGTACAAGAGCGAGTTGCTTGAGTACTCCTTCGGTGAACTAAGACAACATATAGATGAGATGCAGCTGAAGACTGATGTGACGCGTGGCCAAATCAAAAAATTCCAGATGCTTCGATATGCCCTTTTAGCTGGTGTTATGCTGGCCTCGTTCTCCCTGCTGGATCGGTGGCAGCTTTTTTCTCATGGGAATCATTACACTGATGATGTTCTTAGTCTAGATCAAGAGTGTGTAGTACTAGAAGTTATATATATTCGTTATTATTATTTTCATCCTTCAACTATTATGTATCTAGGCTAGATTAATGAGATCGATGTTTGTGTTCTAATTGTTGGTTTTCCTTGTATGTTTACATATTTACACAAAATAAATAATAAAAATAACAATATAATAAATAATAGGAAAATAAAATAATAAAATAATAAACTAAACATCTATATGAATATAAAAAAGTATATGTGTAACACATAAAAGTAAAAAAGAAAAATTACAAAAAATTAACAATATAATAGCAATGACGTTGGCCATGTAGGCCAACGCCAGCAATTACCCCGCCACCCCCGGCCGGATTGATTAAAAAAAACCCACACACGACCATCGATCTATCACCGTTCGATCCCCATTAAATCGCCGCCGCCCCCGTCGTCGTCGCCTCCGCTTCTACCGCCGCCTCCGCCTCCACCGTCGAAGCCCCTGTCGCCGTTGCCTCCGCCTCCACCGCCGCCGTCCTTATCGCTGTTGCCTCCGTCGAAGCCCCCGTCCTCGTCCCCTCCGCCTCCACCGCCGCCACCCACGTCGCCTCCGCCTCCACCCCATCCGCCGCCCCCGTCGCACCCCGCAACGCCCCCTCACCATCTACTGCCGCCGCGAGTGAGTTCTAGTTAGTGTAGTGTAATAGTAGTGTAGAATAATGTCCAATTTTGTGTGTACGAGTAGTGTAAAATTTTAGTGTACGAATTGGTGAAAGAATTTAGTGTAGTTGTAGACTATGTTTTAGATGGTGTTTTCTTATTATAGTTCTATGTAGTGTACTTGTGGTGAAAGAATTTAGTGTGGCTGTAGACTATGATTTTAGATAGTGTCTTTTATTGTAGTTCTATGTAGTGTACTTGTGGTGAAAGAATTTAGTGTGGTCGTAGACTATGATTTTAGATAGTGTACTTTTATAATAGTTCTATGTAGTGTACTTGTGGTGAAGGAATTTAGTGTAGTCGTAGACTATGATTTTAGATAGTGTACTTTTATTGTAGGTACTCGTTAATATGCCTATTTTTTACTAACTTGTTAGTTATACATGCATCGCCACAGATGGCTCCGAAGTTTTGGGGTGTGCAACAGAAGGGAAATAAGTACTATGCCACCATTAGGAAGGACAATGTCGTCCACGAACTTGGCCATTGGGACACCTCGGAGTTAGCGGCGTGCACTTATGATGCCATGGCAGTAGAGTTCTTTCCAGAAGGGGCGAATCTGAACTTCCCTGAGTGTCATGAGTTTACGATGTTTCTCGCACCTGAGGACATGAGGATATGCCCTAGGGTTGAGGAGAAGGAGAACAAAGAGGCCGAGATGCAGTTCTTCGATCCATTGGTGAGCGAGCTTGCGAGAGATGAAAAATTCGTGGAGGCCAACAAGATGATGTTACTTCAATATGCAGCCAGGAAGAGCGTGGAGGAGGATCCCATAGACTCGGACGCCTTGGAGCGTGAGGAGGAGGGTGAGCAGCGGTGTCTGATACGTCTCCAACGTATCTATAATTTTTTATTGTTCCATGCTATTATATTATCTGTTTTGGATGTTTTATATGCATTAATATGCTATTTTATATTATTTTTGGGACTAACCTATTAACCTAGAGCCCAATGCCAGTTTCTATTTTTTCCTTGTTTTTGAGTTTCGCAGAAAAGGAATACCAAATGGAGTCCAAACGGAATAAAACTTTCGCGATGATTTTTCTTGGACCAGAAGAAAACCAGGAGACTTGGAGATGAAGTCGGAGGAGCCACGAGGCGGCCACAAGGACGGAGGGCGCGCCTAGGGGGGTAGGGCGCGCCCCCCACCCTTGTGGGCCCCTCGTGCTCCTCCTGACCTAATTCTTTCGCCTATATATACTCATATATCCCCAAACCAACAGAGGCATCCACGAAAAGACTTTTCGACCGCCGCAACCTTCTGTACCCGTGAGATCCCATCTAGGGACCTTTTCCGACACCCTGCCGGAGGGGGATTCGATCACGGAGGGCTTCTACATCAACACCATTGCCCTTCCGATGAAGCATGAGTAGTTTACCACAGACCTACGGGTCCATAGCTAGTAACTAGATGGCTTGTTCTCTCTCTTTGATTCTCAATACCATGTTCTCCTCGATGTTCTTGGAGATCTATTCGATGTAATACTTTTTTTGCGGTGTGTTTGCCGAGATCCAATGAATTGTGGATTTATGATCAGCTTATCTATGAATATTATTTGAATCTTCTCTGAATTCTTATATGCATGATTTGATATCTTTGTAATTCTCTTCAAACTATCGGTTTGGTTTGGCCAACTAGATTGGTTTTTCTTGCAATGGGAGAAGTGCTTAGCATTGAGTTCAATCTTGTGGTGTCCTTTCCCAGTGACAGTAGGGGCAGCAAGGCACATATTGTATTGTTGCCATCGAGGATAAAAAGATGGGATTTTCATCATATTGCATTGTGGAGTAGTTATTAGATAATGGGTTGCTAGAGTGACAGAAGCTTAAACCCTAGTTTATGCGCTACTTCATTAGGGACCGACTTGGATCCATATGTTTAATGTTATGGTTAGATTTTATCTTAATACTTTTTCTCATAGTTGCAGATGCTTGCGAGGGGGTTAATCATAAGTGGGAGGCTTTTTCAAGTAAGAACAACACCCAAGCACCGGTCCACCCACATATCAAATTATCAAAGTAGCGAACGCAAATCAAACCAACATGATGAAAGTGACTAGATGAAATTCCCGTGTGCCCTCAAGAACGCTTTGCTTATTATAAGAGACCGTTTTGGCCTGTCCTTTGCCACAAAAGGATTGGGCTACCTTGCTGCACTTTATTTACCGTTACCGTTACTTGCTTGTTACAAATTATCTTGCTACCAAACTACCTATTACCGATAATTTCAGTGCTTGCAGAAATTCCTTATGCTCCTCATTGGGTTCGACACTCTTACTTATCAAAAGGACTACAATTGATCCCCTATACTTGTGGGTCATCAGATAACTGCTTGCCCGCTTGAAACAACAATGAACTAGGGTATGAAGTTGTTACCTGTCCCCAACAAAATTAAGCGACAAAGTGTGGATGCCTACATGTGTCATAAACCTTTTATCCTTAATCGTTCCTCCAAAACAGTGATGGACTCATGCCTTTTTCATATCCGTATCCCATAAACGCAATGTTGATCTTGTTCTTTACAAGATACGGTACTTACTTAGTAACGAGCAAGACTTAAGCTTAGGGAGTCAATGAGTCCAATTTATGTGATGATTTTTACAAGTATTTTATGCCTACATGCTAGGCTTTGTGGAATTTTTCCGCGTACGCGCACCTCTTTTTGTTGATAATCTCCCAAGTAATGTCTTTTGGACCAATCATCATATAATGGAGGTAATCCTCAAGAAATGGTAGTGAAATCACGTATTTAAAGTGATAATCGCCTACCATAAAGGAATAAAGCAAGAAGGCCAAAGAAATAGGCGTCATCGCGCATCCAGAAGCAAAATACGGTGTTCCATACGACCGCACCTGCTCGTATGAGCGGTCGTATGGCACGCCGCTGTAGGATCAACTATTTCCACCCTGTCAAATCGGATTGTGGATCAGACGCCCAAAGACGCCAGAAACTCATCCAGAAGGTAGAACCCCAGCCTCTGGAGTTCATCCGGAGGAGGGATTGACAAGGAGAAGAAGGGGATCCTTCTCACTGCGAGAAGGGGGACAACATCATCACCACTATCATCATCATCATCCACTCCATCATCATCGTCATCATCCACATACTTATCATCTGCAACATCAAGAATCCTAGTGGATCCTTTGGTGTATCATTTGAATCATTCATCCATGTATGCCATTACCATTCCTATGATGTTTGTTGTTCCCATGTGTGAGTAAACCCCTAGTTCTCGGGTATATGGATGAACCTTGGTATGTGTAGGATCTGAAATTATTGTGTATATGACATCCTCTATTGAATGCTTAGTTTAATAACTTCATGAATGTTGTGAAGGGGCCCCACTCAGCATTTGTTCCTAATGGCCACAAAGTATATCACCATCGTTGTAAAGGGCTAGGTTGTGGAGGTAATTCAAGGTGACAGTAAAAGCCTGTTGCTCCTAACCTTTGCAATTGACTGTAGAATTACGGAGAACCCTTAGAGAGGCCGCGTCCACGGGGTAACCCTTAATTATCATGAGTTTTAACCCTTTGGGAAGACTATGATGGTGGCGTGCGTGGCATGAAGTCTACAACGAGTAGAACATGTACTATACCCGGCTTCGCCCAGCATAATTGTCAATAGTGGCTCAAGTATCCATTCCATACTAGGCTTACGCATAGGTGCGCTAGAAACATACCAATGGGGATTCCAGACTCCCTGAGAACGCCTTTCCGTTATGTTATTTCATCCATCACTATGATCGTTGCTCTTTATTTACTTTCATGTCATTTCATTACAAGTCAGTACACTACTCAATTATCATTTATATCTGCCCTCACTCTGCTTTAAGTCTATAGTTATCTGCAGGCACAAGAATACATAATTCTCTACGAGAGGCAAAAGTCTGATTCATGTGCTCCCTGTGGGATCGATACTCTTACTTCGAAGAGGCTACAACTAAACCTTGTGCACTTGCAGGTTGATACGTCTCCGTCATATCTATAATTTTCTTATTGTTCCATGTCAATATTATACAACTTTTACATACTTTTGGCAACAATTTATATGATTTATTGGACTAACCTATTGATTCAGTGCCCAGTGCCAGTTCCTGTTTGTTGCATGTTTTTTGTTTCATAGAATATCCATATCAAACGAAGTCCAAATGTGATCAAAATTTATGGAGAATTATTTTGGAATATATGTGATTTTTGGGAGGTGGAATCAACACAAACGGAGGCCCACGGCCTCCACAACCCACCAGGGCGCGCCGGGCACCCCATGGCACGCCCAGGTGTCTTGTGCTCTCCCCTTAAGTTGGTTGGGGCCCTTCTTTGGTCGCAAGAAAGATAATTTATGGAAAAAATCATGTAAAAATTTCAGTGCAATCCGAGTTACGGATCTCCCGGAATTTAAGAAACGGTGAAGGGCCAGAAAAAAGGAACGCGAAACAGAAGAGAACAGAGTGATAGATCCAATCTAGGAGGCGCTCCCGCCCCTCCGCCGCCATGGAGGCCATGGACCAGAGGGGGAACTCTCCTATCATCTATGGGGAGGCCAAGGAAGAAGAATAAGAAGGAGGGGGGCTCTCTCCCCCTCTCTCCCGGTGGCACCGGAATGCCACCGGGGCAATATCGTGTGACGGCGATCTACTCCAACAACTCCGTCATCTTCACCAACAACTCCATCACCTTCCCCCATCTATATTCAGCGGTCCACTCTCCTACAACCCACTGTAATCTCTACCTAAACATGGTGCTCAATGCTATATATTATTTCCCAATGATGTATGGCTATCTTATGATGTTTGAGTAGATCCGTTTTGACCTATCGGTTGATAGATGATCATGATTAGTTTGAGTTGTATATTTTATTTTGGTGCTGTCCTACGGTGCCCTCCGTGTTGTGCAAACGGAGGGATCCCCGTTGTAGGGTGTTGCAATACGTTCGTTGTCAGGGAAAACAAATAGGGGCATGTATTTTTCCCCTGACTCGTGCACGGACAACACCAAGGCCATGTCAAGATACAAGAGACCAAGATCTTCAAAGAACCAGTAGGCAGATTAAGAAGGCCAAGACCAAGACAGAGAAGCAAGACACCACCAGGAGAAAAGCCTCACTTGCCGGGCAGGCGGACCTGGCAAGGACAAGGGCTGCCCCGGAAGAAAGCATTCAAGACGTCCCGGCAGGGCCTGCCGGGACTCACGAGGGCAAAGACACCTCACCAAGCCATCTCACCACGACCCACGTCATTGATCAATGCGGTGTCAAGCCGCAAAGAGACTAAGTGGCAGCCATTCGCCACATGGCGGCCTATTTCTACAGGAAATACCTACAGATGACACCCGTCCTGCGACATGTCAAGCAAGCAGGCATGGAGCTGGCAAGACAAGCCCGGCAAGGCTTGCCGGGCAAGCAACGATGTGACGTTGAGCGGTGCATTTAATGCACTCTGTCAGCCTACCGAATTAGGTATGATAGCACTGTTTGCTATCTTATCAGTGCATAATGATTGTTTTGCCACTGTGGTGACCCCTTAACCTATAAAAGGAGGCCCATGGCAACCGTAGCAAGGGTTGGAAAGTTGAACACCCCCACGCTCGTACGCGTGTAGTCACTGCCTCCCCAGGGCAAGCCTGCCGGGCAAGTGTACTACGCTCCACCACCACTTTTCCACCATCAATCCACCAAAGTAGGAGTAGGGTTTTACGCCTCACGGCGGCCCGAACCTGGGTAAAATTGCCCGTGTGATCTCTGCCGTGCTGCCCCATGTTCTTCTGCTCTTTGTGCAACGCGACATCCCCCCTGCCAAACCAGCAAGGGGCCCCTTGGCCCCATAGGTGGCCGTGGTTTCCCGTGACATTCATGGTTCTCTTATGGTGGGTGGCGTGAGTGACAGAAGCACAGACCCGAGTTTGGGGGTCATTGTGTATGGGATAAAGAGGACTTGATACTTAATGCTATGGTTGGGTTTTATGACCTTAATAATCTTTAGTAGTTGCGGATGCTTGCTAGAGTTCCAATCATAAGTGCATATGATCCAAGTAGAGAAAGTATGTTATCTCATGCCTCTCCCTCATATAAAATTGCAACAATGATCACTGGTTTAGTTATCGATCACCTAGGGACAAATGACTTTCTTGTCAACAAAAGCTATTTACTTTTATTGTCTTGCAGTTTACTCATAGTTTTATTCTTGCAAAGTACTTCTAGTTTTATTCTTGCAAACTTATCCTTTCAGCTACCAAATAGTTTTATACTTGTTCTAGGTAAAGCAAACATCAAGTGTGCGTAGAGTTGTATCGGTGGTCGATAGAACTTGAGGGAATATTTGTTCTACCTTTGGCTCCTCGTTGGATTCGACACCCTTATTTATCGAAAAAGGCTACAGACGATCAACTATACTTGTGGGTTATTACAGGTCATCACATGCCGACGGCGATCACATCAACCTTGGAGCCATTTCCAACACGCATCATCAACTCGTCCTTAGCTAGTCTCCATTTATTTTGTAGCTCCTCTTTCTAGTTACAAATATTAGCAACCGAACCAGTATCAAATACTCAGACGCTACTACGAGCACTAGCAAGGTACACATCAATAACATGTATATCAAATATACCTTCGTTGACGTTGCCAACCTTCTTATCTGCCAAGTACTTAGGGCAGTTCCGCTTGTAGTGGACATTCCCCTTGCAATAGAAATATTCAGTCTCGGGTTTGGATCCAGCCTTGGGTTTCTTCATGGGAGCGGCAACTGGTGTCGGATTCAGGGCTCCGCAAACCCAAGAAGGTTCAAACTCAGGGGCGTAAACGATGGATCTCGCTCCACAACCACGCTAGCTCGCCATGCCCATGACCTAATATCGACGAGTATGCTGGATCGTGCGGAAGGGAACAACACAGAGATTGACCCAGGTTCGGGCCACCTTGCGGTGTAAAACCCTACTCCTGCTTTGTGGTGGATTGGCCTCACGAGGAGGTAGAGGATGAACTAGTACAGTGGATGAGCTGCCTCGCGAGGGCTCGAGTGGTGAGGGTGGAACCGATCTCCCTCTCTATGGTGGAGCCTAGCCTATATTTATAGTGGCCTTGGTCCTCTTCCCTCATAGCTTAGGCGGGAAGGGATTCCACAACGGCCAAATTTGAAGGGGGACAAGGAGTACATCTTATACTGACGAAAGGTGGTCTTCGCTTGCAAAGCTTCTGGCCATGACACAGCGGTGGGCTCAGCGATGACATCCGTCCTTCCTGGCTCGTGGTCTTGGTCTCGTTGCACCAGAAAGGAAAGCATTGGGGCCTTCCTCGGGAACCTGCACCTGCCTTTGCTCCCTTAGCACCGAAGAGGAAACTATCCCCTCAGCACCCGCTAGCGCCCGCCTGGCCTTGGTCGTCATGGCTCACGTCATTGCAGCTTCGTGAGGCTAGGTACCTGCATGGAAGTCTCCGCCCCTTAGGAGGCAGCCTGAGGAGGCCGCTCCACTGGAGGTCTTGGAGTCGTTCACCTCACGAGGCCAGGGCCCTCGCGAGGGTCTTGCCTTGGAGTTGTTGTAGCTGGGCCGTACCGGGCCGTCAATGAGCCCACACGCTGAATCGCAGGCAGGCGGATCTGGGTACCCCCGATCCCAGAACACCGACAGTAGCCCCCGGGCCCAAGGCACGCTCGAGCTGGCTTCGAGGCGAAACCAAGGGGCAAGGGCGAAGCGACGCGGGCCCCAATCGCCTGCGGGCCAGGCTTGATGCGTGGCACACGATGAGACACGGGCACCTCCACTTCCCCATGCCGCCTCGGCAACCGCCCTTGCTGACAAAAGGTCTGGCGCGTGCCGCGGAACCATCATTGCACCGCTGCGTGCTCTCCTTCTACTCATTCCCCCTTCTGCTAGCACGCGCTTTCTTTGCCGGATCTCGTGCCTACTTCGATCCGCCTCGCCGCCATGACTCCCAAGAGAAAGAGGGGCAACGCCCCGACGGTGGCGGAGCCCCAGGCGGGGCCGGAGCCGCACTGGGCCGGCCACTGTACTCAATCACGAGGGGCTGGACAAGGTCCGGCATGCGATCGCCGCCGACTTCAACGAGTGGAAGGCGACAAAGATCTGGCCGGCCTCCCGGTCGTTAGCCGATCTGGAGGCCAGCAACATCCCTCTTCATCTTCATGCCCTCTTCTCCGGCTTGCTGCCGCCGTTTTCGGATTCCTTCAATGCCGTGCTCATGCACTACCAAGTCCACGCGTTGCATCTCGACCCTGGGTCCATCGTTGTCCTCTCCGCCTTTGCGTTCTTGTGCGAGGCCTTCGTGGGCGTCGCCCCGTCCGTGGCTCTGCTCCGCTACTTCTTCCTCCAGATGGTCATCGACGGGCAGCGCTCAGGGTGCGTGTCGCTTCGAGCGACGGATGCGACTGTGGGCATGGGCATTGACACCGCGCTCCACCTGGACACGGATGGATTCCGGAAGCAATGGGTGTATGTCGACGCCGCCGTGTACAACCCCTTGCTGCAGATTCCGATGGCCCCCGCGGAGCCGAGCTCCGGTTGGGAGCACGTGAAGCTTGTCGACCCACGGCTCGCGTGAGTTATGGCCAGGCTGACCGACCTGAGGAAGGCGGGCGTGACGATGGCGATGGTGGTGAGGGAGTTTGTCTGGCGGTGCATCGCTCCACTCCAGCGCCATTCCCGCCCCATGTGGGCCTTCACCGGCCCTGTGAATACCATGAGGCTTCAGGAGCCTTCCCTTCCTTCCAGCGCACTGCGCGGGGTGCTCTGCCTCTAGACCGGTGGAGAACGCGTCGCGCTTCCTTCAGGAGGGCTCTGACGGTGTCCTGGACTAAGGGGTACTCACCACGTCGTCTCCTGACCAGTGGGTCGGGCCGAGGACCCCCATGGCGATTCACTAATGGGCCAGTTCGGACAGCCGATGACATATACGAGGAAGATTCCACAAGACTTGGTAATCAAGACAAGGACTCCTCTGCACCGACGTAGCCGACTAGGACTCTTGTTATCCTAGGCCTCCGGTACATTATATAAGCCGAGGCTAGGCTAGTTGATAGACAGATTATCATGACATTACTCATCATACCTCTAGGGTTTAGACCACAACATATGATCTCGAGGTAGATCAACTCTGTACCTTGATATTTCATCAATATAAACAAGAGCAGGACGTAGGGTTTTACCTCCATCAAGAGGGCCCGAACCTGGGTAAAATATCGTCTCCTTCGTTCCTGTTACCATTGATCCAAGAATCCACAGCTCGGGACCCCCTACCCCGAGGTCTGCCGGTTTTGACACCGACAATGGTGCTTTCATTGAGAGTTCCACTGTGTGATCGGCAATGGATCAATGGCTCGCCTGCAAGATCAACTGCGACGTCGACGTATTCGTCGCCGGCTCGACTGGTCACCTTGGCTCGACCGAGGACTGCGCTCTGCCTCAGATCGTCATGATCGGACGAGGGCCTTCATCAACATCAACTCCGATCTCTATCAAGATCCTGGAGGAATCATCCATATAGCTCGGGGGCTCAACTTCAACATTGTCCTCGGGCGACCGTGCTGTTTTTCTATACAGCGGATTTGTATTCGCCGTCGCCGATTCCTCGAGTGTCGCTTTGACGATTGCTTTGGTGGAATAGTGCGGAATTGTGTATATAACAACCCTGTAAAATTTTGTCGCATTCCGATGGAGGAATCTCCGGCGATCTATGATATACCGGAACCCTGTCAAATCTGGGCGTGAATCTGGAAGAGTTTAGGGCGAGGAGCCAGCGCCCAGCTCGGACATCATTTGGAAGATCCAACCGTTGATCCGCTGCGGAATTACCATATCAATCACGCCTCAAAATTTCAGCTCGATCCGACCGCTCAAACTGCGGGAAACCTCCGCTGAGCACATCAATTTTGTGATCTGTTTTCTGCGCGAATACGAATCCGACCCGAGTTCATCTTTTTTCATGAACGGGATATTGGACAACCTTTTTGGAGGAATCTCTTTCTAGGGTATTGTGTTTTGTTTCCGAACACATGCTCACAAATTTTGCTCCTTTTCGGAGGTAGCCTCCACCGTTGCGCCGGTGTCAAACCAGCCTGACAACGTTGCTGCACGGCTGCCGACCTGCGCCAGACGGGTCGTCGCTTTATCGAGCCGAACTCAACCTCTTCGGATCATTATCTCGGCAAGCTGAACAAGAGTTCGGCGTCGTGAAGGGTAAATCATCACCAACATTGTCGGCCCACGAATTATACAGAGCGGGCACACCGGCATCGCTGCATGGTCACTTCATCAAGCGGGCATCGACCGCGTCACAAGATCTGGCCCGCGACGGCATCACCGCACTATTGCTTCTTCAAGCCTGGACGTGACCTCTGCGTCCGAAGATCGGGAGTCAATTCCGGCCGGACTCGCCTCTCTTATCCCGTATCCAGCTTCAATCCTGGACGCGACTTCGACGCCCGAACATCAGGAGTCAACCCTGGCTGGACTCGCCCCTCGCACCATAGTACCGGAGGACGATTCCGAAGAAATCCCAAATAATAATCCGGCTGACCAAGCCGATGTCCACCACGCCGACCTGCTTCGACACCTCGGCCGACATGGGGCTCCAAACGTCATACTACCGACCTGCCCCGTCACCTCGGCTAGACCGGCGGCTTCGCCATCTCTTCATCAACCTACTCCAATGACTTCGGAGTCACCAGCCGACCAGCTTCATCACGTTAGCTGGACCAGGGGCTTCGCCTTGCCACATCGACCGTGCGGCATCACCACCTCATCAAGCCGAACTCCTCGCTCGGTTACCTCGGGCTTGGGGGCTGGGACCTTGGCTAGGCTGTGGACTACGTCTTTGTCCCACCACGAGCTCGGACCTCGTCGACAATACCGAGCACATTAACCAGCTAAGTCGCCTCCATGCTCAGTTTTTTTCTTTAAAAATTTTTATTTTATTTTATTTCTTGTTCGGTTCAACCAAACATTATATTTGTGTTAAACAAAAAAGTTGTTCGTTCAAGCGTTGATTGTTAAACACTTCTTTTTTCCGTCGAGCTCTTCGTCACCTCGGTCATGAGGGTTTTTTCACCTCGGCTGGACCAGGGGCTTCGACTCGCCACATCGATCGTGCGGCATCACCACTTCATCGAGCCGAGCTCTTCGCTCAGGCACCTTAGGACCGGCTTGGGGGCTGGGACCTCGACCCGCCACAAGCTCGGCCCACATCATCAACGCCGAACACATTAACCATCTAAGTCGCTTTCATGCTCAAAGTTTTTATATTTTTAATTTGTGTTCGGTTAGACCATGCTCACATGCATTGTTTGTTAAAAACACTTCCTGTCATAGGTTAACTGGGGGCTCTTAAATTTATACGAGCCATTTTATAATGAATGTTTTTCTTCTCAGTCGTTGCAAAGTATTTTTCTACCACTCCTTTTTTGACCCGAGTGTGTGGTCAATAGCCAGATAGCTTGGCTTCTCTCTAAAAACTGCTTGAGTTTAGTTCGCTAAACTGGCCTTGGAGAAGCACTCCGCCTTCGGGATAAGGAGGTTGAAGCCGAAGGCTGACCTACTTGAAGTTTAGAGATCGGATGTGTCATGTTAAAGCACGACAGAAGCACAATTTGTTTTTTAAGACCAATTTCGGATTGGCACAAAAAACTTGTTTTTAGTTCGGATGTAAAGTTTTTACTAAAGTTTTTTGGTTTTCCATGCTTATGGCACTTTTAACCTATTTGTGTGTTTCTAGCATAAGTCTCACAATACGACGCTGGACACATTTAAAGCTTTGGCAATATCAATGGGGGGCTGCGACTAGAGCCGAACCCACCAAAAGCCAAGGCACTCCGAGGAGTCCTCGGCAAAACGTTCTCGGATATTGCTTTATATGCACCAGTCTCGAATTCTGTCTTCGGTCAATAGTTGGGTTGCCCGGCTCCTGTGCTTGCCTCCTACGTTCTGCTTTGTTCGGCTAGGAGCGCAAAGGGAGAACCACTACGAATGTACTTCCGGTTTAACTGGTCAAGTACCTCAGTGGAGAAAGTCAAAAACTGACTGTCACAATGAGTGTAAACTGGTCGGCAATCTGATGACCATATTAAACAATGGGCCTTTCATAAGATTGGCCGAAGTGTTACTGGTTTGACCCCGGCTGACGCCGAACACTAACCGGGGGCTAGTAACTGGCCCCGAACTTCAAACTCCTATGACTAAGTGAAAGTTATAAAGCCTGCATATCTGATTGCCTCGTTTCCGTTAACACAACCGCCTCCGGGCACCGAGACGTCGGCTAAGGGTTGTATTGTTAGTACGGAAACACCCAGTGTAGCATCTACAAAGGGGTGGAAGCCGACGATGGGCCACTTTCAGGTTATAAACAGTCTCAATGGAGAATTTGCCTTCCATAATTATCATAATAAAGCCATAAATATGCATCAATTTGACTTAAGATTTTGGCCAAGCTGGGTTGCCTGGCTCCTGTGCTTACCCCTACGTTCCCGATTGTTCGGCTAGGCGGTAAAGGGAGCACCTCTGTGATTGTTACTACCGGGTCATCCGGATTAGTACCTCAGACTGGGTGAAGCCGAAAGCTAGCCATCTTAAAGGATATAATTGGTCGGCAATGATGGAAGAGAAAATTCTGGTTCATCATGGACCACAGAGTTCGGGAACTCTCCCCTAACTAAATCCTCAATATTTTCCTCCCACATTGATCGGAGATGAGGTTTCATGATCATGGTCAGCATGAGAACCCAAAGAAAGGAACCGATAGCGGAACTATTTTCTTTGGAAGATGTTTCTTACATAGTAATATAGCATATCTCTCCGCATATCTTTGTTTATAAAACCGTATGGCCAGATTGCCTTGTTTGCCATAAATCTTTGCCCTCATACAGGCTTTATAAAGTGGGACAAACACTCCTCGGCTACTGGCTGAGGAGGTTGAAGCCGATGGTCGGTCAACAAAGTTTTGTACAATGCGGATCCGAGCTTTAATGATGTAAAGTACTTCGGTACATAGAATCATTACACATAAATTGCGAGCAAAAGTCAAATAATTGTAGCCAATCTTTCAAAGAGTCAAGGGCACAATCTCACTGAGACAACCGAGCAGCTGACATAACACTCTCATAATTCCCTATTGGCATTGATTTCCTATCTATTAAGCCCCTTGAGGCCAACCTTGGCGAGATCAGCTTTCGTTAGCTCTAGCTCCTTTAAGAGACCTTTATTCTCTTTCCGAGAAGTTCGTGTTAAACACAACAAAATTTTCTGTCAAACGGATATCGATCCTTAATTCAGCCACCCCGTGCCCACATTAAGGCTCGGGGGCTACTGGGCTTCGCGCTTATCATTTACAAATATTTAAGGGGCACATCGATCCCCTGATCTGGTGTTGCCACCCGACCAGTGGCTCGGGGGCTACTACATTGCCTATTCAATGCAGAAAATTCAAAGTGCTAAGTGTTCGGCTTGACCGAGCTATGGGCAAATGCGTCTTCGGACAACTATAGGTACCATCTGGACCTATCCGGCATCAAGCTAATATATTACGGCAATTTCTCAAGACCCTCTCTCAAGGGCCCATCTGCCGATCACTATTTCTCTCTAATATATTACATCGCATTTCTACTCCTAAGTATGCTCCAGAGCTAGGACTTGATCCTCAATGCGATTTTGTGAATCGACCTGAGTCTCAGGGGCTACTGGGATTAGCGGTTTTATGTTTTCCTTCAGGTGCATCTCGGATTTTTGGCCGACACACACCTTGAGGGCCACTAGCTATATGTCTCGGCAGAGAATAAATTGCACAAATCGGAATTAAATTCACAAAAATCAGCCCACAGCTGAGGTGGTGCACCACCGCGGGAGCAGTCCGGCATAAAGCTCGGATGCAAAGTGGCTAGCTCCATAGAGGGCATCTCCGGCATTTAGCTCGGTTTAACCCTTTTAACTTTTTCAAGACCGAGGTAATCTATGACATCTCGGATACAGTCCGGCATTGGTGCCCGGCTGCGAGATGACAACTCTGATGTAGTCCGACGTTGGTGCTCGGCTGTGAGAGGCCACCTCAGAAGCAGTCCGGCATAAAAGCTCGGCCGCGAGTGGCTGGCTCTATAGAGATTTTTTTTGGCATTAAGCTCGGATAACCTCCTTCAAACTTTTTTAGAGATGAGGTACTTTATGCCTTCTCAGATCCAGTTCGGCACTGGAGCTCGGATACATACCGGCGTTGGAGCTCGGCTGCTAAGATATACCTCGGATGCAATCCGGCGTTGGAGTTCGGATGCAAGAGGGTACCGCCGCACGAGAAAAATTTCGAACCCGAGGTGTGGCGTAAAAATAACAAGGCATTGATAAAGGCCGTGAACAACTTAAAAGACTCCTCGGATACCCGATGTATGAACTCTTCGGATATACCTTGGCGATCCTCAAGATCAGAGATGGGAAGATTTGTTGAACCAGTTTTCAAGACCGATGACCGAAGATGAAGAACAGTTCGGAAGAACCGAGGAGCGTCCCCAACATGAAGACCGGTTCAGGGGGCTACTGACGGTGTCCTGGACTAAGGGGTACTCACCACGTCGTCTCCCAACCAGTGGGTCGGGCCGAGGACCCCCATCGCGATTCACTAATGGGCCAGTTCGGACAGCCGATGACATATACGAGGAAGATTCCACAAGACTTGGTAATCAAGACAAGGACTCCTCTCCACCGAAGTAGCCGACTAGGACTCTTGTTATCCTAGGCCTCCGGTACATTATATAAGCCGAGGCTAGGCTAGTTGATAGACAGATTATCATGACATTACTCATCATACCTCTAGGGTTTAGACCACAACATATGATCTCAAGGTAGATCAACTCTGTACCTTGATATTTCATCAATATAAAGAAGAGCAGGACGTAGGGTTTTACCTCCATCAAGAGGGCCCAAACCTAGGTAAAATATCGTCTCCTTCGTTCCTGTTACCATTGATCCAAGAATCCATAGCTCAGGACCCCCTACCCTGAGGTCTGCCGGTTTTGACACCGACAGGCTCCCCTTGTACAATTATCCGAACGGGGGAGCCTTTGCCAAGAAGATGTCGCGTTTCGATGAGTGGGGGCTGCTCCCCAAGGACCACGTGGGGCCTTGCGACAACCCCCTCCTGGTGGCCCCAGGACCTGGGGGTCCTGAGGTCTGTGCCCCCCGAGCAGCTGCGGGGGAGCGCTCTGAGCCGCGCGTCCCTCAAGCATCCACCTTCGCCCCTCCAAGCAGCAGAGGAGATGCCTCGCCCGGAGACACGACGGTCGCCCCTGCCACGGGGGGCCACGCGCCGGAATCCAGCGCGTTACATTCCGGTCCCCACGCATCCCGAAGGGGGAAGGAGCTTGGAGACCGCCATGGCCCTGCCCCGAGGACCCTGAAGAGGAGGAACTGGATCATCGCAAATGAGTAATCACCCGGCCTCCCTCATTTTCCGCATGGTGTGCTTCTCTGAACTCTTGTTGCTCAGGTCCCCTCCTGGCGAAGGAACAAGCACGCCTCCGCCACCACCTCCCGAGGGCGCTGGCCCCGTAGCGACCTCATGCCTCACGAGCCGTGTGGCTGCGCGCGAGGAGACACCTGTACACGGGCCAAGGCCTCCCCCGGGGAGCCCTGGGCCCGCGTTCTTGGCGTCCATCCTCAGGCGTGGCCCCCAGCTCGCAGAGGCAGTGTCGAGGCCTCCCTCGCTGATTCTTCATGGTGACTGGACGCTTCGGGTGTCGGCGCCTTCTTCGAGCTGGGGAGCGAGTTCGCACGGGGCCCAGCCCCGAGCCGGAGGGCCGGACGATGGAACCTCAGCCCCCGGGTCCTTGCCGGAGACGGGTGGGCCTTCACGTGCCTTCCCCGCCGATCGGGGGGCGGGGGAAAACCCCGATCGAGCGCTGGAGCTCGCTTGCAGCCACAGCGCCATCCGGCACGGCGTTCTTCAGGGCGCGATGAGCGTGCTAGGTCACCTCGGGGCAGAGCTCAACGACGTTGACACATACCTTGGGACGAAGCGCTTGCGCCTGGCGCGCGAATGGCGCTGGCTCGAGGTCGCCATCAACTTCGGTCGTCTACAGCGCGAGCACACTCACACGGAAGCCTAGGAATCCCTTGTCACAGCGAGGGAGGCCTGCGATCGTGCCCTTGAGGAGGCCCGGGCCGCGGACCGCCGGCGCGAGGCTGTAGAGAAGCGCGGGAAGGACCTTCAAGTTTCAAATGCCACCCTCGAGCGGCAAGTCCAGGCGCGTAAGGCTGCGCTCGCTGCCTTGTCGGGCGGGCCATCCATGGGCGAAGCAATACTCCGCACATACGAAGACACGCTAGCGCTGGAGGCACTGGAGCAAAGCCTGGAGCGCGAGCGGCTGGAGGTGATGGAACACCAAGTGGCTGCCGCTCAGGACGCCCTCGCATCTCGAGAGGCGATGATCCAGGGAGAGGTTGACGAGATGGTAGCGAGGGTCCGCAGGGCCCTCTCCAAGGACTACCACCAGAAGCTGAAGCTTCAGGAGTCCCGTTTCTGCAAGCGGCGTGACGAGCTGAAAGGCGAGGCTGACGGCCTCAAGAAGAAGCTAGCCGTGACAAAGCGATGCGAGAAAGCTACGATGGACGCCCAGGCCGCGGCCGAGGCCGAGTTGTCTTTCCTCTACAAGCAGGTGGAGGACGTCACTTCCCTCATGGAGAAAGCCTCAGACGAGGCGAACCGAGCTCGAGGGCTGCAGCACACGCGCTCCCAGATGTTCTAGACACTTGAGGGGAGGGCCCGCCGAGCCCTGAGCAGCATCTGCTACAAGAGCGTCTCCAGTCCGCTCGTTCTTGATGACGCTGGCTGCCTCATCTTCTTCACCAGGATTGTGGAGCGCCTTGAAGGAGGCGCAGAGAAGGTCCGCTAGCTCGTCAAAGAGAAGAGCCGTGACCTCCTCGCGCGAGCGTCTTCAGCCACCTCCTTCACTTCCACCCAGACTTCGACTTTGAGGCCGTGACAACCCCCGTGCCCGAGGTGATTCAAGGTGCCTTGCAGGACTAGGTAGAGGATCAGGTGGATGACCTGATCGCTGAGTTTACCCCTGCCGGAGGCGAAGGCCAGCCTGTGGTCGAGGGGCGCGGGGCTAATGGTGGCGATGGCAACAGTAGTGATGGTGACAGTGGCGACGATGACATCGCGTCCCCCTAGGTTGTCTTTTCCTGCTTGCCTATTAAGATTTTGAATATGACCCCGCAGGGATGTGAAAGCACTTTGGAAAAACTCCTTTCTGATGTATCATGTAAAGTTGTACTCCCTTATGCCCCCCCCCTTTTGCTTATTGTGCGCCCGCAGCCCCTGAGCAGGGTGTATCATTACCATTTCGCTAGATCGCGATGCCTGATGCGATTAGGGTAACTTAGCTTGATGCGCTCGTGACCCTTGGCGGGTTGCTGCGTCGTGGGGTCGCACTCCTCCGGAGCCTTGATCCTAGGTACACACCTTGGGTCCCGAGGAGGCTCCCTCCTTATGGGCCAGGTCCTTCCGGGGCCTCAAAGGGCTCGCGGCCCGCAAGGTCCCTGGGGGGCTTGCAAGATTACAGAGCCTCCAGAGATGCCTCCGCCAGGTGTCTGGTCTTGTGGAGATGTAAAAAGCACTCGATGTAGGATTCCTCAATAATGAGCCAGATCGTGGCCGCTTTTTCTCCGGCCACCCTTCCTTGGCGCCCATCTTGCGTCCAGAGCCCCTGAGCGAGGGGCGATCGTCGCTGGTATGCCGCGTCGCGATGCCCGGCAAGGCCAGGAGATAAGCGCTCCTGAGGCCAGGGGCCGAAAGAGATACGTGCCTGTTGGCTTGCTCAAGAGCGTCGCGCGATGATTCGGACGCCAAGGCCTTGGCGAGGTGTGCGTGTAGGCGGACCCGTGGCAATTGTGGCCTGGGGCTCCAACGTCGCCGGGGCTAGCCCGAGCGTAACACCGTGCCCAGCCCCTGCACGCGGGACACGCGGGAGGGATCAACGGGCAAGTGCCACTTCCTCCGAAAATGAGATTCAAGGAGAAAAAAACACTGAAAGCAGGAAAGAGAAAGTCCCACTCCTTTTCGAGCAAAGACACAAAAACTTCAAATTTCACTCCAAGAAAATGGCAAATTCGGTTACAAAAGAGGGCGAAAAACAGCCGCGTCCGGCACCTACACTAGTGTTCCCACCAGCGCGGAGCATGGGGCCTCCACTAGGCGTGGGCATAGTCGCTGTAAGACCATGTCGTCCGCCAGCACGGAGCATGGGGCTTCCACTAGGCATGGTCATAGTCGCTGTAAGACCGTGTCGTTCGCCAGCGTGGAGCATGGGGCTTCCACTTGGGCGTGGGCGGGAGCCCTCGCGGGGCCGTGGAGCGGCACGTCGGGGGACTCCGGGGTGTGTATAGCCCCACTCATTATTACGTGAAAGTGTCACTGGTAGAGCCTGGGGAGGCATAGGGTGCTCCATGCCTCCGGGGCGGGGACCCCGTCCCTCACCTCCAGGCACGCGGCGTCAGGCCTGGGGTGTAGGCATCCCTGAACGGGCCCTCCCGCATGGGCAGCAGCCCACGGGCGCCCTTTTTAGAGAGGGCCCACTTCTGTACGGGGTCTCCGGCCCCGAGGGTCTGGAGACAGAAGCCGTCGCCATGGTAGCACCATGACTCCTCGTGGCACGGGGGAGGAACGGCACCGGGCTCTCCCGCCGGGGTGAGGTGGGTCCCAGGCATAGCATCCCGGCACACCTCGTCGGGGTGCCCAGGTCCGCGGGGAGCTGCTCCTGGTCCTGGGCAGGCGAGGCGCCGCGGCTTCGTGGATGGGGAGGAACGGCGCCCTCGCGAGGGTCTCAGCCATGCTGGTGCGGGCGGGCCATGGTACGGGCCGCAGCTTGCCTAGCGAACCCCGCCCTGAGGTCCCAGACTCCTCCCGAGGCCCCTGGCCTTGGGGTTCCTGAGGGCTCCACGCCGGTGCGCCCAGCCTGGCCGCCGCTCCGCGAGTGCGCCACCGAAGCATGATCTACCTGCGTTCCAAGGTTAGTGCAATATGTTTTGGAGAGACTAGTTGTAAGTGGGGGGTCATCGTTGTCAACAATGCGGCCGGGGGCACCGCATCGGTTCATGGGGGGCCCTGGCTTCGTGAGATTTCGACGATCTCGACGGCCAAGCCGTCGGGAATGCGTGCTCGATCTCCACCCCTGCCGCGTGGTGAACTTGTTGACGGCGGGACGGGGGCAGCGGTAGCCGTCGTCCTGACATCATCTCCCGATTCCTCTGCCTTGTCGACCGCTATTGCCACCGCCCGGCCACGCCGGCCAGGAGGTGGCCCATGGGGGCAACCTGCCCTGTCCAGTACCCGGGGAAGTGCCTCATGAGCTGGAGGGGAAATCCAGCTTGCAGCCTCGCCGCTGTGGGGCCCTCCAGGACCTCTCCTAAAGGACAAGCAGACACAGCAAGGGCCAGCGCGGGGCCAGGGTAGGGGCCGCGACTCTAGTAGAAAACAGGAAGGCTCCAAGCCCCCGCAAGCAGCGTCGAGCACCTCGGCGACTCGGTCGAGCCAAGCGTCATAGTCACCATTGGTGGGACGGTGGCGCAAAAGCTCACGCTCTAAGAGGAGTGCAGCTTGCGCGTTCATAAGCCCATGATGAGTGTGAGAGGACAATGTCATGGCGGGGCTGAAGGGGGGCGCGGAGGTGTGGCCGCCGCATCATGCGAAGGGCGGTAGCGATGGGTTCTGCCATCGACGAGCAGCAATGCCCATGGCGGCGTTAGCCGCGGGGCAAACGGGGCGGCGAGGAGTACCACGGCCAAGGGGCACCGCCTGGGCGGCATGAGCATCCCAACGCTTAGCGCGAACTCGGCGAGCTTTGGTCATGAAAGAGGTGGGGCGAGAATGGGGCGTGGTTGATGAAGAGGCGGAGTTTCGACACGCCCCTACCTGGCACGCCAAATGTTGGGTTCAGGGCTCCGCGGACCCAAGAAGGTTCGAACTCAGGGCGTGAACAAAGGATCTCGCTCCACAACCACGCTAGCTCGCCATGCCCATGACCTGGTCTCGACGAGTACGCTGGATCGTGCGGAAGGGAACAACATAGAGATTTACCCATGTTCGGGCCACCTTGCGGTGTAAAACCCTACTCCTGCTTTGTGGTGGATTGGCCTCATGAGGAGGTAGAGGATGAACTAGTACAGTGGATGAGCTGCCTTGCGAGGGCTCGAGTGGTGAGGGTGGAATTGATCTCCCTCTCTATGGTGGAGCCTAGCCTATATTTATAGTGGCCTTGGTCCTCTTCCCTCATAGCTTAGGCGGGAAGGGATTCCACAATGGCCAAATTTGAAGGGGGACAAGGAGTGCATCTTATCCTGATGAAAGGTGGTCTTCACCTGCAAAGCTTCTGGCCATGACGCAGCGGTGGGCTCGGCGATGACATCTGTCCTGCTGGCTCGTGGTCTTGGTCTCGTTGCACCAGAAAGGAAAGCTTTGGGGCCTTCCTCAGGAACCTGCACCTGCCCTTGCTCCCTTAGCACCGAAGAGGAAACTGTCCCCTCTACGCCCGCTAGCGCCCAACTGGCCTTGGTCGGCATGGCTCACGTCATTGCAGCCTCGTGAGGCTGGGTACCTGCATGGAAGTCTCCGCCCCTCGGGAGGCAGCCTGAGGAGGCCGCTCCACTGGAGGTCTTGGTGTCGTTCGCCTCGCGAGGCCAGGGCCCTCACGAGGGTCTTGCCTGTGATGCCCCGACTTAATCGTGCACTAATCATACATGCAAATGCACACGATCAAGCCTAAGGATTCACTTGAAGGAATCACAACACAACTCTAAAACATAAATAAAGGCATACAAGCATTATATTACAAGCCAGGGCCTCGAGGGCTCGAATACATAAGCTTGATGTCAACAAGCATCAGCGGAAGCGTTAGATATCTGAGTACAGATATAAAAGAGAAACAGAAAAGCCTTTAAGAAGGCGGGGCAAAACAAAGGCTATGATCGAAAAGGCGCAGGCCTCTTGCTTGGGACCCTCCGAACCTACTCCTGGTCGTCGGCCAACTCAAAGAAGTAGCCAACTTCGGGGTGGTAGTAGTAGTCGTAGTCGTCAACAGGGGCAGCTGGCTCCTGGGATCCGTCATCTGGTCGCATCAAACGAATATGGGGAAAAAGAGGAAGCAAAGCAACCGTGAGTACTCATCCAAAGTACTCAGCAAGCAAGGATCTACACTACATATGCAACATTATCAAAGAAAGGCTGTATATGTGGACTGGGCTGCAGAAATGCCAGAATAGAGAGAAGGCCTAGTCCTATTGAAGACTAGCATCTTCAGTAGTCTTGCAGCATTAGAAGAGTGTAGATTAGTATAGTATAAAGTAATAGTAGTAATAAGTATCAACCTCGCCCAGAGATCCTTTCTCGACTCCCTGCGAGAAAGCAATTCCAGAGCCCTAATATCCAAGTATCAACCTTGGCCTGAGATCCTTTCTCGACTCCCTGCGAAAAAGCAATCCTAGAGCCCTAATATCCATTTCTCATCTCATCATTAGGTTCTAGTTGTATAGATCGGGATACAACTCCGAGCGTCTGTTACCGAGGATCCGGCTATGCATAGATGTTTTCTTCCCTGCAGGGGTGCACCAACTTACCCACCACGCTCGATTAACTTCGGCCGGACACACTTTTCTGGGTCATGCCCGGCCACGGCCAAACGACACAACGTAGCCCTACCTAGAGCTCAGCAGAGAGGTCCCCGCCAGTCTATATCCTAAGCGCTCAGGGGTCTTGCGCCCATCGCCCTTTGCACTCCGGGTCGTTGCGAGCAGGGTGGATACCAGCGTCGCCTCGGATGGCCGACATGATCTGACTGTGCCGCAATGCTAAACTGGACGTCTGACAGAGCTTTCGACTGATGCCACGATGCAGAGTGCCCATAACTATTCCCGCGTGATGGTTAGTGCTATCGGGCCAGAGGCCCACTCGGATCAAATATCCAAATCGTTAGTGTATTGGTAGCATGCGGTAATGAGCAGAGACTCACGATCGATGTGACCCCGTCGCCTCATCTTGAGGACTTGCTGCAAGGGCTAAGAATGCCCGGCCGCACCTCGTATTTATCTCTCGGGTACCCTCCAGGTCAACCCGACTCCACATCACTCGCCACTTAGGCTCGCGCGGGTACCCCTCAGGGTCGAGCCAATGTCATCATGGTTCTGTGTTAAGTCAAAGTAACCGTGTGTCCAAATACCAGGGGGAAACCCAAGGAATCACCCTCGATGGATTCCACCTGATGTAGTCGTCAAGGTGAACTTAGGAGGAATCACCCTCGAGGGTCACACTTGAGGTGTTGCACGACGGCGTCGTTATCGGGAGTGGTGAAGGAGGAATCACCCTCGATGACCACGACCGAATAGCTACTCTACAGAGTTAACATCAGAAGTGCTAAACGAGGTATCACCCTCGGCACTCGATAGTAACGTTGTAGTGTCGTACAACTAAAGGGGGTGATGTGCGGTGCCGGGCCCTGCTTGTCGATCATGTTGATCGAGTCATCTGATAATCCAGCGGGGCAACTGGGACAAAGTGGGGTCTCTGGTGGGTCTCTATCCAGCCTATACTAAGCAGTTTAGGATAAGCAGGTAGGTATCAACAGCAGTTACAAAAATAGGCTATCACTACTGGAATCTGGGTCTTTGCCATCTGCCAGCTCTTTGCCGTCTGCCAGCTGATGGCAAAGAGGCTCTTTGCCGTCTGTCTTCTCAAAGCAGACGGCAAAGAACCAGCTGATGGCAAACAGGGTCTTTGCCATCTGCGAGCTCTTTGCCGTCCGCCAGCAGACGGCAAAGAGTTCTTTGCCATCCGCCAGCAGACGGCAAAGTCCAAAGTGGACCCCATGGGGGTACTGCACTGGGTAGGTCACACGGGCCACTTCTTTGCCGTCTGCCAGCAGACGGCAAAGATTTCTTTGCCGTCTGCCAGGCCCACAGTTTCACGGCGGTGGCCGTCTAACGGTCATCCTCTTTGCCGTCTGCTGGCGGACGGCAAAGAATTCTTTGCCGTCCGCCAGCACACGGCAAAGAGAAAAAAAAACAGACGGCAATGCGGGGGTTTAATTTGGCCCCCCGCGCGCGCGCCCTCCTCCATCTCTTTCTCCCGCCTCCCCACCCTCTGCCTCCCGCACGCGCGCAGGCCGCCGCCGCCGCCGCCGCCCCCTCCCGCGCAGGCCGCCGCCGCCGCCCCCTCCCGCACAGGCCGCCGCCGCCGCCGCCCCCTCCCGCGCAGGCCGCCGCATCAACACTCCACATACAAAGCGCACGAACGACACAAGTCCTCAACATCTCCATCGCCGCCCCCCTCACTCCCTCCCTCCACACGCCCCCTCCCTTCCATTACAAGACGCCCCCATCCCTCTCCATCGCCGCCCCCCTCCACCCTTCCACCATAGTGGGCCCCTCCCTCTCACAACCGGCGCCCCCTCCCTCCCACTGCCGCTGCCCCTAGGTGCTGCCGGCTCGCCGCCTCCGCCACTGACGCCGCGCTCCGCCGTCTTCCTCTCTCCGGCTCTCCTCTGCGGGCTGCGGCTCTACTGTCTTGCACGCCGGCTCTGTCCGGGCTCCGGCCTCCTTGCCTGTCTCCGCGACTCTGCCTGTCCGCCACGCCTCGTCTGCCGCAGCCGCAGCCGCACTGAAGAGCCGGATTGGTAATGGACAGACTCACTCACAGACAGGATAATATGTGCATGTGCATTGTGCTACACTGACTGCTACTGCCTTGCTGTTGTTGTTAAATATTTGTAGATTGAACAATTTTTTGATTCTGCTTGTATAAGTTAGTATTTGCTACTGTAGTACTGCTATCGTTGTTGCTACTGACCAAATAATATGAGCGAGAAATATTTGCAAAGGTTGATGATGATGCTATTATATATCGCTTTCAAGACTATAGATTTCGCAAAGGAACTTTACCGTCGTAGTAGCAAGTTTTCAACTTTGTACAATGTTAATTGTTTCACTTGATGTTTAGTCTTTCTCATGAAATTTCACCCGACCCTGACCCGAACCCGACGACACCCTGATGACACCCGACACCCCGACATACGACATCCTGACATCCTGATCGACACCTACACCCGACACCCACCACCGACCCTGCCCGACCCCGACCCCGACGGGGTCATATATTTGTGAATTATGTTGAGTAGGTCGTATATTTTCGATTTGTTACAAAACATCATATAATTTGTGTTAATCAGGTGGATTTAAAATGTGCAGTTGTTTCGTCGCTGCAAGGGTGTGGTGTTTGACGACCTCCCGTGCGTTCGACGAGCTCCGCCCTGCTTTCCTTGGTGAGCACAAATGACATCTCCTCCTCCCCCTACATTGCTCTATTCCGGTCTTCGTGCCAATGAAACTAGCTGCTATAGGTGTCGTCATCAGATGCGTAACCCCTATGCGTCTCCCGTTCGAAAGGGTTACATCTATAAATATGCATGCATTTGCATATTTATAATCGTGATTCTTTCGAATTGTCCAACGTTATCCATGGACAGCCCGAGTATGTGTAGATTGGGTTCGTTTCCTATATGCTCTGCTCCGGATCGAGCAGAATTTCGTCAGTGCCTCCTGTTGTTTCTCGGGTACACATCCTCTTCTTATTGCCGAGAAGTGTATCAGGAGAACAGCGGGGAGTGCTGCCGAAATTTTGCGTCGGATCCGGAGCAGAGCAGGGAAAACGAACTCAATTACACATACTCGGGTGGGATTAGGACCTATCTTTACCTATTAGATGTAGGGTGCTCGGACGTAAGAGAACTGACAAACTCCATAACTAATGGATATTGGTTTGCTTAATGATGTATATATTATTGTCTGTCTAGTAGGAAGTCAATATGAGTGGATCGTGCGGGATGTAAACCGGTTACACTAGTCAGAAAGTGTTGGACCGGTGAAGGTTAACAAAACCAAAGAGTTTGTTAGAGCCCATTTGCTAATGGCCAGAGATTAAGCTGGTGCCCTTGTCCGGTGCGACAACTTTAATAAGAGGGACGAGCTTGAAATGAGTAAACACCTGCAGAAGTGGTTTACGCGTGGTTACACGGTCTGGACATTTCATGGTGAGTCTGCCCAACGTGCCAGACCTGAGGTGGTTAGTCGTAGCACCGACGAGCATGGTACCGGAGGGAAGACATGGTTGCAAGACTTGACGATGCTCGGGACTCGGACGAGGAGATGGAGGAATCTGCAAAGGCCTTCACTGAAATGTTGGAGTCCTCAAAAACGTCTCTCCACGAGCACACTGAGCTTTGTCAGCTGGATGCCATCTCACAAATCATGGCTTTGAAGGCTCAGTTCAACGTGGGTAGAGAATGCTACGACGCGATGATGACAGTATTCGGACGATTTCTACCCAAAGGCCATGTGCTACCTACAAACCTGTACCAGTCAGACAAAATCCTCCGTGCTCTTAAGATGCCCTATGAGAAGATACATGCCTGAGAAAGGTGTGTCTTATTAGGCACCATATGAGGACTGAACTATTGTCCATTTGCGAGTCATCCAGGTATGTGTGGTAGACAATGGTATGGTGAGAAGACGCAGACCAAAAACCGGTTAATGTTCTTCGGTATTTGCCAACTGTACCCAAGACTTCAACGTCTTTTCATGGTCAAAGAGACGGCCAGACATATGACATGGCACAAAACGGGCAAAAGAACCGAACGTGATGCAGAGGGAAGTGATGTGATGGTGGCACACATCGGATGGTGAAGCGTGGAAGCGCTTCGAGCATTACATAAGGAAAAAAACGGCAGATCCAAGGCATCCTCAAGTCGCCGTCAGCACGGATGGTTCAGTGTGTATGGTCAGACGGCAACCAATACGGTGTTGGCCCGTGTTTGTCATTCCACTCAATCTCCCCCCCGGACAGATTATGCAAAGAAAGAACATTTCCTGACGTTGATAATTCCAGGGCCCACTATCCGGGGAAGAATATGAATGTGTACATGAGCCGCTATAGGACGAATTGCAAGAGAGCTGGGATAATGGTTCAAGACATACGACGCCTTTAGCAAACAGAACTTCATAATGCGGGCCTGGTACATGTACTCGACGCATGATTGCCGGCGTATGCGCTATTCGTTGGCTGGGTGTGCATGGAAGGTTCCCGTTGCCCCACATGCAAGGGAGCTCTTGAGTTGTTGGCCGACCGCAGGGCACAAGTATAGTTGCTTTGACTGCATAGACCGTTTTGGATTCCCACATAAGTTCAGGAAGACAAGAAGAACTTCATGAAAGGTAGAGTTGTCAAACACTCTGCACCACCTGCGTTGACGGCCAACAAACCCTAGATCAGTTAAACCTCTCGAGCCAGATCCAGTGCGGCCAGGGTATTTCAAGGGGTATAATAAGGAAACGCCGGACTCACAAGACATCTTAGGCGGTCTGGCCTTAAGTTCAAAGACCTCCTTTGCCCACACAACATCGACGTGATGCACACCGAAAAGAACATCGCCGAAGCCATTTTTGGCACATTGTTCGGCATAGAGGGGAAGTCAAAGGATAATCCTAAGGCTAGAGTCGATCAAGAGGAGCTATGTGATAGACCGTTACAAAACATGCAAGATCCGAAAGGAAAGCGGAACTTCACGAAGCCAAAGGCATGGTTCAATCTTGGAAGGCCAGCTATGAGGGAAATTATTCTGTGGGTGAAAATGCAGTTGATGTTCCCCGATGGGTATGCAGCAAATCTAAAGAGGGGAGCGAGTCTTGAAAAATTGAAAATATTTGGTCTAAAAAGTCATGATTGGCACATATGGATTGAGCGGATAATGCCGGTGATGTTGCGTGGCTTCATCCCTGAGGATGAATGGCTAGTACTGGCAGAGCTGAGCTATTTCTTCCGTGTTCTTTGTGCGAAAGAACAATCGCCTGGCCTCCTCGAAGAAATGGAACAGTTGGCACCGGAGTTGATCTGCAAGTTAGAGAAAATCTTTCCGCCGAGCATGTTTAATCCAATGCAGCACTTGATTTTGCATCTCCCGACCGAGGCAAGATTGGGAGGGCCCGTGCAAAATCGTTGGTGCTACTCAACTGAGAGAATGCAGAAGACGCTTCGAGCAAAATGTAAAAACAAACGTAGAATTGAAGCATCGATGGCCGAGGCATTCATCACTGAGGAGGCGGCAAACTTCGTGACAGCACACTACGAAGCCAAAAATCGTCATTTGCATAATCCGAAGCCTCGGTACAATGCTGACGACCCTAAAAAGGGTCAATCCAACCTCAGCCTATTCAAAGGGGATCTCGCACCAGCCAGTGGTTGGAAACCAGTACCGTTGGGTGTTGAAGAATGGCGGACCATTTCGCTGTATCTCTTCAACAACCTAACAGAAGTGCGGCCGTACATCGAGTAAGATCTCCATACATTGTTTCGCAATTTCTAATTCCTTTGAACTGCTCTTATTCCGGGATATTTGATGCAGTCGATACGTCGCCATATTCTCGTATGGTGCAGTGATACAAAAGGATTCCATCGAAGAGTATGAGCTTCTCGCAAAGCAAGGAGGCGCCTATCCCGGTTTCATCTCTTGGTTCAAACAAACGGTAATTTCCATTAGACCATTTCATTTCTTTGGCTAATTTGCGACTAATGCAACAATCCTTTCGTATTAAACTTGTAGGCTAATTCAGAGATTATGGATGCCGAATTGAGACAAGTAGCTAATGGTTTTGACTATAAGGTCCGTTCATTTGACAAATACGACATCAACGGGTATCGCTTTCGTACCTATGGCAAAGAGCTATCTATGGCCGACCGAAAGTCTACAAATTGTTGTGTCTCTGCTATCGGCGAAGGAGGTATTGAGTATTATGGAAGAGTTGAAGCAATTTATGAACTTCAATTCTATGGTGAAAACCCACCAAACGTCGTAGTCTTCAGATGTTATTGGTTCCAGCTGAAGGATACTAGAAGGACTCATGAACATATAGGGCTAGTCGAAATCAAACAAAGCACCCATTTGGATGTTCCCGATGTCTATATTACGGCTCAACAGGCAACCCAAGTTTTCTATCTACCGTGGGCCTGTCAAAGTGATTCAAATCTCAGTGGTTGGGATGTCGTTTATGAAGTGCCGCCACGTGTTAGACCACCTCCCCCCAATGAAGAGGATTATGACCAAGACACATATGACGAAGGAGAATTCTTCCAAGAAACACGTCTTTCCAAAAAACATTTCAAGAACCGCTCAACTGTACCCCTGAACATTGAAGTAGACAGCGATAGTGAATCCGACTTCACCCCTGAGCCGGAACAAGAAGAGCCGGAACAAGAAGAAGTTACTGCTGCAGATGACCTTTCAATGCTTGAACAATTACGTAAAGGAGGCCTTCCACATGTTGATGCATTTATTAATGATGATGATGAGCTCATCACTGATAGTGATGATGATGATGCATTTAATGATCCCGGAGCATATATAGACGATTCAGAGTAATATTAGTAATGTGAGGTATTCAATTTTTTATTATGTTCATGATGATGATACTCTTAAATTATATACATAGTATTCATGTCAGTTATTCAAATTTTTTATGTTATACTAATGTCGTTTACTTTTTGTCATTGCAGGTGTTGACAGGATGGTGGGCAAGGGTCTAGAGCGCTCCGAGCCTCGTGCGAGCGCTCCTGGGAGGGGTGCTTCCATTATTCCAGCCCGGCCCCTCCGGAGAGCGCTGCTAGACAGTATGCAGTCAGCACCGGCGGGCCCTTCTTCTTCGGCCGGCAGAGGTCGGGGGAGGACGAAGAAGGCTGCTAGAGGTGGACGTGGCAGCGGGAGAGGTAGGAAGGCTGCTATGCCTTCCTCGCCGCCACCCCTAGCTGATTCACCCGACCATAGGACCGCTCCGTCTGACGTGGACCCATCTCGGACTCCGGTCCATGAGCCTCCGGTCGTCGATTCTTCGGCCCACCAGACTCGGGTCGCGGATCCTTCGCCCCACCAGACTGGGGTCGCCTCTCCTTCGCGCCACCAGACTCGGGTCGTGGATCTTTCGCCCCACCAGACTGGGGTCGCTGATCCTTCGCGCCACCAGACTCTGGGCGCCTCTCCTTCGCCCCACGTGAGTCTGGTCCCAGAGTCTTCGTCCCAGAAGACTCCAGTCCCGGAGTCTTCTTCGCACGAGACTCCAGATGCTAGTGGCCCTACTGATGATAGCGAGGACACCTTCTCTGATGATAGCTACAGCGAGGGCGAGATGGTTGACAAGGGCAAGAAGGTCTACCAGCGTGGCGGTACAAAGCTCCCGCCCGTGCCGACGACCCCCGACCAGAGGTGGTTGATACAGCCTAATGGGTTGAAGTAAGTGAATTTACTCTTTTTTAACCTTTTGCCTTCATGTTTCTTCAAATTAATATCTAATGCATTGGCCTTGACATACTGCAGGGGCTGGGTACACCCCCGTGGTGTCCGCAGGCCAAACCAGGTCCTTGGTGTGCTTTGCCGGCAGCACTTCCCTGGGTGGGTCACGTTGCCCGGTGAGGGTCAGGTTCCACAGCTAGCACTTAGCTGGGAGCTGTACGAGGCTGCCCCGGCCCCGCCGGGGGAGATGGTCGCCGGTGTCGAGTGCGAGATGGTGGCCGACATTGTGTTCCGTCGGTTCTGGGTAATTTCTCCTTTACAGAATTAAAGATCAACAGTACGTAGTGATTTTACTAATCAGCGTTGTCTTGTTTGACTGCAGACCTTCTACAGGATTTCAGATGGAGAGCAGGAGGCTGCGGCTTCGGTTGTCGAAGTCGAGTGCAAGCGCCTACTTAAGAACTTACGGCACGAGGCTCGGCTGCAGGCCGTTCGAGACTACTACGCCTCGAAGGGTATTAGGAGGGCGAAGAAGAAGTGTCGCGGCAAGTTTCTGACTAAGGAGAAGTACATGCTGGTAATTACCTATTCTTCAGGCCTTGAACTTAGTTCTCTTGATTTGATTCGTAGGCGTAGCGCTGAAATTTCTCTTGACTAACTTAGGTGCCCCCGAGATGGTGTGCGGATAGGATGGACTGTTGGGAGGCGTTGGTGGATGAGTGGTGCTCTCCCAAATGGCTAGTCGAACACCAAAGGGCCAAGGATAAGCGTGCCCAAATGGTTGGTGTGCCACACCATCAAGGGCGCTCCGGCCTGTTTGAGTACGGGGGTCACTGGGTATGTGGTTTGCTTCATGATTCATGCAATTTCATTCGACATGATAGCATTTTTCCTTGGATAGCTCAATAATGCTTACTTAGTTAAAAAATGGCATAACTACCTTGGATAGCTCAATAATGACCTAAACTTAGTTTAGCTCGTTCATTTATGACATAATTAGCTCTAAAATGACATAATATGCTTTAGTTAGCTAAAAAATTGCATAACTACCTTTGATAGCTCAATAATGACGTAAAATAATCTTAGCTTGTTAATTTATGACATAATTAGCTCTAAAATGACATAATAACCTAAGATAGCTCTATAAAATGCCTAAATATGCTTTAGTTAGCTAAAAAAAAGGCATAACTACCTTGGATAGCTCAATAATGACATAATTAGCATAGTTTGGTCAAAATGGGCATAATAATCTTGGTTACCTCCAAAATGACCTAAACTTAGCTTTTTTCCTCAAAAATGACATAATAACCTTACTTAGCTCCAAAATGACCTTATTTACATAGCAATTTCAATCTTCATGCTAGCTTGAGCCCTTGACTAATATTTTGTTCCTCTCTCTCAGTCGCACCACAACAAGAAGCCCGTGCCAAGTCTGTTCGACCTCTATGGCATGGCCCATAGTGCCCCGTACAAGAAGGCCAAGGCATTCTCGGAGTCTGACCTAGATCATCCAGAGACCTTCACCAACATCTCCTCCCGCAACAAGCTCGTGAGGTACAGAGACGAGGGGAAGGCAAGGAAAGGGGAGGACTTTAACCCGAGCCAGGATCCTTTTGATACAGAGCTGGTTATGATATCTGGTGGTGGGAGGTCCCATGGCTCGATAGCTATTGGTGATGGACTGATACGTTGTCCTAAGACTCTCACACAGATCAACAAGCGCCAGAGTAGCTCTGATCCTGAGATAATGCCTCGTGCACGGCCATCGGAGCTCGCCATGGCGGTTAGTTATACAGACTCGGATACCTTTCCTATCCATTACATTGTGTGTGCCTCCGTCGATGATTACAATGCTAACGAGGAGTGGTGTGTTGCAGGCTGCTCTTGAGAAAGAGAGAGCAAACACGCAGACGCTTTTGGAGGCGGCAAGAAGGCAGGCGGAGGAGAGGGAGAGGGAGCTGGAGGAGAGGACGGCCAGGCTGTTGGAGGAGGAGAGGAACCGGAACGATGCTCAAAACCGGGCCCTATACGACATCTTGGTGGTACGTTTCTCCTGCATATTAGCCAAATCATGCACATAATGTTTGTTCCATTACTAACTAATATGACTAACTCGTGAGAACCAAATGTGTAGAGCATGTGCGAGAAAAGCGGTCAGACCCCTCCGCCGATGCCCCAGATTGCTCCGGCGAACCACGGTGAGTTTTGATTGAATGGTCGTTAGTTACTAGTATTCACATTTATGTGCATCATGCTAACGAGACATTGGAAATGATCTTTGGTGTAGAATGCTTCCCGACAAAGCATCAACCGATGCTCTTCTTCGTCTGGCCTTGGTGGAACCCCGACCGGCCTTCACCTCAGTCTGGCACTGGCGCAGCCCCGACCGGTCCTTCACCTCCGTGATAACGGTATTTTTTCTTCTTATTTAGCCTATTTAGTCCATTTATGACATAATTTAGCCTATTTAGTCCACAAATGACATAATAAAATGAAGAAAATCAAGAATAGGAAGAAAGAAGGAATAGGAAGAGAAGAAGAAGAAGAAGAAGAAGAAGAAGAAAAGAAGAATAAGAAAAGAAGAAGAAGAAGAAGAATATCTTCTTCTTCTTTCTATTCTTCTTCTTCTTCTTCTTCTTCTTCTTCTTCTTCTTCTTTTCCTCCTCTTATTAGCCTATTTAGTCCATTTATACATAATTTAGCCTATTTAGTCCACAAATGACATAATAAGATGAAGAAAATCAAGGAATAGGAAGAAAAGAAGGAATAGGAAGAGAAGAAGAAGAAGAAGAAGAAGAAAAATAAAAGAAGAAAGAAGAAGAACATTTCTCTTCTTTCTTATTCTTCTTCTTTTCTTATTATTTTTCTTTTCTTATATTATTATTCTTCTTCTTCTTCTTCTTTCCTCCTCTTGCTTAGCCTATTTAGCCCATTTATGACATAATTTAGCCTATTTAGTCCACAAATGACATAATAAGATGAAGAAAATCAGGAATAGGAAGAAAAGGAGGAATGGAAGAGAAGAAGAAAGAATAAAAAAGAAGAAGAAAAACATTTCTTCGTTCTTTTCTTATTCTTCTTCTTCTTTCTTATTCTTCTTCTTTTCTTATTCTTCTTCTTCTTCTTCTTCTTCTTTTCCTCCTCTTACTTGTTTTTATTCGTAAATGCATAATAACCTTGCTAACCTCATAAATGTCATATACTTAGCTTGTTGTCCTCTAAAATGACACAATAAGCTTAGTAATGTCAAAAATGGCCTAATTAGCCAGGTTAGCTCCAAAATGACCAAGTTTACCTATGTTAGCTCCAATATGATCCATTTAACCTACGTTAGCTCCAAAAAACCAAGTTTACCTAAGTTAGCTACAATATGATCCATTTTACCCGCGTTAGCTCCAAATGACCTATTTACCTAAGTTAGCTCTAAATTGACCTACACACTTAGCATTTTTACCTAGCATAGCAAAAAATGACATTTTTACGTAGGTTAGCTCAAAAATGACCAAGTTTACCTAGGTTAGCTTCAATATGATCCATTTAACTTAGCTTAGCTCCAAAATGACCAAGTTTACGTAGGTTAGCTCCAATATGATACATTGAACTTAGCTTATCTCCAAAATGACCTATTTACCTAGCTTAGCTCTAAATTGGCTTTTTTAACTACATTTGTTGGAAAAGAAGAAGATAAAGAAGAGGGGGAGGAGAGAAAGAAAGAGAATATAAAATCTTCTTCTTATTTTCCTCTTCTTCTTTTCTTCTTCTTCTTCTTTTCCTCTTCTTCTTCTTCTTCTAACTTTCATCTTTCCCAATTTGCAGATTTGCTTGAGATGAGGAAGCTTGCATTGATTGACTCATATATTCTCCTTGTGCTTCCTTTTTGTTTATGAAAACATGTTTGGGAACTTGTTTGGATGTGTATGTCACTATGGATATGTTGTTGGAAACTTCTTATGTCATATGGATATATGTTGGACTTGTGGAAATATATTGTTGGATATGCTTGTTGTGTATATATGTATTATCTGTGTATATCTATGAATTTCTGTCAAATTGAATGAATTCAATTAAAAACAGGGGTTATATAGGCTCTTTGCCGTCTGCTAGCAGACGGCAAAGAGCTTTGCCGACAGCTAGCAGTCGGTAAAGAAGGCCACGTGGCAGCTACCTGTGCAACCTGGGAACACTGGGTTGCCTATTTGGGCATTTTGCCGTCAGCTGGCAGACGGCAAAGAGGCTAAGGTCTTTGCCGACTGCTGGCAGACGGCAAAGATTCAAATCCCTTTGCCGACAGCTAGCAGACGGCAAATAAGGCCACGTGGCAGCTTCCCAGTGACTCCTATTTGGGCTCTTTGCCGTCCGCCAGCAGACGGCAAAGACCTTAGCCTCTTTGCCGTCTGCCGGCTGACGGCAAATAAGGCCACGTGGCAGCTTCCCAGTGACTCCTATTTGGGCTCTTTGCCGTCCGCCAGCAGACGGCAAAGACCTTAGCCTCTTTGCCGTCTGCCGGCTGACGGCAAAGCACGCCGTTAACCCCTAACGGCTCCAACCTCACCTCACTGCCGTCTACGCTCTTTGCCGTCTGCTGGCCGCAAACGGCTGACGGCATAAACCTTTGTCGTCCGCTTCTCTGAAGCAGACGGCAAAGAAGGCCTTTACCGGCAGGAATTGAGCCGGACTGTTTGCCGACAGCTAGCAGTCGGCAAAGAGCTTTGCCGACCGCCATTCATGCCTTTGCCGTCTGCCATGGCAGACGGCAAAGAAGCTGATTCCTGTAGTGTATGCATCAGAGATAGGATAAACAGTAGCAGCAACAATTTCTAATGCAAGCATAAGAGAGAAAGAATAGGCGATATAGGCATGCTCAAGGGGGGCTGCTTGCCTGGAAGCTCTGCGGTAAAGAAGGGTCGTCAGCAGTGTAGCCGGTCTCCGGAGCTGCGTCGGTCTCGAGGACTACGTCGGTACTTGGATCTACCAAGAGAGAAGAGGGGGGAGAAACAGATAAATACATAGCAAACTTATGCAACACAGAGCATGCTATGCTAACGTGCAGTGCAGGGTTGCCTAAAAGCATGTCTAAACCATTTTAGTTATTTTAGGATTTAATTTGGAATTATTAACCGGTATATATGCACTATTCTTCTACCGGAAACAGGCTAAAAGTTGTGGGTTCACCTCTGTAGAGGGTCCTGATGCGGAAACAGATGGCATGATTGGATTCGTGGGATTTTTCTGAGCAACTTTCATGTATAAAGTTTTTCCATCCGAGCTACGGATTATTTTCTATGATTTTTCAAAGATTTTAGCAATTTCAAAAATTATTTAAATTAACAGAAAAGAATTAATACGTCAGCATGATGTCAGCATTGCGTCAGCAGTTAACTGACCAGATGACTGGTCAAACTGGCCAGTGGGTCCCACCTGTCATAGGCTCTGGACTAAACAGGGTTTATTTAAACTTATCTGAGGTTAAATAGCAACTGGGCCCCACATGACAGTGACTGATTAGACTTATTAATTAAGTTTATTTATAAAATCATATTAATTAGGTTAATTATGCGGTGGGGCCCGCATGTCAGTGGCACTAGGCTGCCCAGTCAGTAGTTGACTAGGTCAACCCAGTCAACTAGGGCCCGTGGGGCCCGCTGGCAGTGACCCTGGGGGTGGCCCAAGGTCATCCACGTCGGCGGTGGCCGGCGGCGAGTCGCCGGCGCCCAAAAACACGATGGAGCGTACGGGCGCTCGCCGGAATCTCGCTACACATGGCCGTTTGGCGCGTGATTTGGTTCGTTCGAACGAGCGGTGAGCGGCGCATCTGCTGGTGGTGGTGGTTTCGCCGGAGTCGGCCGGAATCGGTGCCGGCGACGAGCGGAGGCGGCGGCGTTCTCGGGCGCTCGTCGAGCTAGGTGCTAGGGGGCACGGGAAGATGCGCGCGTGTGTGCGTCGTGCTCCTGGGAGCACCAGGAGTACGACGGTGGGCTCAGGCGAGCGTGTCAGTGGTTGTGGCCACGGCTGCGAGGTGATCTACGACGGCGAGCTCACGGCAACGGCGAAGAGCTAGCTACGGCGAGTACGCAGACAGCCAGAGAGATGGGAGAGAGAGGAGGGCTCACCGAGCGGCTACGTAAAGCCTTTGGAGGTTTAGGAGTAGCAGCGGCGATGAATTCATCGGAGAAGCTCGCCGGAATCGAGGAAGAGGATGAGCTCTAGGAGCTCGACGTGGTGTTCCCCGGCCCCGATGGCTTGGCTCAGATGGAGTAGCAGAGGATGGCGGTGCTCTACGACCTCCCGGCGAGGCGTGTGGTCGACGGTGGCCGCGGGATCTCGGCGTGCGGCAGAGGCTCTCGGGCGAGCTAAAGATCGAGAGAGAGAGAGCGATGGAGGGAGAGGAAGGAGTGGATGAGGATGGAGGGGAGGCCGAGGGGTTCCTTATCCCCTCCTCACGTCGATGGGCGTTGCCGTGTCGCCGTCTCACCGGCGAGCGCGCGCGCAGCCACGGGCGCGCCGACACGGAGGCGAGGAGGATGGCGACTGTGCAGCGGGGCAGGCTGGGCCATCACTGTGCACTAAGGCCCAGTGCACAGGTGCATTTCTTCTTTTGTTTCAATTCTTTTTCTGTTTTCTTTTTCAGAGGATTATTAGGATTAAAATGAGCTGCCAAATGATTTTGTATAAATGTGAAACTTGGCCACAGAAATATAATGGAATATTCCCCATTGCCTCAAAAAGTTTGGGCAATTTAGGAATCCTTTTGAATTTAAAAAAAATGAATATGGCATTTAAAGTTATGTTTTGGCACTGTTTCAAATGCTTTGGCCCACTTTGATTTGATGGTGACGTTTTTTTCCTTAACAACAAATTGTTTTGGAATATTTGCTAAATGATGAACATTTTTGCAGCAATATTTGAGCAACGTCAAATTGCACTTTGAATTTGAATTGAATTCAGATGGAACTTGAAATGAGATATGATTAACTCTGTGATCATTACCCACTAAACGAAGTAGCTTAGCATTAAGATGGTGATCACTGTAGCTCATTTATAGAGGGGTGTTACATTGCCTTGGAGTTGTTGTAGCTGGGCCGTACCGGGCCGTCGATGAGCCCACACGCTGGATCGCAGGCAGGCAGATCTGGGTACCCCTGATCCCAGAACGCCGACAACTGGCTTTCCATTCTTATTGAAGTTGCCTTTCTTTCCCTTGCCCTTCTTGAAACTGGTGGTCTTTTTCATGATCAACACTTGATGCTCTTTCTTGATTTCTACTTCCGCAGGTTTAAGCATCTTGAAAAGCTGATTGAGTGTCTTCTCCATCCCTTTCATGTTATAGTTCATGACAAAGCCTTTGTAGCTTGGTGGCAGTGACTGAAGAACCCCGTCAATCACTACTTCATCTGGAAGATTAACTCCCAACTGATTCAAGTGGTTGAAGTACCCAGACATTCTGAGTACATGCTTGCTAACGGAGTTGTTCTCCTCCATCTTGCAACTAAAGAACTTGTCTAGGGCATCATACCTCTCCACATAGGCGTGAGCCTGAAACACCATTTTCTGCTCCTGAAACATCTCATATTCCAAGTGGTGCTCAAAACGTTTTTGGAGCCATGGTTCCAAGCCGTAAAGCATGATGCACTGAACTACAAGTAGTCATCATAGCTCGCCTACCAAATGTTCACAACATCCACAGTTGAGGGAGTGGGTGGCACACATAGCGGTGCATCAAGGACATAAGCCTTATGTGCAGCAGTGAGGATAATCCTCAGATTACGGACCCAATCCGCGTAGTTTCTTCCATCATCTTTCAACTTTTCTTTCTCTAGGAACGCATTAAAATTCAGGGGAGCTATAGTGTCAGCCATTGATCTACAACATAATTTGCAAAGACATTTAGACCATGTTCATGATAATTAGTTCAACTAATCAAATTACTAATGAACTCCCACTTAAATCAACATCCCTCAAGTTGTCTAAGTGATACATGATCCAAATTCACTAACCCAAGTCCGATCATCACATGAGATGGGGTAGTTTCAATGGCGAACATCTCCATGTTGATCCTATCTTCTATATACTCATGTTCTACCTTTCGGTCCTTCGTGTTCCGAGGCCATGTCTGCACATCCTAGGATCGTCAAGTTAACCAAGGTATTTCCGCATGTGTAAAACTGGCTTACACCCGTTGTATGCAAACAAAGAGTCTATCACACCCGATCGTCATGAGGTGCTTCAAAACGATGAACTTCCTCAATGGTGTTGCTACTTGTGAACTGCGTTGGGATTTCCCCGAAGAGGAGAGGATGCTGCACTACAATAGAGATAAGTATTTCCCTCAGTTAAGAACCAAGGTTATCAATCCAGTAGGACAACCAAGCAACACCTCGTTCACAGCACTTGCACACAAACAACAAATCCTTGTAACACAACGCGCAAAGGGGTTGTCAATCCCTCGATGGTTACGAGCAAGATTAAATTGTATAGTTTTTGATAGATAGGTCGAAAAAAAATACAAAATAAAATAAATAAAGTAAAAATGCAGCAAGGTATTTTTGGTTTAAATATATGACAAAAGATAGACCCGGGGGCCATAGTTTTCACTAGAGGCTTCTCTCTTGAAAATAGCATACGGTGGGTAAACAAATTACTGTTGGGCAATTGATAGAAAAGCAAATAATTATGATGATATCCAAGGCAATGATCATACATAGGCATCATGTCTGAGACAAGTAGACCGAAACGATTCTGCATCTACTACTATTACTCCACACATTGACCGCTATCCAGCATGCATCTAGAGTATTAAGTTCATAAAGAACGGAGTAACGCCTTAAGCAAGATGACATGATGTCGACAAGATAAACTCACGTATGAATAAAGCCCATCTTTTTACCCTTAATAGCAATGATACATTTGTGTCATGTCCCCTTCTATCATTGGGATTGAGCACCGCAAGATCGAACCCATTACAAAGCACCTCTTCCCATTGCAAGACAAATCAATCTAGTTGGCCAAACCAAATCAATAGATCGGAGAAGAAATATGAAGCTATAGTAATCATGCATAAAAGAGTTCAGGGAAAACTCAAATAATATTAATGGATAGATCTGATCATAAACTCACAATTCATCGGATCCCAACAAACACACCGCAAAAAGAATTGCATCGAATAGAACTCCCAGAACATCAAGGAGAACATTGTATTGAAGAACAAATTGAGAGAAGAAGCCATATAGCTACTAACTATGGACCCATAGGTCTGTGGTAAACTGCTCATGCATCATCGAAAGGGCAGCAAGGTTGATGTAGAGCCCCTCTGTGGTTGACTCCCCCTTCGGCGGAGTATCGGAAAAGGTCCCTAGATAGGATCTCTCGAGAACAGAGGCTTGCGACGGCAGAAAAAGTATTTCATGGACTCCCCTGTTGGTTTCCCGATTTTAGAGAATTTATAGAGGCAGAGTTAGGTCAAACGGAGCGACATGGGCCCCACAAGCCACCAGGGCGTGCCCTACCCCCTGGGTGCGCCCTAGTGCCTCATGGGCCACTGCTCCATCTTCTCGTCCCCTCCTAAGCTCCCAAGGTCTCTTATTGCCAGAAAAAAATCTCCAAAAAGTTTCGTGGCATTTGGACTTCGTTTGGTACTGGTATTCTGAAAAACCAAAAACAAGCAAAAAAAATAGCAACTGGCACTGGGCACTAAGTTAATAGGCTAGTCCCAAAAAGTGATATATAATTGCTTGTAAGTGTATATAAAACATCCAAGATTGATACTATAATAGCATGGAACAATCAAAATTATAGATACGTTAGAGACGTATCAAACATCCCCAAGCTTAATTCCTGCTCGTCCTCGAGTAGGTAAATGATAAAAACAAAAATTTTGATGTGGAATGCTACCTATCATATTCATCATATTCTCTTTTCTTTTGTAGCATGGACATTTGGACTTGAATGATTCAAAGCAATAGTCTATAATTTGACATGAAGACATCAATACTCAAGCATACTAAGATAGCAACCATGTCTTTCAAAATATCAACGCTAAAGAAAGTTGTCCCTAGCTCATTATGCTCCATCATTGATGCATTCACGAGACACACTCAAATATTAGCTACATCCAATACACAAGTATGACAATAGTGTTCCCTAGTTGGTGCTTTGTAAGAAAAGATGGAGACTCAAAAAGTAAAAAAAAATTGCATAAAAGTAAATAGATAGGCCCTTTGCAGAGGGAAGTAGAGATTTGCAGAGGTGCCAGAGCTCAAGGCTTAAATTGAGAGATAAAATTATTTTGAGACACATGCTTTTCCTGTCAACGAAAACGACCGAGAATTCCCAATATCTTCCATGCTAGACAAATTATAGGCGGTTCCCAAACGGAAAATAAATTTTATTTCTTTTCCACCATTCTTTTCACAATCCATGGCTAGCCGTATCCACGGGTGCCGTTCATACCAACACTTTCCAAGGAATTTATTATTAGCATCGTATTAAAAAATCATTTCGGGACTGGGCATCCCTATTACCTGCCACACTCTCGTGCAATGAGAAGTGAATAAACACTCATCATGAGAATAAAATACCTAGCATGGAAAATATTGGCCACCCCCTGCCGCTTCATGAGTGGTACGGGCACACAAAACAGAAATTTATTTTCAAAAATTAGAGTTGGAACATGCAAATTTACTTAGAACGGCATGGAAATACCGCATATAGGTAGGTATGGTGGACTCATCTGGCACAACTTTGGTTAAAGGAATTGGATGCACAAGCAGAATTCACGCTTAGTTCAAGTTAAGGGTAGCAAATATATTAAGAAACGACCAACCAAAAAATAAAAATGGTCATAAACATGCATTGAACATAACTAACACTGAATAATGCACCATAAGTACGATATAACTTTGTTGCATAACTACTGACTTTACGTGCTTGCATAGGGAATCACAAACCTTAACACCAATATTCTTAGTAAACCACAATTACTCACCAACATGACCCACATATTATCATCTCTGTATCGCAAAACTATTGCAAGGAATCAAACTTATCATATCCAATGATCTTTTCATGAGAGTTTTTAATATATCCCTCTTGGATATTCACCACTTTGGGACCAAATTCATATCTTGTGCAAATTCTGATTACTATTATCAACTCTCAAAAAGATATAAGTGAAGCATGAGAGTGCAAATATTTCTTCAAAATTTATCAACTCTCAAAATAATCTAAGTGAAGCATGAGAGCGCAAGCCTTTCTTCAAAATTTAATCGACTCTCAAAATAATATAAGTGAAGCATGAGAGTGCAAGTATTTCTTCAAAATTTTATCAAATCTCAAAATAATATAAGTGAAGCATGAGAGCATATATGTTTCTTTAAAACATAATCACCACCGTGCTCAAAAAGATTTAAGTGAACCACTAGAGCAAATGCGTAGCTCAAAAAAATTTAGTAAAGCACATAGAGCAATTCTAACAAATCATGATAAATATATGGATCTCTCAAATAGGTATGTCTAGAAAGGATGATTGTGACAAACTAAAAAGAAAAGAAAGCAAAGACTCATATAATACATGATGCACCAAGCAAAACTCATGATATGTGACGAAAAAAAATACAGCTCCAAGTAAAATTACCGATGGTTGTTAGAAGAAAGACGGGATGCCTTCCGGGGCATCCCCAAGCTTACTTGCTTGGGAGTCCTTGAATATTACCTTGGGGTGCCTCGGGCATCCCCAAGCTTAGGCTCTTTCCACTCCTTATACCTTCATCCATCGTGATCTCACCCAAAACTTGGAAACTTCAATCACACAAAACTTAACAAAACCTTCGTGAGATCTGTTAGTATAATAAGATAAATCACTACTTTAAGTACTTATAATAAACCCATTCATATTTTGTTTTGCTTTATACCTACTGTATTCTAACTTCTCCAAGGCTTATACCCCCCGATACAATCCATAGTTCCATCAAAACAAGCAAAACAATGCATCAAAAACAGAATTTGTCAAGGAATAGAACAGTCTATAGCAATCTGAATATTAAACATACTTCTGAACTCCAAAAATTCTGAAAAATAATGACAACATGGAAAATTGGTATATAAATTATGTGTAAAAAATGCAGAATTTTTCCACGCTGTAGAAAATTTTGGTAATTCTGCTACTGGGCGCAAAAGTTTCTGTTTTTTCACGAAATCGAGTCAACTATCATCCAAACCATCCTAAAGGGTTTACTTGGCACAAACACTAATTAAAACATAATAAACACAATCATAATAGTAGCATAATTTCGTGAACTCAAGAAAATAGAATAATAAACAGGAAAATTAAGATAACTATTGGGTTGCCTCCCAACAAGCGCTATTGTTTTATGCCTCTAGCTAGGCATAATGCATAGTTTTAAGTATTGTCATCTTTGGTTTTGGTTCCATAGGTGGCCCTCATGATTGATTCATATGGTGGCTTGATTTTAGTCCTAGGGAAGTGTTCCATACCCTTCTTTAACGGAAACTGAAATTTTATATTCCCTTCTTTCATGTCAATCACAACACCTATAGTTCATAAGAACGGTCTACCAAGTATTATGGGGCAAGACGGATTGCAATCAATGTCAAGTACAATAAAATCAATGGGAACATAGTTCCTATTTGCAAAAATAAGAACATCATTAATTCTACCCATAGGCTTTTTAATAGTAGAATTCGCCAAGTGCAAATTAAGAGAACATTCATCCATATTCGTAAGACCTAGCACATCACATAGAGATTTTGGAATTGTGGAAACACTAGCACCCAAATCACATAAAGAATTGCACTCATAATTTTAAATTTTAACTTTAATTGCAGGTTACCACTCATCATATAATTTTCTAGGAATTGAAATCTCTAATTCTAGCTTTTCTTCTAAAGCTTTCATCATTGCTTCTACAAAATGTTTAGTAAAAGCCTTATTTTGTTCATAGGCGTTGGGTGAATTTAGCATGTATTGTAACAAAGAAATACACTCAATAAAAGAGCAACTATCATAATTAAAGTTGTAATCCGAGAGAGTGGGCACATCACTAGTTAAAGTTTTTACCTCTCCAAACCCACTTTTATCAAAAAAAATCATCAAGATTTTCACCCTCCAAATTATGGGGACACCTTCTAGCTAAAGTAGACTCTTCTTTAGTACCCTTATCATCAAGTTTTGTATTGCTAAACAAGGAATCAATAGATGAAACACCAATCATTTTAATATCCTCATCATTACTACGACAAAAATCGGGAGGAATCGCTTTTTCTAAAAATTCTCGTTTAGCTCTTAGCATAGCGGTTCTTTTCTTACTCTCATCCAAGGAGACATATAAAGCTTCAATGATCATTAATATCAATTTTGGGTGGCAAAATTTTAGCTTTAAGATTTTCCACATCAAGAATAATTCTATCAATGCTCCTAGACATATCATCAATTTTAATCAATTTTTCTTCCATCATAGTGTTGAAAACTTTTTGAGCATTAATAAATTGTTTAATATTACTTTCAAAATCAGAGGGCATCCTATTATTATTATTACCATAGGAATTGCCATAATTATTAGAGGAATTTCCTGGGAAAGGCCTAGGATTAAAATTACCTCTATAAGCATTGCTATTAAAATGGTTTCGTGAGACAAAATTCACATCTACGGGATCATTATTTTGCTCAATCAAAGTAGACAAAGGCACATCATTAAGATCAATAGGAGCATTTTTACTAGCAACCAGTTTCATAAGCGCATCAACTTTATGACTCGAAGTACTAATTTATTCAATAGAATTCACTTTTTTACTAGTAGGAGCACTTTCAGTATGCCATTATGAATAATTTGCCATAATATTATCAAAAAATTTAGTAGCTTCACCCAATGTAATCTCCATAAAAGAACCACCAGTGGCGGAATCTAAAAGATTTCTAGAGACAAAATTTAATCTCGCATAAAAAATTTGTATGATCATCCACAAATTTAAGCCATGAGTAGGGCAATTTCTTATCATTAGTTTCATCCTTTACCAAGATTGTGCAACATGTTCACTATCAAGTTGCTTGAAATTCATAATTTGATTTCTAAAGGAAATAATTTTCGCGTGAGGAAAATACTTGGTAATGAAGGCATCTTTACACCTATCCCAAGAATCGATACTATTTCATGGTAAAGATGAAGACCAAATTTTTGCACGATCCCGTAATGAGAACGGGAATAATTTTAATTTCACAATATCATTATCCAAATCCTTTTTCTTTTGCATATCACACAATTCTACGAAAGTGTTAAGATGGGATGCAGCATCTTCATTAGGACTACCAGAAAATTGATCTTTCGTGACAAGATTTAACAAAGCGGCATTAATATCACAAGTCTTCGCACTAGCGGCGCGAGGAGCAATCGGAGTACTAATAAAATCATTATTATTGGTATTAGAAAAATCACACAATTTTGTATTTTTTTGAGACATCATGACTACGCAAACAAGATAACAAGAAAGCAAATAGCCAAACAAGAAAAAGGCAAATGGAAAATATTTTTCTAATTTTTGTAAAAAAAAAATTAGAAGTGGGAGAGATGAAAATGAGAGGCAAATGGCAAATAATGTAAATGCAAGGAGATGAAAGTTTATGCGTAGGTACTTGATAGATGTTGGTGATGTCTCCCTGGCAACGGCGCCAGAAATTCTTCCTGCTACTTGTGAACAGCGTTGGGATTTCCCCGAAGAGGAGAGGATGATGCAATGCTGTAGAGATAAGTATTTCCCTCAGTTAAGAACCAAGGTTATCAATCGAGTAGGTGAAACAAGCAACACCTCGTTAGCAGCACCTGCACACAAACAACAAATCCTTGCAACCCAAAGCGCAAAGAGGTTGTCAATCCCTCGACGGTTACGAGCAAGATTAAAATGTATAGTTTTTGATAGATAGATCGAACAAAAATACAAAATAAAATAAATAAAGTAAAAACATAGCAAGGTATTTTTGGTTTTAATATATGATAAAAGATAGACCCGGGGGGCCATAGTTTTCACTAGAGGCTTCTCTCTTGAAAATAGCATACGGTGGGTAAACAAATTACTGTTGGGCAATTGATAGAAAAGCAAATAATTATGACGATATCCAAGGCAATGATCATACATAGGCATCACGTCCGAGACAAGTAGACCGAAATGATTCTGCATCTACTACTATTACTCCACATATCGACCGCTATCCAGCATGCATCTAGAGTATTAAGTTCATAAAGAACGGAGTAACGCCTTAAGCAAGATGACCTGATGTAGACAAGATAAACTTATGTATGAATAAACCCCATCTTTTTACCCTTAATAGCAACAAGACATACGTGTCATGTCCCCTTCTGTCACTGGGATTGAGCACCTCAAGATCGAACCCATTACAAAGCACCTCTTCCCATTGCAAGATAAATCAATCCAGTTGACCAAACCAAATCTATAGATCGGAGAAGAAATACGAAGCTATAGTAATCATGCATAAAAGAGTTCAGAGAAAACTTAAAAAATATTCATGGATAGATCTGATCATAAACTCATAATTCATTGGATCCCAACAAACACACCGCAAAAAGAATTACATCGAATAGAACTCCCAGAACATCAAGGAGAACATTGTATTAAAGAACAAATTGAGAGAAGAAGCCATCTAGCTACTAACTATGGACCCGTAGGTCTGTGGTAGACTACTCACGCATCATCGGAAGGGCAGCAAGGTTGATGTAGAGCCCCTCCGTGATTGATTCCCCCTCCGGCGGAGTACCATAAAAGGTCCCCGGATGGGATCTCTTGAGAACACAGGCCTGCGGCGGCGAAAAAAGTATTTCGCGGATTCCCCTGTTGGATCCCGATTTTAGAGAATTTATAGAGGCGGAGTTACGTCAGATGGAGCCACATGGGCCCCACAAGCCACCAGGGCGCGCCCTACCTCCCGGGCGCACCCTGGTGCCTCGTGGGCCACTTCTCCATCGTCTTTACCTAAGAGGACTAAGGAAATATTTCTCAGTTATGGAGGTGATAAAGAGTTTGTCAGAAAGAGTTACATCAATGCAAGCTTTGACACCGATTCAGATGACTCTGAGTCTCAATCTGGATACATATTGAAAGTGGGAGCAATTAGCTAGAGTAGCTCCATGCAGAGTATTGTAGACATTGAAATTTGCAAAATACATACGGATCTGAATATGGCAGACCCGTTGACTAAGCCTCTCTCACAAGCAAAACATGATCACACCTTAGTACTCTTTGGGTGTTAATCACATGGAGATGTGAACTAGATTATTGACTCTAGTAAACCCTTTGGGTGTTGGTCACATGGCGATGTGGACTATTGGTGTTAATCACATGGCGATGTGAACTAGATTATTGACTCTAGTAAACCCTTTTGGTGTTGATCACATGGCGATGTGAACTAGATTATTGACTCTAGTACAAGTGGGAGACTGAAGGAAATATGCCCTAGAGGCAATTATAAAGTTGTTATTTTATATTTCCTTATTCATGATAAATGTTTATTATTCATGCTAGAATTGTATTGATCGAAAACCTAAATACACGTGTGAATACATAGACAAACACTGTGTCCCTAGTGAGCCTCTACTTGACTAGCTCGTTGATCAAAGATGGTTAAGGTTTCCTAACCATGGACATGAGTTGTCATTTGATAACGGGATCATATCATTAGGATAATGATGTGATGGACAAGACCCATCCGTTAGCTTAGCATAATGATCGTTCAGTTTTATTGCTACTGCTTTCTTCATGTCAAATACATATTCCTTCGACTATGAGATTATGCAACTCCCGGATACCGGAGGAATGCCTTGTGTGCTATCAAATGTCACAACGTAACTGGGTGATTATAAAGATGCTCTACAGGTATCTCCGAAGGTTTTTGTTGAGTTGGCATAGATCAAGATTAGGATTTGTCACTCCGAGTATCGGAGAGGTATCTCTGGGCCCTCTCGGTAATACACATCATAAAGCTTGCAAGCAAATGACTAAGGAGTTAGTTACGATATGATGTATTACGGAACGAGTAAAGAGACTTGCCGGTAGCGAGATTGAACTAGGTATGAAGATACCGACGATCAAATCTCGGGCAAGTAACATACCGATGGACAAAGGGAATTACGTATGTTGTCATAACGGTTCGACCGATAAAGACCTTCGTAGAATATGTAGGAGCCAATATGGGCATGCAGGTTCCGCTATTGGTTATTGACCGGAGAGGTGTCTCGGTCATGTCTACATAGTTCTCGAACCCGTAGGGTCCGCACGCTTAACGTTCGTTGACGATATAGTGTTATATGAGTTATGTGAATTGGTAACCGAATGTTGTTCGGAGTCCCGGATGAGATCCCGGACATCACGAGGAGTCTTAGAATGGTCGAGAGGTAAAGATTTATATATGGGAAGTCATATTTTGGGTTCTGGAAAAAGGTGCAGTTTTTTTCGGTATTGTACCGGGAAGCTTCCAGAAGGTTCCGAAGGGGTCCGGAAGTCCACAAGTGGGTCCACCACATCCCAAGGGCTGGCATGGGCTAAGGGGAGGTGCCCTGGCCTTATTGGGCCAGGCGCACCAAGTCCTCAAAAGCCCACGCAGCTAGGGAAGGAAAAAGGGAGAGTCCTAGTAGGAATAGGATTGGACTTTGGAGTCCAAGTCCACATGTGTACTATTCACGGTTACTGTTAACGTGGCACTATTCCTTCTACTCCAAGCCCCTACACATATATAAATAGAGGAGAGGGGGCGTCCCAAAAAGACACAACATTGTCTTAGCCGTGTGTGGTGCCCCCCTCCACAGTTTCGTCCCTCGGTCATATTTTCGTAGTGCTAGGGCGAAGCCCTGCGGAGATAGCATCACCATCACCGACACCACGCCGTCGTGCTGCCGGAACTCATCCACTACCTCGCCGTCTTGCTGGATCAAGAAGTCGAGGACGTCACCGAGCTGAACGTGTGCTGAACGCGGAGGTGCCGTACGTTCGGTGCTCAGTCGGTTGGATCGTGAAGTTGTTCGACGACATCAACCGCGTTGTTCTAACGCTTCCACTTATGGTCTACGAGGGTACATAGACACACTCCCCCTCTCGTTGCTATGCATCTCCATGGATAGATCTTGCGTGTGCGTAGAAAATTTTTGTTTTCGATGCAACATTTTCCAACATCAGGTGCATACTAAGGGAGAACACTTTTATCTTGATATTAAGTGGTGGGATCATCTTATAATGCTACCGTCGTTCTAAGCAAAATAATGTGCATAAAGGATAAACATCACATGCAATCAATATGTGACATGATATGGTCAATATCTTCTTGTGTTTTTTATCTCCATCTCCAAAGCACCGGCATGATCTCCATCATCACCGGCATCACACCATGATCTCCATCATGTCTGAGGTGCCGTCATGTGGGTGTCTCCACCAACTATTACTTCTACAACTATTGATAACTCGTAGCGATAAAGTAAAGCAATTACATGACATTTTAAGGATTGACACGCAGGTCATACAATAAATTAAGACAACCCTATGGCTCCTGCCAGTTGTCGTACTCATCGACATGCAAGTGTGAACTTAGTACAAAACATGGTCATATCATACATCACATATATCAAATCACATCATGGCCATACCACATCACATCACATGCCATGCAAAAACAAGTTAGACATCGTCCTCTACTTTGTTGTTGTAATTTTTACGTGGCTTCTAGGGGCAATCTATAAGAATCGCTCTTATGTACGCAAAGCCACAATGGTGATATACAAGTTTCCTTTTAACCTTCTATAAGGACCACCATTGTCAAATCAGATTCAACTAAAGTGGGAGAGACAGGCACTCGCCAGCCACTTTATGCAATACAAGTTGCATGTCAGTCGTGGAACTGATCTCTTGTGCGAGGGCAAGTAAAGTTGGTCCGGACCACTTCATCCCACAGTACCACCAAATCCAAATATGACAAAGGAGGTAAGCAATCTGAACATCAACTCTCACAACCAATTTGTGATCTACCCGTGCATAGCATCTATGCATAGACCTAACTCATGTTGCCATTGATGGGGAACGTTGCATGGAAAAAAAATTCCTATGAAACATCCAAGATCTATTCTATGGAGATGCTAGCAATGAGAGGGGAGTGTGTCTACATACCATTGTAGATAGTCAGCGTTAACGATCTAGAGATTGTGGTTGGCGTAGTCGTACACCTTCGCGATCCAATCCGATCCAAGCACCGCACGAGCGGCACCTCCGACATGTGCACACATATGGCTCGGTGACGTTTCATCCTCCTTCATCCATCAAACAAGGGAGAATAGGTAGATGGGATTTGAACTAGCATGATGGCGTCGTGGTGGTCGTGGCAGCGGAACTCCGGTAGGGCTTCGCCAAGCACAACCGAAACAAGGAGATGGGGGAAGAGGGAGGCTAGAGGTTAGGAAAGGGATGGGGTGCTGCCCCTGCGCCTCCCACCTTTTATATAGGCATGGGGGAGATGTGAGGCTTGCTCTCCAATCCTCTAGGGTCGTTGGCCAAGGGGGGGGGTCCCTTCCTTTCCTTCCCCACCAATCGTGATCCCCACCTTTTGGGGATCTTGATCTTATCCCTTCGGGATATGATCCTATTCGAGGGGGTCTTGGTGTGCCTAGACCAGGGTGTGGGGCCTTGAACCACTACCCACGTCCATGTGGGTGTCCCCATGTAGGTGGGCCCCACTCTGGAACCTTCTAGAACCTTCCTGGTACAATACCGGAAAATCCCAAACATTTTCCGGAACCCTGAATATGACTTCCCATATATAAATCTTTACCTCCGGACCATTCTGGAGCTCCTCGTGATGTTTTGGATCACATCCAGGACTCCCAACTACTTTCAGACTCACCATATGAATACCCCAATACTACCCTAGCGTTATCGAACGTTAAGTGTGTGACACTACGGGTTTGGGAACATTCAAACATGACTGAGACTCCTCTCTGATTAGTAATCAATACTGGGACCTGGATGCCCATATTGACTCCCACATATTCAACAAAGATCTTTATCTGTTTGAACCACGATGTCGAGAATTCAGTTAATCCCATATACAATTCCCTTTGTCCGACGATATGTTACTTGCCCGAGATTTGATCATCGGTATCTCCATATCTAGTTCAATCTTGTTATTGGCAAGTCTCTTTACTCATTCCGTAATACAAGATCCCCGTGACTAAACTCATTAGTCACATGCTTGCAAGCTATTCACGATGTTGTATTAACGAGAGGGCCTAGAGATACCTCTCTATCACACGAAGCGACAAATCCCAGTCTCGATCCATGCAACCCAACAAACACTTTCCGAGATACCTCTAGAGAACCTTTATGATCACCTAGTTACGATGTGACATTTTATAACACACAAAGTATGATTCTGGTATTCGGGAGTGGCATGATCTCATGGTCAAGGAACATATACTTGACATGAAGAAAGTTGTAGCAAATAAACATAGTGATACGATCTGATGCTAAGCTTACGGTTGGGTCTGCTCATCACATCATTCTCCTAATTATGTGATCCCGTTAAAATGACAACTCCTGTCTATGGTTAGGAAACCTTAACCATCTTTAATCAACGAGCTAGTCTAGTAGAGGCTTACTAGGGACACGATATTCATTTATGTATCCACACATATATCTAAGTTTTCGGTTAATACAATTATAGTATGGATAATAAACATTTATCATGAACAAGGAAATATGACAATAACATCTTTATTATTGCCTCTAGGGCATATTTCCAACAGTTGGAATATTAGGCAAGTTCATGATTAATTCCAGTAAATAATTCATGAGTAGAACGAAGACTAGCATGCAACAATCTAGCAAATTAGATGAACATCAAAACATGTGCACCAGCATCGCGCACGAATTAGCAACTACAAAGAGAGAAATGAATATATCACGAAGGACGTATTGTTCATTAGTTGCTGCAGGAGCGATGGTGTTGATGACGATGTTGGCGATGATCTGTTGTTGACAGCGATGAGTAGCACCGCCCGACTTAGACGAAAGACTACCCATGATGACGAACTTGAGCAGTCGCACAGAGCGCTTCCCAAAATCCTAATTTGTCCTCTCCCGATGCAGGATCGCAAGGATGAACGATTCCGGAGACCTGCTCTCCCGCACGCCGATGCACACTGGCGTACGGTATAGAGTAGACTATGGTGCTGGCGCAAGTTGCAAGATGAGGCAAAACCCTAAGTGTTTTCGGTGTGTATTTGGCCGAGGTAGGTAAGCAGTATATATAGGAGAACCAGAGACGGTATCGTTTCGCGATGACGATCTCAAAACGATTTGATTTTCAGGTCAAACTTACCGGACAAGGAAAAATAAACTTGTCTGTCAAGACACCCAAAAATAAAACGGCAAAAGGAAGTTGCGCCCCTGCAAGGAAATGGATCCGATTTTGGTGGACCATTCACGCGCATGTCATACGAACGCGCCGCCATGGGGCCAGTCCGAGCCAGGCGAGGCAAGCAAGCGAGCATGCGCGTGTGGTCTTCTCTTTCTCTCCTTCGCACCTCACCAAGTGTGGTGTAGAGAACCCACTATATAAAGTGGTCCAACTCTTCCTCAACTTCCGGCATGAGGCTAAACTTAGAGCCACCACTTCGCTATTTTATTCATCGGCCACTATTTGAGATTACAGAAATTGTTATGGGCCTAGTCCATTTACTAGCCATACCACCGCGGCGGCACTCCGTGCCCTGTCGATACGATACATATGTATAAGCTATTTTTTGGTTCATGTGATGGAAAATAAGGGCTTCACTATTTTTGGTTCATGTGATGGAAAATAAGGGCTTCACTGTTTTTGGTTCATGTGATGGACACTAAGGGCTTCACCTATTTTAAGCTTGTCATGCACGCCGTGCCCTGTCGATACGATACATATGTATATGCTATTTTTTGGTTCATGTTATTGGGGAACGTTGCATGGGAAACAAAAAATTTCCTATGCTCACCAAGATCCAATCTAGGAGATGACCATCTACGAGAGGAGAGATTGGATCTACATACCCTTGTAGATCGCTAAGCGGAAGCGTTAAGAAACGCGGTTGATGTAGTCGAACGTCTTCGCGATCCAATCACGATCCGTCCCGCGAACTCCCGATCCAAGTGCCGAACGGACGGCACCTCCGCGTTCAACACACGTACGGCTTGATGACGCCTTCACCTCCTTGATCCAGCGAGCGACGGTGAAGTAGTAGCTCGAGTCCTTCGGCAGCCCGACGGCGTGGTGGCGGTGGTGGTGGCGGAATCTCAGCAGAGCTTCGCTAAGCACTACGGAGAGGAAGAGGGATGCGAGGGAGAGGAGAGGCAGCACCATGGCGTAGAAGGGTGCCGCTGCCCTCTCTCTACCTCTCTATATATAGGGGGAAGGGGGAGAGGGGGTGGTGCCCCTAGGGTTTCCCCTAGGGGGGGCGGCGGCCAGGGCAGATGGGATATCCCCTAGGGTGACTTGCCCCCCAAGCTGGGTGGAGGGAAACCCTAGAGGGGGGCGCCCCACCTCTCCTGGTCACGTGGGAAAGGGTGAGGGGGGCGCACAGCCCCTTAGTGGGCTGGTTTGCCCCCTCCCCTTGGCCCATGGGGCCCCGCAAGACTTGCCGGGGCCCCCCGAAATCCCTTTCGGTCATGCTGGTCATCACCTGGTACCCCCGGAACAATTCCGGACTCCAATACCCTTCGTCCAATATATCAATCTTCACCTCCAGACCATTCCGGAGTTCCTCATCATGTCCGTGATCTCATCCGAGACTCCGAATAACCTTCGGTAACCACCATAATGACTCAACTATACTTATATCGTCACCAAACGTTAAGTGTGTAGACCCTGCGGGTTCGAGAACTATGCAGACATGACCGAGACACCTCTACGGTTAATAACCAATAGTGGGACCTGGATGCCCATATTGGTTCCTACATATTCTACGAAGATCTTATCGGTCGAACCTCGATGTCAAGGATTCAGCTAATCCTGTATGCAGTTCCCTTTGTCTATCGGTATGTTACTTGCCCGAGATTCGATCGTCGGTATCTCCACACCTAGTTCAATCTTGTTACCGGCAAGTCTCTTTACTTGTTCTGTAATACAAGATCCCATGGCTAACTCATTAGTCACATTGCTTGCAAGCTTCTTGTGATGTTGTATTACCGAGTGGGCCCTGAGATACCTCTCCGTCATACGAAGTGACAAATCCCAGTCTTGATCCATGCCAACTCAACAGACACCCTCGGAGATACCTGTAGAGCACCTTTATAGTCACCCAGTTACGTTGCGACGTTTGGTACACACATGGTACTCCTTCGGTGTCAGTGAGTTGCATGATCTCATGGTCATAGGAACATATACTTGACATGCAGAAAACGATAGCAACAAACTTGATACGATCACATGCTACGTTTATAGTTTGGGTCTTGTCCATCACATCATTCTCCTAATGATGTGATCCCGTTATCAAATGACAACTCATGTCCATGGCTAGGAAACCATAGCCATCTTTGATCAACGAGCTAGGTCGGTAGAGGATTACTAGGGACATGTTGTTGTCTATGTATCCACACATGTATTTGAGTTTCCGATCAATACAATTCTAGCATGGATAATAAACGATTATCATGAACAGGTAAATATGATAATAACTAATTTATTATTGCCTCTAGGGCATATTTCCAATAGTCTCCCACTTGCACTAGAGTCAATAATCTAGTTCACATCACCTTGTGATTAACACCCAATTAGTTCTGGGGTTTGATCATGTTTTGCTTGTGAGAGAGGTTTTAGTCAACAGGTCTGCAAAATTCAGATCCACGTGTACTTCGCAAATTTTTATGTCATACTGTAGAAACGGCTACCATGCTCCACTTGGAGCTACTCCAAACGGCTGCTCCACTATACGTATCCGGTTTGCTACTCAGAGTCATCTGGATTAGTGTTAAAGCTTGCATCAACGTAACCCTTTACGGTGAACTCTTTATCACCTCCATAACCGAGAAACACTACTCAGAGTCATCCGGATTAGTGTTAAAGCTTGCATCGACGTAACCCTTTACGCCGAACTCTTTATCACCTCCATAACCGAGAAACATTTCCTTATTCTTCTAAGGATAATTTTGACCGCTGTCCAGTGATCCACTCCTGGATCACTCTTGTACCCCCTTGCCAGACACGTGGCAAGGCACACATCAGGTGCGGTACACAGCATGGCATATCGTATAGAGCCTATGGCTAAGGCATAGGGGACGACCTTTGTCCTTTCGCTTTCTTTTGCCGTGGTCGAGCTTTGAGTCTCACTCAACTTCACACCTTACAACTCAGGCAAGAACCCCTTCTTGGACTAATCCATTTTGAACTTCTTCAAAATCATGTCAAGGTATGTGCTCTGTGAAAATCTTATCAGGCATCTTGATCTATCTCTATATATCTTGATGCCCTGCATGTAAGCAGCTTTACCCAGGTCTTCCTTTGAAAAACTCCTTTCAAACAACCCTTTATGATTTCTAGAAATTCTACATCATTTCCGATCAACAATATGTCAACCACATATACTTATCAGAAATGTTGTTGAGCTCCCACTCACTTTCTTGTAAATACATGTTTCTTGCAAACTTTGTATAAACCCAAAAACTTTGATCACCTCATCAAAGCGTATGTTCCAACTCCGAGATGCTTGCTCCAGTCCATAGAAGGATCGCTGGATCTTGCATACCTTTTAGCATCCTTAGGACCGACAAAACCTTCTGGTTGTATCACATACAACCTTTCCTCACGGAAACAGTCAAGGAATCTTTGTTTTGACATCCATCTGCCAGATTTCGTAAATGAAAATGCAGCAACTGCTAACATAATTCCAACAGACTTTAGCATTGCTATGAGTGAGAAAGTCTCATCATAGTCAACTCCTTGAACTTGTCAGAAACTTCTTTGCGACAAGTCGAGCTTCATAAATGGTGACATTACCATCAGCGTCTGTCTTCTTCTTAAAGATCTATTTATTCTCAATGGCTTGCCGATCATCAGGCATGTCCACCAAAGTCCAAACTTTGTTCTCATACATGGATCCTATCTCGGATTTCATGGCTCCTAGCCATTTGTTGGAATCCAGGACCACCATCGCTTCTCCATAGCTCGTAGGTTCACCGTTGTCCAACAACATGACCTTTAAGACAGGGTTACCGTACCACTCAGAAGTTGTACGCACCCTTGTCGACCTACGAGGTTCGATAGTAACTTGATCTGAAGCTTCATGATCATCATCATTAGCTTCCTCTTCAACTGACGTAGGTGCCACAGAAACATCTTTCTGCGCTGCGCTACTCTCTGGTTGAAGTAAAGGTTCAATAACCTTATCAAGTTCTATCTTCCTCCCACTCAATTCTTTCGAGAGAAACTCTTTCTCGAGAAAGGACCCGTTCTTAGCGACAAACACTTTGCTCTCGGATCTGAGATAGAAGGTATGCCCAATCGTCTCCTTTGGGTATCCTATGAAGATCCATTTGTCCGCTTTGGGTTCGAGCTTATCAGGCTGAAGCCTTTTCACATAAGCGTCGCAGCCCCAAACCTTAAGAAACGACAACTTAGGTTTCTTGCCAAACCACAGTTCATACAGTGTCGTCTCCACGGACTTAGATGGAGCCCTATTTAAAGTGAATGTAGTTATCCCTAATGCATAACCCCAAAACGATAGTGGTAGATCGGTAAGAGACATCATAAAACGCACCATATCCAATAAGGTACAATCACGACGTTCGGACACACCATTACACTGTGGTGTTCCAGGCGGCGTCAACTATGAAACATAAGTGACATGATATGGCCATCAACTTGTGCTTTTGATCTCCATCTCCAAAGCACCGGCATGATCTCCATCGTCACCAGCATGACACCATGATCTCCATCATCGTGTCGCCATCGGGGTTGTCACGCCAACCATGCTTCTACTACTATTGCTACCGCTTAGCGATAAAGTAAAGCATTACATAGCGCTTAATGATTGACACACAGGTCATACAATAATTAAAGACAACCCTATGGCTCCTGCCGGTTGCCGTATGCATCGACATGCAAGTCGATATAAACTATTACAAACATGATCATCTCATACATCAAATATATTTCATCATGTCTTTGGCCATATCATATCACAACATACCCTGCAAAAACAAGTTAGACGTCCTCTAATTGTTGTTGCATGTTTTACGTGGCTGCTATGGGTATCTAATAAGAACGATTCTTACCTACGCAAAGCCATAACGGTGATATGAAAGTTGCTATTTATCCTTCTACAAGGACCGCGTTTGTCGAATCCGATTCAACTAAGGTGGGAGAGACAAACACCCGCCAGTCATCTTTATGCAATAAAGTCACATGTCTGTCGATGGAACCAGTCTCATGTACGTGGACAGGTAAAGTTGGTCCGGGCCGCTTCATCCCACAATACCGCCGAATCAAGAAAAGACCAAGGAAGGAAGCAATCTGAATATCAACGCCCACAAACTCCTTGTGTTCTACTCGTGATGTCATCTACGCATAGACCTAGCTCTGATACCACTGTTGGGGAACGTTGCATGGGAAACAAAAAAATTCCTACGCTCACCAAGATCCAATCTAGGAGATGACCATCTACGAGAGGAGAGATTGGATCTACATACCCTTGTAGATCGCTAAGCGGAAGCGTTAAGAAACACGGTTGGTGTAGTCGAATGTCTTCACGATCCAATAACGATCCGTCCCGCGAACTCCCGATCCAAGTGCCGAACGGACGGCACCTCCGCGTTCAACACACGTACGGCTTGATGAGGCCTTCACCTCCTCAATCCAGCGAGCGATGGTGAAGTAGTAGCTCGAGTCCTCCGGTAGCACGACGGCGTGGTGGCGGTGGTGGTGGCGGAATCTCAGCAGAGCTTCGCTAAGCACTCCGGAGAGGAAGAGGGATGCGAGGGAGAGGAGAGGCAGCACCATGGCGTAGAAGGGTGCGGCTGCTCTCTCTCTACCTCTCTATATATAGGGGGAAGGGGGAGAGGGGGTGGCGCCCCTAGGGTTTCCCATAGGGGGGCGGCGGCCAGGGCAGATGAGATCTCCCCTAGGGTGACTTGCCCCCCAAGCCGGGTGGAGGGAAACCCTAGAGGGGGGCGCCCCACCTCTCCTGGTCACGTGGGAAACGGTGAGGGGGTGCACAGCCCCTTAGTGGGCTGGTTTGCCCCCTCCCCTTGGCCCATGGGGCCCCCCAACACTTACCGGGGCCCCCCGAAACCCCTTTCGGTCATGCTGGTCATCACCCGGTACCCCCGGAACAATTCAGACTCCAATACCCTTCGTCCAATATATCAATCTTCACCTCCGGACCATTCCGGATTTCCTCGTCATATCCGGGATCTCATCCGGGACTCCGAACAATCTTCGGTAACCACCATAATGACTCAACTATACTTATATCGTCACCAAACGTTAAGTGTGTAGACCCTGCGGGTTCGAGAACTATGCAGACATGACAGAGACACCTCTATGGTCAATAACCAATAGCGGGACCTGGATGCCCATATTGGTTCCTACATATTCTACGAAGATCTTATCGGTCGAACCTCGATGTCAAGGATTCAGCTAATCCCGTATGCAGTTCCCTTTGTCTATCGGTATGTTACTTGCCCGAGATTCGATCGTCGGTATCTCCACACCTAGTTCAATCTTGTTACCGGCAAGTCTCTTTACTCGTTCTGTAATACAAGATCTCATGGCTAAATCATTAGTCACATTGCTTGCAAGCTTCTTGTGATGTTGTATTACCGAGTGGGCCCTGAGATACCTCTCCGTCATACGGAGTGACAAATCCCAGTCTTGATCCATGCCAACTCAACAGACACCCTCGAAGATACCTGTAGAGCACCTTTATAGTCACCCAGTTACGTTGCGACATTTGGTACACACAAGGTACTCCTTCGGTGTCAGTGAGTTGCATGATCTCATGGTCATAGGAACATATACTTGACATGCAGAAAACGATAGCAACAAACTTGATACGATCACATGCTACGTTTATAGTTTGGGTCTTGTCCATCACATCATTCTCCTAATGATGTGATCCCGTTATCAAATGACAACTCATGTCCATGCCTAGGAAACCATAGCCATCTTTGATCAACGAGCTAGTCCAGTAGAGGCTTACTAGGGACTTGTTGTTGTCTATGTATCCACACATGTATTTGAGTTTCCGATCAATACAATTCCAGCATGGATAATAAACGATTATCATGAACAGCGAAATATGATAATAACTAATTTATTATTGCCTCTAGGGTATATTTCCAACACATGTGATGGAAAATAAGGGCTTCACTATTTTTGGTTCATGTGATGGAAAAAAAGGGCTTCGCCTGTGTAAGCTTGTGATTATAATTCAGTAATCATAAGAAAGGAAGCTATGCATAGAAACAATTTCGAAAGGAGTCATGCTTTCTATTGTAAAGTAGGTCACCACATTAAAATGCCAGCTGAAAATTCACTAAGTGCAAATGCGCCACATTTAGATGTTGTAGTACTTTCTTCTGACAAAAAGTAGAGTCTCACAATCATCTTAAACTGTTAATTAAGTTGAGGTACTCATGTTAATAATTTAACTGAATAACATAAACCAAAGCAAGCACTGCTGCTTTTACCAACCTTGTTCAGGCCAAGCCAAACCAATAAATTGAAGCCAGTTTGGGTTAACTTAGTGCGCTACAAACTCACATAAGTTATACAATTTTGCAAAAATATATATTTCTAACACCATGAGAAAGAACATCGAAGCTGCACAGAAGAAATTAGATGTGCAAATATCTACTTTTTAAGTGATTGTCCAGTTCAGTCTGTATATATAGCACAAACCATTTTCCTTCTTGGTGGGCATATATGCCAACTTGCTTGCAATTTTACAACCTAGTTGTGCACCAAAACAAGAAAAATAGGATAATTTTCTGTAATATTTATCAGAAGGCCAAGTATCATGAATCAGTAAATTGCGGGACAAACTGGACAAAGAGAGATAAGAAAATCGGAAACAAAAATATGAAAGTCATCTCCTAAATCTAATCACACTTCAAAAATTAATTACGCTAGTACTTCAGGAAAATATTCACATATAATTTACCTACTGGACACCACATATTTTTTCGATAAAGGACTTTTCATTGAATAGATATATCGAGGTGATACAATCGTATTGAAAGAAAGCCCGGCCTCTGCATAGCTAGATGCACACAGCCAAAAAGTCCAGAGCACCCTGAAATAAAATAATTCGATACAAAGCCAAGCAATAAATCATGTCCAGCCTAAGAAGCGGTAGACCCTATCCGTAAATCACACCGCCAACCATGTGGGTAGAAAACCTCCCTGGCCGTACGCTCCAGCCGAGTAGACGCCATCATAAAAAGGTCCCTGTCCTCCGGCTTCTGCAGGATAGACCATGTACGGAGCCAACGTGTACAAACATGGATAACCTGCATAGGAGATGAGACACATTTATTGTTAAAAACCATATCATTCCTGGTAAGCCACATTGCCCAGCATAAGGCCGCCGCTCCCACGAGAATATGTGCAGAAAATTGTTTATCAATACCCCGCAACCAGTTGCCGAACATATTCCGTGCACTACGTGGTGGGTATAAATTCGAAGCTACTTGGACCATGGCCCAAACTGTCCGAGCAAACTTACACTCGAAAAATAAGTGTTTAATAGTCTCGTCATGTTGGCAAAAGACACATGTCTTGGGCCCATGCCAGTTTCGTCGTGCCAGGTTATCTCTGGTTAGGATGACTCCTTTGTTTAGAAACCAGAGGAAAATCTTCACTCTTAGAGGAATTTTTAGCTTCCACAATTTCCTATTATCAACTGGAACATCACAATGAACCATTGCATCATACATGGATTTGACCGAAAATTTGCCATTCTGATGCAAGTTCCATCGAAAAGTGTCCGGCTCATCTGACAGTTGAATGTCCTCTAGGCGAGTGAGTAATTCATTCCATGCTGCCAGACGAGTGCCCAAAAGATCCCTACGAAAAGAAATATCGGGGTTTTCTTGTCCGAAGACTTGTTTGATCGTGACGAATTTATGTCTAACAATCCGGTACAAGCTCGGATATTGCACCATTAATGAGTTGTTCCCTAACCAGGTATCTTCCCAGAAACGAACCTGAGAACCATCCCTAACCGAGAAGGTCCCAAATTGGAAGAAGAATTCCTTGGCCTTCATGACACCACTCCAAAAATGTGAATCCCCAGGTTTCCAATGAATTTGAGAAATGGCATTGGATCCCACATACTTGTTGCGAATGATTTCCTGCCATACTCCATTCTCAGTGAGTAGTTTGTAGACCCACTTGCTGAGAAGAGCGATGTTTTAATCTCAAGGTCTTGGATACCCAGGCCCCCCTGACTTTTAGGTCTGCATAATACGCTCCACCTAGCAAGTCGATATTTTTTGGTTTCGTTATCAGACTGCCAAAAAAATCTGGATCTAAAGTAATCTAGCCGCTGTAGAACCCCTTTCGGCAGGTGGAAGAATGACAACATATATAAAACCATGTTGCTTAGGACGGAATTGATCAAGATCAGTCGGCCCCCATAAGACAAGAGTTTGGCCTTCCAACTGGCTAATCGTTTCTCCAGTCTCTCTTCCACATGCCTCCACTCAGCGATAGTTAAACGCCGATAGTGTATGGGAATACCCAGATACCGAATCGGAAACTGCCCAAGCTAGCATCCAAAAATGTCGGCATATTCGGGTGCTGATTCTGCAGCATCACCAAAGCAAAAAAGTTCGCTTTTATGGAAATTAATTTTGAGACCAGAAAGTTCCTCAAAAGCACATAAGAGCAGCTTGAGATTTCTAGCCTTATCTAGATCATGATCCATGAATAGAATCGTGTCATCCGCATATTGTAGAATGGATAGTCCATCTTCTACCAAGTGTGGGATGACTCCACTAATTTGACCATCCAGCTTAGCCCGCTCAACAAGGGTAGCTAGCATGTCAGCGACTATGTTAAACAGGATGGGAGATGCGGGGTCGCCTTGACGAAGCCCCTTCTGTGTCTGAAAATAGTTACCAACGTCATCGTTAACTTTTATGGCCACACTACCTCCAGAGACAAAGCTCTCCACCCAGCGACACCATTTTTGTGAAAACCCCTTCATGCGCAAAGTTTGCAACAGGAAGGGCCACTTAACTTTGTCGTATGCTTTTTCAAAATCAATTTTAAGAATGACACCGTTCAACTTTTTCCGGTGCAGCTCATGAACAGTTTCATGCAGGACGACCACTCCATCTAATATGTTTCGTCCTTGCATAAATGCTGTTTGAGTGGGTTTTACGACATGCTCAGCTACACCATTCAACCGATTAGTCGCTACCTTCGTAAAAATTTTAAAACTAACATTTAGGAGACAAATCGGTCGATATTGTTGAATACGACTAGCCTCCTTAATCTTAGGCAATAGGATAATTTCCCCAAAGTTTAAACGAGCAATATCAAGGTCCTCGGAATGCAGTTGGTTAAACAACTGAACCAAGTCTGCCTTAATCACGTCCCAAAAGCATTGATAGAACTCTGCGGGGAAGCCATCTGGGCCCGGCGCCCTGTTGTGTTCCATCTGAAACACAGCAGTTCGAATTTCCTCCTCTGAAAACGGAGAGGTTAGGAATTCATTTTCCGCGTTTGTAACTTGAGTAATGTCATGAGTAACAGATTCGTCCAACTGAAAATTAGTTTCAGCTGAAGGCCCAAAAAGGTCTTTGTAATACTTAGTGATAAAATTTCTAAGTGGTACGTCCCCCTCTATTCGACCTTCCTCCTGGTCAAGGGAGAATATACGCTTCTTTCTATGTCTGCCATTGGCTAGCATTTGAAAGTATTTCGTATTATCATCACCTTGCACCAGCGAGTCCGCCTTGCTACGTTGGTACCATTTAATCTCTTCCTCACGTAGTAAGCGAGCAATCTGCTCGTTAAGATTACTTTTTTGTTCAATCTCAACAGCAGACAGAGGCCTCACCTCCGCTATTTTATCAAGGGCATCAATTAAGGTAGACAAACGCAGTTTTTCTTTTTTGTAAATGCCAGCGGTATGTTTGGCCCATCCTCGAAGGAATCGGCGCAAGGCGCGGATTCGATTATTCCATCGTTGAATGGGTGTGTTACCGCGAGGCTGGCGCGCCCACAGCTTCTTAACCAGCTCATGAAATCCCTCTCTAGTGAGCCATCCCAGTTCAAATTTAAACTGGTGACGGTTAGAACATGGGATTGGATGACCAAAATCGGTTAGCAACGGGACGTGATCCGATAAGGCCTCAATTCTTTCTAGTGCCCGAACCGAGGATAGGGGATATTTATATTCCCAATCAGTGGTAACTAGCACCCGGTCCAGTTTTTCAAAGGTTGGCACCGATCGGTTATTGGCCCAGGTATACTGACGACCAGACATCGTGATCTCCCTCAGGTCCATGCTGTCAATAACAGCATTAAAGAGGAAAGGCCACCTAGTGTCAAACCGATCATTGTTTTTTTCCTGTTGATATCGAAGGATATTAAAATCCCCCCCGATTAACATGGGATGGGGATTGCCTCGACAGGTGTTGACTAATTCTTTTAGAAATGCAGACTTATACTCCTCTTGAGCGGCGCCATATACAGCCACCAGACTCCAAGTGAAGTTGTCGGACTTATTTCGAAGGTGGAATTTAATATGATATTCCCCCTTTGACGTGGACAAAAGATGTAAGTATGTAGCGTTAATACCTAGCAAAATTCCCCCGGACCTCCCGGTCGGCGGTAAAACGTGCCATTCGTAATCAAAACCACATGAAAAGTGGTCCAGATCACGTGTTGGAAAATCACGTTTACCCGACTCAGTGATAGCCACAAAGTCCAACGAATGATCCTTTACGCAATCGGCAATGTGTTTGTGTTTAGCCAAGTCGCCAAGACCTCTGCTATTCCAAAATATGCCTCTCATGCTGAACCAACTTTATGTTTATAGGCCTTTACTTTCTTAGATGAGGAGTGCCCTCTTTTCTTTGCTGAGTTAGACTTGTTCTTGCGCACCGTCGCGACAAGCTCAAAAAGCGTAGTGTCACGTACAGTGTCGTCAAGGTCTACTTCAGTCGTGTCTTTAACCAAATGAGCGAGGAGCTTGCCTTCATGATTGGCATCAGCATCCTCCACCTCCTCATCTGACACGAGAGGGTCAACAAGGCTCGATAACTTCGGAGCAACCGTAAGCCGGTCGAACTCCACTTGTTTTAGAGCCTTGACCGAAAAATCTATCTCGTTCTCATTACGTCCTAGTGACACCCCAAGTCTAGTAATATTTGAAGATACTTTGGAATTATCAAAAGACATAAAAGATTTACGAGAGGGTGTACCTTCGAAGTCAAGGTTACGAGCAGCAGTCCTACGCATGGCCTTCACCATAGAATCCTCGTCGGTGGCTGCGGATCCGTCAGCCCCAACATGATGACGCCCGCTGCGCCTCAACGGTGAAGGAGTAACATCGGCCTCGAAGCCCATCCCGTCGACTCCGCAAGGCACAGCTGGTTGCTGCAGCGACGAAGAAGAAGAAATAGAAGGCTGCCCTTCGGCCTCCTCAAGTCCGGAAGCCGGCGCCCCCCCAGGTGTCGGAGTAGTGGAAGATAACGCACGAAGCACCTCCATAGCAGACTCCTGGCTAGCTCGAACGGAGGGAGAGAAGATGACACCTCGTCGGGTCGGAGAAGCCGAAGTGGACAGTGATGGCGACGGCGATGAAGGAGTCCCCTCCGGTGCAGGTCGCCCGCAACTCCCCTCGTGGGGGTTAGGTGGTGGCGACCAGGGAGCCAAAAATGGCGGCATCGAGCACCGGGGCTCCGCCGGAGTGGGCGTTGATGGCGACGGCGAAGGGGCGGTCCTCTCCGGGGCAGGGCGCCCACGACTCCCCACTTGGGGGTTAGGCGGAGGCGACCGGCTAGCCGAAGATGGCGACGTGGAGAACCGTGGCGACATCGTAGGAGAAGTAGCCGTAGACGTAGAATCTGACCCCGACGACGAAGATCCCCTTAGTGGCGATGGATCTTCCGTGACGGGTAATCCTCGCTGAGGGTTCGGAGGTGTGACGGCATTGGCCATCTGCATGGGCACCACGCCGCCCGATGAAGAAGGTTCCGAAGAGTTGTTAGCTGATGAAGTGGGTTTGGACCTCTTGCTTGGATCATTTTTCCTGGTTGTGTCCTCCCTATCATGCCCCTTGTCACCACCTGAATCATCGCCATGCTCCCAGACTCGAGGTACAAAGTCACTATCAACGCGGAAGTCTGATTCTTCAAGACTGTACCGGAACTCATAACCTTTCCTTTGAACCACCACATCTGAAGAAAGAGAAACAATTGTGCTGCTTTTGAAAGCGTCAAGGTTCAAAACCGCTACCTGGATACGAACAATTCCTCTCCGGCGCAAACAGAGAAGATCGACATCGAGAGTAGCACCAATCACCGAGCCGACTGCCCATAGCCCCAAGAAGTGTCGGAGAGCGTGAGGCACCCCATGCACATGAACCCAAATAGGAATTAGCTCGAGACGGTGTGGTATCTTCTCTGTATTCCAAGGCTTGAACTCGATAGTGACATTATGGGATTTGATGAAAACTGCGAAGCCCGTCACCCTCTGTAACACCTCCTCACTCGGAAAGGACATGAGAAAAGCGTCTCTGCCATGCGGTATGGCCTCCCACACCCACTGCTGCTGGTACTGAGCTATCTTAGCAACCTCTGCCTCCACAATACTGGGAGTGATAGGGCCACCAGAAATAGATACCAACGCCGTCAATGAGTCCTGTGGTGCAAGATCCTCCCTGCAGACATTGTCAGGCATCTGGAAGAACGCCATACTTTCAGTTCCATAACCGCATAGCATCGCTACTGGCTTCGGCATCTTGAGAGCAGGACAGCGCCGCATGGTCATCGGGTGATTAAACTTGTTACAAATAAAGCAGTACTGTTGAGTCTCACAGTCATCATAAGCGTGCCCAGCAGATTGGCACTTGGAGCACCATACTTTCTTAGGATGAGTTGTCCCCTCGGCTACCCCTGTATTTTGAATCGTAGGCTGTTGTTGCACCGAGCTGGTCTGTAGAAGGGTGATCTGCCCATTACCCACTGTCATCGAAGGCGAAGAAGCGGGCATCTGCACCAATGGCGGCATCATAGCGGCCGCCGGTGGGATAACAGTAGGTGGAACAGCTGCCTGACGGACTTTGTTACGACCCCCCTTGCTGCCCATTGGCTTCCGAGGGCGCGCGGCCGCATGAACACCGGCAGCGGCTGGAGATTGATGCATGCGGGCGTTGAAACCGGCCGGCGGCTGCACCCCGACAGAACCAGCGTTTGGCAAATGCTGGAATTGTTGCTGCTGCCCGAAGCCACCACATATGACCCTCTCAGAAGTATGTCGAACCATAACCTAAAAGTTTAAGAGGTTATACTAAGTAAGTCCCGGATATGTCACTTTGTTTTCTTATAATGAATCAGGGCCACCAAGCAGTACATCCCATGCATATAACTGAGTTGCGCCTGCTAGAATCTAAACTGCAACAGAGCCCAGAGGACATGATTTTCCGATGCCTTGGGGCTAAGATGCTGCAAAAAGTGGTATAAAGCATTAGCAAACTAAAATCCAATTTCTAGAGTCAGTACAATGTCACTCCATAATCATCAACTAACACCTCGTTGCTTCCTAACACCATGTGTTTGTTCTTTCTCTACCATGAACAGTACTGTACAAAAATATCAAAGTGAAATGTTTTGCAATGTTTCATAAAATCAAAATAGACGATCTCTCCATATGTAGAACATGAACAACAACACCCGTCGAACGCCTTGCTGTCCCTATGCTCACTGACATGCAATCCTATCGTGACGTCAGACACGGACACTGTCGTCGCCGCCGAACCCACCATGCAAATGCGCTCGCAAACCATCGCTTGGTCGATGAACACCGCCAACTATGCATAGTGCATACTCCTAATTAAGATTACAAAAGCACAACAATGAAGCGAACGTTAAATCAACAACTCAAAGAACGAAATAAACTACTGATGTCATTTTGTCCTATACTGTATCATCTATCCAGAGGAAGAAATACGTGCAATATTAGTATATTCGCCCATGTAAATTCAATATATACTTGTAACATTATATTGCCATCACAAGGTCACACAAATCTAGCAAGTTATGTCTCTCCATTCAGATAGCCCAAAAGAGCAGAGCAATATTAGTGTATGTGGAACATACCATTTTTTTAAGATCCCGTGGAACATATTGATCCGAAGCAATTGATAGAATAAGGTCTAATGGTCCTGTTAACCCAACCTGCTAAGCAATGCTTGGCCATCTAGCCCAGAACCATTGTCGGACGGAGTCCGTGGTACCAACACGGTCTACTACCGCCATGCCCAGGCCTTGCTCTCCGCAGCCTGCTCGTGCAGCTACGCGCCTGCGCTGCTCGGTTTCTCTGCTCGAATTGCGTCTTCAAGGAGCAGCAGCATTAGGGGCTGGCGCAGCCGCCGCCGCACGACCATATAAAGATGGAGGGCTACACCTAGTGCCTCTCGGTGGGCTCGCGATCCTCGACGTGGTCGGTGACAAGACGGCTAGCAGGTTAGCCTCAAGCTTGACCGGCGATGGCCATGCGGACACGGTGTTGTCATCGTCGTAGGGAGAAAGAAGGACGTGATGCTGGCATGGAGAGCCACCGCCCACCGCCAAGCAGAACATGAGTGCCTCCATGTCCGCCTGGTTGTGTAGCTGCACTACGACGACGTGGTTGTCTCCATAGTAGAGCATGTCGCCGGCGAGCTGCTAATCGGCCTGCGCGCATTAAGCCTATACACCACACACGCAACAGCAGCATCACGCAACCCGCACAGACACGCGAAGTAGCAGTAGGACGCGTCAGGCTGGACGCACGAACGCAACACAGAGAGGAGGAGGAGACAGGTGCCCCTCAGCTAGAGGAGCCCAAGCATTTCGCAAAGGCGTGCTCTGCGGGAGCGCTGAACTTTAGTGTGTGCTCCTGCTTGGACGCAAGCGGCGACGGCGCCGACACATCGTTGGGCTGGATGGTCCAGCGATGGGATCTTCGCTAGGGTCAAGCGTGTGGCCGCCGCCAGAGCTGCCTACAGGCTGTGTAGACTCATGAACGTCGTGCTTCCTCGAGTCTTGCTACTCATGCTTCTGTCTGTCCGAAAAGAGCATGACGTTGGTGACGGGATTGCGTTTGCGGCGGCCCTCGAAGATGCTGGTAGCCCTGCAAACGCCTACTTCTGCCCCTGCGCGGTCTCGCACACCACCAGCCAGTCCAGAATAGATCGCGCCGGCCGCTGCCCCTGCGTCGACACCCGCCACAACAATGTCAGCCGGTTGGCGGCGTCGGAGAAGGCCACGATGAAGGGCCGGTTGGCCGGGACGGGGACTGGAGGAGGCCTATGGCGAGGCATGGTGGTGAAGTGGGATGTATGCACGGCCGGAAATTAGCAAAGCAACGATCGGGGGGCGAGGTTCAGAAGTGAGGCGAGGATGCTCGATAGGAAGGAAGCGATTCCTTTCATAGGCGCAAACTGCAATGTGGCGGTGGCAGCAGGGTTCGAGATAAGAACAGAGTGAGACGTGCGTGATTTGATGAATTCCTTCGTGAGAGAGAGAGGAGGCTAGAAGGATCGAGAGAAACCTGGAAACAACGCTCAACTAAACGCACGCCAACACGTGGTCCCATCACGACAACATGCATCAACCAATCCAAATGATGTGCACCCATGCAGGTCTGCCAGGCCCACCGCACGTAACGCTCCAAGCAAAAGACATGGTCAAATCAATCGCTTGCTCAAACGGACACAACAAAAGGAATGTCCCAGCCCAAATCGCTACGTGCACCCACACAGGGATAAAGCACGTTTAGAAAATCTGCGCTAGAACCGCTCCGTGCACATGGAATCGTACCCCGCCAGATCTCAATTAACTGCACGTGGCAGCCGCCGGTTGGCCAGTGTTAACAGTAGAAACAAGTGGTCAAACCTGAGAAGAGGTCTTACGTTAGAAATAGGGTTCTGGGTATTTCTAACCTGTAGTACTACTGTTCACTGTCATACCCTGGTGAAAATCGTCCCGTGGATAAACAGTTTCTGCTGACATCGTCTACGGCTGTAAGTGCCCCGTGTCAGCTTGCACGGGTGTCATTGGAGTAGTTTTGCCAATGTTTTTTTGGATTCGCAAAAAAAAAAAATCAATGTTTTTTGGTAAACGTTTGTGGCCGGACTGTCAGCCCAAGATTGGGCCGGACGCTCGCTAGCCTTACGATCGCTCTCGATCGTGCACTAGTAGAAAACAGGGCTTTGGTCCAGACCAGCCCAGCTTATTAGTCCCGGTTCAGTCAGGAACCGGGACACATGAAGGCATACGTCCCGGTTCGTGCGCCCAGGGGGCCGGCCGGGGCTCGTGGGGCATTGGTCCCGGTTCGTCTGGACCCTTTGGTCCCGGTTCCAGACACGAACCGGGACCAATCGGCCTCGCTCCTGGCCCACATCCATTGGTCCCGGTTCGTGGTTGGAACCGGGACCAAAGGCAGGTTCCAACCACGAACCGGGACCAATGTTGTGCCTATATATACCCCTCGCCCGCGAGCAGAGCACTCCACTACTCTGTTTTTTCTGGCCGGCGAGGGGAGGTGTTTGTGGTGCTCTAGCTCACCTCCTATGCACATGAGGTGTTCGATGAAATGCCCGAGCAACACTACTTAAGCTTTCTCCTCTCCAAACTCGACCTTCAAGCTCCATTTTCCTCAAGATTTGTCTAGGTTTAGCGGTCCGTCACGTCCCGTCCCCGTCTTCACCGCCGTCGATCGCCCGCGCCGATCTCGTCACCGGCATAACCGTGGTGAGCCTCTTGTTCTTATCTTCTTTCTAAAAGAAAAAAATTCTTACTTGTATGATTTACATAGATACTTGTATAATTTTCTTACTTTTATTATTGTTTGTTATTATATAGTGCGATGGTTTTGGTATCCGCCCCCGTCGGCCCTCGTCCTGTCTATGATTCGGATGTGGTATATATTATATTTTATAACTATTTGGTTCATTTGTTGTTTATGACAATTATGCCGACCAACGTGACATAGATTTTTTTTATCTAGGAGGTATGTGAACCGGAAATTCCAACCGACCCTATTGTCGAGAGGTTAAATTTAGTTGAAGAAGAAAACAATTACTTGAAGGAAAAATTGAAAAAAATTGAGGAGGAGAAGATGATATTGGAGTTGCATGTTGCGGATGTCGTCGATGATCACAAGATCAAGATGGATGCAATGCGCTTCAAGATTAGAAAGTATAGAAAATATGACATTCATACCGAGGCTTGGTATCATTATGCCGTTGGATCAATTGTTACCTTGGTTGCGATTATGATCGCATTTGTTGTTGCATTGAAATGTTTTACATAGTTTCAATAATGTATGGTTTAATTAGATGCTCTGAAGAGCTATATGTTGTTCAATGAGAACTATGTATGTACTTTGGTTTTAATGTGATGATGAACTTCTATTAATTTGGTCACTTGTCTGTTCATGATGTTTTGTAATGGTTTTTGACACACTTAATTATATATAATGCACGCAGATGAACCGGCAATGGATGTACGGTGACAGACGCACCTCCGAGTATATTAAGGGCGTGCATAATTTTCTCGAAGTGGCTCAGGCAAACAAGCAGAATGGTTTTATGTGTTGTCCATGCCCTATATGTGGGAATACGAAGTCTTACTCTGACCGGAAAATCCTTCACACCCACCTGCTTTATAAGGGTTTCATGCCACACTATAATGTTTGGACCAGGCACGGAGAAATAGGGGTTATGATGGAAGACAGCGAAGAAGAAGAGGACGATGACAACTATGTGCCCCCTGAATACGATGATGCTGCAACGGGGGAAGCTGAAGATCAAGAGGAACCAGACGATGTGCCCGATGATGATCTCCACCGGGTCATTGTTGATGCAAGGAGACAGTGCGAAAGTGAAAAGGAGAAGCTGAAATTCGATCACATGTTAGAGGATCACCAAAAAGGGTTGTACCCCAATTGCGAAGATGGCAACACAAAGCTCGGTACCATACTGGAATTGCTGCAGTGGAAGGCAGAGAATGCTGTGCCTGACAAAGGATTTGAGAAGCTACTGAAAATATTGAAGAAGAAGCTTCCAAAGGATAACGAATTGCCCGACAGTACGTACGCAGCAAAGAAGGTCGTATGCCCTCTAGGATTGGAGGTGCAGAAGATACATGCATGCCCTAATGACTGCATCCTGTACCGCGGTGCGTACGAGGATTTGAACACATGCCCGCTATGCGGTGCATTGCGGTATAAGATCAGACGAGATGACCCTGGTGATGTTGACGGCGAGCCCCCCAGGAAGAGGGTTCCTGCCAAGGTGATGTGGTATGCTCCTATAATACCACGGTTGAAACGTCTGTTCAGAAACAAAGAGCATGCCAAGTTGATGCGATGGCACAGAGAGGACCGTAAGAAAGACGGGAAGTTGAGAGCACCCGCTGACGGGTCGCAGTGGAGAAAAATCGAGAGAAAGTACCGGACTGAGTTTGCAGGTGACCCAAGGAACGTATGGTTTGGTTTAAGCGCGGATGGCATTAATCCTTTCGGGGAGCAGAGCAGCAATCACAGCACCTGGCCCGTGACTCTATGTATCTATAACCTTCCTCCTTGGTTGTGCATGAAGCGGAAGTTCATTATGATGCCAGTACTCATCCAAGGCCCTAAGCAACCCGGCAACGACATTGATGTGTACCTAAGGCCATTAGTTGAAGAACTTTTATAGCTATGGAATGGAAATGGTGTACGTGTGTGGGATGAGCACAGACAGGAGGAATTTGACCTGCATGCGTTGCTGTTTGTAACCATCAATGATTGGCCTGCTCTCAGTAACCTTTCAGGACAGACAAACAAGGGATACCACGCATGCACGCACTGTTTAGCTGACACCGAAAGTATATACCTGGACAAATGCAGGAAGAATGTGTACCTGGGGCATCGTTGATTTCTTCCGACCAACCATCAATGTCGAAAGAAAGGCAAGCATTTCAAAGGCGAGGCAGATCACCGGAAGAAGCCCGCCATGCGTACCGGTGATCACGTACTAGCTATGGTCAATGATTTACACGTAATCTTTGGAAAGGGTCCCGGCGGACTATCTGTTCCGAATGACGCTGAGGGACGTGCTCCCATGTGGAAGAAGAAATCTATATTTTGGGACCTACCCTACTGGAAAGACCTAGAGGTCCGCTCTTCAATCGACGTGATGCACGTGACAAAGAACCTTTGCGTGAACCTGCTAGGCTTCTTGGGCGTGTATGGAAAGACAAAAGATACACCGGAAGCACGGGAGGACCTGCAACGTTGGCACGAAAAAGACGGCATGCCTCCAAAGCAGTATGAAGGTCCTGCCAGCTACGCTCTTACCAAAGAAGAGAAGAAAATCTTCTTTGAATGCCTGCTCAGTATGAAGGTCCCGTCTGGCATCTCGTCGAATATAAAGGGAATAATAAATATGGCAGAGAAAAAGTTTCAGAACCTAAAGTCTCATGACTGCCACGTGATTATGACGCAACTGCTTCCGGTTGCATTGAGGGGGCTTCTACCGGAAAACGTTCGATTAGCCATTGTGAAGCTATGTGCATTCCTCAATGCAATCTCTCAGAAGGTGATCGATCCAGAAATCATACCAAGGCTAAGGAGTGATGTGGCGCAATGTCTTGTCAGTTTCGAGCTGGTGTTCCCACCATCCTTCTTCAATATCATGATGCATGTCCTAGTTCATCTAGTCGACGAGATTGTCATTCTGGGCCCCGTATTTCTACACAATATGTTCCCCTTTGAGAGGTTCATGGGAGTCCTAAAGAAATATGTCCGTAACCGCGCTAGGCCAGAAGGAAGCATCTCCATGGGCCATCAAACAGAGGATGTCATTGGGTTTTGTGTTGACTTCATTCCTGACCTTAAGAAGATTGGTCTCCCTCAATCGCGGTATGAGGGGAGACTGACTGGAAAAGGCACGCTAGGAGGGGACTCAATAATATGCAGGGACGAGCATTCTTGGTCTCAAGCACACTACACAGTTCTACAGAACTCTACCTTGGTGACCCCATATGTCGATGAACACAAGAACATTCTGCGCTCCAAACACCCGGAGCAGTGTGACGACTGGATTACATGTGAACACATCAGGACTTTCGGCAGTTGGTTGGAAACACATCTCAGAGGTGACAACACTGTTTCTGATGAGCTGTACTCGTTGTCCAGGGGACCATCTTCGACTGTATTGACTTACAAAGGATACGAGATAAATGGGAATACATTTTACACGATCGCCCAAGATCAAAAGAGCACTAACCAAAATAGTGGTGTCCGCTTTGATGCAGCAACCAAGAGGGGAAAGGACACATATTATGGTTACATAGTGGACATATGGGAACTTGACTACGGACATGATTTTAAGGTCCCTTTGTTTAAGTGCAAATGGGTCAATCTGTCAGGAGGCGGGGTACAGGTAGAGCCACATTACGGAATGACAACAGTGGATCTGAACAATCTTGGGTACACAGACGAACCATTCGTCCTAGCCAATGATGTGGCGCAAGTTTTCTATGTGAAGGACATGTCTACCAAACCGAGAAAAAGAAAAGATAAGGAAGCGAATACATCATACGATGAGCCAAAGCGCCACATAGTTCTTTCAGGGAAAAGAGACATCGTGGGAGTGGAGGGTAAGACAGACATGTCTGAAGATTATGAAAAGTTTCATGAAATTCCTCCCTTCAAAGTCAAGGCTGACCCAAGCACCCTGTTAAGCGATGAAGAATATCCATGGTTACGGCGCAATAAGCAAAGGACACAAGCGAAGAAAAAGTGAAGACAGATGAAGTCAGAAAGGGTTGAAAATTGATGATGTGGCTTTGAATGGTTCATTTTGAGCACACAAAAAATCTGGAGTTCAAATTAGTTCAAAAAAATGAAATCCCTTTATAACAGGTGAGTTTTTGTCCGAAACCCTGATACTTCGAAAGAGATTGTCCATTTTGTACACGAAGTGCATCCAGTTTTTGCCGTAACCCTCTCAACTTTTTAGCACATGCTATGTGGGTGAAATGATGATATCATGCCAATTTTCAACCTCTTCAGAGTTCATTTGAAGTGCTTTTCAATTTCAGGGTCATTTAGCTCAAAAAAATCAGTAAATGCATGAAAAATAACAGATGAACTCAGAAAGGGTTGAAAATTGATGATGTTGCTTTAAATGGTTCATTTTGAGCACACAAAAAGTGTGGAGTTCAAATAAGTTCAAAAAATGAAATCCCTTTGTAACAGATGAGTTTTCGTCTGAAACCCTGATACTTCGAAAGAGATTGTCCATTTTGTACACGAAGTGCATCCAGTTTTTGCCGTAACCCTCTCAACTTTTTAGCACATGCTATGTGGGTGAAATGATGATATCATGCTCATTTTCAACCTCTTCAGAGTTCATTTGAAGTGCTTTTCAATTTCAGGGTCATTTAGCTCAAAAAAATCAGTAAATGCATGAAAAATAACAGATGAAGTCAGAAAGGGTTGAAAATTGATGATGTTGTTTTGAATGGTTCATTTTGAGCACACAAAAAGTCTGGAGTTCAAATAAGTTCAAAAAAATAAAATCCCTTTGTAACAGATGAGTTTTCGTCCGAAACCCTGATACTTCGAAAGAGATTGTCCATTTTGTACACGAAGTGCATCCAGTTTTTGCCGTAACCCTCTCAACTTTTATGAAACTCTAATAGCAAAAATAATAAACTAAAAGAATGAACTAGAAAACTTTGATGAAACTCTAATAGAAAAAGAATGAACTAGAAAACTTTAATGAAACTTTAATAGCTAAAGGAATCAACTAAAAAACTTTTTAAACCTCTTGTATTATTGAAACTAAAATTATATAAAATTTATGCAACTAAAATTATCAAAGTATTTTCTCTTCAAAACATTAAAAGAAAAAGAATTTTCATAAAATAAATAAAAAAAGCAAAAAAGAAAATAAAATAAATAAGTAGAAACAAAATAAACTTTAATAAATAAGTAGAAACAAAATAAAATAAATAAAAATAGCAACAGTAAGTATTTTGTTGTAAGTAGAAACAAAATAAAATAAATAAAGCAACAAAGAAAACAAAATAAAAATAAAAAAAGTGCCGCCTACTGGGCCACCACGGCCTGAATACGACTAGAAACCCAACCATGGGCCAGGATTCAGGCCCGCAGCAGGCCCAGTAGGCCCACAGGCACATAGTGCGAGTTTAGGCCCGAAAGCCTGCAGTTGAGAGGAGCTCGAGAGAGTGGGCGCAGCAGCGCTTATAAACCACTCTCGAGCTCTCTCAACTAGCGAGGTGGGACTAAACTTTTGGCCGCGACGCGGGCAGCACAAGGCTTTTTGTCCCGGTTGGTGGCACCAACCGGGACTAAAGGGGTGCATTGGTACCGGTTCGTGGCACCAACCGGGACCAATGCACGCCCTTTAGTCCCGGTTGGTTCCACCAACCGGGACCAAAGGTCCCTGCTTCCCGCCCTTTGGGCTGCTGAAAAAAGACCTTTGGTCCCGGTTGGTGGCACCAACCGGGACTAAAGGGTGGCATTGGTCCCGGTTGGTGCCACTAACCGGGACCAAAGCCTTTGCTATATAAGCCAGCACTTAAGAAATTTTCAGATTTCCATCGCCAGTTAGTGCCCGACGCCCCAGCGCTGCTCCTCGTCGCCGTCGCCGTCGTCGCCCTGCCTCCGACGTCATCGCCGCGCCGCCCCTGCCCCGAGCCCTCGACGCCGTCGCCGCCCGCTCCCCGCACCTCGTCGTCGTCGCCCAGCGCCCCTGCCCCCGACCACGCCGTCGCCGCGCTGGCCCCTGCCCCGCGCCCAAGCCCCTGCCCCGGCCCGCCCCCGCCTTCGCCGTCGTCGTCGTCGTCGCCGTCGCCATCGCCGTCGCCAGCCGCCCCCGCTGTGAGCCGCCGCGCCGCCCCGTCTCTGTTTTTTTTTTCATTTTTTATTAGATTAATTTTTTGTTCATATATATATAATGTATATATTTATGTATGTGCCTATATGTATGTAGATGTTCATAATGTATTAATTTTTTTGTTCAGAGCATGTTTTTGTTCATGATGAGGGGGGTGGCGGTCGATGTACATATGTATATATATGATGTAATTTTTTTGTTCATATATATATATAATGTAATTTTTTTCAATGTATATATGTATGTGGTAGCTATATATGCATGATGAGGGGGGTGGGGGTCGATATACCCCCTCCCCGATAACTTTGACATGAGGGGGAGGGGTCGATATACCCCCTCCCCGATTACTTCGACATGAGGGGGGGTCGATATACCCCCTCCCCGATAACTTCGACATGAGGGGGGGGGGTCGATATACCCCCTCCCCGATAACTTCGACATGAGGGGGGAGGGTCGATATACCCCCTCCCCGATAACTTCGACATGAGTGGGGGGGTCGATATACCCCCTCCCCGATAACTTCGCCGCGTGCTCCCCCGAGCTCAGCCTTGCTCTGCCACTGCTCAAAAGTTTCAAATGACCAAAGTGGGTTTTTGCATAAAAATGATCTATAGGCATCAGAGGACTTCTCAAAAAAATTGTGGCATTTGAAAAGAATTATTTGAAATAGTTCTAGTGCAACAGGGTCATTCTAGAGTTTGAAAATACTAATAAAAGAATTTTTTGAGGCCAAATCATTATAAAAATAATTACTACTGATGTGTTTGTTCATAGCATTTTTTTCAATGTATGTATGTATGTATGGATGTATATAGAAAATGTTCATATATGATGTTTTTTTTGTTCATAGCAATTTTTTTCCATGTATGTATGTATTTTTTTTAGATGTGCTATGTTTTTTCAGATGAGATGAAATGAGATGAGTTGTCCATTTGTTGTATAAACATAACCCCGATAACTTCAATTCCCCTCGGGCTTATATTTTTGTGAGCATAGAAATTTTTGTAACTTGTATGTGTTTGATCACCGCGGACTTATATACTTGATTGGACTATGGAGTGCATATTTAGTCGAGTCCAACATCAATATTTGTGAATGATTTCATATTGTTGGGCACCGCGGATAGTTGTGAGAGGAGTTTTTCCTTTGATTTTGAGGCATGTGATCTAGATAATGTCCAATGCCTCATATCGCGAACATAGTTATATTGGACAATTGATCTTCATATAAATGAAGCACAAAAGTTTAGCAAACAGTTTGGCAATCACTTAGAAATTTTCATGTTGTAGGAGTACATGTAAAAAAATTCAGAGTTGTTCATTCACTTCGACATGAGGGGGGACGTCGATCAACCCCCTCTCGCCCGAACAAGTCTATGTATTATTTTATATCGCGGTGGACATATATAAAAAAGCGTTGTCGATCTCCTACCCCCTCCCGCCCCTACTCGACAAACTCTCGAGGCCACCCAAACCACTAGAAGATAACTCCGGTAACTTCGACATGAGGGGGGACGTCGATCAACCCCCTCTCGCCCGAACAAGTCTATGTATTATTTTATATCGCGGTGGACATATATCAAAGTTTGATCATATGTCAAAGTTTGAATTTTGACATATGCAACATTTGATCATATGTCAAAGTTTGATCATATGTCAAAGTTTGAATTTTGACATATGCAACATTTGATCATATGTCAAAGTTTGATCATATGTCAAAGTTTGAATTTTGACATATATAGATTTATCAAGAATGCCCCCATTATGGATGTGCACAAGTTGATCCAATTTTTTTTCTGATCTCATCTATATATATATTCTTCTATATGTCACGTTGTCTGTCAAAGTATTGAAGAAATCCATGGCTTCATCATTAGTCGGAAGTAACAGGCGTATGATGCTACGAAGCTCTTCAAAGTTGTTTCGGAACGGAGTTCCTAATAGAATAATTCTCCTTTTGATACGAATTTCAGCAAAGGCCTTCCAAATAGCGATATTCGGAAGGCTCTTGCTGAACTTTGTACCAAAAAACGAATTATTCTATCGGGAACTCCGTTCCAAAACAACTTTGAAGAGCTTCGTACCATTATACGCCTGTCATTTTCGGCTAATGATGAAGTCATGGTTTTCTTGAATTCTTTGACACTAGACAACGTGACATATAGAAGGGTAGATGAGATCAGGAAAAATATGGACCATTTTTTGCACATCCAGAATGGCGTCATTTTGTTAAATCCCTTGTCGGTTCGGACGTCGGACATTCATGAGAGAGGTGGTCCGTAGAAGAGTTGTCGAGGCCACCCCAAACCGTAGAAGCGTCGAGCTAGCTAGGTCTACGTTTGCACTAATATATCCATCTGTCATGTTTGTATATTAATTGCCATGTTGTAATATTTGCAGAAACTATGGAGCACCGAGACATCGAAGCAGAACAGTTGTTGGGGGACATAATCCTCGGCGGAGGTGATATCTTGTCGTATCTCAACGACACCGATGGTCTGGAAGGAGAGGGTAAAGCAGGCTCCGGTGATCGAACAATGGAGGTGGAAGGACATGATTATGATGGCTCCGATGAGCAAACGGAGGAAGGAGCTGTTGCAAAGTCCGGCGAGGTATATATATTAATTAAGCCTGTGCTGACTAGCTAATTGATGCATTAATTGTTTTGGTATGTACACATATTAACTCTCTTCTTTCTTCTTTTCTAGCCCTCCGGATCGAGCCAAACTTCGGTAACGAGACGAGGCCCGAAGAAAAGGTTGCGCCAGGATGAAAGGTTCACGATCACAGCAATCAAGGGCGATGGCCAACCGATTGAACCCAGCCGGACCAAGGAAGCATTTTCTGCTCAGTGCGGGGTTCTTGTTAGGGACATGATCCCGATCAGCATCCACCAATGGAATAAGCCTAAGAGCGAAGACCCTCAAGTGTCTTTTGTCAACGATAGACAGAAAGATGATCTTTGGACCGCGCTAAAGGCAAATTTCACCCTACCGCCAGAGGAGGATCCGGATAAGCCAGTTATAGAGCCATTGGTCAAGGCTCATGCTCTTAAGAAGATGGCAGATCTATTCAGGAGGTGGAAGAATGAGTTGAAATCAATGTTTGTCGACAAAGGGAAGACTCCAGAATTCACCGGCCGATTTGAGAAGATAAGAGATCACTAGCCCGCATTTGTGGCCCACAAGACATCGAAGAAGAGTAAGAAGATGTCAGCGACAAACAAGAATAATGCTGCAAAGAAGGAGTATCACCATCGCACGGGGTCAGGTGGCTACCTCAAAGCCCGGCCGTTGTGGGACAAGGCTGAGAAGGACCTGCTTGATAAAGGGGTCGAACCAGAGACATTGAACTGGCCAGACCGTTCAAGGACTTGGTTCTTCGGGGTTGGGGGAACCTTGGACCCTGAAACAGGGAAGTGCCATTGGACGAAGGAGCAACTTGAAATACCCGTCAAGAAGCTTCAGAAGTATATCGCCGCAGTGCAGGAAGGGACGTTCGTTCCCGACAGAGAGAACGACGAGCTCACACAGGCCCTCGGGAATCCTAAGCACCCAGGACGAACACGAGGCACGGCAGGCTCCGTTGCATGGAGGGTTGGGTTTCCCAGCGCAGGCGGTTACAAAACCCGGGAGAGGAGGAGGAAAGTGGAGCAGACGGAACTGCAGTCGCTGAATGCAAGGGTACGAGCGCTAGAGGAACAAGCACTACTAGTTCAGAGCCAGCGACCTGCCGGAGCTACCCCAGAAGCTACCCCTCCATCTCAGCGGAGAAGCAGCGTGGCTTTCACCGAGGTCCTTCAACAGCCTGACTTCACGGCTCCCAGCTACCCCGTGGATGCTATCACGGAGGCTCAAGATTGCCACCTTATGACGCAATGGCAGCACCTCAAAGTCAAGGCGGCTGTCGGCTCTGTTACACCTCCTCAACCCGGCGCAACTTTTCACTGCCTTCCGATTACACAAGGCTATGCTGTTGTGATGATCGATGAAATAACGGAGGGATTTGAGGAGCTCCAGCTTGACCACCCTACCGGTGAAGGGGAGACTCAGCTGGGTCTTGCTCTGAAGACTCCATGTCTATGGCGGAAGGAGCTCATCAACCTTCCGAACTGGACGCCTCCGCCTCCTCCTCCGGCGAGTCAGGGCACTCCGCCTCCTCCTCTGGCGAGTGATCAGGGCACTTCGCCTCCTTCTCTGCCTGCGCCGGTGCATCCGAGCAGCCCACCTCCTTCTCCGCCTTGTCAGCAACAGCGGAAGACAGCCGCCGCCACTCCGGCTGCTCCGGCGCGTCGTAGCACTCCGCCTCCTTCTCCGCCTCGTAAGCAACAAAGGAAGACAGCCGCAGCCACTCCGACTGCTCCGGTGTCTAGCAGTACAGCCAGAGGCGGAAGGCAATACAGATTCGGTCCGACTCTCACGCCTCTAGAGAAGTTACCATACGAGATGACCGACGAGGAAAACGCGGAGATCTGTAAAGCCCAAGTGAGGGACTTTTTTGCAAAGAAAAATCCACCTCCGGAGGAGAAGATGGATCCGGTGAAATTGAAGCGCACTGTGAAGAACCTGAAGCGACCACCACCGCCTCCGCCGGATGACAACCATGTCCGCGCTCTTAAAAAGGCAATGGAAGGAGCGCGCCGGTCGGGAACTACTTCAACTGACAAAAGGTTACAAGAACGAAGAAGTGGGAACAAAATTCCCCAGCTCGGCGAACATGCAAACCAATCGTGCCCCCCGCTCAAGGTGTCTAGCGATATCGTCGCAAATCTGCCGGGGATGCTGCCCGGTACCAATCCTGGTGATTACTTGCCCGACGATGCACATTTTGATACAATGGAGGTGGACGAACACAAATACCAGTACGGGAAGCCTCTCGTCAGACCTGGTGATCCTCCTCTAACAACGATGATGCGAAGATTGCATAAGTGGTACATGGACACCTGCAAGTCTGGGAAGGATATTTTGACACTGAGAGTTAAAGAGGAGCACGACCTCGTTGGAATTGATCTGTTGTCTATTCCATTTGAGGAGTTCTTCCAGTTTTTCAATCAAAAGGACCTCGATAAAATAATCATCACTTGCTACTGTCTGTAAGTACTATACTTCTGTAATTAAGTCTCTATATATAGCTCAGCTCTTTCATTGCATGTATATATAATTATCCTCACTATATTATGCAGATTGAAGGTCGTCGAATGCAGAAATGCACAAATCTATGATATTGGGTTCATTAACACAAATCTCATAGATGAATGGACGGTTACATATAATCCGAAAGAAATCGAGGCCAACTTGCTACAATCGTTGCTTAAAAATCAAAACAAAGATAAAATACTCTTTCCTTACAACTTCAAGTGAGTGTTACTGTCTTCTGCATATTCGGTTTCCATTATTACTCGAGGTTATAGTAATGTAATTGATGAGTTATGCATGCGTGCGCAGCTTCCACTTTATTCTCCTAGAGATTAAGCTTGAGCAGGGACTAGTAACCGTCTTAGACTCAAGACGAAAAGATCCCAAGGAGTATGCGGCCATGACTGAAATGCTCCAGAAGTAAGTTCAATCGATCATTATCGCACCATATCGGCAACTTTGTTCATTTCCTGATATCAAGTAATTATTTTCTTTGTCTCGCAGGGTTTGGAAAGTGGTCACCGCAGAAGTTCCGAGACTGCCGGGGGATCTGCGATTTACACACCCGAAAGTAAGTACTACTAGCTAGTTCCGCGCATCTCCCATTGATTCTAGCTAGTTTCATCAATACCATTTATAATGCTTGATTATCAGTTTGATTGACCTCTATTTCTCGTAAAGTGGTTGTGGCAGGAAGGCGGGAATAATTTTTGTGGATACTACGTTTGCGAGTACATCTACAACGCAACGACCTCTAAGCGAGGCTACTCTGAAAAACAATATGAAGTGCGTAAGCAATAATATTCACAATTTTATTTTATTACCATCATTTGTGTTGAGTTTCATTCATATATATGTATTGACCCCCTTCTTCAAATTAGATTTGGCAGATGCGGGATGAACTCCTACCACAAGATCGCTTAAAGGCAATTCAAGAGGAATTGGCTGGATTCTTTCTTGACCACGTCATCAATCCAGCCGGAGAATACCATGTGGAACTTGACATCAGATGTTAGGGATCTTATATTGTATATATGTAGCTAGTAGCGTCGGATAGATATACGAAAACTTGTTGTTCGACTAATCTCTCGGAGAAGGAGGAGGTCGATCACTTCTCTCTGTATATGTTCATGACGATCTTGTGTACTTAATGGTTTCCTTCTTTTGCTTACTAGCTAGCGTGTCGAGTCCTCTCTATCGTTAAGTTATACGGTACGTCGACCAAGCACGGAGATAAGAGAGGACACTTCTCTCTAAGCTAGCTAACCAATATATGAAACCCTAGAATAACCCTACAAAACCCCTAAACCCCCCCCCCCCCCTTTTCAAAAAAAAAAAACAAAAACCCCAGCTCCTGAGCTGTGACACGTGGATGATTTTGGTCCCGGTTGGTGTTACCAACCGGGACCTAAAGGCTCTCCTCTCTGGGCTCGCCGCAGCGGCCACGTGGAGCCCCATCTGTCCCGGTTCGTATAAGAACCGGGACTAAAGGTGTTGGGCTTTAGTCCCGACCCTTTAGTCCCGGTTCCCGAACCGGGACAAATGGGCCTTATGAACCGTGACAAATGGGCCTTTTTTACTAGTGGTGGGTCGTGGGAACACTCCTCAATCGAATCGTTTTTTTCACGTCGTCTTCTTCTTCCTCCCCACAACACGGGGCAACTGCTCCTTTTCTGCATCTCCGCCGCCACACGCAGCGCGCGGGCATGACGAGCCCTGGCTGGTAGAGCGAGCCACGGCGGGGGCGGAGAAGACGACGGCGGGGACATCTGCAAAGAGGCCGTGCGCGACGCACTGGAGACATCGATGCAACAGTCACCATGGATGTGCCATACAGAGCTTCACCGTTTTTATCGAATGCTGCAACCGCTGCGCGAGATGCTACATTCGGTGACGAGGGACGCTACAACCGATAAACATTTTTGCTGGAACCAAACGGAGACGATGATTTTTGCTGCCACCGTCGTCGGATTTTGCTACAACCGGCTAGGGTTTTTGCTACATTCATCCATGGCTGAGTTGCGACCCCACGACAACGGCGACGATTTTTTGTTGCAACCGTCATGGATTTTCGCTGCGTCCAACGAATTATTTTGCTACGTCCATTCACGGCGGAGCTGCGATAATTCACAGCGGCGGTGATGATTTTGCTGCAAGCGTCGTAGATTTTTGCTCTGACCGGCATTTTTTTTGCTACGTGCATTCATGGCGAGCTGCGACCCGCGGCGACTCCAACATCACTGCTGCGACGACGAACGGCTGCCCGGGGACGAGGACGACGACGCCACGACAGTTGCAAGGCTGGGACCCGCGGATGAGGATTTTTCATGCTGGAACCGGCGAGGAGTCGTGCTACAAGCTCCATAGATCGATTTTTTTTTAGCGTGAGAAGGAGGTTTTGTGAGGGCGGCGAGCCCGGGGTGTGCGGCGGTGCTTCGGACTCGTCGCCTCGCGGGGGTTGACGGCGCTGCAGCCTCCTCTCGCTCCGATGTGCGGCCCTACAGTTGTTTTTTTAGAGAATTTAAATTAGACCAACGGGGGAGGAGCCCCGCGGTATTATTATTAAGAAGGAAGGTGTGAGACACCAAGCTTTTCATCCGCGAAATAAATTCCGCCCCATAGGATTCGAACTCGGGTCTACCAAGGCACACAGCTGTGCACTTGCCACTGGGCTATATGCCCATCCACCCTGCAGTTGTTTTAGGAAGACGATTAAGAAGGACAAAGCGAGGAGACACATCCGATGGTTAGCAATTATTGATCGCCTAGGAATCGTGCGGTCCCAGGTCGACCGGCCGAATCCTTCCGCTGGTGCGCCGGCGCAGAGTAGTGCCCATGTTTTTTTGGAGGTTGTGTTTTTTGCATTTGTGTGTTCCTTTATGATGGTTGATCGTCAGGCAGCAACCCCCGCACATCTCCTCCCCCCTCTCCTCCACCAGCTCCCCATCCTCAACGAGCTCCCACCACCCGCTGCTACCCAGCATGGCCGCCGCCGCCACCGCCGTCCGCTTCCACACGGCTGCCGCGCGACGCGCCGCCCCTCGCCGGCCGGCGCGCTTCGCCGTGCGCGCGGATGCCGCGCAGGCGGCGACGGCGCTGACGCAGGATGACCTCAAGAGGCTTGCGGCGGTGCGTGCGGTGGAGCAGGTGCAGAGTGGTATGGTTCTGGGGCTCGGGACAGGCTCCACGGCCGCCTTTGCCGTCGCCGAGATCGGTGCGCTTCTTGCCAACGGGAAGCTCTCCGGCATCGTCGGTGTGCCCACTTCCAAGCGCACCTTTGAGCAGGCCATGTCCCTGGGAATCCCTCTTTCCACGCTCGACGACCACCCCGTGATCGACATCGCCATTGACGGCGCTGACGAGGTCCTCCCTCTTTCCACATTGCTTTTTTACCACTATGCATAAAAGTGTAATTTCCATTGTTTGTGGGGATATTTGGAAGATGGGAAAAAAAACACCTCTTGCTAGAATTTCTGTCATACTCCACTTGGAGCATGAAAAATGTTTTTAGTTCATGGACGATATTTGGAAGATGAAAAAAAAACACCTTTTGCTAAAATTTCCATCTTTCTTGCTTTCCGAGCATGAAAGATGGCTCTGTCTTACTACTGTACTTCATGGACGATAGTTCAGACTTCCTGTCTGTATCATTTTAGTTCTGACATTTAAGATGTTACTATGACGGAGCAATCATTTATCTTGTATGTATGCCGTTTATCATGCAGGACTGTCAGCACTCTGAAAGTGTATGCCTTCCTGTCACTGCTTAAAGGTTGGAAAGTAACAACCCAGTATTGATCGAATGCCATGATGTTGCGGAGCTAAAATGAATGGTCAATCACAACAACTGCATGTTCACTTATTTGTCCTTTGATTTTTTTTAGGGGGGGTGGCGGTAGCGAGGTTCAGAATATCCTCTTCATTGTTTTCTAAGAACCATCGGTGATTAACCTATGTTCCTTTTTTTACTACTATAAACAGGTTGATCCAGATCTTAACCTTGTGAAAGGGCGGGGTGGAGCCCTTCTCCGGGAAAAGATGGTCGAAGCTGCATCAGAAAAGTTTGTTGTTGTCGTTGATGGGACGAAACTAGTTACTGGCCTAGGAGGGAGCGGTCTTGCCATGCCTGTGGAAGTTGTGCAGTTCTGCTGGAAGTACAATCAAGTAAGACTGCAGGGTCTGTTCAATGAAGAAGGTTGCGAGGCAAAGCTGAGATTGAATGAGGATGGCAAGCCCTATGTTACTGACAACTCGAACTACATCGTAGATTTATACTTCAAGGCGCCAATCAAGGATGCGTTGGGCGCGGGCAAGGAGATTGCAGCTTTGGAAGGAGTTGTTGAGCATGGGTTGTTCTTGAACATGGCAAGCTCAGTGATCATTGCCGGATCAGACGGTGTCAGTGTCAAAACAAAGTGAGTTTTTTGGGTCGGCTGTTGTTAATGTGTTGAATTTACGGTTTTTCAATGAATAATCTATCTGTGTAAAAGGAGGAAATAATGTTCTTCTATAAATATACTTTTTCCATGTTTCGATGGTTCTCAGTTTATTTTGGGCCTGAAAGAGTCACATTGTGGAAAAAACACCACTTCAATTGATTGAAGCCCTGGTGATCGTGACAAGTCAATGACATTAATCTTTTTGGACGCCAATCATCTTCTAGAACAACACTTTGAATAAATTTGGGGGCCTGCATGTATATCAGATAATTCAGAATACAGCTCACCACAAGCTTATTCATTACCTAACATGCTCCATACTCAAGGAAGCAAAAATAGAAAAATATACTGTACGGCTTAGACTTACCTGTTAAAAGCTATTTTTCTTCCGGAAATCCCTTTTGGCGACCGAGCTCCAATGAGGCCTCCAAATTCAAAATTCAAATTTCATCAAATTTCATAATTTTACGTTTCAAAAAATTCTGAAAAAAAACACAGATACATAACACACATGTGTGTAAATTTTTAAGGCAAAATACTTTGAAATGAGGGCTGTGCAAAAAAAAAACAAATATGGGGCTGCTTAACACATGATACTATTCATCCTCCCAGGCTATGAATTTATCTTTTTTGTACAGATCGCAACTCAAGATATTTCATCATGAATTTTTACACACATGTGGGTTACATCCTTACATACAGGCATTTTTTTTTTTCAGAATTTTTGGAACATAAAAGTTTGAATTTGAATTTTTCAAAAATAAAGGGCTTCATGGAGCTCGGCCTCCAAAACGAGGAAGCCTCGCCTGCATATCCATCTGATCTTTCAAGACAGCAGGGGCAACACCGAAACAGTCTTTCCAAGGTAGAAATACAAAAACAAGAACAGCCGAATTGAAACTTTATCAAGATGTCAGCAAAATCTTCAGATAACTTATAGTATTAAAGTACATCCAGAACTATTCTTTTCTCAAAATGTCAATAGAGTTTTGGAGTTGTATTCACAAGACCATTTTAGGTCAGAAATTTGAACGAAAAAGCTAATTTCCGAACATTCGGAATTCTGCAACAAATCCGAACACTTTGGATGCCGTCCATTACAGATCGTACGACCATCGCGCTCCAAAACGAGAGTTCGCTGATTTTACAATTGTTTGCCACCGCCTAGTGGAAGATAACGATTCGTTGGCTCCCCGCCCATGCCGCAAACTGCTCCATGGCGTCGTCACCGTCCTCCCGCTCGCCGCGCGCCCCATCTCCCGCCGCGCTGCGTGCGCCACCGCGCTCGTCGCGCCCCCGTGCGTAGTTCCCGAGGGCGGCCTCGTGTTTCTTTTTCTTGATGCGACTGTCCCCGACGTTGAAGACACTGAATGCGATATGGATGACGACGGGGCCAAGCAGACTGGCGTTGCCAAGTGCTCGGTGCCGGCGGCGCCCCCGCGCCCACCTGGCGCAAAAAAAAGAGGGAGGCAGCCGGGGCTAGGGCTGGAGGAGGAAGGAAGCAACCACAGCCAAGGGCCCGAGCTGCTGCCATGGCGGATAGCAACCGGACAGTATCAAGAGATACACGCCTCCCGTGCACAGGTCAACCCCTCCCGCCTCGCTCCGCATTCGCCTCTCTTTCCACCAGGCTCGTGCAACTTCCTGCCATTTTCAATTCGGGCAGCGCTTACCTAGAATTGCATTCCTAGTGTGAGATTGGACCCTGGCCTGGTTGAATCTTTTGCGAGATGATGTGGTCTCTTGGTGATCTGCGGTACCTGCGGCGCAGAGGCTGGTAGCTACATGCCTTGGATTCGGCCATGTACTGGGATATTTGGTACTATTATGCTTTGGGGCAATTCATGTGGTGGTTTGGTTGGGATTAGCTGGAAGGTTGATGGTGTCACGTTCTCATTGTCCTTAGAATTGGTTGTCATACGTCGCTTTTTCTGTAGCTGTTTAGTGTGTGTGATTTGAGGTAGCGCCTGAGATCATGTAACGCTTAGTTCTGCATTGGTTATCCTACATATCATTTGTTGTTGTCGGTGTATCCGTTACGATTCAGATTAGCCTACAACCCACCCTCACCCCTCCCTCAACTTTACATGTAGGACGCGTCTAGCGAGCAGCCGCTTCTCGGTGGCCGGCCGTATTAGGAATATTTATATCCCGTGTCCTAATTAGGAAACTTGGTCCCCACGTGAGACAAAAATCAAGGACGCGTCTAGCGAGCAGCCGTGTGCTCGCTAGCGCTCCTCGGTGGCCGGCCGTATTAGGAATATTTATGTCCTGTGTCTTAATTAGAAAACCTGGTCCCACGTGAGACAAAAATCAAAAAAGCATCAGCCAGCCCACACGTGTTCTTTTTCCTCCTCCACGCTGGCCCTACTTCTTCTTGTCTGCATTAGTAAAGCAAAAAGACAATTAATTGCATTCCAAAAAAATTAAAAAGCTATAACTTTCGAACCACATGTCGAAATTAAAATCCGTTTTCACTGTTGTAACCTTTGCGATGAGATCTTTAAAACTAGACCTAATTTATATAGGTTTCGATGAACGTTTTTCACTGCCAACTGTTGATACTACATGGTGCAACATTTATACTATGGGATGCAACTTTTTTTAAAACTAAATATGGTGCTACCGCAACCAACTATAGTACTACATGGTGTAATTTTAGTGTTACATGAACCAACTTCTTGTGATGAGCAACTTCACCTGCTACCCCATCCACCTGTCTAGCAGATGATATGCAACTTAATTCATTTACTGCTCGGACAGACAACTGACTAGTAGTAGATGTGCACCTTCTCCCTGCTCAGTGAGATGTGCAACTTCATCTGCTGTCGCCGCCAACTGACTAACAAACGATGTGCAATTCCATTTCTTGTTCGTGCCAACTGACTAACAAACGACGTGGAACTTCATCTGAAGCCCCGTCCACCTGCCTAGCAAACGATGTGCAACTTCGGCTACTGCCCGGCCAACTGCCTAGTAGTCGATATGCAACTTTTTCCCTACCCCATAGATGTGCATTTTTCACCTCCCTAATTATCCCTGTTAGTGAGATGTGCAACCTCATCTGTTATCTGCGCCAACTGACTACCGGACGATATGCAACTACATCTGCTGCCACAACCAACGACCTAGTAGTCGATGTACAACTTGGCCGATGAAACCACACCGAAAAAAACCTAGTCGTAACTGCGTGATGCAGACTATCATGGCAAAAGAAAATGGCCTGCCAACTAAATGATCTAGAGCGTGCAACTATCCTGCAAATGCAGCCAACTGATGTATGAGCGTGTGCAACTGAAAAATGAAATTTTAGAAACAAACTATTGTTCATATTTTGTACGGTAATCCAACTACGTTTGCGTTCATGTGCAATGTTTACTAGCCAACTATGCAGTGTAGAGTGTACCACTTATATATCATCTAAAAAAAATTGCCCTCCCAACTATAATTTCTGGAGCATGCAACTACCATGTAGATGCAGCCAACTGACATGAGAGGTTGTGCAACCGAAAAATGAAAAATGAAAAAATGGAAAATGAGAAAAATGTCCTGCCAACTAAAGGATCTAGAGCGTGCAGGATGCAGCCAATTGACGTATGAGCATGTGCAACTGGAAAATGAAATTGAAAACCACACTCCTGATCGTCCTTTGTGCCGTAATCAAACTGTGTTTGCATCCCAATGCAACTTTTACAGCTAGCTAGCCAACTGTTTCTTGCTCCGTTTGCAACTTACTAGAAAAAATCAATAAAAAACATAGGGAACCCAGATGCAAAAGAGATGTACGACAACCTATGCTATCCCAGTATCTACTCGCTCTGGTTGAAACTCAAATCTTGCTGAATCCCCACGCCTCTCTAATTCGAAAGCAGCACGAGAGCTTTGCTCATGACGCCAACGCTACCATGGCCGTAACTGTGTGAAGCAGATGCGGTTAACCACAGCAATGGGCTGCCCGGCAAACTCGTCCCCCGCTGTCGCGACCTCTCCGCGTTGACTACCGCTTCCCTCGTCCGACGAACACGAGCAATACGAGCCACTCCTAGGCGGGACCTATACCAGGGAAGAGAGAGGAGATACGGATAGAAGCGAGGATATAAGCAAATCCATGGGTAGGACCTTACCTGCATAGCTGCTCTCGCAACGAGCAGAGAATCCCTGCGCGCGCTAATGCCTTTGGCTTCCTCCACCCGGCTTCGGCTATAGTGGCAGATAATCCTCTTCCCAATGTTCGTCGCCCGTCTTCGGCTGCGGTTGCGGCGCCGGTAACCTTTGCCTCCTCCGGTGGTTACCGTTGGATCTCGCCCGATTTGAGAGGAGGAAAATGGGGAACGAGGAGAGGATTGAGGGAGGAGGGCCGTGGAGAGGCTCGAAATTCCAAGCCACCGCCCACTAACTCTCTGTCGTTTCACCCCAGGCGTGCTCTACCTCCGCCAGTGACAAGTGGACCCAGCCTGTGGGTACACGACGCGACGCGCGTGGATCAGGTGAGTGGCGCTGCGACGGGCCCAGCCACGTGCGGGAAGCGGCCTCACTCTCGACCAGGTAGCCCCTGGAAATTGTGGCCGCATGATCTTGGTTGATCGAGCGGCGCCAGTTCGGCCGCTCATTTCCACCAGATAGTGCGCGTGGACTTTGAAGAATTTGGGTTACATGTATGTACCCTGCGCCCTCTTGGTGTTTCACACTTGTTCTTAATATCTCCTAGTATTAGTAGTTTACTTCCATTTCTTTTGAACCCCGGGTAACTCATGTGTATTAGCATGATAATATACGCACAACACAGTTGATAACTTGCTTAACCCAGGTGTGATAACTTATTGATTTGGAAACTTTTTTTGTAAAAGACAGTCCGATAACTCATGCATAAATAGGATGGTAATATACGCATGACAGAGCTGATGAATTACATAGCCCAGATGTTGTAGGGTGGAACCCTAAGATGGATCTTTCACGAATTGGAGGGAAAATCCCCAAGAACAAGATGAACACAAAGGGGAAAACACAAGAGAAACACTCAAGAACAAGCCCAAATCACACATCCACTAGACTCACATCCACACAAGATCCACAAAGGTACAAGAACAACAAAGGGAAAGATACAAGATAGAGTTCATCCCAAATCCCAAAGGGAGGTGAGGTCTTGGTGATCCTATGATGGGGATCCTTCCCTAGATGGGGTCTTGAATCCACTAGGGATCTTCCCCAATGGAGGTCTTGATCTCCATGGGAGAGGTCTCTCTCTCTCAAGAGGAGGTACAAGGAGCAAAGCTCATCTAGATCATGTCATATCCTTTGCTAACCCTAACATATGGTCTAGGCACGAAATATATAGGTAGGTGGAGGAAGGGGACGAAGTGGAGGCCCAACAAAAGCTGACAGCCGTCCATCCTGATGGGCCCGTGCGCACGGGGGTCCCGTGGGCACGGTACAAGCCCGTGCGCACGGGGTCCTACAGCGCCAGCTCTCTGGGTAGCCCGTGCGCATGGGGTCTTCAAGAGCCGTGGGCACAGGGTCGCCTGGGAGGTGCAGAGTTGATCTTGGTGCACTCCTTCCTCCTTGTGGCCTTGGGATCCTTCCCCTTGGCCTCCGGGGTGCTTCCTAGCTGCTTGGTAATGGTCGTCCTCGTACCTAATGATGCACAATGTTCCATGGTGAGGTAGCAACCAAGTCCAATGGATATTCATGTCAATCTCGAAGAGGAGCGGGTTCACCTTAAGTCTGGTAGGTCCACTTGTGGCTTGAGGTGCTATGAAGGTGTACATGGAGATGACCGTAGGATGCTCCGCATCATCCCCTCCCCCTTGGGAAAGATCCGACCTCGGATCGTAAACCGTATCGCCATGTATACGGTAGGCATGGATGTACTTGTTGTCGACGGGAGTGTATGTGATGACGCAATCCAAGTACTTCAAGATGTCTTCGGGATGGTATACATGCAAAACGAGCAAACACAAGGGACACTTGGAAATACAATGGTTAGCACGCACAATGCGTCCATCAAGGAAGTATGAGTCCGTTCGGAAAGATTGTTCGTCACAAGGCATGAGATGCTTATCCAAATGATGTAGAATGATATGTGATGCATTCATGGGAGCAAATTCATTCATTGTGCACACAAAGGTGTTGTGAATGTGATCAAGGCAACCATTGTGCAAAATGATGTCATAATGGGACGGTGTATGAAAAGCATGAACATGGTAATTGGTGCTCAATGTGATTATGTTATCATGCAATTGATGGTCGGCAATATGATCATGATGTATGAATATGCCATCAAGGAAGATCATAACAAATTTGCTAAGGAAGTGCACAAGCTCATATATCATGGATGACATAGAAATACAAGATTCAACAAGGCAATCATAATGCAAGTCAATCCATACATAAAGTGCAAACTGTCATGGGTATTGTCATACCATGGTTCGATGTCGTGCCATATATGGTGGTCTGGTGGTGCTTCCGAAGTAGGTGCATCCACTAAGTCCGGGCATTCCTCAACTTGAAGATCCATAGGGTCCATCTCCAATGTCGGTCCTCCATCCAATAGATGTATCATGTAGACAAGAAGAAGGAGACAACAATGAAAGAATGACCCATCCAATATGCGTATTTGAGGATGGCTCAAAGGGAAGGAGTTCACCTTATGACTATTCCTGAAGATGTTGGAGTTGCACATCAAGTACGCCTTCATATAACCAATATGTCTCATGATGGTATCGCCTTGTGAATCCTTCAAAACGAAAGAACATGACAAACACTCGGAAAAACAAATGAGGTTAGCGGAATTGCAAAACCTATTCGTGTGGTGGGTTACACAACAAGTGTTTTCAACATTCTTATCATAAGAAAGGACAAGGGTGTAGTGGATGGTATGTAGGCGTAAGATGCTAGAACAACCAAATGCATTAAGCGCAATCAAACAAGCATGCGTCACATGTAAGATGTCCAAGTCTCCAAGATAAATGAACATAGCATTGTTGCACTCACCACAAGGCAATATGAGAGATGCAACTAATGGAGACAAGGGACAATGATCTAGACAATGCAAGTGAGAGGCATGAACATATATGTCATCAACCCAATGAAATGAACAAGAATGGATCATGGGTGAGGCAACATAGTAAGCAATCATAGGGATCAAGTCTAGCAAGCTAGTAGTGCGAACATGCAACGTACTAGAGGTAATCATGTCAAGCATGGCATGTGTGTAAATTGTGGGCATGAACAATGCACATGACATATCACAAGCATGAAAGCAAGATAGGAATATAGTATCATCATTGCGTTGGCAACAGATTCTATGTAAATAGCAATGGAACATCATGACTCTCCCAACACAAGAAGCAACAATAGAATGGAGCACAAAGAAATCATGGCAATAGCTACTAGTATCTCCACCAAGCATGCAAATACGCATAGAAGTAGTATAATGGTGAATCATGGGTAGATGCACGCAAGGGTCACAATTGCATGGTAAACTCATAGAAAGAGGTGTATCATGCAAAGTGAACATGCTACGTGGCATAAATTAACAAGTGAAATATAGCCCATAGCCGTGTGAGAGCCAAGTAAAAGAGATGCGCATAGTCTATGCGCGAAGGCAGCGGTGGTAAGGATAATACACGGGATCCCAAATCATCGGTGCTCTCAAGAGCTCGTTTTGTCAACTCATGGAATTGTGACGTTGACAAGTATTCTTGAGTACCTACACAAAACAAAGACAAAGGAAAAATTGTGTGCGTGTGGTATATGTACACATCATCCATTATGATGCGCACGTGCATGTGTTGGTTAGCACAAAATATCCAATGCTCAAATAAATGAGATGCATGATATAGAAACATGTCATCCATCATGATAGGTTTGTTGTTATGTATAGCATAATGGAGACTCAAATTGTGTAATGCATCACGAGTAATATCTAGAGGATTGTTATGAATGGTATTCATATGGTGCACACAAGGGATTGAACCTTGGGAACTACATTCATGTTCATGGCATGGTATATGTGATGAATTGCATACATGTTGCAAAGGTAGCATAGCAATATCATCGCAAGAGAAACAAAATCCAGTAACCATCATCTCGTCATCTATGCCATAAGTGCAAATGGGATTTATTTTTATGGGGCATGCATAGTTACTATGTTGAGATTGAAATGATGCAATATGGGAGATCTCACTCATAGCATATGACAAATTTAATGGATTGTCAAACATGACGTGACCGATAGAATTTTCACATGATATCCTATGGAGCATAGCATCACAACTAGGCAATTCAACATGCTCATCATCATATTTATCATAAATAGGTGGCACATCTAAGCCTGTAGAAGACATAGTATGTGGTGAATTCATAAGGTGATCATCATCATATTTATCATAAATAGGTGGCACATCTAAGCATGTAGAAGACATAGTATGTGGTGAATTCATAAGGTGATCATCATCATGCAAGCAATCGATGTGAAAATAGTCCACTAGTGGTACAAGAGAAGCAGTATCACCTATGTTACCTTTGGAGCTCCACTCATGTGGTGCAGGTGAGGTTTCGTGATGGAACCATGTGGGGGTGCATCATCGTCCACCATGGCCATCGACGTCGCCGTTGGAGGTATGGACTCGTCGAGGGTAGGCATGTCGTCATGTAGGAGACCTAGCACCAAAGAAGAAAACACACTCGGAGTAGAGGTTAAGTCGTTAGAAATCATAGTGGCCTCACGTGCCCTCTCAACTACCTCATTCACTAAGTGTTCTGTCTCACTCATTCCCGCTAAGATGCACTCACTCATGTAGTTGGTGGAGTCACTCAAATGGCTCTCAACCTCACATAGGATGTGTGGCATGCTCTCGTGTGTGGGGCCAGTGGTGAACACACTCACCCTCTCATAGGAAATGCACTCAGTGTCATATATGGTGGAGTCACTCATCTCACTCATGGGGTGGTGGCTCTCCTCAAATGGCAAATGGAGCATCTCGTCATATGTGGGTGTTGGAGAGATGTAAGTGCAAATGTCTCCATGCTCAACTCCTATCGCCTCCATGGTTGAAGGAATAATCCAATGCTCAACCTCCTTATCCATAATGCCTCCGAAGATGAATGCCGTAGGAAGTGGCAAATCATCACTCTCCTCCGAGACCAAAGATAAGGTCTCATGTGCGGTGTCGTAGCTCGACTCGGAGTAAGAGTCCCAATGGGGCGCCGTCTTCGTGTTGTCGAAGAGGTTCATGCTTGTCGTCGTGGTCGAAGGGGATGGCCCTTGCTCGACCGTCTTGTCGACGTCTTGTATGAGGCCCATATGATGTGGCACCTCGTAGCTCATCTCCATGACCGAAGGTAATTTCCCATGCTCGGCCGTCTTCCTTGAGGGGCTTCCGAAGATGGAAGTTTCATCCTCGCTTGTAGGTGGTCGCCTTGTACTTGATGATGTCGAAGTAGGCGTACTCGTGGGGAGTAGGCGAAGATGTCGTACGTCCAAAGGCGAAGGTGCCTTGAGAACACTTGGCGAAGATGCCGAAATGGTGGTGGTAGCCGTAGCGTTCTCTTGATGGTGATGTTGTCGTGCTTGAACTTGTAGTCGATGGCGCTCTTCGTCTTCATGCACATGTGTGTTACGATTGTCTTGGCGGTCGTCTCAAAGATGAGGACGGTGCCGCGTGGTACTTGCATCGTGTGGCCGCTCCGAAGGTGTGCGACTTGAGCGTCTCCGCCTTGAAGATGACGAAGGGGAAGAAGACTTGTAGTTGGCCAACACGTGTCGGATGCCATCCATGTGTGCATCCAACTTGTCATCGAGGTAGTCCCTTTTCCTTGCTTCGGAGTGTCGTATGTCGATGGCGAGTCGCTTGATGCGGTCGAAGACCAAAGATGATGTGCTTTGCCTATCCATCACAAGACTCGAGTAGAGGTGAGTAGGAAATGAGATAAACAATACCAAGATACCGTTTCCTAAAGTTGAGGATGTATCCCGTATCACTCAATGTGAAATGAGAGAATAGTGGAATTGGTATCGGACTTGTTCACTCACACCTACAAATTAAAGCTTATCGAGTGGCTTGGTTAGGACAAGTGGCATAAAATTCAAGCAAATGTTAGTCCAAGATATTGAAAATGTTGAGGAAGATTCACAAAATTGCAATGTAAAGCAAATAGATCAAGGCTATGGTGACACAAGAAACACACACACGGAGAGATAGATGGGATCCGCGCAACCAAGGAATGAGCACAAAGTTTGTTGGCACGGAAAAAGCTCTTGTTGCACGGATGCTAGAGAGACACTAGCTCGATTGCTCAAATGGGCAAGATACGCTTGTGCACCAACCTATGAGAGTAAACGTGCCGTCTTCAATCCCAAGTATGCTATGTATGTATGCTCCAAGTGTATGTACTATGCAAAATGGCTCAATGCTATTTCTATTGCTTACAAGCTCTTTTGTATCTCCTCTTTTGCTTAAAAGCTTTTTGCTCTTTTTTTTGATATGCTTGATGCTCGAGCCAAGTATGATATGAGACAAGTATGTAAGATATGCTCGGGAGAGACTTATGGCACAATGATGATAGCAAGATGATTGCACGCTAAAACGAGCTATGCGGTGTAAGCGTATCACTAAGATGCACAAATAGTGTGGTCTGGCAATTCTCAACTCGCTAGTCTCAATAGGTAAGGTATGCAATAGGCTCGGGGCGATCAATGCAATGGCTAGGAAATATACAATGTTGTCGTCGAGGTTACCGTCCGTATGTACGGTTGGGGGTGTCAAAATGATGAAGTGGTCAATATTGATGTCGAGACCGGGGCGATGATGAGTGGCGGTGATGTCGAAGTCGAACCGTTCCTAAGTAGCCGCAACACCTTAGGAAACGGTGAAAAACCGCGAACTCAAAATCACAAACGTCAAATGTCAAATTGTGGTAGCGGACATGCGGTGGTGGTGTCGGAGATGGCAATGCGGAAGTGGTAGTGGTGGTTGATGAAGAAGCAATCGTCCCTAAGTAGCCGAAACACCTTAGGATACTCAGGTCACACTTCAAGCAACCACAAATGCTATATGGAGCAAAATGGGTTAGGTTGCGGAAAGCTATGGTGGTTTGCGGATGATATGGTGGAGGGCCTAGGCAAAGATGCCAAAATGTCAAACTTTTGATGGAGTCAAATGATGTGGTAACCTATCTAGATGGATGGGCGATGTCAATAGCTACTCAACGAGCCAAAGAACGTCAAAATCGGACTCCGGATGTGAAAGTTACGGCCGAAACGGTGAAGCGCTCGTGGCTGCTGTAGGGGGCCGTGCACATGGGGTCTAGGGTCCATGGACACGGAGTCCTGTGCGCACGGTACACGTACCGAGGACACGGGGTCACCAGAGACTTTGCGGGGGTCCGTGCGCACGGGGTTGGGGGCCCGTGGGCACGGGGGTGGCGGAAATTTCCGATTTTGCGGTCAAAATTGAAGGATTTCATGGTGGGGATTGTATGGGGGATGGGGTAAAGCTAGGTCTACTTGCCAAACATCCAAATTGTGGATCAAACACAACAAATCTCACAAGAACCAACAAATGGCAAGAAATTTTTGGCGCTATTTTGTGGGGATTTTCGAAATTGGGCAAGAACAAGCAAAATTAGGCTAGAAAACAAGGAGGGGGCTCCAATTTCGTGAGAAACCTGGCTCTGATACCAAGATGTTGTAGGGTGGAACCCTAAGATGGATCTTTCACGAATTGGAGGGAAAATGTCCAAGAACAAGCTGAACACAAAGGGGAAAACACAAGAGAAACACTCAAGAACAAGCCCAAATCACACATCCACTAGACTCACATCCACACAAGATCCACAAAGATACAAGAACAACAAAGGGAAAGATACAAGATAGAGTTCATCCCAAATCCCAATGGGAGGTGAGGTCTTGGTGATCCTATGATGGGGATCCTTCCCTAGATGGGGTCTTGAATCCACTAGTGATCTTCCCTAATGGAGGTCTTGATCTCCATGGGAGAGGTCTCTCTCTCTCAAGAGGAGGTACAAGGAGCAAAGCTCATCTAGATCATGTCATTTCCTTTGCTAACCCTAACATATGGTCTAGGCACATAATATATAGGTAGGTGGAGGAAGGGGACGAAGTGGAGGCCCAACAGCAGCTCACAGCCGTCCATCCTGATGGGCCCGTGCGCACGGGGCTCCCGTGGGCACGGTACACGCCCATGCGCAAGGGGTGCTACAGCGCCAGCTCTCTGGGTAGCCCGTGCGCACGGGGTTGCCTGGGAGGTGCAGAGTTGATCTTGGTGCACTCCTTCCTCCTTGTGGCCTTGGGGTCCTTCTCCTTGGCCTCCGGGATGCTCCTTAGCTGCTTGGTAATGGTCGTCCTCGTACCTAATGATGCACAATGTTCCATGGTGAGGTAGCAACCAAGTCCAATGGACATTCATGTCAATCTTGAAGAGGAGCGGGTTCACCTTAAGTCCGGTAGGTCCACTTGTGGCTTGAGGTGCTATGAAGGTGTACATGAAGATGACCGTAGGATGCTCCGCATCACCAGGCCTGGTGACTGTTTGGCCGAAAAAATTCATCGAAACATATCAACATGATACCTGGTTTATCACCGGTAATTTTTGTGTAAAATAATACGGTAATATAAGCACCGCGAACTTAGTAATTTAGATACAAACACTGTGGCTTTCTACCTGGGGAAAAATTGTTGAAATACACACCCTTGATTACTTCTGTATAAATAGAATGGTAACAGAGAGACCGCAGACATGATAACTTAGGTACAAATCCCGCGGTAAATTTGATGGGGGGAGAGTTGTTGAAAAACGTACCACCGGTATCGTTTTTTGTGTAAAATAGCACGGTAATATATGTATCGCAGACCTCATAACTTAGGTACAAACACTGCGCTAACTTTTTCACTTGGGGAAAAAAGTTGTCCATGATAACTTCTGTATAAATAGGATGGTAATAGACACACTGTAGATCAGATAACTTAGGTACAAAGACCGCGGTAACTTTGTGCCAAAAAAAATTGTTGAAAACGTTACCCGGTAACTTCTTTATAAATATCGTGATAATATATGCATCTGGTCCTGATAACTTAGGTAAAAAAATAGCGGTAACTTTAATCCGAGGTAAAAACTTGTTGAGAATGTAACACGGTAAGCTACGTGTAAATAGCATCCTCGACCTTGAGCCCACGCTCGGCGCGACCTCCACCCATGTCTGGCCTTAGTCCAGGGAGTCCCGCTTCTATTCCTTCCAATGGCTGAAGCCCATCGGCACCGCACCTTCGAGGAGCTGCGGTCCAAGGTCAACGGACACCTCGACGAGTAGCCGCGGTCCAGTGTGGAGGTTTCTTCGGCTAACTTACGTATCCATAGACCTGCTAACTTAGGTACAAACACCATGGTTACTTTGAATCAGAAAAAAACAAGTTATTCAAAACATATCCCCTGTAACTTATGTGAAAATAGCGTCATAATTTACATACTGCAGGGATGGTAACGCGCGCACAAACACCACAGTAATTTTGACCGAGAGTAAAAATGATGTTGAAAATATACCCATGATGACTTCCATGCAAACAGCATGGTAATATATACACTGCTAACGTGGGAACTTACTTAGCCCAGGCGTGATAACTTTTGACCGGGGGGAGGGGGGTTGTTAAAAATTATACCCTCGATATCTTCTATGTAAATAACATGGGTATATACGCACGACAAAGTTGGTAACTCAGTACAAACACCGCGATAACTTTTGACCCCAGGATAAAAGTTGTTGAAAAAACATACCCACGGGATAAAAGTTGTTTAAAAACATATCCCCTAGTAACTTCTGTGTAATTAGCATGGTAATATATGCACAACAGATACCCAGTCGTTGTAACTTTTTGACCCGCGAAAAAATTGTTGACCCCCCACCCCCGTGTTAAACTCATGTGTCAATAAAATGGTAATATACGTACAACTGAGTTGATAACTTACTAAGCCCAGGTGTGATAACTTTTTGACCGGGAGGGGGGAATTGTTGGAAAACACCCTAGATAACTCGTGTGTAAGTAGCACGGTGATATACACATAACATAGTTGATAACTTAGTCCAAGCATGATAGTTTTTGGACTGAAAAACTGTTATCAAAATATACCAACATCGGATCTTGTTTGGAAGGTCTTGTCGTGCAAGATTTTTTATGTGAAAATGACTTTTCGATTAGACCAACGATTTGAGCTGCAAAACATTTTGAAGTTTCAAAATAGGAGGATCTAGGATGACATCATTTTTTTACTCTAGTGCATGCATGCATGTGTATGTGGGGAGAAGGTTGAAGGAACCATTTTTTATGACCCATTAATTTATGTGTAAAACATGATAACTTATGTACCATAGGCATGATAACTTACGTGACACAGACGTGATAACTTTTTGCCAAAAGAAAATAATTCGTCTGAGCATACCAAAATGGGATATAGTTTTAAAGATCTCATCGCGGCGATTTTTTATGTGAAAAGAGTTTTTTAAAAGGATCGACGGTTTGAGCTAGAAAACATTTTGAATATAGAAGTTGGAAAGAATATATGCTACATCAGGAATTTTGTCCTTTTTGCATGCTTGTATAGAAAATGCTAATACAACTACACGTAAAAGCTCAAAATAGGGGTTTATCAAGCCAATTATGAATGATAGGTAATTAGAGCTGAGGCTAACCGGTGGGGTGGGGGTGGGGTAGTGGAACTGTACGGCCTGAACCTAATAAAGATGGAAAATTATTGTGGTCTTATGTTTTCCTTTGGAGGCCTCTCCCGGAGTTGCATGATCACGAAGTATCATCCTAGCACCTCCTGTTCGCTCCTCTTCCTTCCATGCGCCGTCCGTGCTTGATATTTTATGCTGTTCTTTGCCGGGCGTGCAGCCACCATAAGTAATCACTCCCTTCCCCTTCGCAACGTCATCAGATGGATTTTGCTGAATGTACAACAGCGTATTGATGTAGCCGGACAAGAATCTGGTAGAAGCAGCAAGTGGTGGTGCTGGTTTGTCGTGATATACTTCGTTACGTTCATACCAGCTCCGCCAAAGTGTCACCGCGACAGGAAGTCTGTTGGAACCGAGTATCGACGAACAATCACAAGACATGAGGAGACGAAGTTTGCCGGGCGACGAACACCAGCGGCGACGGACGCCCCCCCGGCGACGAACGCCGGGGCCTTTTTCTCTTCTCTGTATTCAACTTGGGTCAACGAACAAGACAGTTACATCGGCTTATATAGCCCAGCACACACACCACCTAAACCAACGACCTGGCCATGTCTTCAGCGCACGCATGCAGGACCTCTGACCACTTCTGCACGAGCCACACTCATGCACTACGAGATACACGCGCACCCACATGTATGATCCGCAAGAGGCGGTCCAGAAGGATGACCACGGATTGGCTTCATGCATGCAGCTCCTGGCCAGACTCCTAATGACTCGCATTAGCAACAACTAATCTATCCAACTGACATCACGCAACGCACGCACGCTGGTGACCGCGGACACACGCGTCACGTTTTTTCCTAACAGTCTCTCCTCTTTCTTGCATTGGTCCAGCAGGTGGATGATCCACTCTGTGTTATAGACCGAACCTCGATGGCGAGATCCGATCTGTTGTTGTGGTCCGATCTTTCACGACACTCCACCATCAACAGTAGCAACCTCTCGCCCGCGCACGCGATGTACACGAAGTAGAGGGTTTGAACCTTACGGCCAAGCACGAGAAAACCAATCTCGACGAAGGTACTCACGCGCAAAACAATTTCCACGAAGAGAAATCGTAACACAGAGGTTTTCTAAAGATCCCTCCAAAACTTGATATGGATGTCTACTCTGAAAAACACATCGTGTCTATTTCATAAAAAAATAACCTCTTTTTACCACCAGCGTACTATGGATATTTATACTAATATATCTAGACGACTCAAACTTACCGAAGAAGTTGACCAAACAAAACTCTATCTCCAACTCTAAACAACTAAGAAAACAAAACCTGGACACGTGCTCTCTTTTAGCAGTAATCATTACTACAAAATAATTGAACATAATTTATCTGGTGGCCCCCATCCTATATCTCTCAAGGAAAATAATCTCCACCACTGAATCCTTTTGATATGCGCATGTATCTTCGGTGGTCTTTTTTTTTTGACATCAGTACAAACGCAAACGCTCATATACACGCGCATACACTCACCCCTATGAACGTATACACGTACACCCTACCCCTATGAGCACCTCCGAAAGACTGAGCCGGCACGCACACCCTACCCCTATGAGCACCTCCGTAAGACTGAGCCGGCATATCATCTTGAAATTTACGAAGTCACCGTAGACGTCTTGTCATCGACGGGAACGTCTCCTCCCACTGAATGCGCATCGCCAAAAATACTGAAATAAATCCAGAAATAAATGCGAGCACCAGGACTTGAACCCTGATGGGCTGGGGATACCACAGTCCCTCTAACCATCCAACCACAGATTGGTTCGCTATCTCCGATGGTCTTGAACGTGAGAAGTAAGTAGTAGCCGAGTAGGATTCTTGGATTAGTCTCAACAAAACATATCTCCTGTACATGCACGAACGAGTGTTTCTTTTCGTGGCTAACCATGCATGCATGTAGCCAAAACTTCTTTGACTGATCTGTAGCTAAGCCATGCAACACATCAACATGCATGCACGTAACTTCAACTAGCTCATGGACCTTTTCGTATTTCTGCCGTAGACAGGTTGAAACATATACATCGCCCACTGTGATTACTAATGGCGTAGCAACAACTTGATCCTGACCATTAGCTTGTGCGTTGTCATTGTCGTCGGTACATTTAGAACCGGTCGTATCATCCTCTTCCTCTTGAAACAAAACTGTCCTCGGTTTTGAGGCGATCTCTTGAACAATATTTTGATTGCAGATTGAACGACAACCGTGACAATTTCAGCAACTTCGACCCTTTTATTTTCTACTTCTTTCTGCTTATTTATCTTTTCAAGATGTTCTTTCCTCCAAGCAATAAAACAGTCGTCACCCATGGGCACGAGGTCGTACTTCTTTCCCTTCTTGACGGTATATGTGTGTGTTAGACAATCATACACAACATCATGCTCTGTGTACCATGGCTCGCCCAACAATAAGTGACACAAAATCACCGGTGCCGAAATCACGTCGCACAAAACCTCACAAAAATATTTTCCCAACAAAAATGGTACCTTGGTCTGGTGCGTGACAGTGAGCTCTTCATAACCCCAACAGAACGAGTATGGTTGTGGATGTGGTGTCATTGATAGCTCCAACTTCTCCACCATCTCGATACTTGCGGCGTTGGTCAAACTCATGTGATCGATCGTCATGGCAAACGATCTCTCTCTCACCACCACATGGGTGTGAAAAAGCCCGACCCAGCCGCCTTCCTCTTCCAACTGAAATCCATAACTTAGTTTTCTGAATGACGATACGCTTCTCATCTTCCCTATAGTACCGTGAACAACCTGATGCTCTGATACCACCTGATATAGACCGAACCTCGATGGCGAGATCCGATCTGTTGTTGTGGTCCGATCTTTCACGACACTCCACCACCAGCAGTAGCAACCTCTCGCCCGCGCACGTGATGTACGCGAATTAGAGGGTTTGAACCTTGCGGCCCAGTACGAGAAAATCAATCTCAACGAAGGTACTCACGCGCAAAACAATTTCCACGAAGAGAAATCGCAACACAGAGGTTTTCTAAAGATCCCTCCAAAACTTGATACAGGTGTCTACCATGAAAACACATCGTGTCTATTTCATAAAAAAAATAACCTCCTTTTACCAGCAGCGTACTATGGATATTTATACTTAGTATATCTAGCCGACTCAAACTTGCCGAAGAAGTTGACCAAACAAAACTCTATCTCCAACTCTAAACAACTAAGAAAACAAAACCTGGACACGTGCTCTCTTTTATCAGTAATCGTTACAAAATAGTTGAACATAATTTATCTGGTGGCCCCCATCCTATATCTCTCAAGGAAAATAATCTCCACCACTGAATCCTTTTGACATGCGCATGTATCTCCGGTGGTCTTGAAAGTGAGAAGTAGTAGACGCGTAGGCACTAGTAGAAAAAGGCCCATTTGTCCCGGTTCTAGAGGCCCATTTGTCCCGGTTCTGGAACCGGGACTAAAGGGTCGGGACTAAAGCCCAACACCTTTAGTCCCGGTTCGCTTATGAACCGGGACAGATGTGGCTCCATGTGGCCACTGCGGCGAGCCCAGGCAGGAGGGCCTTTAGTCCCGGTTGGTAACACCAACCGGGACCAAAGAGCATCCACGCGTCAGCAGCTCAGGAGCTGGGGTTTTTTTTTTGAAAGGGGGGGAGGGGTTTGGGGGTTTTGTAGGGTTAATTTAGGGGTTTCATATATTGTGTTAGCTAGCTAATAGAGAGAAGTGTCCTCTCTTATCTCCGTGCTTGGTCGACGCTACATACTATACGTATAGAGAGGACTCGACACGCTAGCTAGTAAGCAAATGAAGGAAACCATTAAGTACACAAGATCGTCATGAACATATACAGAGAGAAGTGATCGACCTCCTCCTTCTCCGAGAGATTGGTCGAACAACAAGTTTTCGTATATCTATCCGATGCTACTAGCTACATATATACAATATAAGATCTCTTACAATCCCTAACATCTGATGTCAAGTTCCACATGGTATTCTCCGGCTGGATTGATGACGTGGTCAAGAAAGAATCCCGCCAATTCCTCTTGAATTGCTTTTATGCGATCTTGTGGTAGGAGTTCATCCCGCATCTGCCAAATCTAATTTGAAGAAGGGGGTCAATACATATATATGAATGAAACTCAACACAAATGATGGTAATAAAATAAAATTGTGAATATTATTGCTTACGCACTTCATATTGTTTTTCAGAGTAGCCCCGCTTAGAGGTCGTCGCGTTGTAGATGTACTCGCAAATGTAGTATCCACAAAAATTATTCCCGCCTTCCTGCCACAACCACTTTACGAGAAATAGAGGTCAATCAAACTGATAATCAAGCATTATAAATGGTATTGATGAAACTAGCTAGAATCAATGGGAGATGCGCGGAACTAGCTAGTAGTACTTACTTTCGGGTGTGTAAATCGCAGCTCCCCCGGCAGTCCTGGAGCTTCTGCGGTGAACACTTTCCAAACCCTGCGAGACAAAGAAAATAATTACTTGATATCAGGAAATGAACAAAGTTGCCGATATGGTGCGATAATGATCGATTGAACTTACTTCTGGAGCATTTCAGTCATGGCCGCATACTCCTTGGGATCTTTTCGTCTTGAGTCTAAGACGGTTACTAGTCCCTGCTCAAGCTTAATCTCTAGGAGAATAAAATGGAAGTTGCGCACGCATGCATAACTCATCAATTACATTACTATAACCTCGAGTAATAAGGGAAACCGAATATGCAGAAGACAGTAACACTCACTTGAAGTTGTAAGGAAAGAGTATTTTATCTTTGTTTTGATTTTTAAGCAACGATTGTAGCAAGTTGGCCTCGGTTTCTTTCGCATTATATTTAACCGTCCATTCATCTATGAGATTTGTGTTAATGAACCCAATATCATAGATTTGTGCATTTCTGCATTCGACGATCTTCAATCTGCATAATATAGTGAGGATAATTATATATACATGCAATGAAAGAGCTGAGCTATATATAGAGATTTAATTACAGAAGTATAGTACTTACAGACAGTAGCAAGTGATGATTATTTTATCGAGGTCCTTTTGATTGAAAAACTAGAAGAACTCCCCAAATGGAACAGACAACAGATCAATTCCAACGAGGTCGTGCTCCTCTTTAACTCTCAGCGTCAAAATATCCTTCCCAGACTTGCAGGTGTCCATGTACCACTTATGGAATCTTCACATCATCGTTGTTAGAGGAGGATCACCAGGTCTGACGAGAGGCTTCCCGTACCGGTATTTGTGTTCGTCCACCTCCATTGTATCAAAATGTGCATCGTCGGGCAGGTAATCACCAGGATTGGTACCGGGCAGCATCCCCGGCAGATTTGTGATGATATCTCTAGACACCTTGAGCGGGGGGCACAATTGGTTTGCCTGTTCGCCGAGCTGGGGAATTTTGTTCCCACTTCTTTGTTCTTGTAACCTTTTGTCACTTGAAGTAGTTCCCGACCGGCGCGCTCCTTCCACTGCCTTTTTAAGAGCGCGGACATGGTTGTCATCCGGCGGAGGCGGTGGTGGTCGCTTTAGGTTCTCCAAAGTGCGCTTCAATTTCACCGGATCTATCTTCTCCTCCGGAGGTGGATTTTTCTTTGCAAAAAAGTCCTTCACTTGGGCTTGATAGATCTGCGCGTTTTCCTCCTCGGTCATCTCGTATGGTAACTTCTCTAGAGGCTTGAGAGATGGACTGAATATGTATTGCCTCCCGCCTCTGGCTGTACTGCTAGGCGCCGGAGCAGCCGGAGCGGCTGCGTCTGTCTTCCTTCGTTGCTTACGAGGCAGAGTGCTACGACGCGCCGGAGCAGCCGGAGCGGCGGCGGCTGTCTTCCGCTGTTGCTGACGAGGCGGAGGAGGAGGCGGGCTGCTCGGACGCGCCGGTGCAGGCGGAGAAGGAGGCGGAGTGCCGCCACGCGCCAGAGCAGCCGAAGAAGGAGGCGGACTGCCTTGATCACTCACCGGAGGAGGAGGCGGAGTGCCCTGACTCACCAGAGGAGGAGGAGGAGGCGTCCAGTTCGGAAGGTTGATGAGCTCCTTCTGCCATAGACATGGAGTCTTCAGAGCAAGACCTAGCTGTGTCTCCCCTTCACCGGTAGGGTGGTCAAGCTCAAGCTCCTCAAATCCCTCTGTTATTTCATCGACCATCACAACAGCATAGCCTTGTGGAATCGGAAGGCAGTGAAAAGTTGCGCCGGGTTGAGGAGGTGCAACAGAGCCGACAGCCGCCTTGACTTTGAGGTGCTGCCATTGCGTCATAAGGTGGCAATCTTGAGCCTCCGTGATAGCATCCACGGGGTAGCTGGGAACCGTGAAGTCAGGCTGCTGAAGGAGCTCGGTGGAAGCCACGCTGCTTCTCCGCTGAGATGGTGGGGTAGCTTCTGGGGTAGCTCCGGCAGGTCGCTGGCTCTGAACTAGTAGTGCTTGTTCCTCTAGCGCTCGTACCCTTGCATTCAGCTTCTGCAGTTCGGTCTGCTCCACTTTCCTCCTCCTCTCCCGGGATTTGTAACCGCCTGCGCTGGGAAACCCAACCTTCCACGCAATGGAGCCTGCCGTGCCTCGTGTTCGTCCTGGGTGCTCAGGATTCCCGAGGGCATGTGTGAGCTCGTCGTTCTCTCTGTCGGGAACGAACGTCCCTTGCTACGCTGCGGCGATATACTTCTGAAGCTTCTTGACGGGTATTTCAAGTTGCTCCTTCGTCCAACGACACTTCCCTGTTTCAGGGTCCAAGGTTCCCCCAACCCCGAAGAACCAAGTCCTTGAACGGTCTGGCCAATTCAATGTCTCTGGTTCGACCCCTTTATCAAGCAAGTCCTTCTCAGCCTTGTCCCACAACGGCCGGGCTTTGAGGTAGCCACCTGACCCCGTGCGATGGTGATGCTCCTTCTTTGCAGCATTTTTCTTGTTTGTCGCTGAAATCTTCTTACTCTTCTCCGATGTCTTGTGGGCGACAAATGCGGGCCAGTGATCTCTTATCTTCTCAAATCGGCCGGTGAATTCTGGAGTCTTCCCTTTGTCGACAAACGTTGATTTCAAATCATTCTTCCACCTCCTGAATAGATCTGCCATCTTCTTAAGAGCATGAGCCTTGACCAATGGCTCTATAACTGGCTTATCCGGATCCTCCTCTGGCGGTAGGGTGAAATTTGCCTTTAGCGCGGTCCAAAGATCATCTTTCTGTCTATCGTTGACAAAAGACACTTGAGGGTCTTCACTCTTAGGCTTATTCCATTGGTGTATGCTGATCGGGATCATGTCCCTAACAAGAACCCCGCACTGAGCAGAAAATGCTTCCTTGGTCCGGCTGGGTTCAATCGGTTGGCCATCGCCCTTGATTGTTGTGATCGTGAACCTTTCATCCTGGCGCAACCTTTTCTTTGGGCCTCGTTTCGTTACTGAAGTTTGGCTCGATCCGAATGGCTAGAAAAGAAGAAAGAAGAGAGTTAATATGTATACATACTAAAACAATTAATGCATCAATTAGCTAGTCAGCGCAGGCTTAATTAATATATTTACCTCGCCGGACTTTGCAACATCTCCTTCCTTCGTTTGCTCACCGGAGCAGTCATCACGGTCTCCTTCTTCCACCGGCATTCCATCACCGGAGCCATCATAATCATGTCCTTCCACCTCCATTGTTCGATCACTGGAGCCTAATTCACCCTCTCCTTCCAGACCATCGGTGTCGTTGAGATACGACAAGACATCACCTCCGCCGAGGATTATGTCCCCCAACAACTGTTCTGCTTCGATGTCTCTGTGCTCCATAGTTTCTGCAAGTATTACAACATGGCAATTAATATACAAACATGACAGATGGATATATTAGTGCAAACGTAGACCTAGCTAGCTCGACGCTTCTATGGTTTGGGGTGGCCTAGGCAACGCTTCTAGGGTTTGGGGTGGCCTAGGCAACGCTTCTAGGGTTTGGGGTGGCCTCGACAACGCTTCTAGGGTTTGGGTCGGACCGCCTCTCTCATGAATGTCCGACGTCCGGACCGACAAGGGATTTAACAAAATGACGCCATTCTGGATGTGCAAAAAATGGTCCATATTTTTCCTGATCTCATCTACCCTTCTATATGTCACGTTGTCTAATGTCAAAGAATTCAAGAAAACGATGACTTCATCATTAGCCGGAAATGACAGGCGTATAATGGTACGAAGCTCTTCAAAGTTGTTTTGGAACGGAGTTCCCGATAGAATAATTCGCTTTTTGGTACAAAGTTCAGCAAGAGCCTTCCGGATATCGCTATTTGGAAAGCCTTCGCTGAAATTCGTACCAAAAGGCGAATTATTCTATCAGGAACTCCATTCCAAAACAATTTTGAAGAGCTTCGTAGCATCATACGCCTGTTACTTCTGGCAAATGATGAAGCCATGGATTTCTTCAATACTTTGACAGACAACGTGACATATAGAAGAGTATATATATATATATATATATATATATATATATATATAGATGAGATCAAAAAAAAATTGGATCAACTTGTGCACATCCATAATGGGGGCATTCTTGATAAATCTGGACCCTCCACCCCTGGACGACCCTCGACCCTCGACCTCTCGGCGACCCTCGACCCTCTACCCTAGTTGACGACCCTCAACCGCTCGGCGATCCACGACCCTCTACCCTAGTTCCCGACCCTCGACCCCCTCATGTCATGTTTGTCTAGTGTCAAAGGATTCAACAAAACCATGTCTTCATCATTAGGCGAAAGTAACAGGCGCATGATGGTACGAAGCTCTCCAAAGTTATTTTGGAACGGAGTCCCAGATAGGATAATTCACTTTTTGGTACAAATTAAAGTTCAGCAAGAGCCTTCCGAATATCGCTATTTGGAAGTCCTTTGCTGAAATTCGTACCAAAAGGCGAATTATCCTATCCGGGACTCCGTTCCAAAATAACTTTGGAGAACTTCGTACCATCATGCCCCGGTTACTTCCGGCTAATGATGAAGCCATGGATTTCTTCAATACTTTGACACAAGGCAACCTCTCGACCCCTCGGCGTTCCTCGACCCTCGACCCCTCGACGACCCTCGACCCTTGAACCTTCGGCGACCCTCGACCCCTCGGTGACCCTCGAACCTTCGACGACCCTTGACCCTCTACCCTAGTTCCCGACCCTCGACCGCTCGGCGATCCTCGACACCCTCGTTCCCAATAAAAATTAAGAAGAGGAAGAAGAAGAAAAAACAAAAGAGGAGAAGAAGAAAAAAAAAAGGAGAAGAAGAAGGAATAGAGGAGAAGAAGAAAAAATAGATTAATAGAAAAAATAGATTAAATATTAATCTATTTTTTCACTCCTCTATTCCTTCTTCTTCTCCTCTTTTTTTTCCTTCTTCTTCCTGTTCAATACTTTGACACAAGGCAACCTCGAACCTTCCGCCGCCCCGACCCTCGACCGCTCGGCGTTCCTCGACCCTCGACGACCCTCGACCCTCGAACCTTCGGCGACCCTCGACCCCTCGGTGACCCTCGACCCTCTACCCTAGTTCTCGACCCTCGACCGCTCGGCGATCCTCGACACCCTCGTTCCCAATAAAAATTAAGAAGAGGAAGAAGAAGAAAAAACAAAAGAGGAGAAGAAGAAAAAAAAGGAGAAGAAGATGGAATAGAGGAGAAGAAGAAAAAATAGATTAAATATTAATCTATTTTTTCTTCTTCTCCTCTATTCCTTCTTCTTCTCCACTTTTTTTTATTCTTCTTCCCGTTCAATACTTTGACACAAGGCAACCTCAAACCTTCCGCCGCCCCGACCCTCGACCGCTCGGCGTTCCTCGACCCTCGACCCCTCGACGACCCTCGAACCTTCGGCGACCCTCTTTTTAATTTTTTTCTCCTCTTCTTCTCTTCTTCTCTTTTTTCTCCCCTTTTTCCTCTCCTTCTTTTTCTTCCCTTCTTCCTTTCTTCCTCTTTTCCATACATATAAAAAGTTTAAAAAATACATACATGCATACAAAAAATACATACATACATATAAAAAGAAAACATATATATATATATATATATAAAGCATATATAAAAAAAATCAACGCGGCGGCGGGGCAGGGGCGCGCTGCTCACAGCGGAGGCGTCGGGGCGGGCGGCGGGGGCGGGCGGCGGCGGGGCGGGCGGCGTCGGCGGCGGGGCAGGGGCGGGCAAGAGAAGAAGTGATTTTTGGAGAAAATTTCTAAGTGTTTGCTTATATAGACGAAACATTGGTCCCAGTTCGTGGCACAAACCGGGACCAATGCCCCTCTTTGGTCCCGGTTCGTGCCACCAACCGGGACCAAAGGTCTCTTTTCAGCAGCCCAAAGGGTGGGAAACAGACACCATTGGTCCCGGTTGGTGGCACGAACCGGGACCAAAGGGGGGGTATTGGTCCCGGTTGGTTCCACCAACCGGGACCAATGCCCCCCTTTCGTCCCGGTTGGTGCTACCAACCGGGACCAAAGGCCTTGCGCTGGCGTGGTGCGGTGGGATGTTTAGTCCCACCTCGCTAGTTGAGAGAGCTCGAGACTGGTTTATAAGCGCTGCTGCGCCCACCCTCTCGAGCTCCTCTCAACTGCAGGCTTTCGGGCCTTCTCTGCTAATCTTTGCCCGTGGGCCTACTGGGCCTGCTGCGGGCCTGAATCCTGGCCCATGGTTGGGTTTCTAGTCGTATTCAGGCCGTGGTGGCCCAGTAGGTGGCATTTTTTTATTTTTTTCTAGTTTTTTTGTTTTCTTTTTTGCTTTATTTATTTTATTTTGTTTCTACTTACAACAAAATACAAACTGTTTTTCAGTGATTCTTTTTGCTTTTAGGTAATAAAAATTATAAACTTGCTGTTAGTGCCATTAGTTTTCCAATTTGAATAGTTTAAATTTGAATTCTTTGAAATTTGTGTGAATCACTAGTTTGTGATTAACTTTACTATAAAAAAGATTTTGGAGTGATTCTTTTTCCTGCTATTTAATATTATGTGTTTTATCATTATATTCAAAACAGTTTTGTTATTCTAGTTTCTAACAAAAGAATCTTTATGATATTTCTTTTGCTATTAAAGTTTCTAACAAAAAAAGTTATTTAGAAAATTCTTTTTGCTTTTAATGTTTTGAACAGAAAATACTTTGATAATTTAGTTGCATAAATTTTAGTTGATTCCTTTTGCTATTAGAGTTTCATTAAAGTTTTCTAGTTATTCTTTTTTCTATTAGAGTTTCATTAAAGTTTTCTAGTTCATTCTTTTAGTTTATTATTTTTGCTATTAGAGTTTCATAAAAGTTGAGAGGGTTACGGCAAAAACTGGATGCACTTCATGTACAAAATGGACAATCTCTTTCGAAGTATCAGGGTTTCGGACGAAAACTCATCTGTTACAAAGGGATTTTCATTTTTTGAACTTATTTGAACTCCAAACTTTTTGTGTGTTCAAAATGAACCATTCAAAGCCACATCATCAATTTTCAACACCTTTCTGACTTCATCTGTTATTTTTCATGCATTTACTGATTTTTTTTAGCTAAATGACCCTGAATTGAAAAGCACTTCAGATGAACTCTGAAGAGGTTGAAAATTGGCATGGTATCATAATTTCACCCACATAGCATGTGCTAAAAAGTTGAGAGGGTACGGCAAAAACTGGATGCACTTCGTGTACAAAATGGACAATCTCTTTCGAAGTATCAGGTTTCGGACGAAAACTCATCTGTTACAAGGGATTTCATTTTTTGAACTTATTTGAACTCTAGACTTTTTGTGTGTTCAAAATAAACCATTCAAAGCCACATCATCAATTTTCAACCCTTTCTGACTTCATCTGTTATTTTTCATGCATTTACTGACTTTTTTGAGCTAAATGACCCTGAAACTGAAAAGCACTTCAAATGAACTCTGAAGAGGTTGAAAATTTGCATGATATCATAATTTCACCCACATAGCATGTGCTAAAAAGTTGAGAGGGTTACGGCAAAAACTAGATGCACTTCGTGTACAAAATGGACAATCTCTTTCGAAGTATCAGGGTTTCGGACAAAAACTCATCTGTTACAAAGGGATTTCATTTTTTTGAGCTTATTTGAACTCCAGACTTTTTGTGGGCTCAAAATGAACCATTAAAAGACACATCATCAATTTTCAACCCTTTCTGACTTCATCTGTCTTCACTTTTTCTTCGCTTGTGTCCTTTGCTTATTGTGCCGTAACCATGGATATTCTTCATCGCTTAACAGGGTGCTTGGGTCAGCCTTGACTTTGAAGGGAGGAATTTCATGAAACTTTTCATAATCTTCAGACATGTCTGTCTTACCCTCCACTCCCACGATGTCTCTTTTCCCTGAAAGAACTATGTGGCGCTTTGGCTCATCGTATGATGTATTCGCTTCCTTATCTTTTCTTTTTCTCGGTTTGGTAGACATGTCCCTCACATAGAAAACCTGCGCCACATCATTGGCTAGGACGAATGGTTCGTCTGTGTACCCAAGATTGTTCAGATCCACTGTTGTCATTCCGTAATGTGGCTCTACCTGTACCCCGCCTCCTGACAGATTGACCCATTTGCACTTAAACAAAGGGACCTTAAAATCATGTCCGTAGTCAAGTTCCCATATGTCCACTATGTAACCATAATATGTGTCCTTTCCCCTCTTGGTTGCTGCATCAAAGCGGACACCGCTGTTTTGGTTGGTGCTCTTTTGATCTTGGGCGATCGTGTAAAATGTATTCCCATTTATCTCGTATCCTTTGTAAGTCAATACAGTCGAAGATGGTCCCCTAGACAACGAGTACAGCTCATCAGAAATAGTGTTGTCACCTCTGAGACGTGTTTCCAACCAACTGCCGAAAGTCCTGATGTGTTCACATGTAATCCAGTCATCACACTGCTCCGGGTGTTTGGTGCGCAGAATGTTCTTGTGTTCATCGACATACGGGGTCACCAAGGTAGAGTTCTGTAGAACTGTGTAGTGTGCTTGAGACCAAGAATGCCCGTCCCTGCATATTATTGAGTCCCCTCCTAGCGTGCCTTTTCCAGTCAGTCTCCCCTCATACCGCGATTGAGGGAGACCAATCTTCTTAAGGTCAGGAATGAAGTCAACACAAAACCCAATGACATCCTTTGTTTGATGGCCCATGGAGATGCTTCCTTCTGGCCTAGCGTGGTTACGGACATATTTCTTTAGGACTCCCATGAACCTCTCAAAGGGGAACATATTGTGTAGAAATACGGGGCCCAGAACGACAATCTCGTCGACTAGATGAACTAGGACGTGCGTCATGATATTGAAGAAGGATGGTGGGAACACCAGCTCGAAACTGACAAGACATTGCGCCACATCACTCCTTAGCCTTGGTATGATTTCTGGATCGATCACCTTCTGAGAGATTGCATTGAGGAATGCACATAGCTTCACAATGGCTAATCAAACGTTTTTCGGTAGAAGGCCCCTCAATGCAACCAGAAGCAGTTGCGTCATAATCACGTGGCAGTCATGAGACTTTAGGTTCTGAAACTTTTTCTCTGCCATATTTATTATTCCCTTTATATTCGACGAGAAGCCAGACGGGACCTTCATACTGAGCAGGCATTCAAAGAAGATTTCCTTCTCTTCTTTGGTAAGAGCGTAGCTGGCAGGACCTTCATACTGCTTTGGAGGCATGCCATCTTTTTCGTGCCAACGTTGCAGGTCCTCCCGTGCCTCCGGTGTATCTTTTGTCTTTCCATACACGCCCAAGAAGCCTAGCAGGTTCACACAAAGGTTCTTTGTCACGTGCATCACGTCGATTGAAGAGCGGACCTCTAGGTCTTTCCAGTAGGGTAGGTCCCAAAATATAGATTTCTTCTTCCACATGGGAGCGCGTCCCTCAGCGTCATTCGGAACAGATAGTCCGTCGGGACCCTTTCCAAAGATTACGTGTAAATCATTGACCATAGCAAGTACGTGATCACCAGTACGCATGGCGGGCTTCTTCCGGTGATCTGCCTCGCCTTTGAAATGCTTGCCTTTCTTTCGACATTGATGGTTGGTCGGAAGAAATCAACGATGCCCCAGGTACACATTCTTCCTGCATTTGTCCAGGTATATACTTTCGGTGTCAGCTAAACAGTGCGTGCATGTGTGGTATCCCTTGTTTGTCTGTCCTGAAAGGTTACTGAGAGCAGGCCAATCATTGATGGTTACAAACAGCAATGCATGCAGGTCAAATTCCTCCTGTCTGTGCTCATCCCACACACGTACACCGTTTCCATTCCACAGCTGTAAAAGTTCTTCAACTAATGGCCTTAGGTACACATCAATGTCGTTGCCGGGTTGCTTAGGGCCTTGGATGAGTACTGGCATCATAATGAACTTCCGCTTCATGCACAGCCAAGGAGGAAGGTTATAGATACATAGAGTCACGGGCCTTGTTATGTGATTGCTGCTCTGCTCCCCGAAAGGATTAATGCCATCCGCGCTTAAACCAAACCATACATTCCTTGGGTCACCTGCAAACTCAGCCCGGTACTTTCTCTCGATTTTTCTCCACTGCGACCCGTCAGCGGGTGCTCTCAACTTCCCGTCTTTCTTACGGTCCTCTCTGTGCCATTGCATCAACTTGGCATGCTCTTTGTTTCTGAACAGACGTTTCAACCATGGTATTATAGGAGCATACCACATCACCTTGGCAGGAACCCTCTTCCTGGGGGGCTCGCCGTCAACATCACCAGGGTCATCTCGTCTGATCTTATACCGCAATGCACCGCATACCGGGCATGCGTTCAAATCCTCGTACGCACCGCGGTACAGGATGCAGTCATTAGGGCATGCATGTATCTTCTGCACCTCCAATCCTAGAGGGCATACGACCTTCTTTGCTGCGTACGTACTATCGGGCAATTCATTATCCTTTGGAAGCTTCTTCTTCAATATTTTCAATAGCTTCTCAAATCCTTTGTCAGGCACAGCATTCTCTGCCTTCCACTGCAGCAATTCCAGTACGGTACCGAGCTTTGTGTTGCCATCTTTGCAATTGGGGTACAACCCTTTTTGGTGATCGTCTAACATGCGATCGAACTTCAGCTTCTCCTTTTCACTTTCGCACTGTCTCCTTGCATCAGCAATGACCCGGCGGAGATCATCATCGGGCACATCGTCTGGTTCCTCTTGATCTTTAGCTTCCCCCGTTGCAGCATCACCGTATTCAGGGGGCACATAGTTGTCATCGTCTTCTTCTTCTTCGCTGTCTTCCATCATAACCCCTATTTCTCTGTGCCTGGTCCAAACATTATAGTGTGGCATGAAACCCTTATAAAGCAGGTGGGTGTGAAGGATTTTCCGGTCAGAGTAAGACTTCGTATTCCCACATATAGGGCATGGACAACACATAAAACCATCCTGCTTGTTTGCCTCAGCCACTTCGAGAAAATTATGCACGCCCTTAATGTACTCCGAGGTGCGTCTGTCACCGTACATCCATTGCCAGTTCATCTGCGTGCATTATATATAATTAAGTGTGTCAAAAACCATTACAAAACATCATGAATAGATAAGTGACCAAATTAATAGAAGTTCATCATCACATTAAAACCAAAGTACATACATAGTTCTCATTGAACAACATATAGCTCTCCAGAGCATCTAATTAAACCATACATTGAAACTATGTAAAACATTTCAATGCAACAACAAATGCGATCATAATCGCAACCAAGGTAACAATTGATCCAACGGCATAATGATACCAAGCCTCGGTATGAATGGCATATTTTCTATACTTTCTAATCTTGAAGCGCATTGCATCCATCTTGATCTTGTGATCATCGACGACATCCGCAACATGCAACTCCAATATCATCTTCTCCTCCTCAATTTTTTTCAATTTTTCCTTCAAGTAATTGTTTTCTTCTTCAACTAAATTTAACCTCTCGACAATAGGGTCGGTTGGAATTTCCGGTTCACATACCTCCTAGATAAAAAAAATCTATGTCACGTTGGTCGGTATAATTGTCATAAACAATAAATGAACCAAATAGTTATAAAATATAATATATACCACATCCGAATCATAGACAGGACGAGGGCCGACGGGGGCGGATACCAAAACCATCGCACTATATAATAACAAACAATAATAAAAGTAAGAAAATTATACAAGTATCTATCTAAATCATACAAGTAAGAACTTTTTTCTTTTAGAAAGAAGATAAGAACAAGAGGCTCACCACGGTGGTGCCGGCGATGAGATCGGCGCGGGCGATCGACGGCGGTGAAGACGGGGACGGGACATGACGGACCGCTAAACCTAGACAAATCTTGAGGAAAATGGAGCTTGGAGGTCGAGTTTGGAGAGGAGAAAGCTTAAGTAGTGTGGCTTGGGCATTTCATCAAACACCTCATGTGCATAGGAGGTGAGCTAGAGCACCACAAAGCCCTCCCCTCGCTGGCCAGAAAAAAATAGAGCAGTGGAGTGCTCTGCTCGCGGGCGAGGGGTATATATAGGCACAACATTGGTCCCGGTTCATGGTTGGAACCGGGACTAAAGGCCACCCTTTGGTCCCGGTTCTAGCCACGAACCGGGACCAATGGATGTGGGCCAGGAGCGAGGCCCATTGGTCCCGGTTCGTGTCTGGAACCGGGACCAAAGGGTCCAGACGAACCGGGACCAATGCCCCACGAGGCCCGGCCGGCCCCCTGGGCACACGAACCGGGACGTATGCCCCCATGGGTCCCGGTTCCTGACTGAACCGGCACTAATGGGCTGGGCAGGCCTGGACCAAAGCCTTGTTTTCTACTAGTGAGGATTCTTGGATTAGTATCAACAAAACATATCTCCTGTACATGTATGAACGAGTGTTTCTTTTCATGGCTAACCATGCATGCATGCAGCCAAAACTTCTTTGATTGATGTGTAGCTAAGCCATGCAACACATCAACATGCATGCACGCAACTTCAACTAGCTCATGGACCTCTTCGTATTTCTTCTATAGACAGGTTGAAACATATACATCGCCCACTGTGATTACTAATGGCGTAGCAACAACTTGATCCTGACTATTAGCTTGTGCGTCGTCATTGTCGTCGATACACTTAGAACCGGTCATATCACTCCGGCCTAGTGTTGACGACAGTCTCCAGCTTGGGCATACTCCATGTACGCGCCATCGCCATCCATAGCTATCGGGCCAACGGGCATCGGCATAGAGCGTGGCATGTGTCCTCGCATTCCAAACCACATAAAGCACACATATTAGACACCTCAAGTTTTCGTTTATGCTTATTTTCAAGCGTTGCCAGAGAGTTCGTCGCGACTCTCCATGCGAAAACTCGTACCTTAGACGGAGCAGGGCACCCCCACACTGCCTTCCAGACGGCACGAGTGCCGTCCGGTGCCCTGCTTGTGGCGCACGTGGTGGTGCTGGTTCGCTACTCGAGAGTGGTCTTATAAATGCCCCGCACGTCCGGCGCCCATGATAGGACGTCCTCCATCCTGCGTGGGCTGGCCTTGATCACCAAGATGCATTCCACGTCGGGGGCGCTGAAGTGTTGTTGGAGGAGGTCCACCCGCCACCTTCCATTAGCATCTAGCAGCTCCGATACCCGTCGTTCGCCGCTGCATGATGGGCCTGTACGAAGTTGGGCGCGAGATCCATGGGTCGTGCTAGATGCGAATTTGCTCTCCATTGCCTAGGCGCCATAGGAGCCCGCGTTTAAGCAGCTCAAGACCATGCTGGATAGCATGCCAAGTCGGTGACACGTTACCTGAAAAAATAGTGTCCTCGAGGGACCCATTAGGGTAATATTTTGCTTTGAGAACCTGAGAGCACAAGGAGTCCGGCCTTGGTATAAGGCGCCAAGCTTGCCGAGCTAGCAACGCTTGGTTGAAGATGCGGAAATCCCTGAAGCCAAGGCCCCCCTTTCCTTTTGGTTCAATCAATTTCTCCCATGCCCGCCAATGCGTCTTCCTCCTGCCTTCTTTGGACCCCCACCAAAAGTTTCTGACCAAACGGGTGAGATCATCGCACGCAGAATAGGGTAGTTTGAGAACACCCATTATGTAAGTGGGGATAGCTTACAGGACATATTTGATCAATGTTTCCTTCCCAGCCTGTGAGAGTGTACCCCCCAGGCCATAATTTGCTTAGTTAAGCTTGCCTGCAGCATTTGGAATATACCTTTATGCATGCGCCTATCCGGGGTAGGTAAACCGAGGTATTTCCTTTCAAACTTGGCATTGTGTACCTGCAGTACCTGTCTAACTGTTGTTTGTATCACCAAAGGGCAGTTGTTGTAGGGTGAAACCCTAAGATGGATCTTTTCACACTTGGAGGGGGAAAGGGGATGAACACAAAGAACACAAAGAGAAATTCACTTCAACAAAACCCAATAACACATCCACTAGAATAGCAAACACATAGATCCACAAGATTACAAGCACAATCAACGGAAACAAGCACTAGGTAAAGTTCTTCCCACTCCTAAGGAGGTGAGGTCTTGACGATAGTCTTCTCCAAAAGGAGGTCTTGAAATCCATAAGTGGATCCTCTCCTAAGAGGTCTACATCTCCAATGGAGTGGTAGAAGGAGCAAAGCTCTCAAATATCTCACATATACTTTGCTAATTAAGTCTAAACTTAACCCTAGGTACGAAATATATAGGCTTGGGGGCGAAGTGGATGAAGCGGAGGCCTAAAACCCGAACTCAGCCAGCCATCCTGAAGGGCCTGTGCTCACGGGGTAAGTTGGGTCCGTGCGCACGGGGGTCCCATGCGCATGGTACACGCCCGTGCGCATGGGGTGCTACAGCCGTTGCTCCCTCTGTAGCCTGTGGGCACAGGGTCTCGGGGGCCTGTGCTCACGGGGTCGCCTGGGACTTCCTGTGCTGCTCCTTTGGGACTCCTTCTCCTTCCTCAAAGAGTTGGGGTGCTTCTTCTACTCATTGGTGATGCTCCTTAGCTGCTTGGGAGTGTTCCTCTTCGTACCTAATGATACATAGTGCATTTTGGTGAGGTAGCAACCAAGTTCCATTCGTGTCCATATGCATGTCAAGTAGGAAGGAGTTCACCTCGGTTTCCATTGCGCGTGCTCGAGCTCTTGTCATAGGTCCACGTGGTGCTTGATGTGTTGGTGTAGAGTCCATGGGGATGAAGGAAGGATGCTCCGCATCATCTCCCCCCCCCTTGGGAGAGATCCGTCCGCGGATCGTGATCTTCATCACCATGGTACTTGGCCAAGTCCTTGACATTGAAGACGTCGCTTACGTTGTACTTGTCGCGTGGGATGTCGATCTTGTAGGCGTTGTCATTGTAGCGTGCTAGCACCTTGAAGGGTCCATCGGCTCGTGGTAGTTGCTTGGACTTGCGCTCGTTGGGGAAGCGGTCCTTGCAAAGGTGAAGCCATACGAGATCTCCCGGTTCGAACACCATTGGTGTCTTGTTGATGTTGAGCTTGGTGGTGATGCGATGTACTTGACGCTCGATCGTGGCTCTTGTATCTTCATGTATCTTCTTGAGAAAGCTTGCCCTTGCACTCGCATCCATGTTTGCGCGTTCTTGGAGCGGAAGAGGTAGAATGTCCAATGGGGACAATGGGTTGAAGCCGTAGACCACCTCGAAGGGGGACTTGCCGGTAGTAGAGTGTCGAGCTCGATTGTAGGCGTACTCGGCGATGGGTAAGCACTCCTCCCACTCCTTGATGTTCTTCTTTATCAACACGCGTAGGAGAGTAGATAACGTCTGGTTGGTGACTTCCGTTTGGCCATCGGTTTGGGGATGATAGGCCGTCGAGAATAATAGCTTGATGCCGAGCTTGGCGCATATTGTCTTCCAAAAGTAGCTGAGGAACTTGACGTCGCGGTCCGACACAATGGTCCTTGGCAAGCAATGCAGCCTCAAGATTTCCCTACAAAAGAGATTTGCAACATGTGAAGCATCATCTATCTTATTGCATGGGATGAAATGTGCCATTTTTGAGAATCGGTCCGCAACAAGAAATACGTAATCCTTTCCATTTTGAGTCCTAGGCAAACCAAGCACGAAATCCTTACTAATATCTTCCCATGGTTTATATGGAATTGGAAGTGGCATATGAAAACCATGAGATTGGGCTTTTGACTTAGCTTTGCGCATGTAGAGCAATGGTTGGTAAAGCGTGCCACATCGCGGAATATCTTTGGCCAAAAGTACTTGAAGGAGAGTGTGGCAAAGGTCTTGTCGCGCCCAAAATGTCCCATAAGTCCTCCGCCGTGAGCCTCTTGCAAAAGTAACAAACGAAGTGAAGACTCGGGTATACAAAGCTTGTTAGAGCGCATAAGGTAGCCATTCTTGAGATAATAGTTCTCCCAACAAGTGTTAGCAAGACATTTGGCATTAGGAATCACAAACGTAGGATCATGCGCATAAAGATCTTTAACATGGTCAAAGCCAATAACATTCAACTCAAGTTGAGTAACTAACATGCATTTGCGGGAAAGAGCATCCGCCACAACATTTTCTTTACCCTTAATGTACTTGATCACATAAGGAAAAGATTCAATAAATTCACTCCATTTAGCATGCCGTTTATTAAACTTGGTTTGACCTTTAAGGTACTTTAGTGACTCATGATCGGTATGTATGACAAATTCATGTGGGCGAAGATAATGCTCCCAAACATGCAATACTCGCACTAAAGCATACAATTCTTTGTCATAGATGGGATTGTTAAGTTGAGCACCGGAAAGTTTTTCACTAAAGTATGCAATGGGTCGCTTTTCTTGCATCAAAACTCCACCAATTCCATTACCACTAGCATCATAATGAACCTCAAAAGTTTTGTTGAAAGTAGGCAATGCAAGAATTGGGGCATGTGTAAGCAAAGATTTTAGCTCATCAAATGCGGTAGATTGAGATGGTCCCCAAACAAAGGGTGCATTCTTCTTACTCAAGGCATGCAAAGGTGCAGCAATAGTGCTAAAATATTTCACAAAGCAACGATAAAAACCCGCTAGACCAAGGAAACTACGCACTTGTTGCAAATTAGTGTGTTGTGGCCAAGTTTTAATTGCTTCAATTTTAGACTCATCAACATGAACACCCTTTGAAGACACAACAAAGCCCAAGAAAACAATCTTCTCAACACCAAAAGTGCATTTTTCCATATTGGCATAAAGTTGCTCTTTTCGAAGAGTTTGCAAAACGGCCCTAAGATGATTTACATGCTCTTGGAGTGATTTGCTAAAGACAAGAATATCGTCAAAGTAGACCACAGCAAACACTCCAATGTAAGGACGAAGCACATAATGCATAACACGCATGGAAGTTCCGGGTGCTTCCGATAAACCCATAGGCATAACTAACCACTCGTACAAACCAAATTTTATTTTGAAAGCGGTTTTCCATTCATCACCTTCTTGTATGCAGATTTGATAATAACCACTTTTAAGGTCAATTTTTGAGAAAATGGTGGCGCCGCTAAGCTCATCTAGCATATCATCTAGGCGTGGAATAGGATTCCTATAGCGAACGGTGATAGCATTTATGGGTCTACAATCGGAACACATGCGAAAACTACCATCTCTTTTTGGCACAAGAATGACCGACACGGCACAAGGACTCAAACTTTCACGCACATGTCCATGGTCTATGAGATGTTGGACTTGCCTTTGTATTTCTTTGGTTTCTTCGGGGTTGACGCGGTATGGAGCCTTGTTAGGAAGAGGTGCGCCGGGGATGAGGTCGATCCGGTGTTCGATGCCACGCAGAGGAGGAAGACCGGGAGGTAGCTCATCAGGGAAGACATTCGCGAATTCCTGCAACAAATTAGACAACACTAGAGAAAGAGGATTAGAAGTGTTAGTCGTTGCCACCCCATCTTTGCAAACTAGGACATAGTGTATGACACTCGATGGGTTCTCACACACTTCTCTCATCTCGCTTTTTGTGGCTAGGAGGACCAAGTTCTTCTCTCTTGATGTGTAGTCACTCATTTTGGGCTTGTGGCTCTCACTCTCTTTGTGGTGGTTCACTCTCTCACTAGTCTCTCCATGATGGGTGGATGCTTGCTTGTCGGCGATCACTTGACTTGGTTACATAGGTCGTAGTACGTACTCTCTTCCCTTCATTTTGAAGCTATAGCAGTTTGTTCTCCCGTTGTGTATGACGCCATGGTCTAATTGCCAAGGTCTCCCCAAGAGAAGATGGCACACAGACATGGGAAGCACATCACACTCCAAGGTGTCCTCGTAGGCGCCTATCTTGAATGAAACTTGCACGGTGTGCTCCACTTGAATGGTGCCGGAGTCGCTAAGCCATTGGACCTTGTAGGGGCGAGGATGCTTCTTTTTGACCAATTGTAGCTTGGAACATAGCTCGTCACTTGCCAAGTTGTGACAACTTCCTCCGTCGATGATGACCTTTACAGAGCGCCCGTTGATGCCGGCCTTGGTGTGGAAGATGTGACACCGTTGGTCTTCGTCTTGTTGGTGTTGAAGCATCAAGACCTTGGAGACCACAAGAGCAGGACTTGAATCATTGTCACAAAAGACTTGAGCATCTTCTTCTTCATTCACTTGGCGGTGCATGGCGATGTGCTCGAGAGCTTCCATCTCGTCTTCACTCATGGAGTTGTATGTGCCATCATCATTGGCAATCATGGTTCTACGGTTGATGCATTGGAAAGACTTGTGTCCACAGCCACCACATGTGAAGCACTTGAGAGAACTTGTCTTGATGGGGTCATCTGGTGGTGCCGATGAAGAGGTAGTCTTGTTCTTGTAGTGTCTTGTCGGAGGACGAGTAGAGGAAGGCGTCGCTTGCTTGGAACTTGACTTGTCGCCGATATTTGGTGATGCTCTAGTCGAGGTAGGAGGTGCCGAAGTCGTGGTAGATGTAGCTTGAGTGTATGAACCGTAGGTGTTGGATGAGTACTTGGCGTATTTGAAGTCTTCTTGTACTTGTTGCTCCTCCTTGGTCGCTTGATCAACTAGCTCGAGAAGGTTGGAGTATGGTTGGAAATCAGCAATCTTCCTTATTGGGTGGTTGAGGCCGTTCAAGAAGCGTGCCATTGTTTGCTCATCATCTTCTTTGACATTGGCTCTTATCATGGCAATCTCCATTTCTTGATAGTATTCTTCCACCATCTTTGTGCCTTGCTTGAGGAGTTGCAACTTCTTGAAGAGATCATGGGTGTAGTATGTAGGCACGAAGCGAGCTCTCATGACATCCTTCATTTGTGTCCAAGTCGTGATGGGTGGTTCGTCCTTCTCGCGACGTCGCTCGATCACTTGTTCCCACCAAATGAGGACGTAGTCTTGAAACTCAAGAGTTTCCATGGTGATCTTCTTTTCCTCGTTGTAGTTGTGAAGATGGAATATCTTGTCGACCTTTAATGCCCATGAGAGGTATTCCTCGGCATCGTTGCTTCCGGAGAACTTGTGCATGGTGAACTTGAGCTTGCCGTAGCGGAGTTCTTCATCATAGTGACGATGTTGATGGCGCTCTTGGCGTGGGGGAGGGTCTTCAAGCACTCGTTCCGCTTGGTGTTGCTCTTGCCGCGGAGGAGAAGGGCGAGGCTTGTGTGCCCAGTTTCTTCGTTCTTGTTGCTCTTCACGTCGGGCGGCTTCTTCTTGTCGTGCTTGACGAAGTGCTTCCTCGTGCTCACGTACTTGACGGTTGCGTTTGGCAATAGCTCGAGTGGACTCTTGGAGTGCATCTTGAGCCGCTTGAGCTTGTGCTTGGCGACTTTGTTGCTCTTGCTGAAGTGCATCGCCGTCTTAAGATGCTTGACGTGGCCGATGTGGTGGTAATTGTTCTTGATCCATGGCTTCTCGTTCTTGGCTTCACGACTTTTCACGTGCTCGAACTCAGTCTTGTAGGCCATTTCCATGGAACGGATTTTCTTGCTCTTCGTCACGTCGAGGAGGACTCGCATCAGAAGAAGAATATGACGACGAGAGGCGACTTGAGTGACGCCATCCTGGTGAAGAGGTTGAGGAAGACGCGCGGCTCACGATCATGTTGTTGGGGAACGTTGCATGGAAAATAAAAATTTTCCTACGCTCACCAAGATCCAATCTAGGAGATGACCATCTACAAGAGGAGAGATTGGATCTACATACCCTTGTAGATCGCTAAGCGAAAGCGTTAAGAAACGCGGTTGATGTAGTCGAACGTCTTCGCGATCCAATCACGATCCATCCCGCGAACTCCCGATCCAAGTGCTGAACGGACGGCACCTCCGCGTTCAACACACGTACGGCTTGATGACGCCTTCACCTCCTCGATCTAGCGAGCGATGGTGAAGTAGTAGCTCGAGTCCTCCGGCAGCACGACGGCATGGTGGCGGTGGTGGTGGAGAAATCTCGGCAGAGCTTCGCTAAGCACTACGGAGAAGAAGAGGGATAAGAGGGAGAGGAGAGGCAGCGCCGTGGCGTGGAGATGTGCTCAAGGGGTGCCACTGCCCTCTCTCTACCTCTCTATATATAGGGGAAGGGAAGAGGGGGTGGCGCCCCTATGGTTTCCCCTAGGGGGGGCGGCGGCCAGGGCAGATGGGATCTCCCCTAGGGTGACTTGCCCCCAAGCCGAGTGGAGGGAACCCTAGAGGGGGGCGCCCCACCTCTCCTGGTCACGTGGGAAAGTGTGAGGGGGGCGCACAGCCCCTTAGTGGGCTTGTTTGCCCCCTCCCCTTGGCCCATGGGGCCCCCCAACACTTGTCGGGGCCCCCCGAAACCCCTTTCGGTCATGCTGGTCATCACCCGGTACCCCCGGAACACTTCCGGACTCCAATACCCTTCATCCAATATATCAATATTCACCTCCGGACCCTTTCGGAGTTCCTCGTTATGTCCGGGATCTCATCCGGGACTCCGAACAACCTTCGGTAACCACCATAACAACTCAACTATACATATATCGTCACCAAACGTTAAGTGTGTAGACCCTGCGGGTTCGAGAACTATGTAGACATGACTGAGACACCTCTACGGTCAATAACCAATAGCGGGACCTAGATGCCCATATTGGTTCCTACATGTTCTACAAAGATCTTATCGGTCGAACCTCGATGTCAAGGATTCAGCTAATCCCGTATGTAGTTCCCTTTGTCTATCGGTATGTTACTTGCCCGAGATTCGATCGTCGGTATCTCCATACCTAGTTCAATATCATGACTGGCAAGTCTCTTTACTCATTCTGTAATACAAGATCCCGTGACTAACTCATGGTCACATTGCTTGCAAGCTTATTGTGATGTTGTATTACCGAGTGGGCCCCGAGATACCTCTCCGTCATACGGAGTGACAAATCCCAGTCTTGATCCATGCCAACTCAACAGACACCCTCGAAGATACCTGTAGAGCACCTTTATAGCCACCCAGTTACGTTGCAACGTTTGGTACACACAAGGCACTCCTCCGGTGTCAGTGAGTTGCATGATCTCATGGTCATAGGACCATATACTTGACATGCAGAAAATGATAGCAATAAACTTAACACGATCATATGCTACGTTCATAGTTTGGGTCTTGCCCATCACATCATTCTCCTAATGATGTGATCCCGTTATCAAATGACAACTCATGTCCATGGCTAGGAAACCATAGCCATCTTTGATCAACGAGCTAGTCCGGTAGAGGCTTACTAGGGACATGTTGTTGTCTATGTATCCACACATGTATTTGAGTTTTCGGTCAATTCAATTATAGCATGGATAATAAACGATTATCATGAACAAGGAAATATAATAATAACCACTTTATTATTGCCTCTAGGGCATATTTCCAACACATGTTGCAGAATTCGTCCATTTGTTTGGAGAGCTTGGCATCGAGGTAGTCCCGTTGTCTTGCTTCCGATTGTCGTAGGTCGGTGGCGAGTTGCTCGATGCGATCACCCAAACCTTCACTCTCTTGATGTAGAGTTCCTTGTGCGATGAAGAAGTGATTCTTGGTGACGTAGTCGCGTTCGTCATCGTGATCCTCGAAGTGTGGGTTCGCCGAAGAAGAAGGCCTATCCATCATGTGGAAGTGGTGGTGAGTAGGAAAATGAGAGAACAAAACCAAAGTTACCTTTTTCAAAGATTGTGGATGTAACAAGTACGATCCCACGTGATGCTATAATAGTAGAATTGGTACCGGGTTTTGTTTCTCACACCTACAAGTAAAAGGCTTATGTAGGATCTCGGTTAGGAAATGGTACAAATAATTCAAGCAAATGTTAGTCAAGATGTTGAAGAAGTTGAAAAGATGCACAAATTGCAAGTAAGACAAATAGATCAAACCCAAAGATATCACTAGGAACACACACACGGAAGATAGATGGGATCCGCACAACCAAGGAGTGAGCTCTAAGAGGTGGAACCAAGGGAATGCTCTTGTTGTACGAATACTAGAGAGATGCTAGCTCGATTGCTTTAATGGGCTAGATACGCTAGTGCACCAACCTAAGAGAGAAAACGGGTTGTCTACTATCCCAATTATGCTTATATATGTATTAACCAAGATGATGAACTATGCTATGAGGCCCGATGCTATTGCTTACAAGATCTTGCTTCTCTTCATTTTCTTTTGCTTAAAATCATCTCTTTTTTTTACTATGCCACAATGCTTGATATGCGAGCCAGAATGCGAGGTAACAAGTAGTATATGCGTGGGAGAGACATAACAATAAGGTGCACTAAAAGCGTGACCCGGCAATTCTCAACTTGCTAGTCTCGATGGGTAAGCTACGAAAAAGAGACTCGAGGCTATCAAGGTAATGGCAAGGGTAATACAATGGTGTTGTCAAGGTTACCATCCTTGCGTACGGTTGGTATGAAGATGAAGTGGTCAATGTCGAAGTGGAGTCCGAGTCGATGATGAGTGGCGGTGATGATGAAGACAAATCGCTCGTAAGTAGCTGAAACACCTTAAGACACTTGAGAACTGCAACTCCAAAACTCAAACACTCACGAGAAGTAGTGCAGAAGATCAAAGGTGGTGGTGGAAAGGCAAAATGGTGGAAAAAATGAGGATGGCCGAACTGCTCTGTATGGTCCATGCGCACGGGGTAAGTGATGCCCGTGTGCATGGGGTCCCATGTGCACGGTGTCCCAATGGCCCGTGCGCACGGGGTGTTCTGGAAACGCAAGAACACCTCTGATCCATGGATATTTCTCAAGATTCCGGCCAAAATCGATGGTTGGGTGGGTGGGGAAAGGTGGTAAGGGGTAGATCCACTTGTCAAACACCAAATCCGTGGATCAAATCAACCAAATCTCACAAGAACCAACAAATTACAAGAAAAATTTTGGGGCTATTCTTGGTGGGGATTTTTGAATTAGGATGAAAAACAACAAATTCAAGCTAGCAAATGGGGGGTAGGGACTCCAAGATGTGAATCAACCTTGCTCATGATACCAAGATGTTCTAGGGTGAAACCCTAAGATGGATCTTTTCACACTTGGAGGGGGAAAGGGGATGAACACAAAGAGAAATTCACTCCAATAAAACCCAATCACACATCCACTAGAATAGCAAACACATAGATCCACAAGATTACAAGCACAATGAAAGGAAACAAGCACTAGGTAAAGTTCTTCCCACTCCTAAGGAGGTGAGGTCTTGATGATAGTCTTCTCCAAAAGGAGGTCTTGAAATCCACAAGTGGATCCTCTCCTAAGAGGTCTAGATCTCCAATGGACTGGTAGAAGGAGCAAAGCTCTCAAATATCTCACATATACTTTGCTAAGTCTAAACATAACCCTAGGTACGAAATATATAGGCTTGGGGGTGAAGTGGATGAAGTGTAGGCCCAAAACCCGAACTCAGCCGGCCATCCTGAAGGGCCCGTGCGCACGGGGGTCCCGTGCGCACGGTACACGCCCGTGCCCACGGGGTGCTACAGCCGTAGCTCCCTGTGTAGGCCATGGGCACGGGGTCTCGGGGGCCCGTGAACACGGGGTCGTCTGGGACTTCCTGTCTTGTTCCTTTGGGACTCCTCCTTCCTCAAAGACTTAGGGTGCTTCTCCTACTCCTTGGTGATGCTCCTTAGCTGCTTGGGAGTGTTCCTCTTTGTGCCTAATGATACATAGTGCATTTTGGCGAGGTGGCAACCAAGTTCCATTCATGTCCATATGCATGTCAAGTAGGAAGGAGTTCACCTCGGTTTCCATTGCGCGTGCTCGAGCTCTTGTCATAGGCCCACGTGGTGCTTGATGTGTTGGTGTAGAGTCCATGGGGATGATGGAAGGATGCTCCGCATCAGCAGTTGTCACCAAACTGAATAGAGCACTTTTGCGGATTTATGAGCTGACCCGTGGCTCTTGCATAAATCTGAAGGACACCCTTTACATACTGAGCTTGTTCAATGCTTGCTTTAAAGAATAATAGTGTGTCAGCTGCAAACAGGAGATGCGATATTCCCGGTGCCCTACTACAAATTTTCATAGGTTGGAAGGCATGATCTTGCACTCCCTGTCTTAATAGTGTAGATAATCCATCAGCCACAAAGAGGAACAAAAAGGGGGATAAGCGGTCACCTTGCCGAAGCCCTCATGTCGGTGCAAACAAATCCAGAAGGGCTCCATTAAATTTAACAGAATAGCTCACCAAGGTGGCACATGTCATAATCCATTGCACCCACCGGTGAGAGAAGCCCATCCTCTCCATTGCTTGCTTCAAGAACCCCCAGTCGACCCTGTCATAGGCCTTTGACAGGTCTAGCTTGCACACACAGTAGCTATTTTGTGGGTTTTTCTCACGCTGAATAAAATGCAGGCATTCAAAGGCAAGTAGTGCATTATCTGTGATCAGCCGACTTGACACAAATGCACTCTGAGAAGGTGATATAATCTCATCAAGAAGTGGCCTAAGTCTGTTCACCAAGCACTTAGCAACAATTTTGTAAATGACGTTACATAGACTTATAGGCCGAAAGTTAGTCATTCCAATAGGATCATGAACCTTAGGAATAAGAACGATTACCGTTTCATCCACACCATCTGGCATAACCCCTGTCCGAAAAAATTCCTGAACAGCCCTGATAATTTCGCCCTTCATAACTAGCCATTTTTTCTGGAAAAACCTCGCTGGGAAGCCGTCCTTGCCCGGTGCCTTCAGGGGTCCATCTGGAATAAACTGTCAGATATTTCTTTCTCACTGAATTCCGCACATAAACGGTCATTCATTTCCGAAGTAACTCTCTCATCATACAAGTACAAGAGATGGTGTTGTACAAGTGAGTCATCACGAGTGAAGAGGTTTTGAAAATATGAATTAACCATGTTGGCCATTACCTCATGCTCCCCGTGGCTGCCACCACTATCATCAACTAACCTTTTCACTTTATCTTTCCTTAGCTCTCCATACTGCTCGCCTGTAAAAAAAGTTTGTGTTACGGTCGCCCTCACGAAGCCAGTCAATACGACTTTGTTGCATCTATAGCATCTCCTCTCGGTACAACAATTCCTGCATATGGTCAGACTCTTTTCATATCTCATTCCGATCTGCATTCATGCTCATAAGCTCGTCTAGCCTGGTTCTAGATTTTTCAAGTTCATTTGCAATATTGCCAAATTTCTTTTTACTCCATACATGCAGGTCAGTCATGAGCTTAGCCAGGCATGACCGAATATCTCCAAGGCTAAATTTCTGTCCTGCATTTCTCCATGCTTCTGCCACATGTTCAAGGAGGCTCTCATCCCTCTCCCAAAAAGTTCCGTACCTTCTAAAATTAGTACGTACATGATTAGTCTCCTCTTTAACACACTGTAGCATAAGCGGGCAATGATTCGAGCATGGTGACACTTTATGTACCACTCATGCCTCCCAAATATATCCCACCACCAGTTATCCGCAACCGCCCGGTCCAGATGGACCCTCACATTCTTTCTGCCTCTCTGCTTATTGTCATAAGTAAACGGTAAGCCAGAGAAACCAAGATCCACAAGTTCACATACCTCTAGTGTGTCTCTGAATGCAAGCATATGGCTCTCACTACGAGGTGTCATTGAAAAAATGCTCAAAGAACCGTATGGCCTAATTAAAATCACCCATAACACACCAAGGAAGATCAGATTGTTGTTTAAGGCTTGTCATGGAGTCCACATGAGATGTCGATTTTTAGTTCGTGGTTCCCCATACACACATGTCAACCGCCACAAAGGATCATGCTCAGACAGCCGCACATACGCATCAATATATCTTTCATTCGATGATTGAACTTTAACATGCAGACTATCACACCAGAAAAGTGCAAGACCGCCACTCAACCCATTGCTACTCACACCAGAAAAATCTCTAAGGCCTAACCTACTACGTAATCTTTTTATTTTTTCTGAACTCTGTCTAGTCTTACATAAAAATAAGATTTTTGTCTGTGTTGCCTTCACCATGCCAATTAAGTTGTGAACTGTCGGTTTGTTGGCCGCCCCCCGACAGTTTCAACTCATGCAATTCATTACTCCTGACAGAGCACCACACTTGGCTCCGTCAGTTAACCAGCGACCCCTGGGCTGGTTGCCTCCATTATGCTATCCACTCCAGCCGGACCTCCCTGTGACGCCTCCTGTGTGTACATCTCCTCCATGTCCAGCTTCTGGGTGTACCAGGACTTGCGATTCAACATGTACTAGCATGATCACCTTCCATGGTCGTTCAGGTTCCTCTGTGACGCCTGCTTCCTCTAGGTACAACTCTACCAGCACCACTTCCACAGTGGGATCCTCTCCTTCCATGGAGTCTTTAGGTGTTGTGATCACCGGCCAATCCGCCGCTGGCCTAGATCCACCGATTACCGGCCGAGCCATGCCCTCTCCGCCTCTTGTGATGGCATTCGCGGCTGCGGAGCTCTCTGCAAGGGCAGTCTCGGATCCACTGTTGGGCGGCTTCGGGCGGGCACCGTCCTCTACGGGAGCCCCATGATCGCCCCCACCGTTCACTGGTTTCACCTCCACTACACCCGGCAAGATTGCTAATGGCAGCGGCTTCAGCGACACCCCGACAGAGGTGGACTACACCCGAGGATACAATCTGGCGGCTTGTTTCGATCAGGGGGAAATCCTTGTTTGATGGCACGGTGTTCCTTCCACGCAGCTCCAACAAGATATGAAACTTGATCGGGTGGGGAAGCCTTGCGCGAGGAATTAGAAATCGTACCACCGGCGGACTCCAACTCTGGGCACACCAGATCGATCTAGACTCCGAGATCAACAGGACTATTGGCGGACGGGGCCGCCGAGGGGCCGTACTACAGGCGAACCTCACACATGGAAAGGGCGGCAGAGGCCAAGGCCTCGCCGGACGGGGGAGGTGGCATAGCCACCGTTGCCAAGTGGTCGCCTAATCCTAGCATGACTTGGGTCGCAGCAATCCAATCGACCTTTTTGTTGGCTGTATTATTAACCATGAGTAGGACTTGATTTCGATTGGATTTTCAAGCCGTAGGGCTGAAGCCGCGGATGGTTTAGCAGATCTGCAGCCTGAAAATCACCATCAATACGAGGCAATGAGATGTGCAAATGAGTGCAGAAACAAGAGTGTATTCATTAAAGTATAAAATAAATACGCTCTATGAAAATGACACACCCTCGGTCTATGATGTGGACTTCTGCTCGCAGCATGCTTTTGATCAGTCCCCTACTGCATGATACTCCCTTCATCCTTGAAAAAGTGTACTTCCAACTTTGTTGGAGGAAAGTCAAACTTTTTTTATGTTTGACCATATTTATACAATAATAGACCAACATTTATGCCATCAAATTAGTAGCATAAGATTCATGATAAAATATATTTTTGTCATATACCTATTTGGTTTCACAAGTATTGACATGTTTTTGCACAAACTCGGTCAAACTTTGAGATAGTTTGACCCTCCAACAAAGTTGGAAGTACACTCTTTCAACGACGGAGGGAGTATAAATATATTATAAAGTTTCAGATGTCATGAATGTTAGGAAAATAAGCCACGGCGGGCTCAGGTCGTGTGCCGTGGGTGCGCGCTAGGCGCGTCAGGTTTGGCCCGTGGCAGGCACGGGTACATGTGTGCGTGTGTGCGTGGGTTAGTTGGCGCAATGTGCAGGTGTAGTGACCGCGTCGGGCGTGGGTTGCGGCCACGGCGATCGCGTGCGTGCGCGATGGGTGCGCGCGAGCTAGAGCGCACGGGATATGACGAGTGGGTAAGTGGGTGCATATGGGCGCGGGCTGGCGTGGGTCTGGACGGCTATGCCGGGAGGCTTGGCGCCATGACGGTGCGCTATGAAAGCATGGGGTCGACGCTCAACGATGCGGCGCTTGTGAAGAAGTTGCTGGACACCGTCCCCGATTGTCTGTACCCCGTCGTCGCCGGAATTGAACAATTCTGCAATGTAGAGGAGATGCCTTTCGAGGAAGCTCTAGGGCGGCTCAAGGCATTCGACTAACGGACGCGACGGCGCAGGCAGGAAGGAAGTGGGCACGATAGGGATCAGTTGCTGCTGACGGTGGCGCAATGGGCAGCGCGGCAGCGGAAGCAGGGCGGCGCATCGGACGACGACGACAGCAGCACTCCCTCCGTCAATGGCAGGAAGTGACGCGGTCGCTGCTACAATTGTGGGCAGTGTGGCTACTTCCGACGCGACTGAATGAGGCCGAGGAAGACGACGGCGGCGGAGCAAGCACTCGTGGCTGATATCGGCGAGACGTCGAGCCGGGGCTCCTCTAGGCTGTGGCTCAGGGGGGTGAGTGTTATGAAAATAAGCCACGGCGGGCTCAGGTCATGCGCATGGGTGCGCGCTGGGTATGTCGAGTCCAGCCCATGGCAGGCACAGGTGTGTGTGTTCGTGTCCGTGGGTGTGTGCGTGTGCGCGTGGGTTAGTTGGCGCAATGTGCGGGTGTAGTGACCGCGTCGGGCATGGGTTGCGGCCGAGATCATGTGCATGCGCGATGGGCGCGTGCGAGCTGGAGCACGCGGGACGTGGAGAGTGGGTGAGTGGGTGCGTATGAGTGCAGGCTGGTGTGTCTGTGCTCGCAGGTATAAAGCCTCCCTTCCACCTGTGTCATGTGCCGTGGTGATCGAGTTTTTGCTCGAGGTGAAAAAATAGAAAATGCCGTCGGTGCAGCAAAGTGTTTGAGGGCCACAAAATTTCGTGTGTCCATCTTCTTCCTCTCCGGTCGTGTCTCTGAGATCGCCGATGAGTGGTAGGTCGTTTTGTTCCAACAATGAATAGCTCACCAGAATTTGATACAAGTTTTTTTTGGAAAAGGAGAATTTCATACAAGTTAATGCGTTACAAGTGCTTACAAGGCACCCGAATATATAGTCGGTAGTGGAGCGACAACAGACTTGTTTGTTTTGTTTATCAATGTCTGCATATCCTGTTAGGGAAAAACATCATCTGGTGAAACGTCATCATGGTACAACTTACAAGAAGGAACTGTAACTCTCTTTTTTTCTGCCAAAAAGAAGGAAGGAACTGTAACTTAAAGATCATGTCAACATAGCTACTTACAAATACTTTGAATGCATGCTTTAGCGCAACCATCTCATAGATGCAGCATCCTGAAATTTGCAGATGTTTAGCCAAGAGAACAATGCAACATTCGGAGCATGACATGCAACTGAATAGCATACTTGCCTAGCGACCATATGTCGGACTTGGGGCCATATAGAATATCACCAAGAAGTTTAGGGCACATGTAACTGGGAGTTCCTACAACCTTGAGAAGAGAGACAATATATCAAATATCATTTATGCCACTGTTCATCTACCACTACTCTAGGAATTTCAACTGCTCAAAAATACCATCGCTTCGTTAGGCGCATACTAAAAAATGCCACTAGACATCATTACTGTCAGCTCAAATCTCTTTTGCCATATTATAATGACCAAAATACCTATGGAGCAACATGTCAGCTCTCCCTCTATCTCACTACAATTATTCGCTTGCTTACTCCTAACAAGTGGGGCCCAGACTTATCATTGTGAGATAGAGGGAACTGACATGTGGGGCCCAGACTTATTATTATTTTTGTCATAATAACATGGTCAACAAGTTTGACCTAACAATAATGATGTTTAATGGGATTTTGAGCAAACATCTAATGGAACGATGGCATTTTTGAGATATCTAATGGCATTTTCGAGCAAGCATCTTACGGAACGATGGCATTTTTTAGTAGTAGTAATTTCTAATAGCAAAACTGAGTTGTGGGACACAAGTAATGGCATAAATGATAAAAACCCATCAAAGAACACCTACCTAGAGGTTGAGCAAGAACAACTTACTGACGAAGCTAAATCATGAGAAGTCAATACTTTAGCCAGCCCAAAATCACCTGTTCGGAGGAGAAGATATTGCCGTCAGTAATTTCAAGTATTCTTTTCCTAACTGATTTTATTAGAGCATAAAATACTTACCGAGCCGTATATTTCTGTCCTTTGTAAGAAATACTTGAACACTGAAATTAGTAGAATCCATGGTGAGTAATCGACTAGGCTTAACTGAATTGAAATGTGAGTATCAGATAAAGCTTACGAAGGAACATAACAACCTTCACATATCAATGAAGGATGTGATTAGTATGGAAGTAGTCAAGTGCCATTAGGAGCTGCACAAGCTGCACACAGAGTTTCTGCATCCAGAAAAATGGACACAGCAACTGGGGTAAGCGGAATTTGCAGATATTGAACAAATATATTCTTATTACAGAGTAGGAGTAGTTGACTACCTCTTCTCAGAAATGGTTAGTGGTAGCCTTCTTAATGACCTCTAATCTGCACAGGGAAAACAAATAGCCACAATTTCATCACAGGTTCCAAATTTGATTCAGAGCTTACTTGACAAGTTACATACATGTCTCCTCCCTCAGAGTAACCGATCATGATGCACACGTAGCACCCCTGATGACAACAACAGAAACACTGATTTCAAGTGATGGTGATCACATAGAACCTCGTATAGGAACAAAACTTTTTTGTTTGTTTGAAAGTTTCAGTAGGAACATTGATTGAAACATGCACAGCTTCTCCACCCCAGAATCTTTGTATTCCACAATGTAAGGGCTCCTTACTTTTGCGATGAGCTCCATCTGTGTAAACAAAATGGTGAATTTCATGCTTAAGGTCAAACAAACAAACAATCTAAGTTGAATGCTGACATGTGACATGACATAACACAAAGAGACCTCTTGGTGTGTGGACCGGTGGCCCTAACGGTCTGATGGGCGAGCCGGATCTTCTTCAAGACATACCTGGAACAAGCCATACTTGAGAGATTCTGGAGAGCAAGGATGAACAAGTAAGGGTGGAATTGGAATTGCATGTAGCTCTTCCTCTCAACCTTGTGCCTCACCAGGAGTGTCGAGCCAAAGGAGCCCTTCCCAATCTGCTCCAACACATCATATTGATCCATCTTCTTCTTCCCTAACAAAACTCTTACCGATCCCCTGTAACCGGTTAGAGGAGTAAAAAATCGGTTTTACTCCTCTAACCGGCACCTAGTTGATTCCCAATCGGCGTTAGAGGAGTAAAAAATATCCTCAACCGCCTCCAATTCCCCTATTTTTATTCCACCGCTCGGGCTTGGAGGAAGAAGTCTCCTCCACTCTGCTGCCTCCCCCGCCCCGCCCCGCTCCCGCGCCGTATCTACGACGGCGCCGTCCTCCAGCCCCTCCCCCCCCCTCCGCCGGCCACCACGGACGCCCGTAGCCTCCGCTGCGGTCCTTGACCGCTCAGATTTGGGCCTCTCTCATCTCGTCGCCGGCGCACAACTGGTAGATCTGAGGCTGCCGCCGCCACCGGAGGATTTGACGCATTCAGCCACCGTCGGCTGTGCCTTTGCCATGGATTGACTGGGTACCAGATCACACATCCCCGGTAATGCCTCAGGCCGCATGCAGGTATTGAATCGGCCTCTAGCCGCTCGGATCTCTCCCGTCGGCGGTTCGTCAACAAAGAAATGCTCGGCCGTCGCCCGGGCTTGGCGCTGGCCCAGCGGCTCGTCGGCTCACCATTGCTGGCCATAAAGTGCGATGAATGCCCGCAGCAGGTGTTCTGCCGAGTTTCCACCACGCCGGAACATACTGGATGAGTGTTCTTCAAGTGCAAAAAGATGGGGTATGTGCTTCTTTTGATTCGGTTGTTCACTGGATTCGACACAATTTCGGTAGCTCATTGTTTGCTCAAATTTGTGTGTAGGATGGATGCAAGTTTTAGTATTGGGAAGCAGATTACATCGATCGATTGATAGCATGAAATTTGATAGATACTCATGCACTTGTTGCTATAATAGAGGCTAGAGCTGAGACTAGATGCGAAGCAACGTCGAATTCGCTAGAACCGAAGAAGAAAGAAGTGTGCAAGCTCAAGAAGCCAGTCGAGAGAATCAACAATGAAGACATAGAGAAGATATTAATCCAACAAGTGGGAGCAGTTATGGAAGTTGGATATCTTTTAAATGTCTAATTGTGGTTCTTGTTTTCTTTGGTTTTGCTCCGTAACAAAGAATTGGTGAATTATGTACTCCAATGTATCAAAATGTCATTGAATGAAATAAAGAAGCAAAGAAATATGTTTCGTTGGCCGAAAATGAAATGCAAATGATTTTTTATTCCATTGTATATAGGGATCGGTTAGGTCCAGCGAAAACTTAGTGGAGTAAAAATGCTCCACTAAGGGTTTACTCCTCCAGATCCTCCACTATTTTTAGGGGATCAGTTAGAGTTGCCCTAATCTATTTCAGCCCAAATACAATTAGTTTCTTCCCTGCCAAGAAATAAATGGCATCCTCCTCAAAAAAAGTCAAGGAAAAAGAAAGAAAGAAACAAATTGCCCTGAAGGGGTATTGCAAGAAAAAGACTCAAGGAATTGTTAAGTTGCTTGTGCTGATTCTTGCAAGGAAACAAAAGAAGAGCAGTGACAAGGAAAAGAAAACATAATTAGATATTGAAGTAGTAGACAGATTGGAGAGGATTGCGACAAACCACACCACAGATGAATTCGATGCACGCATGTAATTGTTACCTCGGCCAGTAATTAATTGATGAAAAGGTTGTGCTCTTCCATGCCTCACTAGCCTTCCTTTCTTAGAGAGAGAGAAAATCTGTGCGCTCGATTAGGGAAGGATGGTTGGCCGTGCTCGCGAGAGCGAGAGGTTTTCGAAGTTGCTGAGTAAATTGGCAATTTTTTAGTAAATTAATCCATGAAATAATCACAATCATGGCATTGATAAAATTACTGACATACTGATTACGAACCAGACAAGTATGTACTACGCATATAGTAGAAACATACATGCACACGGCTAGAACTGCTAAGACACAATTAAACAGGAGAGGGATGAATGTGTTATACCCTCCAATCGGCCAGGCAGAGGCCGCGAAGGTGGCGGCAGTCGCATCAGCGGCGTCCTCGGTGACCTTCTTCTTGGCGACGGCACGGTCAGCTTCACTGGCGGTGGACGTGGTGATGATGAAGATGACACATATGTAGACAATGCAGCGGACATGGACGAATGGCAGCGAGCAGTCGCGTAGGAGACGCTCCCCAAGAACCTAATCGCCCCTCTCCCGTACAACATCCGGAGAGGCGGGGTTTCGAAGGCCCGCTCTCCCGTCAACCGTGTATGTGGTGAACAAGATGGGATCACCAGCGACAGAAGAAGCAAAAGGAACGACAGTGGGTGGGGAGGCAGATGCGATCTGTTTCATAGTTGTGGTTAGGGTTGGCTAGTGCCTCCAATATATAGGCGCGACCGCATGGAGAGACATGGGCTGGACCCATGTCTGAGTCGGTGACAGCCCACAATCCGATGTCTTAGATCGTGGCTCGGCTGTCAAAGACTCTCAGTTCCTGACTGGCAAAAAGACCTGTGTCCACCCACCAATTGGTGGACTAACAAACTGAAAACATAGTAAATAAATTACCGTACCTAGATGCACCATTCTCATTGTTGCTCACAATCATGTTGACATACTTGGAGTCCTGCCCTGGCTTCTGGTACTTGTTTGGGCACTTGTTGGCCAATGTTCCTCCGAACCACAAGTGAAGCAACCATCTACCTTCTTGTTCTTCTTACCCTTCTTCTTAAAGTCAGTATTCTGTTGGAAAAAATTCTTTCCCTTGGGCTTGTGTGAATTAAGGTTCCTCTGATGTGCCATGTTGGCGATAGAAGTATCTTCGACCCCTTTTCCATGCGAGTCCTTTGGTCTCGAGTTCTGCTCAACACTCATATGGCCGATGACATCCTCTATTGAGAATTCATGCCTCTGATGTTTCACAGTGGTAGCGAAGTTCCTCCAGGAATTAGGGAGCTTAGGGATTATGCATCCGGCCACAAATTTTCCCAGTAAATCGCACTTAAGAAGCTCAAGCTCCTTAGCGATGCATTGTATCCCATGAGCCTGTTCCAATACAGAATGGTTCTCGACCATTTTGTAGTCGTGGAACTGCTCGATGGCATACATCTCGCTCCCAGCATCAGTGGCGTCGAACTTAGATCTGAGCGCCTCCCACAAGTCCTTGGAAAATGGCAGCCCACATATGTAAATATGGGTCTACCAACTTATTTCCGATCACGCTCAGAACTGCTCCAAGAAAGACGACGGCGGCCTCCCTGAATGCTTTCTCCTGTTCAGGAGTGATCGTTCCCATGGGAGTACACTAGTGACCCAGAACATGTTCATTGTCATAAGCCATAAGGTGGTTTTGGTCCGCCAATGCTTAAAGTACATACCGGTAAACTTATCCGATTTCAGTGCAACGGCAAAAGCATGGTTCGAAAAATTCCTACACAAATTAGGTTTTTGGATTGCTGAGTAAATAGGATTTTTTTTGCTTAAATTAATCCAGGAAATAATCACGATCATGGCATTGACAAAATTACCAACATTCTATTATGAACCAGACAAGCATGTACTACACATATAGTAGAAACATCTATGCACACGGCTAGTACTACTAAGACAGAAATAAACAGGAGAGGGATAAATGTGTTATACCCTCCGATCGGCCAGGCAGAGGCCACAGCGGTGGCAGCATTGACGTCCTTGGTGGCCTTCTTCTCGGCTTCAAGTTTCTCGGTGGCAGCATGGTTAGCTTCGCTGGTGGTGCAGATGGTGACGATAAAGACGTAGATGATGCAGCAAACGTGGAAGAACATCGGCAAGCAGTTGTGTAGGAGACGCTCCCCAAAAACCTAATCGCCCTCTCCCATACAAGATTTGGAGAGGCGGGGTTTCGGAGGCCTGCTCTCCCGTCAACCGTGTACGCGGTGAATAGGATGGGATCACCGGCGGCAGCAGCAACAAAAGGAACAACAATGGGCGTGGAGGCAGATGTGATCTGTTTCATAGTCGCGGCTAGAGTTGGCCAACGACTCCAATATATAGGCATGACCGCGTGGAGAGACGTGGGCTGGACCCACGTCTGAGTTGGTGACAACCCATGATCCGATGTCTTAGATCATGGCCCTACTGTCAATTACTCTATGTTCCTGACCATCAAAAATAAGCGCATGTGTGAGCTCGGCTCGGCTAATTCCCGCAGCCCGCGGCGCATTGTGACGAGGCGAGGTGAGGCGTGGCGGGCGACAGAGGAGGAGCGTGCGGGAACCATTTCTCTTCTCAAGCTCCACTAGCATGTGGAAGAGAATCCCTTATATGGAGGTCCAACTCCTCTCCAACTAGCGGTATGGTACTAAACTTCTGACCACACCCATTGCCATATAACCCACATGGGCCCTTAGAGATTTTCTGAAATTGTTAGATGGGCCCAAGGCCCACCCTCATATTTCAACGATCTATTGATAGCACAAAATTTGATAGATTCTCATGCATTTGTTGCTAGAACAGAGCCTAGAGATGAGACTAGATGTGAAGCAACATCAAATTCTTTGGAACCAAAGAAGAAAGAAGTGTGCAAGCTCGAGAAGCCAATCGAGAAAATCAACAATGAAGACAAAGAGAAGATATTAATCCAACAAGTGGGAGCAGTTGTGGAAGTTGGATATCTTTTAAAATGTCTAATTGTGGTTCTTGTTTTCTTTGGTTTTGCTCCCGTAAATAGAATTGGTGAATTATGTACTTCAATGTATCAAAATGTCATTGAATGAAATAAAGAAGCAAAGAAATGTGTTCCATTGGCCAAAAATGAAATGCAAATGAATTTTTTACTCAGTTATATATAGGTATCGGTTAGGTCCCATGAAAACTTAGTGGATTAAAAATGCTCCACTAACGGGATCGGTTAGAGTTGCCCTAATCTGATTCAGCCCAAATACAATTAGTTTCTTCCCTGCTAAGAAAAAATGGCCTCCTTTTCTAAAAAAGTCAAGGAAAAAGAAAGAAAGAAAGAAATGGCCCTGAAGGGGAATTGCATGAAAAAGACCAAGGCATTGTTAAGTTGCTTGTGCTGATTCTTGAAAGGAAACTGAAGAAGTGCAGTGACAAGGAAAAGAAAACACAACAAGATATTCAAGCAGTAGAAAGATTGGAGAGGATTGCGATGGACCACGCCATAGACGAATTCGATGCACACTTGGAATCGTTACATCAACCAGTAATTAATTGATGGAAAGGTCGTGCTCTTCCTCGCCTCACCAGCCTTCCATTTTTAGAGAAAGAGAGAGAAAAAATCTTTGTGCTCGGTTATGGAGGGATGGCTGGCCGTGCTCGTGAGAGCGAGACATTTTCAAAGTTTTCAAAGCGCGGAGAGGGAGAGGGTGGTGGGGGGGGGGGGGGGTACACACGCGAGGCTGCACATTGTTGGATTTGTGTCGAAAGAGAGAGATTTAACTCAGATTGTTCTTTTTTTAGATTAATTTGAGTTAGATTGTTAATGCTCTGGCATTTTTTATACGGGCTTAGTCGTCATAGCGGAGCTCATACACGTTTCTTTAACAAGTTGGCTACCACTAAAAAAACAAGCCGGCTATAAAGCTATGGAAGACAAATTACATGATTTCTTTTATTTGTTGGAAAGATATGGTCCAGGACAAGCAAGCAAGTACTCTATCTACTGCTGAAAATGATTATGTGTTCCGTTGAGAGCATTTTCTATTTGGTGCCTTAAAGCTCCGGTTTTAGTCTGAAAGATCATGGTGCCTCCATGATTGGTTTTGATAATTGATGACAATCCCTATGGACAAATGGTTACCTTGAGTTATATTTGAAGGGCTTGTCCATAGGCTTTGCTTGAAGACCATTTGTCGGGTTCAAGGCTATAAGGAGAAGATAAGATGCAAGGTTGATCAAGACTAAGTCAAAGAGTGAATCAAGTTGATCAACACACAAAGCGTAGAAGAAGTTCTGAGAGGGATCAAGTGATCTCATGGTATGGTAAGCATTGTCCATTACACTTTGTGGACTAACCCACGATCTATGTGAGGTTTCTCTGTGGGGTTAGGTATGCTTCCATGGGCGTGCATCAAAAGAAAGATATCATAACCCATGGAGGATGACATCAAGTGGTGATCATCATCAAGATTGCGGTGTGCAAGTTCAAGTGGAGCATCACGAAGATATCATGCTTGAAGCTTGTCATCCATTTTCATGATAATGGATGTGTGAAGATGTGCCGAAGAGAGGTCCACCCATAGTGGTGTATTGGGGAAAAATCTACTAGTCTTCATCGAGCCAGCGCAATCAAGAAATGTGGTCCAACTTGAGGAGGTCAAGATCGTCATCATCTAGCTTAAGTGGATTATGCACAAGGCAAAGGTTTGTCCTTGATAGGTTTTCTATTTTACCGGTCTCATGGTGTTATTGGGAGACCGGGTTATAGAATCGATTGTCATACTATCGAGGTGAGCTCTCGAGTGAGTAGCTTGATTGTATCATTCATAGAGAGCTCAAACCATTGCATCCTTGGCATCATCTTTATTGGTTCTTATTTGACTCTTCTCTTTGTGAGGGTTTAGAATTTGTGTTTGTCTTCTTGTCAAACTCAAGCTCATCGAAAACGGAGTTCGCATGCATCATTTTTGAGTTTTCGGTGTTGGAGAGTTTACTCATTCATTCTTGAGGAAGGTCCTTGAGGGAGTCCTGGACTAGGGGGTCCTCGGGTGGCCGGCCTATCTCTCATAGGCCGGACTGCTGGGCTACCCTGTATCCGGACCGAAGACCATTTGTGACTTGGTGTGTGCTCCAAGTCAAGATGGAAGATCCGGTGTTCCCTTGATGTAACCGACTATATGTAAACCCTAGTACCCCTGGTGTCTATATAAACCAGAGGGTTTAGTCTGTAGAGGCTAGAAGAACAATCCCCATCTTACTAGTTAGGGTTTAGTTCGTCTGGTCTCATGGTAGATCTACTCAGTAATCCCCATATACACAAGCAATATAATCAAGTAGGACGTAGGGTTTGACCTCTTAGAGAGGGCCCGAACCTGGGTAAACACCGTGTCCCACGTCTACTGTTCCCCATCGATCCAAGATCCACAGTTTGGGACCCCCTACCCGAGATCCACCAGTTTTGACACCGACATTGGTGCTTTCATTGAGAGTTCCGCTGTCGGATCGCCGAAGGGTCGATGGCTCGCCTGATCATCGGAGACAGCATCAGCACCGGGGACATCTTCGTCCCTGGGCAACTTTTTGCGTTCGACAGCATTGTTCTACACGCCGACTCGACCGGTCGTCTCAACCAGGTCGACAGCTTCGCCCCTGAGCATCGGATCCGGTTTGGTAACTTTGAATACGTCATCGACGCTCGAGGCGATCTAATCTTCACCGGCTTTTCAGCCAGACCTGGAATAACCATGGCTCCCAAAGCATTAACTTCGGGGCCTCTTCCTGATCTGATCTCCGGATCGGCCCTTATCGCACTATCAGCTTCGAGCTTGGGTGCAGTTCTTACGTCCAAAGACTGGGAATCAACTCTGTCCGGACCTGTCTTCCTCGCCGAGGATCTGGCTTTGAGCCCTAACAGGAGTTCGGCACCCAAACTCTCGGAGTCATCCCCAGCCAGACTCGCCCTCCCCACTACGGATCCGGCGGTGAGCTTCGACGCAGGTACAATGTCCGAAGAACAGGATTTTTGCCCTGGTCGGACTCGTGCCTCTCCCCACCGTGGCGACGGAGGTCAGATCCGAAGAAATCTCTTCCATCGATCCAGCCAGCCTCGCCCTTTTAAATGAGGCTCTTGATCGGATCCAGATGATGACTATTGTTGATGGCCCGTCCTCGGCTCACGCTCAACAGAGCCTTGAGGCAGGCCACATGGGATTTTACGTCCCACCCACCACCCACTTAGTAGCCATTGTCAAAGACTTAACCGACATGCTGGACTATGCCTCTGAGGAGACCGACGACATGGACGATGGCAGCAAGGCCACGGCCCACATTGGAGCCACCCTCTCGTCACCGGCCGATGGACGGCCGCATCCACCTATGACCTGTACATGGTGGACACCCCCAAGGACGACGACGATGGCACTAATGGGGATGGCACCCCCAGAAGGGATAGTAACAAACCTGGAGAGGAGCCCCCCAAATGCCGAAGACAACACCGATGATCCAAAGGGAGACATGGCAGGGAAAGCAACACGAGCATCGGAGAGGATGGCACTCCAGACAACGCGGAAGACCACGACGACTCCGCCCCCGAGCACCAGTCTGATGGCTTAGAGGAGGAAACAAGTCAGCATAACACCGAGGACTCCAATGACTCCGAAGATAGCAATTACATGCCTCTCTCCGAAGAGGAAGTCAACCTTGGAGCTGAAGATTTCATCGTCCGAGAAGATCCACTAGAACAGGATCAGTTCGAGCAACAGCTAATAGCTACCGTGCGAGGCTTAAAGAAGAAACAACAACAGATCAAGGCCGAACAAGACACCCCCAACAACAAATGGATGAAAGTCCTAGCAGCCGAAGAAGGGTACGGCTATGAACGGCAAACAAAGAGCTACCGCAAGCACAGATTGTTGCCGCAATTCAATGACGAGGCTTTCAAGCCCGCACCACCCAAATGAACGCAAGGCGACCAGCCCGATCGCCCAGGGACAGGCCGACTGGGGAGGCCGAACAGCCACCTGCCCCTCCTCGCCGTAAAGGCAAGGAGGCGGCAGAGCCAGAATATCAATATGATCTTCAGCACGACCTGGCTGCTAGAGCAGGTCAGTCATGGTCCATCTACGGATCAAGAGGTTACCCTCCTGAAAGAAGAGACGGATACCAAGCATGGCTAGATCGGAACGATTGAGTTCGGGAACAACACCAGGCCAGAATGTAATCCGAGGTTCGACGCGATGTGGCCCAAATAAGGGGCGCCGCTCACCCAATGTGCTTCACCGATGAGGTGATGCAGCACCAATTCCCAGAAGGGTTTAAACCCGTAAACATCGAGCCATACAACAGAACCACATACCCGGCTATGTGGATTAAAGATTTTCTTCTCCACATTCATATGGCATGAGGAGATGACCTCCACGCCATCAAATATCTGCCATTAAAGCTCAAAGGACCAGCCCGACACTGGCTAAACAGCCTCCCCGAAGACTCCATAGGGAGCTAGGAAGAGCTCGAGGATGCTTTCTGAGCCAACTTGCAAGGCACCTATGTCTGGCCTCCGGATGCCGACGAGCTGAGTCAAGTGGTCCAACAGCCCAGTGAGTCTGCCTGACAATTTTGGAACAGGTTTTTAACCAAAAAGAATCAAATAGTCGACTGCCCGGACGCCGAAGCCATAGCCGCATTCAAACATAGTATCCGAGACGAATGGCTCGCATGCCAGTTCGGCCAAGACAAGTCTGGGACGGCAACGGAAAGCCAAGGCGCAGTAAAAATAAGCGCCAACACAATGGCACCAAGGCCGACGACACAGCAGTAAATGCCGGATTCCGCAATCCCAAGTCAGGGCCACAGAAAAAGCCCCCTAAAGAAAACCAGGACGGACCCACTAAATTGGACGTCATCCTGGATAGGCCTTGCCAGATCCATGGCACCTCAGATAAGCCTGCCAACCACACCAACCGTAATTGTTGGGTTATTAAGCAGGCCGGCAAACTTACAACTGAGGACATGGGCAAAAGCCCCAGCAGCGAGGACGATGAGGAACCTCGCAGGCCGAACAGCAGAGGCCAGAAACAATTCCCTCCCGAGGGTAAAACAGTGAACATGATCTACACCACTCATATACCCAAGAAGGAAAGGAATCACGCACTTCGGGACATCTACGCCATAGAGCCTGTAGCCCCGAAATTTAACCCATGGTCAGCATGTGCGATCACCTTCGATCGCAAGACCATGCGACCAGTATCCATCATGGAGGATCGGCAGCCCTGGTCCTAGATCCCATTATCGATGGGTACCACCTTACCAGAGTCCTCATGGACGAAGCCAGCAGCCTCAACCTGATCTATGAAGATATAGTTTGAAAAATGGGTATTGACCCGTCAAGGATCAAACCCAGTAACACCACCTTCAAGGGGGTCATCCCCGGCATCGAAGCCCGTTGTTCGGGCACTCTCGCTTTGGAAGTAGTATTCGGCTCCCCGGACAAATTACGGAGCGAAGACTTAATCTTCGGTATAGCCCCTTTCAGCAGTGGCTATCACGCCCTCCTAGGCCGAACAACGGTCGCTCGTTTCAACGTTGTTCCCCACTATGCATACCTTAAATTGAAGATGCCCGGACCAAGCGGCGTCATCATAGTTAATGGCAATAGGGAGCGCTCTCTCCGGACTGAGGAACACACTGCAGCCTTGGCGGCCGAATACGAAGGGCCGAAAGGTTAGCTCGCCGTCAAGGCGTGAGAGGCAAATAAGCGAGCGCGGGCCCTATCTCCAGCCAAGGGGCCTCTCTACATTCGACGTGCATAGGGATACACCCCCCCATGGCAGGCCCACCTCAGCAGCACATTACGTGCCTAGATATCATAACTTCGCGCTCAAGTTACCATGGACAGCCGTGTGGATTAAACAAAGAGTTTGGTTCGATCGCACCATAGAATAATGCATCTTCGAACGACGAACAGGTACCATCTAGGACCTATCCAGCATCAAGCCCCACCAATGCAGCGACCTCCTGAAGACTCCTTGTTAAGGACCCGTCATCGGACAACCACCTAATGAAGTTGTCCCTCCCAACATAAGCAAAGGCTCAGACATGCAGTAGGGCAAAGGTCGGGTGTTAACTCACATGTCAAGGCCCTACGTAAACCTTTCATCTGTAAATTAATCTCTCTTTTCTTTTTTTACAACATATCCCCATCTGAGGGCTTGTTCGGCATTTCGAATTGTATGGCTAGACGTCATGAGCTTATTGGAAATAAAGCAAACCTTTTTACGGTTCCTTTATAGTTGTCCATGCTGCATTGTTCCCTTTTTGTTCCTTGCGCTCTTCGAATCTGTCTCAGTCAAGCATGATACACTCTGGATTTCATATATATACCGGTTATTAGACCGGGGGCTTGACTTAGACGCTCGCCCTACACATCAAAGACCGACACTTTTCTTCCCATTGTGTTCGGCGTCTCGGATATTGCACTATATGCACCGGTTCCAAATTATGTCTTGGGTCAATAGTTGGGTTGCCCCGCTCCTGTGTTTACCTCCTTACGTTCCGCACAATCGGCTAAGAAGGTAAAGGGAGAACCACTGGGATTGTACTTCCGCCTAGTTTGGTCAAGTACCTGAGTGGAGAAAGCCGAAAACTGGTTGTCGTAATACGCGAGAATTGGTCGACAATCCGATGACAGGTCTTCAAATCAAAAATCATTAGCGATTATCCTGTCTACTACGAAGGATTTGTTTTCGAACAAATCAAGCGATCGATGCCTGGCCCTCGGTCTCGCCGAACATCTCAACACACTGGGGGCTAGTTACCAGCCCCCACAATCAAGCTCCTCTGGCTAAGTGAAAGCAATAAAACCGCATAGTCCGATTACCTTGTTTCCCTCCTACACTAATGCCTCCGGGCACTGAGACGTCGGGTAAGGGTTATAGTGTGGAGGACGGAAAACCAATCGTAGCATCTACGCGGGGGCTAAAGCCGACGACTGGTAGCTTTCAGAATAAAACGGCTTCACATGAGTCACACTCTTTGGGAGATCCGCAAACGCGCCTGCGGAATGCCAGACCTGAGTGAGCAACGCGAATCTGTGGCCACCAAAGACACTCTGCAGTAAGTACTGCTTACCATTCGCAATTTGCTTTACTTGTCGAAGCTCCTCCCGGATGCACCGCATCTCCGACCGCCCCTCTTGGATCTCCATCTTTACGTTCACTAGCTGTGTGGCGTGATCCTTATTTTTCTGCTCAAGGTCCTCACATTTAGTGATGGCATCCTTGAGCTCTTGCTGTACTTCGGCCACCCTGGCCTCATACTTCTCGCGCTCAGTTTTCGCCAAGGTGAGTTTGGCGGCCACCTGTTCGGCCACCGCCTTCTGTTTGGTTGCTTCTTTCTTAGCCCGTAGCATCTCGGCCTTGAGGCCCTCGACCTCCGCGGCGGCAGCTGCAAATCACCTCTTGCTTAGGGGTAATCCTGAATACTTTGCTCAACAAAGAAAATCAAGGACCATGTTTTCGAATAGACTTACCTTGTGCCTTGTCGAACCGCTTGTTGACGAGGTCAAGCTCCTCATCGGAGCTCTTGAGCTTCCGATTCATCTCAGCCAGTTCGGCGGCATTGGTTGCCGCCCTAACGCTGAGGCCTGCAATCACACAACAAGCATCCGGGTTAGCCTATTTGTCCTGACAGTCTTGATCCTCAGCAAGGCTTTTTTCAAGGCCTGCCAGAGTCTCAGGGGCTGCCGTGTATATAAGGAACGGTAACATCTCGACCACAAAATACACTTTTATAAAGAAAGAACATTACATTGTTTACCTCAAAGCCCGTTAGGAGTCCGTCTAAAGCTTCCTTCAGTCTGCTATTAACGGACCGAACACTTTGTAAAACCACGCCCATCAAGGCGCGGTGTTCTTCTACTATGGAGGAGCCGTTCATGGCCTCCTCCATTAGGTCTGGCCACTCTGCCGTGACCCGGTCCCTAGTGTTCGGCACAGGTGACGGGACCCCGGCTCCCCCTTTGGTGGAGGGTGGCTGTGATGTCTCGAAAGGCTGTGAAGGTCTTGGAGCCATCTTTGAAGAGGGCTCGACTTGCCAGAGCTCCTCCTCTTGGTCTTCGGCGGCCGAAGGGTTAGCTTCGGCCATGTTGACGTCCCCATCGCCCCTCCCCCCCATGTTCGTCACAGGTGGGGTCCTTCGGGACATCACCTCCCTGGTCTCCCCGATGACCGACAGAGGCGCAGAGTGCGATGCGCCCCCGCTTTCAGCCAGGTCGGCTGGCGGGAGGTGCCTTCCGACACCCGGTCGGTAGGAAGGTCGCGCTGCGGGCTACGGCATGAGGATGTACATACCGTTAGTAATGGGTTGGTAAAGCCAATACCCGAATAGTCTTCAGATTCCCACATTTTGGCGCGGGGCTTGACCCTGGGAACCCTCTTCCGGACCCTCTCGGAGGCTGCAGACTCCTCTTCAGAGTCCGAACTATCATCGGGCATGACCAGCTTGTCCCTGCTCCTCTTCTTCGGAGCCAGCTAAGGATGATCCCCCTCGGCTTCGGCTGACGCCGCTCTCTTCCTGGGGCGGGAGGAATCACTCTCCTTTGCCTCTTCTTCTTCGTCTTGCTCCCCCTCGCGTGTAGAGCGGGTGTGAGTATCTATAGACTTGGTGTTCGGAGGGATTTGTGAGCGGTGACCCCCACGGGTTTCCCTCGCGAGGTTTTTCTTTTTCCTCTCCTTTTTTCTCTGCCACCTTATAAGGTACCACGGTCAGCATTTCCTCCAGCTGAGCCGACATGGGGTCTTCGGGCTGTGGGGCCGGGCTACCGATCTTCTTGGCCTTCTCGAGCCAGCCATGTGGAATTGTGAGAACGAGTGATAAATCTACTAGAATACGGACATCCAAATTTAAAACAGATAAGGGCCTTGTTACCTTCTTAGGGGGGTGCTCGGCGTCGAGGCCGACGTCCTCCTCTTCTTCGGCCGGTCAATCCTCTTCTTGAGGTTTGAATAGCGTCCTCCATAGCTTGTCGTAGGAAGTGTCGAGAAAATGACGCACAGTGACAGGGTCTTCGGACCTGTACGCCCACATCGGGACGTCCCGTTGCTGGCAAGGGAGGAGACGCCTATAGAGTATCACCTGGATCACGTTGGTCATCTTGACGCCAGCCTCCTTCATGCTGATAATGCGCTTCTGTAGTAGTTTCACCTCTCCGAGTAGCCCCCAGTCGAGGCTCTTCTTGGTACATGAGGTCAGCCTCATGGGTGGTCTGGATCAGAACTCAGGAGCCGCCGCCCAGGCTGCATCACGTGGTTCTGTGATATAAAACCACTCTTTTTTGCCAAACTTTGACAGTGTCTATAAATGTGCCCACTGGCCACTCAACACGAGTAAGCTTGCTAACCATGCCCCCTCCCCCCCCCCCCCCCCCCCGCAGTCCACTTGTTGGCCGTCCATGATTTTCGGCTTCACATTGAAAACTTTTAGCCATAAGCCAAAGTGCAGCTGGACCCGAAGAAAGGTCTCACAAATGATGATGAAGGCTGAGATGTGGAGGATAGAATTTGGGGCCAAATCATGAAAGTCCAGCTCGTAAAAGAACATTATCCCTCGAACGAAGGGGTGGAGCGGGAAGCCTAGTCCTCGGACGAAGTGGGGGACGAACACCACCCTCTCACCGGGCTGCGGTGTGGGAATGGCCTGGCCCACTGCTGGGGCCCGGTGAACGATGGTGGCCGGGAGGTAGCCGGCGTGCTTCAGATCCTTGACATCTTTGTTAGTGACGGTCGAGGCCTCCCACTTGCCTCCCGTGCCAAATCCGGCCATCACCGAGAATGGGGGAGGAGAGCCTTGGAGAAAGTTGGATCGGAGCACTTGAGCTCTGTGGATTGGGAAGATGGCGTAAGGGGATAACTGCGGCTGGTTCCTTTTTTATAAGCGGTTGTAATGCCAAAGGTCCTTTAAGTGCGCCGTCGACCTCGCCACTTCCCGATATACTCATGGTGTTATGCGTGAGTGGGACACTGTGAATCATTGATCAAATCCCTTGAAAAATGGAACACGATCTCCACCGTGATGGGACGTGACAATAGAGGGGCCACCTCGAGCCACGCATCGAGTCCTCATAATGGTTTGATGTTTATGACCAGCCGTGACCCTTCATCGAAAGCTGTCAGCCAAGAATATTGTTCAGATTGGAACGGTTGGCCTTCGAGGCTAAGTAAAATTGATAGTCCGGAATCCAGATATGGCTCGATGCATGGCTGAATTGAATCGAGCCCCGTTTAAAAAGACTTAGCTGGAGAAGATCATTCCGAAAACTCAGAAGGAAGGGAACTTGTCTGCAAGCCGGAGTCTGCAATCATGGGACTTACAAGAAGCCGGCGTTGGAGGCTAGTTCGGTGGCTACTGAGGGAGTCCTGGAATAGGGGGTCCTTGGGTGGCCGGCCTGTCTCTCATAGGCTGGACTGCTGGGCCGCCCTGTATCCGGACCGAAGAACTTTTGTGCCTTGGTGTGTGCTCCAAGTCAAGATGGAAGATCCGGTGTTCCCTTGATGTAACCGACCATATGTAAACCCTAGTACCCCTGGTGTCTATATAAACCAGGGGGTTTAGTCTTTAGAGGCTAGAAGAACAATCCCCATCCTACTAGTTAGGATTTGGTTCGTCTGATCTAGTGGTAGATCTACTCTGTAATCCCCATATATACAAGCAATATAATCCAGCAAGACGTAGGGTTTTACCTCTTAGAGAGGGCCTGAACCTGGGTAAACACCGTGTCCCACGTCTACTATTCCCCATCGATCCAAGATCCACAGTTCGGAACCCCCTACCCGAGATCCGCCGATTTTGACACCGACAGTCCTCTTCCTTATCCCATTGGCATTTCTTCTCCATTGCTAGGTCTTAATATATCAAAAAAGCTTGAGTTTGCTGTTTTTGGAGTCTGTTTGCAAAAGTTATGACAATTTCGGTCTTATCTCCTGCTATTATCTGCTTGGGCATTTTTGTAGCACCCAAGCGGTAGTATTGCTGTCCTCAGCAGTAGTACTGCTCTAGGTAGCAGTAGTTCTGTCCTGGTCAGCGGTAGTACTTCTTCCGTGGTACTCCAGCTTTCTAGTGCCACGGGCACTGCCTTTGGTTTTGCACGGACTTTTTCACATCGACGGTAGTACAGTGCGATAGTACCGTTCTTAATATATCCAATCATTGTTGGATAGTACTTGTCGTCATCCATCCAACAAGCTTGAGTTTGCTGATTTCTGAGTTCATATGCAAAAGTTATGACAGTTTTGGTCTTACTTGTTTCTTCTGTTTTGCTTGGGCATTTTTGCAGCACCCAAGCGGTAGTACCACTCGGTACCACCATAGTACCGCTTCATGCGGTACCTCCGTTGTGGTCTACCGCCGCTACTTCTGCTTGGGAAAGTGCTTCTGTAACTCGTCACGAATTTCACGGTAGTAGAGCGGTAGTACCGCTCCAAGAGGTCACTACAAAAAAATACACTTTCGTGATGATACGTGTTTATCACAGTAGGTCACATTTTCTGTCATGCATGTACATCCATGATGATTTTATGACAGAATCAAGATAGTCATACCTATGCTGTCGTAGAAGTGTTCCATGATAATACCAAAATTATCATCACGGAAGTGTCCACTTCCATGACAATAAATGGCGCGTCATGGAAGTGCTTTCGTCAAGGTTAACCGACACATGGCATCCACCGTAACGGGTCACCGTTAAGCTATCGGGTTCCGGTTTGAATCCGATAACCCGTTAACAGCCCGGACCAATCGGGATTTTCCACGTGTAAAATTCTCAATGGCCAGAGGAACCACGTGTTGGCTCAACGTTGGGACAGATGTCATCCACTCATTGGACCAGAGGCGCCTATGATACGTCGACACATGGCACGGCCCAACAGAGGCCCATTCCGGTGAAAAGGCCATCCCATTTGACTTGGTCAAAAGGTAGCGGGCCAGCCCACGGAAAGCCTGTTAATGGCCTATTCGCATATAGCCCATTTACAACCCGCTAACTCACGACCCGTTATGGCCTATCCGAATTAGGCCCAGTAGCGTCATCTGGGCCGTCCAATATGATTCCAGCCTGTTGTAACTTCCGGCCCATGTATGGCCCATGATGTCTTTCAGCCCATACGAGGCACTTTGTAACTCTGGGCCCATTAAAGGCCCGAGGTGAAACTGCCCCATAATGAACAGTGTATCGCTTTATCCCATTAACGGCCCATTATTCCGTCGGCCGTTTCCAGCCCGTGTTAACTTTTGGCCTTCTAAGCGCCCATTTATTCTTGGGCTCATTTCCAGAATTCGGTTACTTACGGTCCGTTACTGGCCTGTTCCGCTTGTGGGCCAAATTCAGCCCGTGGTTACAGTTGGCTCGTTTGTGGCCCGTTAACCCATTGGGCTGTTTTCATAGCATCATCAAATACGGCCTATTAACGGCCCATTATGGTCGGGCCATAAACAGACGATTTCCACTCTAGCCCGTTTACTGCCCATTTTGCGGACCGTTATTGGTCCATGAATAGTACGGCCCATGTTTGGCGAAACGATTATACGGCATGTAGAAGGCCCATTGATTAGACGGCCCATAGAAGGCCCATGGATCCTACGGCCCGTAGAAGGCCCATGGATCCTACGGCCCGTAGGAGGCCCATGGTCACTACAACAGGTAGCAGGACCATGGTTACAATAGTCCGTGTGTTGCCATGGTTATTGTGCCCTAGTTATAAAAATAGGTTATTGTGGCCACTAGAAAAACGCGGAAAAAGAACTGCAGTGACTACAAGCAAACAACTAAACAAGACAATAAGGAAATAAATAAATAAGCAAGCAACTAATGCTAGGCTATTACGGCTATTACACATATTACATCCACTGGGCATCAAAGTTCACTACCAGTGCAAATATTGGGAACAAAGCAGCATATTACATACACTGGCCGTCTAAATTGGCCACCAGTGCAAATAAACGCGGCAGCAAAACAAGTCCATAACTGAAACAACTTCAGAAGAGCTCAAGAAACGCTATCCTGGGTATCCACCATGCTGGCAATAAGCTTAGCAAGCTTATTAGCTTTCTCTTGTTTGGCGCTAAAATCCTCCAACGCTTGCTGTTGCACCAGAAAGTATGCATCTGAATTCTCCAGGGACTTCCGCAGTCCTTCGGCTTCTTGTCGCAGCACAGCTGATCGATGTCTTTCAGCTTGTAGTTGAGACTCAAGAAATCGAACTGATTCAGACAGTGAGTTTGAATAGCTTGTGCCAGCTATAGTGGCCAGTAACTCGAACACTACAGCAAGATAGGTCTTTGGGGTTGTCTCACTGTCTTCAAGATAGTTTTCCTTAGCTGTTTTATCAGCTTTGTTGGAGACAACAAGGATGTCTCACTATCCTGAACCTTATCTGCATTACTTCCTTTACCATTGCTTAATAAGGCACTCTTCCCCAATATTCTGTCAGCATTCTAAAAGAAGAAACAAGCAGACACATAACAGGTTTAGCATGTACTAGTATATGAAACTCATTTCGGTGAACCAGTTCGTTAGTAAGGTGGACAGGATTAAACTACCAAGTCTTCTATTGCCAAGTAGTACATAATAAAAGCATGAAACAAACATATATCTATGTCCTATGGTCACTGCATTGTCTTGCCAAATCAAAATAGAGACATGGTTCAAATCATATCAGTTCAAGACAAAGCAGCACTGAAAGAATACAAAGCGTGGGAAACTACATGGCACAACAAGATTTCAGATGGGTACCATGGGTCTACATGTACAACAACACTATTGGCTCTGTTGTGATGCTAGTAATGTGCATGATTTGAGAAGTCAACTGTATACACAATTGAAATTGAAATCAACAGAGCTATTTATAAGAGCAAAACCTGTTAAAGAAACATGCGTAAACATACCTGTTGTGCCATTGGAGTTTCGATTGGATCCTTCAATTTAAAAATAAGTTTGTATGAGTAAATACAGTGATACAAGAGCAAAGCAATATGCACGATAGCAATGGAATCTTAAATAAGAACAGTTGTTCTTCAGGTTTAAGCACTTGTTCTACACGAACACAGTACAGTAAGACGCAGGCATATAGTACTTAAAAATAAAAAAATGAGCTCATAAACCTTACCACATTCTTGGTTCGGGACCGGTACAGAACAAGGCGTTCCTAGTCATCGTCCAGTAAATGTGTCTCAGGAGAACATAAGGGAATTTGATGAGTTTCTTTGCTAGTGAAGTACGTTACCTCATCCTGAGTTTCCAAATCGGTCCTTCTCTATATAGAAAAATGGGAAAATTTGCTATATTATAACTATCATGGAGGTAGAATGTATGGGACAAAGCAAAGTAATTGCCATGAATAACATTACTTACACATAACTCCTGGACAAACACCTGCAACTGGCATTTTCCTTCATCTTCAGTATAATATTTCCATGATAGGAAGATACGCAGATAGGATTTAACAACATCAAATGCGATAGATGCTAAACTTTGAATGGCTGGTTGTGCTTCCTCCACAGGAATAGGTGTACTATCTGGTGGAGTTGGGGTTCGCCATGGTAGTACTGGCGCTTTGGGCACTGGAGCTGCCTTACTAACTGCTCTTGTTTGGGAGCTCTATGGTGGAGATGGTGATGTGTCAACAGGAACTGGGTTACTATCTGCTGCGGTTGGGGTTAGATTGGGTGAAGTTGGTTCTCTGTCCATCGCAGTAGGGGTACAATCTCCGAGAGTCTGGGTTACGTGTGGTAGGGCTGGTTCTCGTGCATGTACAACCGGGGTGCTATCTCCACCAAGAGGTAGCACTGTTTTATTTGAAGACCGTGTTTTTACTCCGCTAGATACTGCCATCACCCACTCCAATTCAAATGGCTGATAAACAGGAAACATAGTTGAATGTAAAGACCTTGTATGAGAGACAGATGCAATAGATAGTGTGGAAAAAGAGGGCATGAAATAGTTGACATGTATATTGTTTAACTGAAAAGGATAGCATGACATAATTTCACATATATGATGTCTATCTAAACTGGATAGCATAGCATGACATAATTCAAAGATATGATGACTAACTAAACAGGATGGCATGAGATAATTATATGATGTCTTTAGTAAACAGGTTCGCATGACATAATTCACATACATGTTATCTAAGTAATCAGGATCACATGATTTAATTCACATATGTGATTTATATGCTAAGCAGAGGGCATTCGCATATATGATGTCTGAACTAATAACATGGTGTTGAATATTGTGTATATGATGTCTAAACTATGCAATGCAAGACACCATATGCATGATATGAGCAGTATAACCATGCCAAGTTAGAGCATACACCTCGGTGGGGGAATATGACTGGTCATCTGTCTCTGAATCCATCTCTAAGGAGCTATCGAGACACAGCAAGAGATCTGCTTCGACAGGTAGCATTGTCTTCTCTGAAGACCTTGTTTTCACTCCAGATTTTTCCATCACCCACTCAAATGGCTGATTCACAGGAAGAGTAGTTTAATGTACAAACATTGTCGACAAATGGAAATGTAATGAAGAAAAGGATGGGCAAGATATCATTCAAATATATGATGCTTGGTTAAACAGGATGGCATTGCATATTTCACATATATTATGGCTGGCTAAAAGAGATGAGACTGCATAATTCCCATATATGATATAAAAACTAAACAGGTGGCATTACAGAACATGTCTAAACTAAGCAGATGACATATATGATGTCGAAAGTAGGCACTGCAAGGCAACATATGCATGATATGACCAACATCATCATGCCAAGTTAGAGCAAACACCTTGGGGTGGTAAATAGGAGTGGTCAGCTGCGTCTAAATCCGCCTCAGAATAGATATCTTCCTCTGGATTACAATGTAGAGAGGGGGGGAGGGTTTGCCATTGAAACCACCATGGAGCGATGTCTGCATGACATTGTATTGCTGCACAAAAATCTTCTCTTTTTCTCTACATGTTCAGCATGACTGTGTACAATATCTAACATGCATACAAAAAAATATAGTGAGATTATGTAAGGAGAGCATGCAGAAATATAGAGTGATGGTAATAACCAGTGGATGGATCCAAAAATAATGATAGCAGGCTGATGATAACTTTAATTTAATAAAAAGACAGATGATGATTGCTTTAGTATTTGTTTCCCACCCAAGATGAACAACATAGGCATACCCTAGGTGAACCAGATAATAGACAGAGATACTATTCATTGCTGCCTCGATATGTGCCCCACAAGTAATTTTAAAACTCAAGTTTGAACATTAATTTGGACCTGACTTGGAGTCTAAGGGGTGAACAGGACGATAAAGTAGCAGGTAATATTAAACAATGCATAACATAAGTAGAAACAAAAGCGTGCGACCTCTCTTGTGGACCCATTTACTCCTCAGGTTCATCTGCTGAGTCGATGATGGTGATGCAGTTGCGATGGGTACTGGCGGCAGGGAAGGAGATCTGAGGCAGTGAAAGAAGGTCAGGAGTCGTGATGTCTAGTTTGGTGGATGCTTCTGTCGATGGAGCAGCTCTGGTGAGGTGGACGACGTCGCAGCAGGAGTAGGACAAACCACACAAAGTTTTCTTCGACACCTACCTGTAACTGAAGTAATTCTGTAAGGGCTCCTTTGGCTTGCAGGATTCTAAAAACGCAGGGATAGGAAAAACACCGGAATAGGATAGGAATGCACATGGGAAACAGAGCATTTGTAAACACAAGATTTCTGTCAACTTGGATGTTTGGTTCATAGGAATTGGAAGAGCAGAGGAATGCAAAGAAACATGGCCAAATTAAAGTGAAACCATATGAAAGCGTGTACAGTTAGAATGTTATTCTGCCACTAATGCACTTGGTCTTGTTTTCATGCATAGGATTTTGAAAAGTAGGTCCAGGTGGATGTTTTGCTCCATTCCTTTCAACAAAATGCATGAATAACTGAATAGTAGAGTGCCATAGGAAAATTTCCTATTGCTATGTTTTTCCTTCACTTTTTCCTTTGAACCAAAATAGCCCTAATGGATCGACATGAATGTAGAGTAATAAGTGATGCGACAAGTGTACAACCTCTTTGCTGTAGCCATGTTGACCTCAGCATCATTGGGTTGGTCACTGAAGAAGTTGCAGCAGTGGTGTCTGTTGGAGGTGTGGAGGCAGATCTGAGGAATCTGTAGACGGCGTCCAGGGCACTGCTCTGTTGAGATGGATGGTTCCGTCGTTGGAGCAGCTCCAGCGAGCCGTAAGGCGTCGAGGCTGAAGCAATACAAGACAGACATCATTAATCTCAAGTGGGATTCTAATAACATCTCCAATAGATGATGTAAAATACATTACCAAAAAGTGATAGATGTAAGATTTACATCACCAAAAAACACCTAACTACAACAGATGAGGTAAAAACTATTGACTCTGAACTTAACTGTCGAAACTGAAATTTACTGTGGAATCTGAATGTTACTGTCGAAACTGAACGCACTGGTAGCAGAGAGGCACTTCACATGTAGTTTAGGCCGCTCGAGCACTAGTAGTAGAGAAACAGTGATTTAAATCAGTAGGTGATCGACGGGGAACACAGGAGTAGATAGCAGCCGGAGCAGCAGCGCCTGGAGGAGCAACGCGAACTAGAGCCAGAGCAGCAACTCATGTAGCTGCAGTAGCCCATGTACTAGCATCAGCAGCGCGAGCGAGAGCAAGAGCAGAGCAGCAGCACGAGCGAGGGGGAGCAGAGCAGCAGCGCGATCGAGCAAGCGAGAGCTGGAGCAGTAGAAGCAGATCCGGCTGGTATGGACGCCGCCGCCGAAGGGGCCTCTCACTGGGGGAGAGCCGCCATGGAGATGTCACCCGTAGCACCGGCTTCGAGGTAGCCACGCCATGGGGGTGCGGGATGGAGCACCATCAGCGCCAGGAGGTCGAGTTAAGGAGAAGGTGTGATGTGATGAGTGTACAACCTCTTTGGTGGTGCCGAGTAGGCCTCGGCTTCGTCCGAGGAGTCGGTGAGGATGCTGCGATTCCGGTGGAGCAGGTTAAGGCGGCGCTGTGGGGATGGATCAGCCGCGATAGATGAGGCAATCATTGGAGCAGCTCCTTGGAGGTGGAGGACGGGGTGGCTGAACCGGCGGGATGACGAGATCGACGACGGATCCTCATCCGGGGAGGTGGATGAGGGACGTTGGGCTGTTGCGGTGGACGACATCGTCGGGGAAGAGGCTCCGGCTGGGCAGTGGTGGGGTGGCGAACGGAGGAGGGTGGGGTTTCGCGGATGGAGCAGAGAGGTTATGGCGGCCTGGGATTTTGAATGGCGAAAAGGGGGTGATGGGAGGGGGGAACCATGACTTAGGAACACGCTTGTCCAAAATGTAGGGTGTGTTACAAAAGTACCCCCACCGATTTGAACTAGCGGCCCTTTCGGCTCAGGGTTAGAAGGGGGATTTCGCATGTCGGGATTTGGCAGCTGGAGGGAGTTTTTGCGCGCGTTGTAATTTTGGGATAGCAAGGCGCGGGTTGTGAAGGCCCGAGTTTTGGGAGCACGATATCTGAATTTTCGGGATATAACAAGGCGCGGGTTGAATTTTAGGGACAAGCCTAACATGTAATATTGTACGTACCAAATCAATTCGCATTTCCCTCAACGAAAAAAATAAAACTATTCGCACCACACAAAGAGAGTCTTGTCCCGTTTTACTGTACAAATGCTATTCAAAGCTATGAATCCATGTTATGTCCAATTAAATTTTTTTGCTGGCTGTATAATGCATGTAACCTACTCATACCAACATTTTAGTGCATTCCAAATGTCTATACTACCGCTGTAATTCGAACTAAATTTGAATTCGTTTCTCTATTTGAATAAGAATCTATAATCATGATTGTTGCCAACTTAAACCATCATTCATGTATTATCTTAACAACACACCACATGATTACTATAGAGATAGATATGAACTATGTGTACTATATGAACTCGAATTCAAAATTTTGAATACACTTGAAGTTGATTCCAAATAATAGTACATTTGATGTACTAACTAGATCTTCATAACCTAAACCATGTTCCATACGTACACCTTGTTTATCACACAAAGTATAGTGCCCCGCCTCCTACATTATGACAAGTATTTAGCCCTGAGCTGCAAGAGCCACACATTATCACAAATTATAATCAATGTTCTATATATTATATGTAGTATAACATGTTCATAACCACACCATGCGTATCACCATTATATATATATTCATTCATGCATGCGTCGGTTTAAAACACTATGATATTTTCTTCAAATATCCGAATCCACTTTTTTATAATGAATTATGACTGTTCGTCTTTTACACCCACACAGTCCTCTTCTCTTTGTAGCTAGAGCTAACTTTCTATCGTGCATGCACACGCCCGCCCCCATCTCACCCTCCCTCAGCGTCCCCTCCATCGCGCACATTTGTTATTTCTCTTTAGGTCTTTCACCCACGGTGTGTGTAGGCCCCCCGGCTCCTTCTTTCTGGCACACCGGTCGATATACCTCTCTAGCTAAGTGTGCCTACCACAAACACACACTTCCCCTCTTCTCTTCTCACCATCCATGCCCCCTATGTCCAATACGGTTCCACGCAGGTGCACACTCCCGCCCCTCTTTTCATCGATCTCATACTCGTACACTCCTCCCCCCTCGACATAGTAGGCCTCTCGCACCACCTCCTAGCCGCACCCCTCTCCCCATGTCCGTCTCTCCGGACCTTATTTGCTTCTAACACATGCATGCATGCATGTATACCTACCGATCTCCCTACATATAGCTTGGTTGACTATAATTATTTTTCCCCACGCACCGATCGACGTACCTCACTAGTTATGTCTCTCCCTTTCTCCGACACACGATGATTGATCTTCCTATGTAGTTACGTCTTCTTACCACAACCATATCGTCCCCCCTCATCATCCTTGCATACCTCCCGACCCGTCTCTCACACACACGTGCATAGACAGGCAGACATCCCCTCTCTTATTGATATTGCACTCGTACCCTCCATTTGTCTAGCAGCCCTCTCCCACCATTTGTGAGAAGCAACTCCACCACCAACCCTCTGACACTCTACCTTTGTCTCTCTCCCAACCTTATTCCTCTGCTACACATATGCATGGATGCCGACCGATCTCCCTCAATACATAGCTAGGTCTCTCTCCTTCTCCACACATATACTAGTCGATCTACCTCTCTATAGTTAGGTCTCTGTCCCCTCCCCCCCCCCCACACCAGCACCGATAGTCGAACATTGTAGGTAGGTATCCATGCCACAGAGACAAACTGCACCTCTGCCCTCTCACATTCCAGTAGGCCAGCCACCCTATATCTTTGACATGGGCAAACACAAATTCGATGACACTCTTTATCGATTGCGCACCTACACACTTCATCCATGTTTTCGATTCTATCGATATCTCACGCCGATGATCCCTCCACTCTCTTCTCGTGGATCGCTCCCTCTATATATGATATATCCATGACTCTGTTTCACACGCATTGCATATGTTACATTTTTTTGTTTGAGATATCATCGACACATTGCCTCTGTTTCACACAAACCATCGTCTCACACCCACCCACGTACGTACCTGCACGTAAAGAAGAGGTGCATGCACAATGCACGTATTCACGTCTCGTTCCTGGCCACACCCGCACGGGTACACGGTGCAGTTCATTTCTATATGAAAAGGCGGCCCACGTGATAATTTGACGCGTGTAGCGGTTGTTTACTTGAAGGAGGGTCGTGTACCACACGTACACGGAACAAAGTTCGACTTGACGCGTTAGTATTAAATAAAGTTATATTCCTCAATGGCATGTACAGAATATAAAATGATTGTCATCGGGAAAAAAGAAATCCGCTCCACTATATACAATGGAGCCTGCCTGCCGGGGTTCGTCTCTCGTCACACTATCTCACACAAGGCGGCGGTGGCCTCTCTCTCTCTCTCACCATTGGTCACTGATCCAGCCGCATCATGTCCGCCGGCGGAAAGGGAGGATGTGCATCGTTTCTTTGTTCGACGGCATTGAGGCAGCACGTCCCGATCTGTGGTACCCGCCGTTCTCTCTGACCAAGCTCCGGCGCAGTAGGGCCTTCACCACTTGCTCACTGCCGTAGTATGGGCAGATCGTGGCTGCTGGCACCCTCCTAGTTACATCCTGATGACCCTTAGGTACATCTTCCTCCGGCCTTGCTCCACTGCCCATCTTCCCATGTTGCTGCATGTGGAAAATCCTACATGTGGATCTTCTTTAGTTCTTTGCCTAAAACGTAGCTCGTTTGGCGTACTTTCCATATTGCAATCTCGCCCTCACACCGTTTTAGATAAACACAACCATGCTGTTATCTTCCCTTAGGACAAGGAATATGCTTCTTTTTTGTCGTCATATGTGTCATCAACTGTTATTGGCCAGCAATTGTTTCTTTTCTACCTCTTTTTTGGAAACAAGGCTATCCATTTCACCTCGTTGCTATTGCAACCTTTTGGTGAACTGCACAAATCACTTTTTTCTTAAGAGTGTTTTGTGCAGTTCTACTAAACTGTCACACGGGCAACATCTCTACATTTCAGTGAGACTGCATAAAGGGATATTGGTTTTGCTCTATCCTCCTCATCCAACTCCGAGAATAATCTTCTCCAACTAGTTAGTCTGAAGAGAGATTGCAAAGGTGACCGGCTTCTATTTGTGTGTTTATTGTTTCATCAACAGTCCTCTATTATTGTAATCTCACTTAATATCTTTGGAATAGGGACGCTCAACTCTATTTTAGTGGAATTGCACAAAATGATCAGAATGTTGCATGCTCCTGACAGCTACTTTTTTTCCAACATGCCTTGTTGATTTAGACAGAGCTGGGGGGAAGTTGCTGCTAATGAAAGCATGGATCAATTTTAATTTAACACCTTCTCACAACTTTGCCTTCAGTTGTGATGTAAATATTAGCTCTAATCTGCTAATCATTGAGATGCATTAGCAAGGAAGTTAGTTTTTTAATTTTTTTCGAAAGAGCATGGATGGCAAGACACACGAAACAAAAGCTGAAAGCTCAGAGCATTGTAAAATTTCATGTCGCTGGAAAATTATTTGTATAGTACATCAATTATGTAAACAAATGTTGGAAGCTTGATAGCATTGCCAGAAGCCTCTTCAGCATCCGGGTCCATGTGCCATGCACCAAATTATAGTGCACAACCGCATGGGAGACTCAGCCCGGTCATTGCGCCGCACTAATAGTGAGTAATGAGCAGTCAAATCATAAGCCCCACCTTTCCCACTGTAAGTTGCTCGGAAGAAGCAACCATCAATACGCTCTTCTTTGAATCCGCTCATACTACTCCCTCCGTTACTATTTATAGAGCGCGCTTCAACAATCTCTGGGACCAAGGCGAGTAGCGATCGGTCTGAAAAATAGCATTGGTAGTTATAGCACAGCGTCTATTACTAGAGGAAATAATGCGTACAGACATGCATGCAGTGCTTCCACCCCGGGTACACACATGCATGCACTTACTCCACTCCGCGTACACACCTACATCGAGAGAAAATTGTGGACTTGATTGCGGTTACACGCCCTAATTAATTGAGCATTAAACCAAACGCGTCTAAAATCTCTCTGGTGGTGGAAATGCATGGAGAGAAATGCATGAGAATGAAGCACACCCTGTAAACTATGACAGAGGGAGTAGTATGAAGGTGCAAAACCAAGTACGCGTATGGCTTGTCAGTCAACGCACTTCCTCTTGGCATATCACTGACATGTGGGACTGGAGTGTGAGCAAACCGATCTTAATTGATGGCAAAATGGCCAACCCGCCGTTCCTTGAGAGAGACGAGGAGCGAGAACACACAGATGGGCTCGCACGGGGCCAAGATATATTCGAGCATGGTTGATCGATATCATCATTACATGTTTGATGTTTTTAATAGTACTATTGGGCTGCCATTTTCCGCACTTCTCCCGAATAAATGTGTACTTTATCAGAGATTAAAATAAAATAAGAGTACAGATGCTCCACCATGCGGTTCCTAGTACATGTATACTAGTAGTACTAATCGTACTACTAAACCTTGCACTTGGCTCTTCGCCTCTTCGGGAAGTCGACCAATGATGGTACTACAGTGTATGCCTCTGGCAATCTGACACCGAATGAACTGCTGCACGTCCACCGCCTGGGTGAGGGTAGGTTGCATTAGTCAAAAGCTTCTCCTCGTCCTGCGAGCCACCAGGCTTGAGGTAGACAGAGAGGGCGTAAGCGAGCTTCACCTTGTCCTGCAAGCTTCTCCTCATTCTGCGAGTTGATGGGACACACCAAAAAGTGGTGCTAGTCCATACTCCCTCCTTTCCGGTTAATATGGCTTAATCTTTTTTGCGCGTAAATGAGAGAGCTTTATTCCTATATAAGCATTCTTAGGAGAATCAGCCAAGAGACTGGTCACTAGGAAGCGAGGTACCCCACAAAAAAAGAAGAAGGAATCGAGGTGTTTCATCAAGCCAGCTCTCGGTCACATTCAAAGTGCAGCAAGCACGGTTTGCACAAAGATGCACCGCAAGGTTTGCTGACCTGTTTACATGCTGAATAACACAAAAAGAGAAAATATTACTGAGCGCTCCTATTTCTAACAGGATAGGAGCCATAATTAAGCGAGAATTGCGGCGAGTGTTCCATGCAATCAACTTCCATTATCACATGCGAGAACCCTCAAAGAGAACCAAATTTGTTGAAGATTGCTTTATCACAGATTAAAATAAAATAAGAGTGCAGACGCTCCACCATGTGGTTCCTAGTAGTACATACTTGTATAGTAGTACTAGTAGTACTATGTAATACTAGTAGTCGGAGTAGTAAACTTTGCGCTCGGCTGTTCGCCTCTTCGGGAAGTCGAACAATAATGGTACTAGTACAGTGTATGCTTCTAGCAATCTGAAACCGACCTAACTGTTGCACGTCCACCTCCTGAGCGAGGGAGAGCTTGCATTAGTCAAAAGTTTCTCCTTGTCCTGCGAGCCACCGTGCGCAAGCTTCTCCCATCCTGCAAGCTTCTCCTCGTTCGGCAAGTTGACGGGACACAACAAAGTAATGCTAGTCCATACTGCCTCCTTTCCGGTTAATATGGCTTAATTTGAAACAAGATAAATACACTGTCTGTCACTGTATATTTGTAAAAATATGGTCAGTGGACTTCATAATACGCTCATTGCGGTCAATATATACATTTTCCGGTGTTTATACGGTCACTACCTCACCCGGGCTGAGTATGTGTGTGCATGCACATGTAGGTTGAGCACTTGAGCATGCCCGTGTGTGTTTCGTCGTGTGCTCAGACATGCATGCATTAGGGCATCACACACGTTTTTGCGTCCATGTGTATGTGTGACTGTTGCATGCATGCATGAGGTTGTAGTCCCTCACATTCATATGTTCATAAGTCAATGCTTTGTCAAAATGCTGCATGCAAGGTTTAATCATTCGTTGTTCACACATGCATTCCCGATATTAATATGTTGGTAAAGACAATTTCTTGAGGAAAATGAGCCCATGAATTGAGTACAAAGGGGACCAATAAGCCAGGACAGAGGGAGTACTAGTAGTGAACCGGAAGGAGGGAGTATGTACTAGTAGTACGTAACAACATGCAGTAACAAAATTCCTCTATGTGCATCCTGTCTACGTGTCATGCAAGAAAATAGAGATAAGTACAAGTGAAACTCAGGAATGGTCATACATGTAGGGGGAGTACATGTAGGGGCCACTCAGGAGCAGTCAAATCACACAGTAAGTTAGTCGAACGAAGCAACCATCATTTCACTCTTCAATGACATGTACGCAATATAAAATGGTTGATATGGAGAGAAAAGAAAACCGCTCCACTATATATACACTAGCAGGAGCCTAACCTACAAGTGTGCTTGCTTGGGTTGCTCTCTTCACAAGCATAGAACGACGGTGGCCACACCGCTGGTCACAAATCCGGCCTGATCCCGCCGCTGGGGGAAGGGGACAATGTTCTACGTAGACGCGGTCGACAGAGGCGAGGGAGAAAACCCACTGTCGGTGCGTCCCGATCGGGGGTCCCCACGATATGGGCTGATGCCGCCTCCCAACCGCCCTTCTAGCTACACCCCGACGTCCCAGGTACAACTTCCTTTTGGAGCTGGCTTGCTCCACTGCCGCAGCTCCCCACGTAGCTCCATCTCCATGTGGATCTTTCTCTACTTCTACCGGCTTCTATTTGTGATGAGTTTATGTCTCATGAACTAGTGCAAGTACTATTATTCTAATCACACTTCTTCAATATCTTTGCCAACAGGGATGCTCAGCTCGATTTTAGTGGAACTGCACAAAAGCATCGTATGATCCGAGGGTTCCAGGCTTCTTTCCTTCAACAGGTTCTACCTAGCCAGGAAATTAAATCCTGTTTAGGGTTTAAGTCGTAGAGACCACATCAGTATTTTTTTTTGTACACACTCTCACAACTTTTTTCTTTAGTTGTGAAGTAAATATTGGCTATGATCTATGAATCATTGAGATGCATCAGCATGCGTGTTAGTTTTCCTTTGTATTTGATGGAATGTTGTAACAGGGCAACCTTGGAGTTAGGGTACATACATGAAACAAAATCTGAGAAAGCTTCGTACTCCCTCCGGTCCATTTTTGTATGCGTATAAGGCTACTCATAGTGGGGAGTATCATATACTAGTATCATGCATAAATTACATAGGGGATTAATAAACCAGGACAGAGGTAGTATGTGAGAGTGTATGGTGGCCTGGTGGGTCATGTGATAAAATGTACTTCCTCCTTTCTAGTTTATTGGGCTCATCTCAATTTCTTAGTTTTATACCATATTATAAGTATTATTTTCACTATACTGGAAGAGATAGACGAGGAGGGTGAGGACAGCTAGCTGTAGCACGGACTCCCAAGAACCTTTTTACATGCATGTCGTGGCCGGCCATGGTGACATTTGAACGCGGAGCAGTCGTGTGCACCGGGAAGCGGCGCGGGCGGTGCTCCCTCGACCGGCATGCCGCTTCAATGCCGGCGCCAGTGAGAGGTCGCGTCCGCTCTGGCCGGGCATGAATGCGGCACTGACCGTTTCGGGCAGGAACCGCGCGTGGGTGATGAAGAGGGTTCGGGTTGGCCAAGGCGGTCAGGCTGGACGTACATAAATATTGCTGCGTAATTAATAACGTAAATAATGTGCTAGTTGGACAAATATGATTGGAGATGGAGATGGAGATGGAGATGGAGATGAAAGTAAGAATTTTACGTAAACATGGATATGCATGTCTATGTGTGTGTGCGCGCTCACACACATAGTGACGACTCTCGTACACAACATCGATGTCTCGTTCTCCCCACACACACACAAACTTAGTACCGCCTCATTTTGTTCCTAGGATAGGAATATCATAGGAGTGGGAAACAATATGAAGTGAGATAAATGGAGTACTACATACAAGAAGAAATGTACACGCACTCACTCTGCCTCCGACATACCCACGAGTACACGATGGAGCGCATTTGTACACGAAGAGGCCTTCCCTCATTCGTCTTTGTCTCCCACAAGATAAACAACTCGTATAAATGTTGGGAAACGTAACATGCAATTTCAAAAAAAAATCCTACGCTCACGCAAGATCTATCTAGGAGATGCATATCGACGAAAGGGGGAGAGTATGTCCACATACCCTCGTAGACCAAAAGCAGAAGCGTTTGACAACGCGGTTGATGTAGTCGAACTTCTTCTCGTTCCGACCGATCAAGCACCGAACGTACGACACCTCCGAGTTCTGCACATGTTCAGCTCGATGACGTCCCTCGAACTCTTGATCCAGCAAAGTGTCGAGGGAGAGTTCCATCAGCACGACGGTGTGGTGACGATGATGGTGAAGTGATCCGCGCAGGGCTTCGCCTAAGCACAACATGAATATGACCGGAGGCGTAAACTGTGGAGGGGGGCGCCGCACACCGCTAGGAATCAATGTTGTGTGTTCTAGCGGTGCCACCCTCACATATATATAGGTGGGAGAGGGAGAGGGGCAGCAAGGGGCACCCCAAGTAGGAGTAATCCTACTTGGGCACCTCCCACAAGTCGGCCTCCCCCCTTCCATAAGTGTCGGAGGGGGAAGGAAAAAGAGGGGGGAGAGAAGGAAAGGGGGAGGCCGAATCCTCTCCTTTCCTTCTCCCATCCCCTCCTTCCTTCTCCTCCTATTTCGGCCTATATGGGGGTGCACCAGCCCACCAGGGGCTGGTCTGTCCCTCTCTTAGCCCATATCTTTGCCGGGGGTGCCCGGAACCCCTTTCCGGTGACCCGATATGTACCCGGTACCCCCGGAACACTTCCGGTGTCCGAATATTATCGTCCTATATATGAATCTTTACCTCTCGACCATTTCGAGACTCCTCGTCATGTCTATGATCTCATCCGGGACTCCGAACAACATTCGGTCACCAAATCACATAACTCATATAATACAAAATCGTCATCGAACGTTAAGCGTGCGGACCCTACGGGTTCGAGAACTATGTAGACATGACCAAGACACATCTCCGGTCAATAACCAATAGCGAAACCTGGATGCTCATATTGGTTCCTACATATTCTACGAAGATCTTTATCGGTCATACCGTAATGACAACATATGTCATTCCCGTTGTCATCAGTATGTTACTTGCCCGAGATTCGATCGTCGGTATCTTCATACCTAGTTCAATCTCGTTACCGGCAAGTCTCTTTACTCATTCCGTAATACATCATCCCGCAACTAACTCATTAGTCACATTGCTTGCAAGGCTTATTATGATGTGTATTACCGAGAGGGCCCAGAGATACCTCTCCGATACTCGGAGTGACAAATCCTAATCTCGATCTATGCCAACCCAACAAACACCTTCGGAGATACCTATAGAGCATCTTTATAATCACCCAGTTATGTTGTAACGTTTGATAGCACACAAGGCATTCCTCCGATATCCGGGAGTTGCATAATCTCATAGTCGAAGGAATATGTATTTGACATGAAGAAAGCAGTAGCAATAAAACTGAACGATCATTATGCTAAGCTAACGGATGGGTCTTGTCCATCACATCATTCTCCTAATGATGTGATCCCGTTCATTAAATGACAACACATGTCTATGGTTAGGAAACTTAACCATCTTTGATTAACGAGATAGTCTAGTAGAGGCTTACTAGGGAGACAGTGTTTTGTCTATGTATTCACACATGTATCAAGTTTCCGGTTAATACAATTCTAGCATGAATAATAAACATTTATCATGATGTAAGGAAATATAAAATAACAACTTTATTATTGCCTCTAGGGCATATTTCCTTCAATAAATGCATCTTGATGTTCCGTGCAACGCATGGGCCTCTTGCTAGTCTGAACAAGATGACAGTCTCCATTCTATCTCTCTCCTCATCGGTGGTCACAGATCCGGCCGGATCCCGTCCGGTGCGGGAGGTGAGGAGATCCAGAGTTGATGTTGTCGCCGTCGGTGATGGAGGAAGCCGATGTGCACCGTCCTCTCTGAGCCGGCGCCGGTGCGGACGAAAGTCCTCTGCGCCCTTGTTAGCTGCCGTCGTGTGGGCAGATCCGACCCGCCCGCCTAAGCCACATCTCGCCCACCTGAGGTATAACTTCTTTTGGATTTCATGATTCATTATACTCTGCAATCGGGTTTTCTTCTATACCACTACTCCCCAGCTCCCCATGTACAGTAGCTAGGGTTCGTCGGCTGGTCCAACATCACCTATTTTTTACTATTATAGAGGAAAGGCCACTCCAAAAGTTGTCCTGGTTTATCATTTATGCATCGGTGGAGGTATACACATTTTTATTCGACAAAAAGTACATGGTGGTTGTGCGGTCATTGTCCATATGCTCCTATTGCTTCTGCTAATCTAAAACTATCACTGGTAAAATGAAGCAATGCCCATGTAGAGGCGTCGATAAATGCTTCTGTCCTGCTTTAGTTTTTTTTGGGTATCCTGCTTTAGTTCCCATCAAGATAATCATGATGCTTCTATTTTTTGGTGTACGTTTCATTAATTCTTATTGACAATTAAGATGCCGCTGTTAATCTTGTTCCACTGCTAAAACAAAGAAACGACACTACTTAAATATCATTTTTTTATATTTTTGCAAACAGGGATGCGTATTTCCATACCCGGGCATGTCTTCCTCAATTTTAGTGGAACTGCACAAAATTGGATGGCCACTGTTGCTCAGTTCTTCCTTTCTCGAGCTTGATTACCGAGAAGAAACAAACCACGGTGAGGATTATCAAACTTCATTGGTGCCTGATCCAAACATGATGCCAAAATTGATGATGCATCACACCACGATGAGCTATCGATGCTCATGGTTGCGTCTCATGGTTGCATTGGCTGGTGAAGCTGATCGATGTCCAATGAAGAACGGGCTGTCTTCCATTAGTGCTCTTTGCTTGTTACCACAAAGACGATATCCTTCATTAGTTCATCTTGCAGCAATCGTTTACGTTGGTGCAATTTTATCACACAACTGGATATGAACCAAATGTTTCCTCGAAGAAGCATCGACGTTGGTACTAAGAGCAAAAGTTTTGTGTTGATTTCTAAGCCTTCTCACAACTTTGTCTTTAGCTACCCTGTAATTTTATTTGTCCAGCTTTTAAATAAATATGTGGTCAAACTTTGTTTAAAAACATGGTGTGGACTAAAAACTCGGATGGAGGTAGTACCCCTCCGTTTTTATTTACTCTGCATATTAGATTTGACTAAAGTTAAACTTTGTAAAGTTTGACCAAGTTTAGGCCGAACACAACAAACCATAATTATTGAGAGAGGGCAAACTGTACATACTCTCACACCTTTCCGATAATTGAAATTAAAATTCTTTATTTGTACACACTCTCACACCTTTCTGATAATTTGGCGCATGTCTGGTTGTTCACTTAACGGAGGGTAGTGTACCGCACGTGAAGGACAGGAAGTGCGACCAGGACGCGTGGATTGTTAGTTGATCGTAAGTAGTTTTCTTCACTGGTACGTTAAAATGATTGTTATGGAGAGAAAAAGAAAACCACTCCACTATATTAGTAATATACACGAGTACTATATAAGCTGGAGCCTCAGCGCTTGTTCGCTATGTTTTGCACTCTCCACACTCTCGCTACACTATATATATAGGGTCGCGCTATTTGTCATCCTAGGTGAGGAATAGTTATTCTTCACCCCCTCTCTATTTTGACGTCAATGCACCGTATTTTTAGGTTTCGTAAATTTTGTCTTATTTCATACGTAATAAGAGAACATAAGAAAATATATACTCACTGTAAAAAATATTTTATGTTACGTAAAATTACAAACGTAAAAACATATTGTAAAACATACATAAAATGCGATATTTCTGGTATTATAACCTATTTTTTTGTTTTCTTATACCAAATTTTACGTAGTGAATCAATATGAATGTAACTATTTGTATTTCAACCGTAATTTATTTATGAAGCGATCGTAAGATTACCTCGGGTGAAGAATAACTTATTCTGCATCCTGGGTGATGAATAGTATTACTATATATATATATAGGGCTTGACTATTCTGTTACCCTCGGCCCTATAAGGAGGCGATCCGCGAAAACCCGCCCCGCACGAGCCCCCGCAACCCGTCCCACCCCACGACCCCCGCCTTCCTCTCGAGCGCCATCGCCCCTCTAGGCCACCGCGCCGCCGGCCCTCTCCCCCACCGCGTCGCCGACCCTCTGCCCCACCGCACCGCCGGCCCTCTGCCCCACCGAGGATCAGTTCAAGTCCTCCGCGAGCCACCACCGGCCACCTTCCTCCGGCGAGCAACCGCCGGCCGCCTTCCTCGCGCGAGCCATCGCCGGCCGCCTTCCCTCGGCGAGGAACCGCTGGCCGCCTTCCTCCCGCGAGCCACCATCGGCCGCCTTCCTCTGCCGCGTCTGCCTTAGCGCGTTGTGCCGTGTCTCCACTACCGCCTCTGGTCACGCACCGCCCCGTTCATGGCTAGCTTGCATATGGAACCTGCAAGTTCAACATTTGCATTATATTCAGTTCTTGTAGTACAAATGTCTCCCTCCCCCCACGCCATCCTCGGCACCCCTCACTCGCGCCACGGCCGCAACCTCACTCCCGTGCGCCACCCTCGGCTGCCACGCCATGGCCTGCACTCAGCGGCTGAGGGTGGACCGCTGGGTCGAGGAACTTTGCCTCGACAGTACAACAGCACACTCTGCTGCCGGTCGCGAGAAGAGCTGCGCACAGGCTACCCCGTGTCCGCCCTCGATCCGTCTCAGTCATCTCCCTCTCATCCTCTCCCTCTCTGGTCTGCGTTTGTGTGTGCAGGGAGTGGGAGGAGATAGAGCAGGGGAGTGGGAGGCCCTTCCATGGCAAATTCGTCGGCATCTTCCATGGAGATTGCGACCTCTCTCGATTTTTGCTTGAGGATTTCTCCTCTGGGTCTGTCCACTGTAGTTCCTGCATAGCGGTGTCCTTTTTTCTAGTGTTCCTCTTTCGATGTTGATGCATGTGTTTAATAACCCACTGATACGAATTCTGAAAACAAGCTTCAGTACAAGAAAAATGGGTCGTTCAGTTCAATTCTGAATTATAGGTGTGTAAACACATCCTGCTTACACAGTAACTAATTAACTATGATAACCATGTTTAGACTTCTACAAACCCCAAAACTATGCAGAGTTAAGATTGTTACTACTTTGTTTCTTACTATTGATTCATTTTTTATGAGAATGTATTAAGATGGTACATGTAGTTGGACATCTCAATATACTGTATATGTGTTTTTTTTGCATAGTACCTTGAAATTATGTTAGCAATTCTGAATTGCGATTGTGCTTGAAACTGAAAATGATTCTGTAACTTCTCAAACCTTGTGGACTTGATGCTTAAAATACTTCCAGAACGAATTGATTCTTTTTCTTTCATGATCAGTTCAGCAAAAAAAAATAGTTCAGTCCAATTTCAAATTCTCATTTTAGTTTAGTCAAAGTTTCTTATTTTAGTTCAGTACAATATCCAAGTTTATTTCAGTTCAATTCTTATTTTAGTTTTAGTTCATTTCAATTCTTATTTTAGTCAATCTGTAGTCTATGGATTTTATTTGGCCTAGATTGCTAGATGAACTAACTTGTTGTGCCAAGGCAATCTAAAACATTAAGTGTTGCTACTGTAATTCGTTCATTGTTTCACGCCTTCCTGCACATGCGCGCCCCCACCTCCCCGCTGACACACGCCGCCCCGAGAGACGCACCCCCCCGCCTCCCCGTCGGACAAGAAAACAAATAAGAATTAAAAGAAAAAACTTTAAATTCTATAAGTTCAAGTGCTCATCCACACACGGTAATTCAAGATGGTAAAAGTTCAAGTTGCAAAAGAAGAGAAGTCTGGAACATCGTTGCAAAAGAAATTTGACTTCCAAAAAAATAAGAAACACATAAAAACACTTTTTTTTGGAAAAAATAGCATCAGTTCAACGATATAAACCATGCAAGTTCGGGGACTACGATACAGTAAATCGTTGAAAACTTATGACACATTTTTTTTTGGAAAAAATAGCATTCAGTTCAATGATATAAACCATGCAAGTTCGGGGACTACGATACAGTAAATCGTTGAAAACTTACGACACAACTTTTTTTGTTTTATTAAAAATATCATTCAGTTCAGCAGTATAAAGTATGCAAGTTCGGTATTAAAAATATCATTTATCATTAAAATATCATTCAGTTTAACGATACCATTGAGAAGTTACGAGGAAAATTATACCGAGAATACAGAGGAAAGTCTAGTATGTGAAAACACGCTCAGTACAAAATCATACAGACATCCGTTCAAGTATTCTTTTTTCGGAACCACTCAAAATTGCTCTGTGAGAAATACATCAGTACAAACACACACATAGATCAGTACAAGTACTCTGTTTTTTCTCACGAGAAAACAACATGATGGGTCTCACCATATTCAAAATTACTCTTCAACGGTTACGAATTTGAGAAAACGTTCAACATGACTAAGTTTCGCATTTTCGATATCTTTCCAATGGTATATTATTTGCCCCATTTCGATAAACTTTTTTAAAAAATCGCGTTCGAAATCAAATTTGACCGTATTCGAATTCGAGTTTAAACCGTAATGAATTAGAAAAACATTTCAACACAAAAAAAGTTGCGCATTTTCCATAGCTTTCCAACGCCGTATCATTTGCGTCAATCCGACAAACCGTTTGCAAAAAAAGGCAAAAATACATTTCGCCCAGAATTTCACCATTTTTCAAATTACTTTTAAATTGTATAAAATTTGAAAAAACAATAGGTATATGGAAGATGCGGATTTTTACCAGCTTTCCAACGCCATCTTATTTGCTTAATTCCGACAAACCGTTTGAAAATTGAGTCCAAAATACGATTCGCGTTTTCGGTTTTGAAAAAAAACGGTTTTTCAAAACTGCTCTTAAACCATGATGATTTTGCAAAAACGTTCAATATACTTGAAATATAGTTGTCAAGAGCTTTCCAACGATATATTACACGCCCCGTTCCGACAAAAAAATTGCAAAAAAATTTTGAACTAAAGAAGACGATCGGTTAAACAGAAATGAAAGCATCAGTTCAACCACTCGAAATCATCAGTACAACCTCCAGAAACCGTCAGTTCAAGTAGGGTAACAGAATAATATTCTATTACGCGAAACAGAATAGCCCATATATATATATATATATATATATATATATATATATATATATATATATATATATATATATATATATACAAGCTGGAGGCTCAGCGTTCCTTTGTTAGGGTTTGCTATATTCACAGTCTCTCACCCTCTTCACCAGATCTAAACAAGACTGTGTTGGCCTCTGTCTCTCTCTCCCCTCTCACAGCTGGTGAAGGAGCCGTCCGGATCCCGTCACACCGGGAAGGGGAGGTGCAGCGTTCGCTCTGTCGCCTTCGGCAAGGGAGGCAATCCACTGTCGGCTGCGCTGTTCTCTTTCACCCAGCGCCTGTGCGGGAGGGCCTCCGACCCCTTCTTCCTCGCTGCCTTACGTAGTGTGGGCAGATCCGGCCTCCAGCCGCACGCCTAGCCACATCCCGACAACCCTAAGGTATAACTTTCTTTGAAACCGTCATTGCTCTAGCTGCATGCGGATCTTTTTTGATTCTGTAGTCGAATCTAGGTCTTGGTTCAAAGAAGAAAGAAGGGTGGGGTGGGGTGGAGCATGAATCTAGGACGTGGTTTAATGAGGAAAGGAGGGAGGGAAAGTAGTATAGACTGGCTATCCAGCCGCTTTGTTGGTCGAAAAGGGAGAAAGGGGGTAACCTAGTACACACATCTGTAAGGAACCAATATATTTTTTGAAAAAGGAAAGAAACTGGGGGGTCGGGTAGTTTGTGCAGGACTAGATTTGCTGCCCTCACATAGGAAAAAGGTTCAAAGAGAACAAAGATGGGACCAACGCAGATATGTTGTTTGGCAACATACTCTACATCACCCATTTATACGTGTGGACGCACATGGTGCTGGCATGTCCCATGTCCCATACAACTATTTGGTTGTTGTTAATCTAAGAATGCCGCTGGAAAATTGAAGCAATGCCACTGTTAAATGTAAATTACATTTTTAACGAATGTTGTTTTAAGAGAATGTCTCTGTTAATATGAATCAATGCAACCGTTTTAGAAATGCTACTGTCCTACTTTGTTTTCCATCAAGATAAGGTAGATGCTTCTTTTTGTCGCTGTATGTTTCATTCTCCTTTATTGGCCAGTAATTGTTTCCTTTTTTGCCTCTGTTAAAACAGGGATACCTATTCAACTTGTTGCTATAGCGAACTTAAATGTCATACCGGTGACTTTGCTTGATTTAGTTGAACTACACAAAACAAGATTGGATTTCCTATTCATGTTGGCAGATTCGTAGGTGATCTTGACTGCGTCATGAAAGGTCAGTACCGGCCTTCATCCACATGATCGTGCAGTGTGCTTTGAGATGCTATGCTACTTGTATTGGTACTGTTTTAAATAAATGTTGAATTGAAGCTATTGAATTGCTGTCTTTTCCCATTAAGTGAACAAAAATGGGACCAACCTAGACATGATGCTTGTTGCTTTGTTACAACAAACTCTGCATCACCCCCTTTATAAGTAGATGGAAGCACATGGTGTTGTTGCGCCCACTCTCCCCAGGAACTGTTTATGCTTTTTGTTAATCTAATGCGACTGGTAAAATTAAGCAATGCCACTCTCAGAATTAACTACTGAATCTTAGTTCAAAACTACAACACTTGTTAGGGATCGGCGGGAGTACCATTTCTGTTAGGGATCGACCGGAGTACATGTTTAAGAAATGTATTGTTGAGATAATGTCTCTGTTATTATATATCAGTTGCGGTGTTTTACAAATGGTACTATCCTGCTTTGTAGTTCTTTCTACATGTTTAACCAAGGTATTGTAAGATAATGTCTCTGTTAATATGAATCAGTTGCATTGTTTTAGGAATGGTACTTTTTTGCTTTGTCGTTCTTTATACATGTTGAAACAAGGTATTGTTAAGATAATATCTCAGTTAATATGAATGAATCACACTGTTTGAGAATTGCTACTCTCCTGCTTTGTTTCCCATTAAGATAAGGTAGATGTTTTTTCTTCTCGGAGTATAAGTCATCAACCATTATTTCTCAGTAATTGTTTCCTTTATACCTATTGTTGCATACAGGGATATCAAAACTTCTGCTCGGTTCTATTTCGACTTTGATTTTAGTTGAACTGCACAAAAGGAGCCAATGTGTTTAAGGCAAACTGTTGCATTATCGGGCCCAGTTGGTCTTTCCACTTTGCAGAAAGAAGCAGTCACTGTTTGCGCTACATTACACAAGGAATGATCGAGAAGCTTTACAGAGTATTAGTAGACGCTGGTGACATGACTAGTCTGCAGAGAGCATGGGAAACTCAATAACACGTGGGAGTACAAAATTCACTCCACAAGGAAAGGTATGACCAGGTCAGTTGCCGATGCAACTGTAACAAACGAGGTCAGTATCGGCCTTCATCCACATGATTTTTCTTTGTTATGTTGTGCTACTTATATTGTTGTATTGTTTTGAATAAATGTTTAATTGAAGCTATTGTATTGCTATCTTTTCCTGTTAAGATAATGAAGATGATTATAGTTGTAAGCGTATGTTTAATCAACTAGTACCACTATTATATTCATCACGCTTTTTCTGTTTTTATGCAAACAGGGATGCTCAGCTTGATTTCAGTGGAACTGCACAAAATGTTCAGATGGTTCGTGTCCTCCACAATACTTCATCATGCACAATATATCGAATGGTTCTCTAATCATTCGTCGTCACCTTGAGCCACCGGACTATCTACTTGAATGGAGCTACCAACGTGTTCAACGCCTTGCAACATATAAATACGAAATCCACCATGCTACGCAAGACATTGTTTGATTTCAGTGGAACTGCACAAAAAGATACGCTGGTTAATACGGCTCCATGTGCCATTTCAATGTGCAAACTGATGACAAACCCTGCCCGTTCCACAATCATAGTCATTACATATTTTGAATGGGAAAAGCTTGTCAAAGTTTAATCATTGATGTTAGCAAGAAGACATTACTTTAATATATTGGAATTGGAAAACCTTGTCAAATTTTGCTCATTCATGTTAGCCAGAAGACTTGCATTTGATATTTTGGAGTGGGATGCCCTTTGCTGTGAGCAGCGTCGATCGTTTTTTCCTATTCTTGTGTTCAGTTCAGAAGTAAATATTTACTCTGCTGAGATGCATAGTCACATGAATGTTGACTTATGTAAGGTATTTTAACAGTTTGTTCTGAATCTTGTCTATGAAATGCTAGGCCTTGTGAGTTTGATTGCAAAGTTGAGCTTGGAATGCTACATGTGTCATCACGAGCTGTTCACCGTGCTTCTTGAGAATAATGCTTCATATTGTTTTGCATGTTGATCTAATGCGAGTGATTTGCATGTTAAGAAGATCATCCTCTTATGTTGTTTCTGTGCTTAAGAAGTTCATCGTCTTATGTTTCATTCATAGCCTATACGACAACTCGGGTAGGTTAGAGGTGAAACCATATGATCTTCCGACCAACTCATCATCCGTTTCATGCCGGCTCAGTCTCTCGAAGGTGCTCATAGGTGTCAGATGATCCTGGCTTCCTGAATGAGCAACGGGCGCTATATCAGACCATCCATAGGGCCCGCGAGGCCCTCTCCGTCGTCCTTCGAGTTGTTGCACTCGCCGTGGCGCCGAGCGTTGTCAAAATGGTCAACGAACATGAGGAATCAGGAGATGACTTTACTTGGAGAGGATGACAGTAGGGACCCACCAGTGCCATAGCCGTACGTACACAAGTTCCTCCTTATTATATACAACTATTTTTTTTGCTTCCTCCTAGTTTCTTGACATCACAGTCCCACACCATTGTCAACCTATATAGTCAATAAACGAGAGAATTGCACAAGGAGCGGCCGATAGCTGGGACCCAACAAATCGAGCAGTATTTGTCTTTTGAGGTGTAAAGCGGAGTTTTTCATGAGCGATGTTTTTGTTGTTGTTCAGAGGAGCAGGGTATCAACTGGGCGGGCTGTGGCCCGTCTAGCCCAGGCTATTATTTTATGTCGACCAAATATCCAGCCCAGATATTAATTTTTCAAGGTGAAAATGGCTAGCCCAGCTATACTTTCTTTGCGGAATACCCAACCCAAGTCAACTTGTTATTCTCTGCCCCGCTGAGCTGTAAATCTTTCCCAGGAGAGATGCATTAGGCCTAATAAGAAAATGGGCTTTAAGAAATAATAAATGGGATGTAATTATAAAAACTGGGCTATAAATATACAAAAACGCACCAAACAGGTAATTAGTTTCAAAAATAATATTTTTTGAATTTGGAAATTTTAATTTCATTACTTATTGCGCGCGTAATATATCGTTAGATTTTTACCTAATACAAATTGATTTTGAAATTATATTTAATCTGACTCAAAATTTCGGGATAAAAATATTTTGGATCCCATCAAAATGTGGGATTTTTGGTTGAATTCTGTTTTGAGCGGTTGGTTGAAATTATTAATTGTTGTCCTGGCTAGAAAATGGGTTGTAATTTTAACAGACTTTAAATGGGTTGTAGTAAATTCCATTAGAATTCAAAAATGGGTTGTACGTTATTACAAATCGCAAATGGGCTATATGTTCTCTGCCACAGATGTGATGCTCACTTGTGGGCCTACTATTTTTTTAAGAATTATAGTCAGTGACGCGTACGGAAGGCTTGTGGGCCTACTAAGGCGTACGGAAGGCTTTGTCAACTTATAGTCAAGACACGATTCTAGCAGCAGTGGCGGTTAGATGTCCATCCAACGGCTGTAGTGCTACTTCAATCTTAGATATTCTTGCTTCAGCCGCCCAAACCACCGCCGGCGGTACCGCCTGCTACAGCCTCCCGTGGCCGGCTGTGCTACCGTGCAGGCTTCACCGGCCCACCCTACTCCCAAACGCCATCCAGGCCATTCCTCTACTCACCAACACCTCCTGTTCTTCTCCGGCGACGGCAGCCTCACACCGCAGCCGAACTAGTGAACCCTCGTACTCCCCTTCGTGTGGGCATCCACTGCTGTGTCTTCGCCGGCTCCGGGTCATTCCCTTCTTAGGACTCGCCATCGTTCACTGTGTTGGTTCTCTTGGCACGGCGTGGTCAACTTTGTCAACAAACGACAGCCATCGGAAGAGGCATGTACGTGGAGTGGCTGACAGTAGGGACCCACATGGCCCATGGCCGCATGCAGCAAATGCCCCCGTATTATGCGAAAACAAATGATTTCTCCCCCTGACATGTTTGACCCACTAGCTACATCTTCGCACGCAAGGAAGTGCTTCCTTTATTACGCGGAAATAAAACGTTTCCTCGCCCTGACAGCTGGGACCCACCAGCTTTATTATAATCCATTTCATGAAAATATAGATTGTACCAAAGATGCTAAATTGTTTTCTTTTTATTCTAACTCAAAAAAGAAGAAATTAAAAAAACCCAGAAAACATCTTCGCACGCAAGGAAGTGCCACCTTATTACGCGAAGAAAAAAAATTGATTCCCCCTGCTAGCTGGGACCCACCAGATTTGGAGGCTGACTTGTGGGCCTACTAAGTTAACGCGTACGCAAGGCTTTGTCAACTTAGTCAATAAATGATTCTAGCTGCACTGACCATTGGATGTTAATCCAACGGCCAAGCTGCATCTTCAACCTCTGGTCTTCTTGCTCCAGCCGCCCAAACCTGCGCCCGCCGTACCGCCTGCTCCAGCCTCTCGTGGCCGGCTGTGCTGCCGCGCAGGCCTCACCGCCCGACCATACTACTACTGGCCAGGCCTTCCCTCTACTCACCCACACCCCCTGTTATTCTCCGGCGACGGCAGCCTTACACCGCAACCGAACCAGTGAACCCTCGTACTCCCCTCCGCATGGGCATCCACCTGCCTCGTCTTCCCTGGCTCAGCATCATTCCCTTCCTAAGCCTCGCCATCGTCCACCGCCTGGGTGCTGTCCGCACGGCGTGGTCAACGAATGATAGCCATCGGAAGAGTAGTGTACGCGGTGAGGCTGATAGATGGACCCACCAACTACATCTTCGCACGCAAGGAAGTGCCTCCATATTAGGCGTGAAAAAAATGAATCCTCCCCCTGACAGCTCAGACCCACCATCAATAACTTCGCACGCAACAAAGTGCCTCCTTATTCTCCCTGACAGCCGGGACCCACCTGGTCGAAGCGTACGTAGCGTTGTCGCAAACGTGTATGTACATACTGGTTGATCGGTCTCTCTGCAATGATGAACCGTGGCCGAGCAAGCAGTGGCACGTGTAGTAGTTGAGCCACCGACGTAGCAGTTCAGGCAGTCCCTTCTAAACCGTGTACACGTACGTACAGCCACATGCCAAAAAATATGGCCACATCCGTACATATGGGCGGGCTCTCGAACGCGTACTCGCGCATACATACGGCCAGGGCTCATGTACATAGAGAGGTAACGGACGGCAGCAACGGCGTCCTGTTCATCGGGTAGCCAACCGGCTGGGTCGGAACGGAGAAATAGCGTCATGTTCATTGGGAGGCAACAGACTGGGTCGGAATGCGTCCTGTTCAACGGGAGCCAACCGGCTTGGACAGAACAGCCAAAACGGGGTCTGGCGTACCGCAGTATGGAGGAAACGGCCTTCTGTTCGACCGGCTACGGTGAAAATGGCATCCTGTTCATCGGGAGGGGTGTGGCGTACCGCAAAACAAAGGAAACGGACTTGTGTTGGAGCGCTACGGTCAAAACGGGGGTCCTGTTCGTCGGGAGCGGTGTGGCATACCGCAAAACGGAGGAAATGGACTTGTGTTGTAGCGCTATGATCGAAACGGGGGTCCTGTTCATTGGAGGGGTGTGGCGTACCGCAAAATGGGACTCCACGGGCTACTGTTCACCCACCAGCGACTTCCTTCAGCCTCCACCTGCACTGTTCATCCACCGCGTCTTCCTCCTGCCTCCACCAGCTACTGTTCATCCACGGGCTACTGTTCATCCAGCCCTCCACCGGCTACTGTTCAACCAGCCCTCCACGGGGTCCTGTTCATCCACCCCCAACGAGCTCGGCTGTGGCGGCCTCCTCTCGGGGTCCTGTTCATCCAGCGACAATGGCCTATATACTACTACGGGGTCCTGTTCATCCAACCCCCACCGGGAACTGTTCATCCAACCCCAACCACGTACGTCTCGACTCGTTCAACCGCAACCCCCACATTCACTGTTCATCAAGAGACAGCAAGTTCGATCGGCTTCAGTAAGCAGCAGCAGCAGCGATCGATCGCTCGGGTTCAGTTAGCAGCAGTAGCGAAGGAATCGCTCGGGTTCAGTTAACAGCCAAGGGATCGATCGCCCGGGTTCAGTAACGTAGCTAGTCCAATCGCTCGGGTTCAGTAAGCGAACGCCTCGCTCGAGTTCAGTTAGAGCTCAACGCCTCGCACACACGTGCGTATGTATACAAGAGAAACGCGCATCGCTCGGCCCCGACCACCCACCGTAATTGGGAACTCCCCGAAATTTTCCTCCCCCCACTTCTACCATGATTTTTTTCGTCATGGACGGCCCAAAGAATGTCATGCAGGTGCGTCTCCTGCCCGCCCAGGACGAAAAGCCCATTTTCTGTCATGATTTTTTTCATAGAAGTAGGAGCCCACCACATCTATGATGATACCGGGTTTTGTCACAATTATCGTCATAAAAGTGTCATAAGCATGACGGAATTTTTTTTCGTTTAGCCCAAAATGTCACGGATGTGTCTTTTTTTTGTAGTGGGTAGTACCGTTCTGAGAGAACTACCACCCTTGTTTTTTCTATCTTGTTGGGTTGCTTTGACCATGCTAAGCAGTAGTACCGCTCTGCCAGGCGGTATCACCGTTTGATCACGACAAGTGGGCATAACAGTTGGATTCGGGGGGACCTATTTAAGGGGGTCTTCTTCCCCAATGGTTCTTATCATTTGAGCTCGGTTTGGCCCCCATAGTTGATCTTCTTCGAGCTCCCTATCTCTCAATCCCTCCAATAATTCTTGCTAGTTTTTGAGGGAAAAGAGAGAGGAGATCTAGATCCACATTTCCACCAATCATTTTCCCCTCTAAGTGAGGGGAACCCCTTTGGATCTAGACTTGGAGTTCTTTGTGTCCTTCTCTTTGTTCTTCCTTTCACTTTCCTCCATAGCATTAGTTGTTGTGGTGGGATTTGGGAGAGAAGGACTTGGGCACTCCGTGTGCCCTTTCCATTGCATTCGGTGCATAGGTTTGATTTCTCCACATTGTTACGTGGAAGTGAAGTTTGAGTAGCTTATTACTCTTGGGTGCTTGCTACCCTAGAGCTTGTTCCACTTGGGTGCTTGGGCGCCCTAGACGGTTGGTGGTGTCTTGAAGCTCAATCATTGTGGTGTAATGCTCCGGGCAAGCGTCGGGATCTCCAATTAAGTTGTGGAGATTGCCTCGAGCAATTTGTACGGATTCCGATGACCGCCCCAAGGGTTGCCAATTGTACGGGTTCCAATGGTCACCATTTGCACGGGTTCGGTGACCGCCCTCAAGTGTCCCTTAGTGGAATCATGACATCTTGCATTATGCGAGGGTGTGAGGAGATTATTCGTGGCACTAGTGGCATTTTGGGGAGCATTGTGCCTCCACACCGCTCCAAACAGAGATTAGCATCCGCAATGGCGTGAACTTCAGGATACATCATCGTCTCCGCGTGCCTCAGTTATCTCTTATCCGAGCCCTTTACTTATGCACTTTACTTTGTGATAGCCATAGTGTTTCATGTTATATATCTTGCTATCACTTAGTTGCGTATCTTTCTTAGCATAAGTTGTTGGTGCACATAGGTGAGCCTAGTCGATTTAGGTTTTGTGCTTGACAAATTAAATGCTAGTTGAGCCTAAACTGTAATTATTTTAAAGCGCCTATTCACCCCATCTAGGCGTCATCCACGATCTTTCATAGTCCACTTGGTAAACCGATGCACACCCTACCACTACACTAGTTTCTATATGGGCCAGCCCATGTCAAAAAAAGGTGTGCTCGATGAGCTTCGAACATCACCACTGTGTCCTAAAGTTTGACATGATGAAAGCATATGATAGGGTCGAATAGGACTATTTGAAGGCAATCATGATCAAATTGGCTTTTTCTGAGAGATGGTTTCTATTGTTATGAGAATGGTTAGTTCGGTTTCTTATTCAATTTTGTTTAATGGGAAGCAACTAGAAGAATTTAAACCTTTGAGAGGTATTCGTTAGGGAGATCCTATCTCCCCATACCTGTTCTTGTTGGCAACAGAGGGCCTTTGGTGCCTTCTTAAATCCATAGTTCAGTCATCTCAGATTGGTGGAATACGAGTCACACCGCCGGAGCCACCTATTAACCATCTCTTATTTGCAGATGATAACTTGTTGTTCTTCGAGGCTATGGCATTGGGGTGACCGAGGTGTCAAACCTGTTGGATATGTATTGCCAAATGTCGGGTCAACATATTAAATCTAGCAAGTCCTCAATCTTTTATAGCAAAGGATGTCCAGCCAATGTTAAAGAAGAGATCATGACCTTGCTCAGTGTTCCTAATGAAACTCTAAATGACAAGTATCTAGGCATGCCATGTGATGTAGGTTCATCAAGATCAGGAGCTTTAAATATTTTAAGGATTGACTTTGGAATAAAGTCAAAGGGTGGATTGAGATTCTTTTCTCTTCTGCTGGTAAGGAAGTGTTGATAAAATCTGTGGCACAAGCAATCCCAGTTTTTTTGATGTCTTATTTCAAGCTGCCAAGAGGACTGTGTGAACACTTAAATAAACTCATTCGAGAGTTTTGGTGGCGAAGCAAAGCAGGTCAGGGTAAGCCAGCTTAGGTTTCGTATAAGGAGGTGGACCAACCCAAATTCTTGGGAGGTTTGGTTTTTCAGAGACTTCGAGCTTTTTAACTTGGCCGTTTTGCCTAAGCAAGCTTGGCGCATACTCCAATACCCTGATACATTGTGCTCTCAAATGCTTAGAGCTATCTATTTTGCAACAGGGTCAATCCTCACGGCTGAACTAGGAAGCCAGCCTTCTGAAATTTGGCGTTCGGTTCTTGAAGGTAGAGATGTTATGTGCCAGGGAATGATTAGAAGGATATGAGATGGATCCTCTACAAAAATCGAGACAAACAATTGGATTCCAAGAGATGAGAATATGAGACCTATTGTATGTATGACGGCTGACCCTTCAACTTATTTCAATGGTCTGATCGATAACACAAGTGCCTCATGGAGGCGTGAACTAATATAACAAATTTTCCTACCGGTCGATGCAACAGCCGTTATGAGCATACCCTTGTGCACTAGAAATTGCGAGGATTTTTGGCATGGCATTTCGACAAGAGAGGGAATTTCTCTGTTAGGTCCACTTATCACATGCTAATCAACACTAAGAACATGCGTGAGGCTTGGTTCAAGGGACGTGCGGGTTCCGATGATTATGTCACTAAAGCAAAATGTTGGTAGACTGTGGAATGTGGATGTACCGGGGAAATAGCGAACTTTCTTGTGGAGACTTGTGAAACATTCATTACCGTCGAAAGACGTTCGCCACCACAGGAATAGGGCCACTTCTGATAATTGCCAGCTTTGTTGAGCCACAGACTCATGGCAACACTCCATGTTAGAGTGCAACATATGGCTAGATGCGTATGGGAATTGGTTGATGAAGAACTTGCTGAACACTTGATTGCTACACGAGTGCCAAATGAAAAGTAGTTGTTGTTTTCTATGATTGATGTCATGTCTCATGATAGTCTTATGAAACTTGTAGTCACATTAGGGGCAATCTGGACGGCTAGAAGAAAAGCCATCCATGAAAGCATTTTTCAGAGTCCACTATCTACACACTTATTCGTGGAGCGCTTGATAGCCGAACTTGATAGCATTAGGAATCCATCGAGTGCAGCATCCCCATCAATCCCAAGAGTTCGGCTACATCAGGCGTGGACACCACCTCCTGTTGGGACGATTGAAATTAATGTAGATGGGGGCCTCTCCCGTAACGGCAGTTTCGGCACTTTGCTACCGTCACACGTGATCATATGGGAGTTTTTTTGGGTCTTCAGCAATGGTCTATCCTGGAATCAATGACCCGGTGTGCCTTGTGGCCCTAGCTTGCTGGGAAGCTCAAGCTCTTGCTCAAGACCTTCATCTGGGCAATATCATCATTTAATGTAACTATAAGCAAGTAGTGGCAGAGACTGGGAGAGGATCCTAAGGAAGCTGCACCTTGATAATAAGAGAGATTATAGCGAACACGCACCTTTTCAACACATGTGATATCATCTTCGAAGGTCAAGAGACGAACAAGGAAGCTCATAGTTTGCCAATTTTTCGACTTCCTTGTCTCAGGGTCGCCATGTGTGGCTTGTCAATCCACATGACCCATCTGTATCCCTCTTAACCTCTTATTTAATCAATAAAGTTTGGCTACCAACAAAAAAACAAATCTCTTCGCTTAATACAAGCCGAGGTAACCACTGGACACTGGTCGTGTCGCGCTTAATCTACCTTTTTCCCTTCTTCAAACACAATGCTAAAAAACACAATGGTTTTTCCCTGTTTTGTTTTTTTCCTTTTTTTGGTTTTCTCAACGCTTTTCATTCATTTTTCCTTTTTTCTTTTCTTTTTAATTTTTCTTTTAGTTTTCTCAACTTTATTTTCAAAATATGTAATTTTTTTAAAAAAATTGATTAATTTACTTTCAAATTTGATGAACTTTTTTCAAAATAGATGAAATTTTTTCAAAACCACTGATTTAATTCCAAATTGATGATTTTTTTCCAAATTTTGAACCTTTTTCAGAATTGATGAACTTTTGTTAAATCGATGTACTTTTCTCAATTTTGTTGTTTTTTTTCAAAACTGATGTACTTTTTACCGAAATAGATGGTAACTTTTTTTCAAATGGATGAACATTTTTTAAATTTCATAAACCTTTCACATTTTTTATACGAACTAAAAAATTCGGCCAATTTTTTCTGGCAAGCCAACAACTCAAAACTTGTTTTTGAAATTGATTAACTTTTTTTGGAATTCGATGAATATTTTTTTCAAAATAGATGAACTTTTTTCAAATTGATGATTTCTTTAAAAAATTAATGAACTTTTTGGAAAATTGTGAACTTTTTTTTCAAAATTGATGAACGTTTTTCAAAATCGATGAACTTTTTTCAAAATCGGTAAACTTTTCTCAATTTTGTGAACTTTTTCTTCAAAAATGATGAATTTTTGGTCGAAATTGATGATAACTTTTTTTCAAATGGATGAAATTTTTATATAAATTTCATAAACCTTTTTTTATTTCACATTTTTTCATAACTATGAAAAAACCGGCTGGTTTTTTTCTAGGAGACAAACATCACAAAAATGGAAAGAAAACTAGCCTACAGTTGAGCGAATGAAGCGAGTGGGCGTGCGTCTGGAGTGAGGAACAAAGTCGGATTGCTGGGTCGGGGCCTGCTTGGGCGCGCGTGTGAGTGCAATTGGTTCCACGATGTAGAAGGCGTGTATAGGAGCTCCCTCTGTTGAGCGATCCCTATTTAGGGCGACACTGATTTGCGGTGATCTTTCGAGTACCAGTTTATTTAAGAACAATACCTACATGTCCATTTAATTAATGTGTCATTTGATCGTTCAAGAGTTTCTCTAAAATTTAATCGAATCTATTCACTATCCTTTTTTCGTGTATCATGGGGCATGTTGTAGGAGAATATTTGTTGTGGTCTAGGTGTTACCAATGGCATTATGTAATGTGATGATTGCTATTAGTGTCCTTGATCGCTTTTTTCATTTCTATAATAATTTAGTTATGTGTAATGTAATTGTTTCTTGATGTTGTGTCATGAAGCCACCCATTGTAGTTGATCATAGTTTAAAAATATTTCTTTTTCAAAAGAGATCTGAATAATTATAAAAGTTCATCAGAAGTGTAAAATCACCCCAAACAAAATAAAAAATACATCAATGTCCTTGGACCACCAACAAACCAGAGTTGCGAGTAGAATGAGCCGACGTAGTCGCTCCTGTATCGCAGCCGACATGACTTGTCGATGATAGTTAGGAAGTCTTCGTGCATGTGTCCCTAAGGACTAGCGCCCTGGATCCACAGTTGTCATTGTTGAAACCCCTTGACTCGATCTAAAGAACATGACACCAAATCTCATCGTCTTGTATGCGTGACGAGGAATCCTAACATCGCCGTCCCAAGGAGTTGGATGGAATATGCGCTAGAGCTCCATCTAATCTGTCTCAATGGACGAACCTTAGAAGGATCAAAGTTCAGAAGATCGGGTCAGAGAAGAAGCACCACCATCCCTCCGAGCTCCCACCATGTGAGGACTAAAACCCTAACCTATCTACTAGTTGGAGTTGAGGCACCAGGATTCCCCTCCCCACTCGCAGCAGATGGGGTGACAGGCAGAGGAGAGGCGAATTCACAGGCTCGCCGACAAAAATTGAGGGAAAAAAAGGCTTTTCCCTAGACGCCTTCCTAAAGGGGAAAGAAATGAAGATATGTCGGATGATCTTAGTTTAATATTAATATGCCGATCATGTAAAAAATGTGGTTGTCTAAATATATGGGCAGTCCATGAAAATGCTCAAATTTTGATGTTGTGCGTCATGTGATGTAGGGTGGAACCCTAGGTAGTGATCTTGTTCACACTTGGAAGGGAAAAGGGGATGAACAACAAGAACTCAAGGGAGGAAACACTCAATCAAACTCAAATCACACATCCACTAGAATATCATACATGAGATCCACAAGTATAGCATAAACAATCAAAGGAAAATAGCACAAAGGTAAAGGTTCTTCACTACTGCAGGATGCTTCTAACGCGACACTACGATCAGAGACCCTTCGACGAAACTGTGTGCGATGGAATAATCGCAAATGGTGGTGTAAAAAAACCGTCAAAAAGGTGCAAAATGTTTGCGATGACGGATGCATCAAACACGGTTCAGATTTTAGTTGCGTGTGCGATGCAGGGCATACGGTTCAGTTCAATTAATTGTTTGTGATGAGGCAGAACAAAAGAAATGGGCAGGCAGATGAAGGCGTGTGCGATATACGGCATACGGTTCACTTGGATGAACTGTTTGTGATTAGGCAACACAAAAGAAACGGTCAGCCAGATCAAGGTGTGTGCGATATACGACATGCGCTTCAATCGGATGAACTATTTGCGTTGAGCCAAGAGAACAGAAACGGTTCAATATAACAAGATGTGTGTGATACGCGGCAAACAAGTCTGTAATCGGAAACGTGTGGGAAGACCAATAACAACACAGACAATTCCTGTTAACAAGCCGTGTGTGTTGTGAGCAAACGATTGATGGTATACAATTGTGAGTGATTGATGAAATCATCACCGACGGGTTCCATTGTTTAGTCCGTGTGCGATGTGATTTGCTCTTTCTACAGAGCATCAACATATATACTTAAAAAGACAGCATTGCAAAACCAAATTAAGCATACAATTACACAAGTGACTACACACATAACATTTCCACACACCAAAGTAAGCAATTACATGCATACTAAACTAGGAGAAATGAGGATCTAATCATCTACTTATTGTTGCGACGACACTTGCCATTGCTCTGCTTCCGGCTGGATCCCTGGCCGTTTTGGGGAAGGAGGCACTTCCTCATGTCAATGATCCGCCTGTATATGTCGTAGCTCATGTACGCCTCCTTGGCCGCGTAGACGACATGAGCTTTGTCGAGTTTCTCCATCCAGGCCAAGTGCCAGGCAGGCTTGTTCTTGTTGCAGGAATCCTTCATGTCTTTGTAGTAGGGGTCGATGATGGCCTCGGCGAGCTGAACCAGTGAGTCCTTCGCATGCTCCTTGCTGCCCCAGATCTTGTATTGGCCCTGGATGTCAACAAGATTCTGGCAGGCGATGCCCGAATTCTCGAGCGCCTTTACATTGTTGGTGATGTCCACCGTAGCGAACATGTAGTGGGGGCTGTTGACAAACCTGGTGAAACGCTCGCAAGGCCTTGTGGCCAGGCAGTAGTGGTAGACGAGGACGTGGTGGCGCACGCACATCTGGGTGATGACGACCTTGGGACGAGACCCGGCACGAGCGCGGGTGTACTCAAGGTCGAACCCGACAACCTTGTACTTCTCCTCGGCAAGCAACAGCTCCATGATGTGGATGGAGTGCTCAACCCAGACCGGGTCATTGGTGTACACCACCGAGAGGTCCGTGAACCTTCTATGGGTGTCCACCATGGCATGCATGGTGAACTGCTGCTCGTCGTCGGCAGCCGCTCGGAGCGCCATTGGAGCCGTGCAGGATACCCCCTAAGAATTTGTCATGGTGGGTGTGCTTCTTGCAATGGTGGGGCGCGATCGAAAGGTTGAAGAGACACAAGGGTTAAATGCCTGCTGTAATAAATGGGGGCCGGCCGGCCTGTAATCATCACGTCTTGTCTCGGCGTTCATAGCGGAGGATTCCAGTGCACGCTTGATAACACTGCACCGCACGCGTTTCGTTTGACCATGTGTGGGCTCGAAGAGGCGCCAAATGTATCGTCGGTGAGCCTGTTCCCGCGCTACCGCACAGTTTACCGTGCAAGCTTCCCGCCCGGCTAGTTTGGCCATGCATCGGCTAAAAGAGGGACAAATCGTGGGCGTTTATTGGCAAAAAGCTTTGTAAAAACGAAGTGTGTGGAATGACTTTGGTCATAAGTTTACCCGTGGGTGATGAGGTCAATGTTACACAGAAGGGTGATGATGGACACTCGAGTGCGATAATTAATTCTGCGCTCTACAGGGCACATGGTTGAAGAAACCAACTGTGTGCAATAATATATGTCGAAGATCGCAGTCGAGTTAGCTATACAGATCATGTGCTGTGAGACAGACAAGGTAAACAGATTCAAGAGTGGTTAATAAAATCTAAGACCATTGCATATTAAGGTCAAAATAGTGCTACCAATATTTGAGTCTCATACGATGACATTTCAACGATTGTACCACAAAAGCTCGAAATATTACAAGGTTCAAATTCCAGAGTTATATGGCTCAAATTCAAAGATTACAAGGTTCAAACTGATACTAGAAATGAAATTTCAGCTCATCAGCTGCAAATGCTCGTGCTGATCCACTGAACATGGATATCAGAGAGGTTCAAACTAATATTACCACTTCTAAGTCTGGTTTCGAAACCTCATAATGTTTGCAAAGGGGTCAGCCACTGAGAAGTCATGTATGGGGTTGACACGATGACTTCTGATTACTCTGTCATCTAAAGTTCCAAAATGAAATTCAGCATTTTTGGAGCCTATTCCATTCTGCCGCAGGCGCCGGCGCTGATTAACAAACCATTCATTTTTGCGAAATAAATGTAGGGCAAACCTCATTACCTTCAACACCCTTGCTCTGATAACAAAGAACCTGGCGAATATAATCTCCGGTAAGGTCCCTCGGTAGGAGTTCAAAGTAATTTCTGAGAGATGCAGATCTTGGCATTCGACGTGATTGTTATATTGTATCACATTATCCACCACTGGGCCTAATCTTATCTGCAAAAGAAGAAAATGTGTTAGTGCCTACATGCAGTTTTGAACACTACTACATGCCTATTTGGTTTGCAGGATTTGTAAAATGCACTAACATGCCATCTTCAATCTGACATGATTAACATGGGCATTTGATTACATTCTAGAAAAATGTAGCCTTCTTCACAAGAGGTTGGAGTGGATGAAAAGTTTCCTAAGAAAACTAGTACAGATGAATCCAAAGGAGAAATGCTTATGGATTGTAACCATATGGATCAAGCAACCAATATGTGGGGGGGGGGGACATGTATGTTCTGAAATCCTCCAAAAGAATCCTTCAGAAATCGTAGTACATTGTCATTGTAAACTTGGAAAAAGGTGTCACAAATTGAACTCCCTCATGGTTAACATTTAACAGGAAAGGAACATCACCTCAATATATAGCTTCTCCAGGCACGGAAAGCATCTCAGGAAACTGACAACTTGCTCTAGGTTGGAGCCGATAGATTCTAGTGCCAAGACCTTCACTGTGCGCAGTTTCGGGGTCAAGCTTGTCGGAATCATTTTCTGGATGACAGACGAACAAACATCTTCAAAATTAGAAATAATGTTAATTTGTAAAAGGAGAGGTAGAAGGCGGCTGTTGTACCTGAACGGGTGTCGATCCAATAACAAGTTCGGAGTATTTGTCGGACGAGTAGCCCACCACTGTCAATTTCGGCACAGAAATGACATTGATTCTTGTTGGACCTTCTTGATCAACTACAAGTAATCTCTCAAGTGCAGGTGTGTCCTCAATGACCATACCATGGTACACATCTTGTGATGTCTTCCTGCCGCACCAGGAACACACATAAATAGTCCGGAGAGTCATGGAGGTGATGTGGAAGCTACTCAACCCATTGATCGCCTGAAGACGAAGGTACTCGAGTGCAGTACAGCCACGGAGCAGGCGCTCCATGTCACCGTTTGGGAGGCAGACGGCGACGAGCTCGAGGTGCTTCAGTCGTGGTAGAATAAGAGCGGGCACTTCATTAGGGGGGGAAATGGCAGTTCCTGAACTTGGCGACGCGCAGCGTGGGCACGAGGCGGAGCGCGGACGTTGGTAGCGAGCGCATATGCTCATCATCAAAAGTGAGCTCCTCGAGCTAATCTAGGGCAGGGGATCAGAACCAGTCGTCAAGCTTGGCTCGGTCCTTGCCGTTGGAACGGAACTTGCCCATTCTAAGGCCTCTGGTTGGGCCAAGGTGACTGCCGAGGATCTTGGAGAACACATCCAAGCTTTTGCGATAGCCATGGCAGAGCTCGTGGGTGTCGATGAGGTCGAGAGGGGTGGAGTTCCATAGGGGTCGCCACCGCCGGGAAGGGACGGTTGTCCGCGCCCCATATTTGATTGGGAGGAGGGAGATGATGACTGTCAACATATCATCGGGGAGGTTGCTGATGAAGTCTAGGCCTGCTGGAGTCGCTTGCGGTTCTTGCTCGCCCTGTCTCCGCTTGTTGGCATCCTCGTTCTCCACCTCCGGAGTCTCTTTGTCGGCGGCGCTTTCTGATAGAAGTGGGAGTACAAGGAATATTTAGTTAAAACAGGGCAATAGAAAAGTGTATTGGTAACTAGAAGTTATTAGGTAGGAATATAGTAAGAAAATGGAATAATAATTGGTTGCTTAAATACTACACAATTCATTTGATATTGCTTGGTAAGTCAACATGCAGATACTTGAAAAGAAAACTTACTTCGAACAAAGTCTGGACGGATGATATCGTCAGGGAAGTTAGCATATATCTCATGACCAGGCCCTTTTATGTGCAGTGTAATTATAGTGCCAGCTTTCAGTACATAAAACTTAGAAATTTCTTTCCAAAGGCCAGTGCCAAAATAGGAGTCACCACGTTCATCAAGTCTTATAGTAGCAATGATTGTAAATCCATGGTTTGTGTTCAGTATGACATCCCTGCAGTCTTGATTTATGTAAAGGGAAAGATTGTGCACTACAGATTCTGTTGCATAGCAAGGGACGCGCTGCAGAAAATGGTGGGATTGTTAAAGAAAATATGGTAACATGCAAATATGGGCCCAAATTGAAAGAACTATACAGTAGTGGAAATCGAAGGACAAAAATCTATAATTAAACAGATAGGGTAAACATGATGTCATGGAAATATGAGAGTAATCGAAAGAACAATACATCATTAATTTGCCTAATATAGAAAGAAGAGGGAAAAAATCCCCTTTGATGTATATGGTGCATGTGGCACCTTTTTTCCAAATGTAGCAATATTTAGAATATGTTCTGGAAAGTAGGCCATGCCAACCGATTTAGGGTGAGATTGAACATACCACGCGCATCCTCAAGTCATCTGGTACGGTGAGATGGAATGTCTGGCGGAGGCCGCAGAGTCCTAATGTGTCCGCGCACTGTACACTCTATGAACGAAAGAAAACCCTCAAATCAGCTCGAATAAAAATGAATTCACGGCGTTTTCGGCCGGGTGATTAAAGGAGGCAGATGAACTGGGATAAGAGATGAGATAATATCTCATTAAATTAGATACCTTGTTGTCCATGAGAAAGAACCCTCAGTATGGCAGATTCCCCAACCGAGCGGAGCTGGGTCGACCGCGACGAGCGTCGAGAAAGTCGATGGCGATAGGCGACGGCAAGCGGAAGTGGCGAAATGCGATGGGCTTTGCCGGCAGCCTGGCGGCGGCGGCAGGTGTCGAGCTAAGTGGTTACCGCCGCGATAGGTGGTGCCCTGCATAGACGCGGAGGAGCTTGTGCAGGTGTGAATGGGGACCGGAGGGGGTGGCGAGTGGGGTGAGGGTTTTTGTGACGTGGGGATGGTGAGGGTTTTCTTTTTTCTTTTTTGAATTGGGTGGTGAGGGTTTTCTGTCCCACAAAGAATTTCGGAGGCAACGGTTTGCTAGAGCCAACCGTGTGTGATTGACGCAACAGGCAAAATGAAAGTCATGCACATGGTTCCAATTTTGGGAACCGTGTGTGATTGACGTACTACCTCCGTCCTGGTTTATTGGTCCCCTTTGTAATTTGTATCAAATTTTGACCAAATATTTAACTAAGAAATTTTTATGCACGTCACCAAAAATTATATCATTAAACACTATGCTCAAATACCCATCCAACGATATAATTTTTGCTGACCTGCACTAACATTTTGTCAGTTAAATCTTTGGTCAAAATTTAACACAAATTACAAAGGGGACCAATAAACCAGGACGGAGGTAGATTCCATCAACCGAACTGATTGCATCAACCGAACTGATTCCATCAACCGAACTGATTCCCACGGTTAAACATAAGCAAACATAGATTAAACATACTCAGACATAGATAATAAGCGTACACGTACACAAGCATAGTTCAACCATAAGTACATAGTTCAACTGTCATTAATCATACAAAAGCGTACATAGTTCGATCCCACATCTCATCTCACATGCCAGCACGATCCTGAAGCTTCTCCAGGTACTCAGCGTATGCATCGTGCGCCACCCTGCGAGAATAGTTCTGCTTGAAGGAGCCAATGGCCCGTCCTATTGCATGCGCCAGAACACTTAGATACGCGTCATGAAGCTTGTGGTTGCAAAATGGGCATCGATAGCCGCCGTTCCAGGTCCTAATACGCCTGTTATGCATTCCCGCATAAAGCTCCCTCAGGATTTGCCTCTTGTACCACCTCTGGCCATCTTCATCCTCGCTGTCCACATCGCCAGACAGCACCTATACAAATAGTAAAACAAATTTGGCATCAAATCAATGTTTACATGCCGTGAAGTAGGATTAGGAATTTATGGCTATTTATTTATACATAACCAGAGATTATGGTTTGATTTTTAAGCACAGTCGTCTATGTACAGACCAATCTTGAAGAAAATAATGGCACAAACATATATGTAGGTCATTCAAAATCAATTGTCAAGTCCTGGCTAGGAATTATTAGCACGAACACTAACCCTAATCGGATTACTAGCAGAAATCATTTGCACAGATGAAACAACTAATCACTTATCACTTGTACCATTCAAAAAATCAATACACTACACGGATCAAACGAAACTTACTCAGATTTCATGGATTGGGAGAACATAACCATAGGATTTCTATTCCAAAAAGGGGGAGGCAGGAGTAACTAGAGAAACCCTAGGATCTATTTGACACATAAATGGGCATAGATGACTAACCAGTTGTCCGTCGTCATCGGAGTCGTCGCCGGAGTGGTCGTCGGAGTCGTCGTCGGGGTCATCGCCCGAGTCGTCATCAGAGTCAGTGTGGAACTCCGCCTCCGGCTGTGGAAGCTCGACGCCGTCGACGACGTCAAGGTGCAGCGATAACTCGCCGGCGGTGACGGTAACCTCTGTCTCCATCTCCACGCCGTGCTCCAGTGCTTCAGCAGCCCCGGCATCGCCACTCCCTCCGATGGGGCGCTTCGGCGGCATCCTCATACATGGTCGGCTTTGAGGACTGAGAGCGGCATCGAGGATGCAAGCGGAGAGAGAGGATTGTGTGTGTGGCGAGGATGGGGGGTGCGTCCGCTCGGGCGCACCATTAATATGGAGTAGTGGGAGAGAGGCGGGCGGCGGTCAAACCGCTGGCTCGCCTCCCGGTGAGCCTGCGCACCGGACTGCTGGCATGCCTACCGTCGTTTCACATAGCTACTCGCACGCCTCCTGATGACACTGCGCAGTGAGCACGCCTCCGTCAATTCACACACCTGCACGCACGCCTCCCGGTCTGCCTGCGCGGCGGACTGCTCGCATGCATCCCGTCAACTCACGCCTGCTCGCACGGCACACGGGTCGCGTGGCGGCACGTATATTGTTTTTCTATTTGGATGATTAATGCTGCTGCTTTATTGCTTAACCAAAGCATGGCACGTATCCATTGTTGGTCTAATGCTCACGGTTCGAATAAATAATCCGTTTGGGATATTGGTTCCCAATTATTAATAATCTCCCGTTTGTAATTAGATAAAGATTACATCAAAACTGGTCTCAAATTTGACAGAAAAAGTACAATGCCACTTTGTATTGGTGTCCATATGACAACATGATAAGTTTCATGAACTTCAAATAAGTTTTGGATGTACTAGAATTTAAAAATCAAGATTCTCAATGTTTGAAATTTCTTGCATGGGGAGTAAACATGCACCCAGTGAGACACATGTGTTTTTGCAATCCATTTAGGTGCACTGTCACATGTGCATGTAGCTCAAATTTGATTTTTGCACATTATACCCATAGAAAATCAATCAATTAATGTACTAAAATGTCTTAATGATCTCTGTTTTTTTTTTCAAAATTAAAACGTCCCTCCTTTGGTAACATATGTTCACCGCGGGATAATTTAGCATGCATCGTAGTTGCAGTGGATTCGCGGTGTGTGTGTGGGTGTGTGCGTCTGGGGGTGGAGGGTGGCTTGTAGTACACTACGAGTTATGAGCCACCGTGTGGGTTGGCCATTTTGTTAGGCAGGTGCCACATCAGAGTCGTGAATTCGTTATTTAAAACATTACACAACCCTTTCATGCATACATGTTTTGGCCACATGTAGTCGATGCATGGTTGTCCTACACGACACTCGATACTTGCGTGTGACGCTTTCTGTCGGCCCGCGAGGTCGTCGTCCATCACTTTGACGAACAGCCGGCAGTGAGGTTAATTTGACCAGCAAGGTAGAATCTTTTTTGTTTGTGTTATGGTGATATATAGTACGCGTCGAAGAGGTGGGAGGGGACTAGCATATATATATATATATATATACTATACGTACGCGTCCGTGAACAAGTACACCTCACTCAGTGTCGGGACTTTTTGGTTTTCGAGGCATGTGCCACATCAAAGTTGTGAAATTGGCTATTCAAACATCACACAACACCTGGGCCACATGCATGCAGGCGGTGGTTATCCTAGCTAGGACACTGACGTGTGACGCTTCCATCTGTGGGCCCACGAGGCCATCGTCGATGCATGCATCACTTTGACCTACATCGGGAGAGGTTAATTAATTTCACCATCGAGGAGGATTCTTTTTCGGTTGTATTACGGTAGGAGCATATAGTATGCGTCGAAGAGGGGGAAGGGGACCATCATATGTAGTACGCTTCATGAACCTCACTCTGTGTGGGGGGTTTACGGTTTTTGAGGCATGTGGCACATCAAAGTTGTGCATTTTGGGTATTCAACATATGTTTGGCCCACATGCAAAGTGATGGTGGTTGTCCTCTCGCACCCACTTAAGCTGTTATCAGTGATATCGATGCTTTCCATCTGTGGGCCCGCTTGTTCCATCACTACTTTTTGCCTGACAATGAGAGAGGTTAATTTGACTTAGGAGGGGATTATTTTTTGCTTGTAATACGGTATATATATAGGACATGCTCTTGGATGACATGATACAGTTTGAGCACACACACATGCATGTGTACGCATGAATCCCTCCCATCAAGTCGAAGTGGCTAGTACAATGACACGTCATGAACCGATCTCGCTCTGTGTGGGGACTGTACGATTTTCGACGCACGCGCCACAGCAATGTTGTGATATGGTATTCAAACATGCATGCACGCATCACCTCCATACATATGCATGTAGTGGTTGTCTTCGAATGGTACACTCCCTTGCGTGGTTATCAGCGACAAGCCTATATATTCGTGGGCCCGCATGGACATCCATGATCACCTTGACCGACAACAAGATTGGTTACCATGGTGGATTCTTCCTTTAGTTCGTGTTATCGTAGTATAGGTCATGGTGAGATTCAGACCTAATTAAGTTTGAGCGCATATACTATGCACGCATGCATGCATGAATCCCCGTCGTCGGCTTGAAGTGTGGTGTAACATACATATGCATCGTCAACCTAACCCTCACTCAGTGTGGGGATTTCTTGTTCGAAATCACGGTGCCACATCAAAGTTGTTCCATTGTGTATTCAAAAACACACCTGTCCATACATATGTTTGGGCCACACGCATGCAGTGGTTGTCTTCGGGGACTAGCTACTTGCGTGATTATTGGCGAGATAGCCCATCTCCGGGGTCGCATGGACGGCCATCACTTTGACCAACAACAAGAGAGAGGTTGTACGATCAAGGTGGATTATTCTTGGTCCGTTTTACGATCCATCTTGGTGAGATGCCTCTCTGGCCCGCCGACTGAAAGTGTGTGTGGGGGGGGGCTGCTACTTCGCACTTTGCTAGGCGAACCTCAGTTGGGGGGGGCATGCATTCATAGCTTAGGATTCCCTTCGTGCCGACACGAGCGGGGAGGGGGGATGCTAGCTACTTCTCACTTTGCTAGGTGAACCTCGTTGGGGAGGGGCTTGCATTCATAGCTTAGGATTCCCTTCGTGCCGACATGAGGGGGCAAGCAATATCGTGCGCTTTGTGAGATAGGTGCCACAGCGAAGTTGCATTTGGTATTTGAACCTCAAACCACCCTTTTCATACATGAATTTGATCCACATGCAAGCGTGTTCATGTTCTGACCCTCTCCCGCGTCATTTTTCGCCAAATTTATGAACATTAGACAAGTCGGATGACGCAACAGACATGGTTCACTCAAACTAACCATGTGACACGTCGGTGCCCCTGTCACGCACACATCCGCACAGTACATTGGGCTCCACGAGGCTTGCCCTCTCAAACATATCTACCCGCCTGCAGATTTATACTGTTTGATAACACACAGTTATTGTGTTTCGACCGTGTGTGATGTTTCTTGTTCCCAATCCCGCCTGCATCCCTCGAAAATATCTGCCCGCCTCGAGGGTTTTTCTGTTTCATAACACACGGTTGTTATCGCCGGACCGTGTGCGATACACTATCATCAAAATTTTCAATAGCCCCGGCATTTCACTCCCGTGTCTGACTCCCGCGTAGTAAAATTTTCAGTACCCGCGTCATTTCCTCAAACACACCCCCTGCCCCCCCTCCACACACACACACACCAAAACCTCCTCGGGCGCGCGCACACACACACACACCCCCTCCCTCGCTCGAAACCCTAGGAAGCCCCCCCCCCTCCCCCGCCACCGCTGCCGCCACAAGGCCTCCATTGTCAACATCTGCCGGTTTGCCCGTGCAGCTTACCCACCGATCTCCATACCCAGGCCGCCCTGAGTTTCTTAGATGACGCCTGCCAAACGCCCCCTTTCCCACAGATCCCCATCCCCATTCCCCACTCCAGAGCGTCGCAGCCTAAGCCCGGCTACGCTTCCCGTGGAGCTCGAGGAGCGACTGGCCCAAAAGAGGTGTATCACGGTCTCTTCGCCCGACGTCGCCAATGAAGCTGACGACCATTATTGGCCGCAGGCACTCAATCAGCGGGCTAGAGTATGCGGGTATGTCGCGGATGCTGGCTACGACATACGGCCTGAGGCGGGCTATGTCACAGGTTAAGTGGCCCACCCCCAACCCCTCGGGTTCAACCGCCGTCGATCTCATCCATGACCCCGCCGCTGATCTCCTCTGGCTCGCTATCAACAATTTGCCATCCTACATCGCCATTGAGCCCCTTTTGTCATTTCTGAAGGACACGTTTTGCGACGCTGGCTTGGGATCCACAGCTTCCAAGTCAGACCTCATCGACGGCGACCACGAGGAGGGCACCCTCTCCAGCTCATCCAAGGGGAAAGAGCCCATCTGCTCTTCCAAGGGGAAAGAGCCCGTCTGCGACATCAGGGAGGGCACCCTACAGCCGTGCTCTTCCAAGGGGAAGGAACCCATCTGCGACAACATGGAGCACATCCAGGGTCCATGCTCTTCCCACGGGAACGAGCCCGTCTGTGACAAGTGAGGAAACACATGATTTGTTTTGCCGTGCCTCTTCACAGGGGGAAACCCATGATTTGTTTTGTCGAGTCCCTTTTGTAGTGTAGTGAGAATATGTCCAGTTTTAATTGCTATATTTGGTTGTTTGCAGTATGCCTTGTTTATTTCAGTTGTTCACAATGTGATGCTCTATATGTGCAATTATTTACTGTGCAGTACATTTCATCAATCCAGTTTTAAACATACCGATAGGAATGCATATATTTGCTTGCTGTTAAGCCTGTTATAGCTAGCATATGCCTCTTTTAAAGTTTTTTGATTGTTCGGTTGTTTGTAGTTAGCATATGTCTAGTTTCAAATGCTATCTTTGGTTGTTCGTAGTATGTCTTGTTTATTCTAGTTATTCACAACGTGATGTTCTATATGTGCAAGTATGAACTGTGCAGTTCAATTTCATCAGTACCAGTTTCAACAATACCACTATGAATGACTACATTTGGTTGTTGCATCTTGTAGTTAACACGCCTTTCCATTTTTATTTAACAATAACCAGTGTACTTAGACCGGCACAATACCAGTTTGAATGACTATGTTTGCTTGTTGTTAAATGTTAGGCCCCGTTGCAGTTAACACACCTTTCCACTTGTTTTGCTTTACTAGCGTGCTTAAACCTGCACACTGAAGCTATCTTTTGGAGATTATTTTGTCTGCCATGGATAATTTTGGTTGATGTTTAGCCTCTTGTGCTTAACATGCCTCTCAATGTACCTACACAGGACAATTTTGGGAACGACTGTTGTTTTCCATCGAGGTTAGTTTCATCCCATGGCTTATATATACTCACTGTTCAGGATATCGGTAGCTGGTACCATATAGGTGGGGGGCTGATAAGGGACTAATCGGTGAATCGGACTTTTAACTGAATATATCTGTAACCCATTTATCGTTAGGTTAACTAGGGCCATATGTAATATATCTGAGGCTACATAGCAACATGCATTGTACTTAATGTCTAAATATGCAATCCTAGGCTACATAGCAACAAGGAAGAGTGTTACGTTAATGTTCTGATGATGTCTAGATATACGTAGAAGTGCAGCAGCAACAACAACAACAACACATCCCTGTTTGGATACTCAACTTAGCTAGAGGTTAGAGTTAGTTTCTAGCTCATGATTGACCCTGAACTAACTCCATCCAGAGAGGTGTTTGGATGACAGGGTTAGATTGACAATAAATGCACTAGGAGAACTAGCTCCAATTAGCACCTCTTGGGTTGGATAGTTTTTTTGCGTGGGTTAGATGCAACTAGCTCGAACTAGCCCTCATGTTTGGATATACTTTAGGGCTATTTGAGCCCGAACTAGCTCAAACTAACTCTAACCCATGGATACAGCAGCAGTTAATCAGCCGATAATTTGTAAGAATGCAATAAACTCCTTTCGGCCCATAATATAAGATGTTAATTCATCTAATATGTGAGTATATTCGATGTTATAAGATATTATAAAAGAGTGTTGTACTACATCATTGTGCAATCGTTGTAGCTTCTAATATTAACTTGGTGCTTTTAGGTACATATGTCATTGGTAAAGATCCGCGCTTCGACCCTTTCTGCATATGGGGCAATGAGATATCAATGAACCAACATCAAGTGAGGAAGCTAATAAAGATTGTTAGTAAAATTGGTCAAAAGATGGCAATTAAACTATTTGTTTACACTTTATCCAAGACAACAGCGAACTGCAGGATGGTAAGTAAGAACTCTGCAGCCTTCTTTTTACTGCCCATAATGAGTTGTGTTAGATGACAATATCTGAATCTTTTTCCTTTGCAGTGGTTGCCAAAGCAGTTTACTCAAGATTACCTCTCAAACTACATGATTGGTGGGCATGCAAAGGTTAAAGTATTTCTACCAGAACACGATGATTATCTAGATGTTTTCATGAAGACCATGAAGGATGGGCAGTCGGCCATCACAAGGGGTTGGACTAGAGTCGTGCGTGCCTTCTGCATGGAGGAGGGCACAATATGGGCATTCCGCTTCACCTTATTCAGCAACCAGAATGTATTTCGCCTCTTTCTTTACCGTCTTTAATAGTACAAGCATACAACTGTGGTTCATCATTCTTTAGTTGGTTCTTATGTAATTCTTGAACATATGTACCTATGAATCGAATAATGCATTGGTTGTTTGAACCTGATGGACATACATTCAAATTCAAATTCAAATTTGGTACAATTTGAAATAGCAGCAATTATATTACGGTGAAATTACGCTCTCTAGGTCGTTACGGCACACATGGTTGGTAAAACACAAACGTTTGCGATATACACCATAATCCGACACGGTTCACAGAGAGGAAACGTGTGCAAGCATGCACACAGTTGCCGTTTGCAAAGCGTGTGCGATGTCAGACAATATCACAAACGGTGCGGGTAAACTAAACGTTTGTGATAGTTGCCTTATCGTACACGATTCGAAACCATGAACTGTTTCTGATGAAGTATGCATCGTAAACGTTGCACCACAGAATAGCGTGTGCGATAGTTGTCGTGTACGACGATGTTACGACGGTCCAATGTTTCGTAATCCTGTCCGACACTCGTACGACAATTAGCTAATCTTCTCAATTATTTATCGCATACGGTTTGGGAAAAGCGAATGTGCGTGATTGTATGCTTATCATACACGTTCTATAATAGTGAACCATTTGTGATGGGCCGCGCATCGTACACGTAGCACCACAGAATACCGACTGCGATGGCAATGCGAGCACAAACGAGTAGGAGTACTATATATGCATCTTGGCTCCCTATCCCCGATGGTTTCTGGGTCGTGTGGGAAGGACCCCCCTATCGCCCACACTCACTTGGCGACGGTTCCAAATGACGTCGCAGAAAGAGGTTAAAACCGTTTGTATAGCACCGACGTGTACCAGTGCTTCTCAAATCCAAAGGAGATGAGGTCATGATGATCTAGAGAGATCCTTCTCCCTTGGGAGGTCTTGATGATCCTATGATGGGGATCCTTCTCCCTTATGAGGTCTTGATCCTCAAGATGGAGGTACAAGGAGCAAAGCTCTCTCAAATGAACTCATATGCTTTGCTTACCCTAAAAAATGGTCTAGAGATGAAATCTATAGGTGGCCGAAGGTGAGGGACGAAGTGGAGGAAAAAAGGGGCATTCCTCGTCCATGTTCACAGGTAGGCCCATGCGCATGGGCTAAAGTACCCCCGTGGGCATGGGGTCCCGTGTGCATGGTACACGCCCGTGCGCACGAGGAGGTCAGCAGCTATAGCGGCAGCCCTTGTGCATGGGGCCCTGGGGTCCGTACACACGGAGTGTCCAGAGAGCTTCTGGATAGCTCGTGTGCACCGGGTCGCCTGGGCGTTCCTTTGAAAGTGCAACTAATCCCCAGGTGGTTTTGGTAATTCATAACAACATATAGCTCATTGAACAAATATCCATTCAAGATGAATATTTCAGGAAGTTCAATGAATGGCATGGCATGGACAAGAAATGTGGACCCCTAAAAATTCTAAGGACACATATTGGCAAAAGCTCAAGACTCTTCATTTTTGTTTTAGTGATCCAAGATCACATTGAGTCCATAGGAAAGCCAATACTATTAAAAAGGGGATGAGATGTTGCTTAATGGCTTGCTTGCTCAAATGCTTAGTGATATTGCTCCTAAACTCTCAACCACTTTCTCCATCCAAATATGTCAAAACCCTAAACTCCAACTCGGCCCCACCAATTCATTCTATCCGGCGCCACCGAGTTCATATGACATAGCCACAGCCAGAAACCCTAACAGTTCAGTCACACCGATACGGATCTCGGTCTAACCGAGATGGCCTTGCCAAGTCCCTGTTATCTGTTGCAATTATTTTGGTCTCACCGATATTGCAATCGGTCTCACCGAGATGGCTTGACCAATTCTCTGTTGCCCTATTGCTTCACTTCGGTGTCACCGAGTTGATGCAATCGGCGCCATCGAGTTGAGGTTTGCCCTAAGCCCTAGCACATCGGTCCCACCGAGTTGTTCCAGTCGGTCCCACCGAGACTCCTAACGTTCACATTTTGAACTAATCGGTCCCACCAAGTTGAGCTATTCGGTCTCACCGAGATGGGTCAAATGTGTGTAACGGTTGGATTTTGTGTGGAGGCTATATATACCCCTCCACCCCCTTCTCCATATGTGAGCGAGCCATCAGAACATGCCTACACTTCCACCATACATTTTCTGAGGGAGAACCACCTACTCATGTGTTGAGATCAAGATATTCTAATCCTACCACAAGAATCTTGATTTCTAGCCTTCCCCAAGTTGCTATCTGCTCAAATCATCTTTCCACCATATCCAAATCTGTGAGAGAGAGATAAGTGTTGGGGAGACTATCATTTGAAGCACAAGAGCAAGGAGTTCATCATCAACACACCATTTGTTACCTTTTGGAGAGTGGTGTCTCCTAGATTGGTTAGGTGTCGCTTGGGAGCCTCCGTCAAGATGTGTAGTTGAACCAAGAAGTTTGTAAGGGTAAGGAGATTGCCTACTTCGTGAAGATCTACCCGAGTGAGGCAAGTCCTTCGTGGGCGATGGCCATGGTGGGATATACAAGGTTGCTTCTTCGTGGGTGGAGCCCTCCGTGGACTCGCGCAACCGTTACCCTTCATGGGTTGAAGTCTCCATCAACGTGGATGTACGATAGCACCACCTATCGGAACCATGCCAAAAATCTTCGTGTCTTCATTGTGTTTGCACTCTCCAAACCCTTCCATTTACCTTCATATGCAATGTTTGACTTTCCGCTGCTACACTCTTAGAATTGCATGTGTAGGTTGATTGCTTGACTTGTGTTAATTGCTTAAATCTGCCCATAACTAAAATTGGGAAAATGTTAGATTTTTATTTGGTCAAGTAGTCTAATCACGCCCCCTCTAGACATACTTTCGATCCTACAAGTGGTATCAGAGCTTTGGTCTCCTTTTGCTTTGATTTTCATAGCTTTTGTGATCATACCCTTGGTTTCACAACCTAGGAGAGTATGGCGTCTAGCGAGGGAAATTACCACCGTAGAGGTCCTTACTTTGATGGTACTAATTTTGCTAGTTGGAAGCATAAGATGAAAATGCATATTCTTGGTCATAACCCCGCCGTTTGGGCTGTTGTGCATATTGGCTTGCAAGGTGATTTCTTCGAGGATGGAAAAGAATCGGATCATGAAGCGACAGCGGAAGAAATGAAGATGTTGCAATACAATGCTCAAGCTTGAGATATTCTCTTCAATGGATTGTGGCCCAAAGAATTCAACAAAATCAGCCGTCTTGGGAATGCAAAGGAAATTTGGGATACTTTGTGTGATATGCATGAAGGTACCGAGTCCGTCAAGGAATCCAAGTTGGATGTGCTTCAAAGTCAACTTGACAAGTTCAAGATGAAGGATGGTGAAGGAGTCGCCGAAATGTACTCTAGGCTTGCTCTCATCACAAATGAGATTGCCGGCTTAGGAAGTGAAGATATGACCGACAAATTCATCATCAAGAAGATCCTAAGAGCCTTGGATGGAAAATATGATACCGTGTGCACCTTGATCCAAATGATGCCCAATTATAAAGATCTCAAGCCCACGGAAGTCATTGGTAGAATTGTTGCTCATGAGATGTCACTCAAGGATAAGGAAGAGCTCCACAACAAGTCAAATGGTGCTTACAAAGCTTCAGATGCTCCTACAACATCAAGCGAGAAGCAAGTCTCCAATGAAGAATTGAACTTAATGGTGAAGAACTTCAACAAGTTCTACAAGAATAGAAGCAAAGATAGAAGCTCCAAGTCAAGGTCCTACAATGACAAAAGATCTTCTAGTCGTGATCGTAATTGCTACAATTGTGGAAGACCAAGACGCTACTCCAATGAGTGTATGACTCCCTACAAGAAAAGAGAAGATTCACCAAAAAGGAGGAGTAGAAGAGATGAATCACCTCCAAGAGAGAGAAGGAGTAGAGATGATCGTTATGAACAAAGACCCTCTCGTAGAAGCAAGGATTCGGAAAGGAAGGAAAAGTCATGAAAGAACTACACAAGACGAAGACATCAAGCTCACGTTGGTGAATGGGTATCCGGTTACGACTCTGACAACTACTCCACGAGAAGTTATCACTCCGACTCCGACTATACTCAAGATGAAGGTGTTGCCGGTCTTGCACTTGTGTCATCCAACTCCTACGACATGTTTGACTCACGAAATGAAGGAATTGGAAGATGCTTCATGGCTAAAGGCCCTAAGGTATCACACCCAAGTATGTTGATTTCAATAGTGATGAAGATGATTTGCTAGGTGATGATGATTTACTTGTTGACAACACTAGTGATGAAAACTATGATGAACTTGCTAATAATCATGATAATCAAGATGAAACGAATGACAATGATAAGAAGGAGATTGAGTGTCTAACTAAAGAACTAAACACTCTTAAGTTAGCTCATGAAACAACTCTAGAGGATCATAGAGAGCTCCTAAAGACTCATCAGAAGCTACGCTTCGAGAAGCTAAATTTAGAGCAAGAGCATGAATTTCTAAACGCTATCAATGATGATCTTCGAAAGAATAGTTCTTCTTATCTTGCCAAACATCTCCGCTTGTCTACTTATATGACACATGTAAAATCTAGCAATAAGAGCAAGAAAGATTCTTCCTCTAGTAGTAACAATAACCATGTTAAATCCAATATTGTTGCTTCTAGTAGTTCTCTTGATTCCACTAATGATTCTCTTAGCCAAGTTACACTTGAGCAACAAAATAGCTTATTGAAGGGAATTATAGAGAAAGGTGTTTACAAGAGCCTTGCCGGAAGTAAGCAATTTGAGGAAATTGTAGGCAAGCAAGGAAGGCACCGGAAGAATCAAGATGTTGGTTTTGAATGAAAGTTGAATGCCAATGGAGTTGAGTGGGAAGAAGATCAATACCCCAACACGAAGTTTGTTCCTCAACAAGAGAAGTATGACCCCACTTCTTTCAAGGGAACACAAGCTCAAGACGATCTTCCACCACAAGACCACAAGCTAAAAGGGAAGGACAAGCTTCAAGAAGAGATTGACTCATTTGAAGAAGCTCCTAAGGCCATGGTCAAGTGGGTTCCCAAGACTACGTCAAGTTCTACTTCATCAAGTACGACTACAACTCCAAGGATTCCCATCAAGTTGATGTGGATCCCAAAGAAGAAGAACTAGAGTTTTCTTGAGGGTGACTCCGCCAACATACTTCACTCATATTCATTTTGGCAAGGACATGTGCAATCAACTTTCATATCTTGCACTAGTTCATGGAGTCACAAACCCTCTTGTTGGTAATACAAGGGACAAGGTAACCTAATGCTTTTGTGGACATCATCATATGTGTAATTCACTCTATGTCAATGGATATCCTTGTATGTTCCTTGTGGGACTACCCATGTAGGTATTGAAAGTGCAACACTCCAATGGATTGCTCCAAAAGATCTACATCAACATTGAGCATCCACATCTTCACTATCTACATGAAGTCATCATCGACAAAACCCAAGGTTATTTCATCCCTCTTAGGGGGGATATCACATCTAGGGGAGCTTTGCTCTAAGAATTGAGCTAAAGCAACTCTAATGGTGTGAACACATTAATGATTTATGTAAAAGTGGTAACCCCACTTGTGCTTAAACGATGAGTATGACCTATGATCAAATGTTCTCATTTGACTCCTAAGTCTATATACTCATATATAGATGACCTAGTCATCACCAATTGATTGATAGATGCTAGAAGTGTTTGTGCATGCTTTGTCACATATTTCATTTGCTATCTTATTGTGTGAGCATGTTGGTTGCATAATTTCTCCATTCGAGGACATCCATTTGTGGTTTTGATTGTTTGGATTTCATTGGCTAAATGGATGGACAAGAATGCCTACGAACCTACTCTAGCTATCTATGCATTTTCTCTTCTCAAACTCTATTCATGCTACATCCCAAAAACTTGAACAAGTCTTTTTCGGACCCTCCGAGTGATGAGCACTCGGAGCCACCGATCCGTCAAGGGCTGATCTCCAAAACCTTCTTGTGTATTTTGGTCAGACCAATACACTCGTACTCGGCCCCACCGAAACCACTAGATTGATCTAGGTTTTCACCTTGGTGCTACCGATTAGAACGACTCGGTCTCACCGTGTTGCAGTAACTGCACGCAGTTTTGCATCTCGGTGCCACCGAGACATTCCATTCGGTGCCACCGATAACGTCTGGGTATATATACTTTGCATATCCATACGGTTGAAAAATTCTTCAAACCACACGAGTCCGCACCCCAGCACTGCCGTCCATTGGTCTCCGGATCATCGTCGTCTCCACCTGTGCACTGTCGCCACAGGTCTCCGCCACCGTCAACGGGATTCCTCTCCATCGTTGCAGCCGTAGTGAACCATCACCAAGTTAGGGTATGGTTCGATCACTTTGTGCCTATTTCCTCTTCCGATTCTTTGCACAAAGTCAATGCCTGGATTCTTGTCCCGAATGAGAACTTTCTATCCACACAAAAATTCCTTTAGACAAGATTCGATGAAAAATCTTAGGGTTAGGTTTCCACCGAGCTCATCTCGGACCGACCGAAATGGAGTTTTCGGTCCCACCGATTGGCCCTGGCCATTGCACTAAGTACAACTCAGTCTGACCGAAGCGTACTGATCGGTCAGACCGAAAGCGAATTCTCTGTGAAACCCTAGCATCTCAGAGTCACCGAACTGCAACTCGGTCTGACCGATGCTGTATGTTTAGACTCTGTCAAGTGCTTCAATGGTCACCGAGATTTTCATATCGATAGCTTCGAAATGCTTTCTGCAGAAAACTAAAACTACGATTTTGACTCAATTTTTGCAAAAACAAGCTGCCTTTTGTGATGCTCATCCACTCTGCCCATATCCATCTATTTACAGGGTCAGTTTGCAGAGATGTCTGAAGCAAGTGACAGCCAGAACAAGTCAGAGGAACTGGTCAACCTCAGTGAGGGCACAAGCCCAAGTAGTAGCTATGATGATGGCAGTAGAAGCACTCCTAGCAATCTGTGCAAGGCTGCTACTAGACAGAGAAAGAAGAAAAACTCAGACAGTGAGGATGAAGATTTTGTTGTTGAGGAAGAAGTGACCTCAAAGAAGAAAGTGCTCAAGAAAGAGTATGATGCAGCTGCTGCCACCAAGCCAGGTCTTCAGAAGAAAGCTCCAGCCAAGAGAGCTCCCATGTCTAAAGCCAGAAAGTCAACTGCTACACAAGGGACTATGGAGTTCACTCTTGAGCCAAGAGAGGAAGGAGAAGCTGCTGATGGGAAGAAGAAGATAAATGAGAGAGTCAAGAAAACCATTGCTGGAGTCATTGGCAGACCATCCATGATGAGGGATGATGATGAGGATGAGGAGGAGGAACCTGTTGCACCCCGAGCCAAAACTCAGAAGTTAATGGTAGATGCCATTAAGACTGGTGCACCCTCCAAGCCCAAGTCAAAAGCTCCACCTGCTGCACCCAAGACTACAGCTCCAAAGAGATCCACTAGGAACATTCCTGCTGCAGAAAAGAATAAGGCCCCAGTGCCAGAAGTTCAAGAGGATGAGGAGCCCCAAGTTCTCAGAAAATTGAAGCCCAAGATTCCAAATCATGATGATGGACATCCAGTGGATGAGAACATGAAGTTGAGGAAGGACAGTGGTCTGAGGCTGTGGAGGAAAACTGATCCATATGCCACAAAGAGGAGGACTGCTGTTGATTATCGTTTCCACGCCTAAGAACAACAAGACTTCTATGAGACAGTTTTGCTTGACAAGAAGCCAATTGTGAGTGATATGAAGTGGGTTGATTGGAAGTACATAGATACTAATGAGGACTACTTCCCCACGTTCATGAGAGCTTCAGGTTGACTGGAGTTGATGACTTTGTTGGACAAAAGCTCACCAAGTGGAATGATGAAATGGTGATGCAATTCTACTCCACTGCACACTTCTATTCAGATGGGAAGATTGTGTGCATGACTGAGGGCAGCAGATACCAGTCATCGATCTCAGAGTGGGCTGATCTCATCAATGCCCCAGAAGAAGGAGAGAATGACATAGATGTTTATGGCAAACCAAGGATGGATCATAACACTATGGCTCATATGTACAAGCCCATTCCTAACAAAGCACTTGAGACTCATAAGTTTGGTTCTATATACTACTTGCTTGCTGGTTTGGCCACCACCAACTACATCTTGAGGCATACCTTGTTGCCCAAGTCTGGAGATGAGAGAACGATCCGTGGCCATTCCATCAACCTGCTGCATCTATTTGACATACCAAAGAAGTTCAAGGTTATGAGTTTGATAGTTGAGACAGTCAAGAGGACAGCTGCTGACCAAAAGAGGTCATGTGGATATGCACCACCTATTCAAATGCTAATCAATTCCAAGGTTGGAACTAGCACGTATCTACTTGACAGAGAGCATCTACCTCTTAGGCCAGAATTTCAGGACAATGAAGTGGTGATGGATGCTTCACATCCAACATCTGCTGAGGCCCAGGAGAAGGCTAAGAAGGCAAAGGCTGCCAATGCAGCAAAAGCAGCAAGTGCTCCAGATGCATCAATTGCAAATCTCAAGACCAAGCAAGATCTACTCACACTACTGCAGGATGCTGCTAACGCGACACTACGATCAGAGGCCCTTTGACGAAACTGTGTGCGATGCATTAATCGCAAACGGTGATGTAAAAATAGTCAAAAAAGATGCAAAACGTTTGCGATGAAGGATACATCAAACACGGTTAAGATTTTAGTTGCGTGTGCGATGCGGGGCAAATGGTTCAGTTAAATGAACTGTTTGTGATGAGGCAGAACAACAGAAATGGGCAGCCAGATCAAGGCGTGTGCGATTGATGTCATACAGTTCACTCGGATAAACTATTTGTGATGAGGCGGAACAACAGATATGGGCAGCCAGATTAAGGTGTGTGCGATATACATCATACAGTTCACTCGGATGAACTGTTTGTGATTAGGCAACACAAAAGAAACGGTCAGCCAGATCAAGGTGTGTGCGATATACAGCATACGGTTCACTCGGATGAACTGTTTTCGATTAGGCAACGCAACAGAAACATCCAATTACATAGGTGGCTACTACACACATGACATATCCACACACCCAAGTAAACTATATATTGCATGCATAATTAACTAGGATAAACGATCATCTGGTCATCATCTACTTCTTGTGACGCTTGCCGCCACTGCTCTACTAGGATAAACGGAACATCATTCTTTACTGTGAATAGTGTGCTTTGTTGGGCACACAAGTATATGGATCATAGCCTTGGGCGAGCAATGTGCCCGCACGCGTCGTGCTAGCTCGATGTTCCTTGTATGCTAAGTTTCCATTAATTGATGGCGTTTTATGAACACACCACCGTTTCGCGCCATTTTCTCACTAGTTTCCCACCGCCACCCAACGATAGTGCGCATAAACCTAGGCGGTGCGCGATGCACGGAGGCAACAAGCGCAGCCTGTAGCACATCCACCTTTTCCAAGCATGCCAACCCACCAAAGCGCCGCCTCTGCCATCAACCTCCTCGACAAGGAAAACGAGAAGGTGCCATGGCCCGTCGAGGCCGAGGTGCTCGCCGGCAACGCGATGGACGACTCCTCGATGTGCGTCATCGCCAGGGTTGAGTAGACCCTTGGCGCATGGCGCTTCAGCGCCACTGATCAAGATAGGCATGCCAGCGCCGAGAGGCTGCAGCTCGCCGCACAACATGATCGATGGTGCACCGCAGAGCAATCTAGGCGTGTCCGCGCCGATAGGCTGCAGCTCGCCGCACAGCGAGAACGCTGGAGCGCCGCAGAGCGAGAGGCGTGGCGCGCCGCATAGCAAGAGCGGGTCCATCAGTGCTTGCCTGCTGTCGACAGGGCGTCGCAGCTGGGTACACGTCCCGTCAGTACCCCCATTCCTTGCCAGGAGTGGGCAGAGGCCGTCTGCGCCATACTTGCACCAGAGGCCGGCCGCGCCGTACTTGCACCGGACGCCCGCCGCGTCGTTCGCATGGGTCACGCCGTTCGCCTTGTCCGCTGCCCGCTCGATGCCAACGCGCTGGTCATTAGGCTCGATCGTCTCCTTGGCCCAGGTGTCCACCTGGGCGCTGTAGAGGAACATGGACGTCGCATCCTCGAGCTGGTGATGTCTGATGAAATAGCCAACTTGGAGCTCGAGATCGCGCTCCAGATGTACCGCGAGCGTGTCGACCGCTTGGAGGAACGTCTGCATGAGTTCAGGCAGAGCCAAGAGCTACCGTAGGCAAGGGCTGCTGGTCATTGTCTCATGGACGCGTTTTATTTTGTTGAGTCATTTCGATGTGGATCGCTATGTATTGATAACAATCATAATATTGCTCTGTTTCAATGTGTGTACTCTGTTTTCCGTTCTTATATGTTCTGTTTCAATGTGTGTGTGTATATGCTTTCCATTCTGTATATGTGGATGATAACAGCTAGATACAAATTAGTATACGAAAACAGATAGAAAATGGAATTCATAATATATATTAATTGTTCATTAGTTCATCACAGAATATATATAATATCATCACATATACGTGATGATACTTAACTACTAGGTACAATGCATAAAATTGAAAACAAACAATACTAAAACTAATAATCCCTCCTAGGGGCAGTATTCCAGCAACCCCTCGCCAGTAGCTCCCTGGTGCGCGGCGTGTTCCCAGCACGGAGGCAGTACTCCGCCTCCTCCGCCTCGCAGCACTTGATGTACCGATCTGCCTCTTGCTGGCGGACGAGGGCGAACGATCTTGCCATTTCGTTGGGCGCCCACCGGAGCTCCTTGTCGGTGGCACGATGGAGCTTATTTGCCCACCTCCACGCAACGATGAGGCGCCTAGCACCTTTGACCTTCCTCGTGAAGTACCTGTCTTCGTACACCTCCTCCGTACGACGACGCGCCCGCACCCAAAGCTCCACCGCCTCCTTTTTCCAGGTGGCATCACGGGCTTCACAGGCCGCCTAGTACCTGGCTTAATCCTCTGCCATCTCCTTCTTCAATGCCTCTTGTCTGGCTTTCTCAGCCAGCGGCACCGACTTCCACAGACAAAGATTGTACTGGCCCCGAAACCACTCCAAAGTTGGGGGGTCCGGCACAACCTCGTCCGTCAGCGCATAGGGGTCCTCCTCTTTGCTGCTCTTCGACTGAGCGTCCTTGGGGGGCGGCGCCTCCTCGTCGGCGCGTGGGTAGATTGGTGGCGCCGTGGCAGAGATTTGAGAGAGAGAGAGAGAGAGGCGACCGAGGGGAGGATGTAGATGAGAATGCAGGCGGGACAACGTGAGCAAGGTAGTATTTATTGGCGGTCGGAATCAAGATCGACGGGAACAGTACACACGCCGGTTGCCAGAATTTACGAGTCATGTAGTTTGAATTACACACGATTCCCGCAGCAAAAGCCATGCGTGAACTTAATAGCTGACGGTTTCCAATACAGAACCATGTCTGATTAATAACCCACGCCACTCACCTTCCAAACCTCGAGTCGCAAAATAGAGTGCCAATCGTGTGGGGCCCGGTTGTCTTGCTAGATCTTTAGATTTTCTTTTTTGAACACCAGATATTTACATCGTCTGATCTTTTTTTAATTTTTTGGAATTTAAATGCCATGGCACTCCATGCATGTGTCCAAGCCGTGACACCTATATGTTTGAAAATTTGTTCCAATTTACTGCACATGGAATTAACTCGCACACAAGTACACAAATATTTTTTTTCGAACCGTTATGACTAGCCGCTGCATGTAGACGTAGTTCAAATTTGGATTATGGTCATTAAATGGCTAGAAAATCACTTAAATGTCTTAAAAAGGTCAAATGACCCTTGAAATTTTCCAAATTTTGACATGACAGTTGTATTAGTGCATGTTAACTGTAGAAATTTTTGAAGCCCATAAGAGGAAGCTATCGTCGATTCGTCATCAAACATGCATTGTTCCATCTCAGAACCATGAGCCTTCTAGTGAGTTGCTCCGGTTTGTGAGGGGTGTGTGTCCAAACTTTCGTCAAACAAGCCAATTTTTTTACCACATCATCTTGGTGGCATGACATTACGTCAAGCAAGGTTTCATGTAATTTTGATCATTTTTAAAAAAATTGGAATTTAAATGGCATGGCACTCCATGCATGTGTCTAGGCCGTGACACCAATATGTTTGAAAATTCCTTCCAATTTACTGCACATGGAATTAACTCGCACACAAGTACACAAATATGATTTTTCAAACAATTATGGTTAGCCGTTGCACGTCGATGTAGTTCAAATTTGAATTACGGTCTTTAAATGGCTAGAAAATCACTTAAATGTCTTTAAAAGGTCAAATGACCCCTGAAATTTTCCAAATTTTCAAATGATAGTTGTATTAGTGCATGTTAACTGTAGAAAATTAATGAAGGCCTTAAGCGGAAGCTATCACCCGTTCGTCATCAAACATGCATTGTTCCCTCTCGGAACCACGAGACTTCTAGTGAGTTGCTCCGGTTTGTGAGGGATGTGTGTCCAAACTTTTGACAAACATGCCAAAAAATTTACCACATCATCTTGGAGGCATGACATTACATCAAGCAAGGTTTCATGTGTTTCTGATCTTTTTTTAACTTTTTGGAATTTAAATGACATGGCACTCCATGCATGTGTCTAGGCCGTGACACCAATATGTTTGAAAATTCTTTCCAATTTACTGCACATGGAATTAACTCACACACAAGTACACAAATATGATTTTTCAAACCGTTATGGTTAGCCGTTACATGTAGATGTAGTTCAAATTTGAATTACGGTCATTAAATTGCTAGAAAATCACTTAAAAGTCTTTCAAAGTTCAAATGACCCCTGGAATTTTCCAAATTTTCAAATGACAGTTGTATTAGTGCACGTTAACTATAGAAATTTTTTGAAGGCCGTAAGAGGAAGCTATCGCCCGTTCGTCATCAAACATGCATTGTTCCCTCTCGGAACCACGAGCCTTCTAGTGAGTTGCTCCGGTTTGTGAGGGGTGTGTGTCCAAACTTTTGTCAAACATGCCATTTTTTTTACCACATCATCTTGGTGGCATGACATTACATCAAGCAAGGTTTCATGTGTTTCTGATCTTTTTTTAAACTTTTTGGAATTTAAATGCCATGGCACTCCATGCATGTGTCTAGGCCGTGACACCAATATGTTTGAAATTTCCTTCCAATTTACTGCACATGGAATTAACTCGCACACAAGTACACAAATATGATTTTTCAAACCGTTATGGTTAGCCGTTGCATGTAGATGTAGTTCAAATTTGAATTACGGTCATTAAATGGCTAGAAAATCACTTAAATGTCTTTCAAAGGTCAAATGACCCCTGAAATTTTCCAAATTTTCAAATGACAGTTGTATTAGTGCACGTTAACTGTAGAAAACTTTTGAAGGCCGTAAGAGGAAGCTATCGCCGTTTGTCATCAAACTTGCATTGTTCCCTCTCGGAACCACGAGCCTTCTAGTGAGTTGCGATTTGTGAGGGTGTGTGTCCAAACTATCGTCAAACATGCCAAATTTTTTACCACATCATCTTGGTGGCATGACATTAGATGAAGCAAGGTTTCATGTGTTTCTGATCTTTTTTAACTTTTTGGAATTTAAATGCCATGGCACTCCATGCTTTGTGTCATAGCCGTGAGACCAATATGTTTGAAAATTCCTTCCAATTTACTACACATGGAATTAACTCGCACCCAAGTACACAAATATGACTTTTCAAACCGTTATGGTTAGCTGTTGCAAGTACATGTAGTTCAAATTTGAATTACGGTCATTAAATGGCTAGAAAATTACTTAAATGTCTTAAAAGGTCAAATGACCCCTGAAATTTTCCAAATTTTCAAATGACAGTTGTATTAATACTACAAATTTTCTCGTACATTTAAAACTCCATCCGTTGCCACTTTACTCCAAATTCGTCTTTCACAGCTAATAAAAAATAGCAACAACATCACACACAGTTGTTTTGTAGGAACAGTTTGTGATGAAAATTCATGGGTCTATATAAGTCTTCCTCCTTAAGCTTCGCCGGCTCATCTGCTCCAGTGCCGGCAACCCCCGAATCCACGAATCCCGATCCCCATTCCCGCAACCCCTTCTTGCAAAGATGACGCTGTGGAAACACTTCGTGAGGGCCCGTACACTGGCCGCGTGCTCCTCGAGCGCCACTGCCTGCGCCGACAGTGCGGCCGCCTACGCCGAGAGTGCCGCCGCATCCGCATTGAGCACGGCCGCATCCGCCGAGAGGGCATCTGCGGCAGCTGACAGTGCAGCTGCAGCAGCCGAGACGACTGCAGTAGCTACTGCGACGGCGGCTGCAAACACCGAGAGCGCTCGACCTACCGTCCGTGCCGCCGATGTTGCCCTGGCCCGAGTCGAGGCCATCCACGCCAAGATCGAGAATGCACACGGCAAGATATTCCAGGCCACCTCGGAATCCAGCATGCAACCCATGTCCGAAAAGGTGGCGGTGGCCATGGAGCACCTACTTCCTCATGAGATCGCCGAGCGGGAGCTGGAGATGCAGGAGGTGGAGGAGGTCGAGGAGCACCGGGAGGAGGAGTTGCGCATGGCCGAGGTCGAGGTAGAGAAGAGTCTGTCCATCGAGGAATCGGCGGTGGAGTACCAACGCGAGCTTTGACACAGCCACTACTATGAGTACTACAACCTTGAGGGTGGCGCCGAGGACGAGGACGAGGACGCGGTCGACTTCAGCAGGGGGGACGTGGAGTCCACAAACGGCGGCATGTCGCCAGGACAAGTCATCGACGTCTCATCTCACACCGGTGATGCATAAGCCGATGCGGCGGCGGCTTTGTTAAAATTATGTGTACTTAGGCTTTGTTTTTAATGCTGGCCTTTTGTTAGAGCAATGTTTAGGTCAACTTGCTCTGTTTAATTACTAAAATTGCTCGATTCAGTAAGTGTGGTCTGTGTGCTGTACGCTTTTTTGTGTGCCCAAAATGACATGGATGAGGACAGTACCCAGGGAAATTTCCACCAAACTTTGAATTATCAAACTCATCCCATGCGCGTAAAGCAGAAGAATTGTTTGTGATGCACACAATCGTTCCAAGTGAATGGTGTCCAGCGGCACCGCGCGCAAAGTTTCCCTCCACATTTCGAAAATTTTGGCCTACCGCCGAAATATCTACCCCCGCACCCCCTTCCCCACCCCCTTTTCTCCCTGACCACAAGTCACATTTCCCCTGTTTCCTCCTTCCTTCCTTCTGAAGCTATATCCGCTTCCTCACTAGCTTCCTCGCTCTCGCCGTCTCGCATCCTACCGCCGGGGTCACCATGGTCTTCTTCAATGACCTCTCTAGTGGTTCCTCCTCCTCTGACGACTCCTTCACCACCCGGGTATGCCTCTCTTCTCTAGCTTCCTCGCTCTCGCCGTCTGGCACGAAGGAACTAGGCATCAGAGCAACTAGGTGCTCTGGAGTCTAGGTCCCTGATTTTTTTCCGCTGCATCGGCTTGCCAGTGCAGGACACCGATGCCAAATGTAGCAACAGTTGTCTTTACACCGGTTTTGGCATACACAATGGACGGACTTAGTGCTATTAGTTCTATGTTACTAAATTTGTGCATGTACACACCTGTTAGTATCAATTTGCTGTCATCCAAACACTATCACTATGCTGTTGCAGTTATATTTAGCTTCCTCATAAAATGTTCAATTTGTTATTTATAGTACATGACTAAGAACTTGTAGCATTGTTGTAGTTAATTATAGCTTTTGATGTTTCAGAATTTGGTTGTTGTCTCAGTAGCAATTAATTCATTTGCACATTGATCTTTTTGAAAAGATATGTCATAATTAACATGTTTCTTCAGTCTTTCAAAATATGTATTTGGTGATTTTCTATGTTGCTAGAAACCCATTTCCCCTACAATTGTTACTGATCTAGTTTTAAATATTATAGGATGAATGGAAGTGTTCTTACCTAGAGTGGGTTGATCAAGAGTGGCCACAATCTTTGAAGATGTGCCTAGCAAAGCTCTGGAGCATGTATGAGGAAGAGAACAGAGGTAGGCTTAGAGAAAGTGTTGTCAATGCTGAAGAATATTTGAAGATGCGGGATAAAAAGAGGAAGATGGAGAACGAGCTCAGATTTTTTAAATCAGACTTTGCTAAAATGGTGTTGGCGAAGGAGGAGGCACTTTCCCAGTTGGCCAGTCCAAAACAGGTTCATACTTAACTAAAAGCAGAGGTGGATAAGATGAGCCTGGATAATCTCGATTAGGGAAATGAATATATTGTTCTAATATTGTTCTTATGAAGGTGAACTAGCTATATACTGTACTGTGCTGTTTGGAGGTAGTAATCGTACTGTGATGTTAAAATATATTTATGTGCCTGATATGAAATTGGCAAACAGCTGTTGGATATGAAATGTGAATTTGCGTAATACTGGAATTATTAATTATAAACTAATAAACCTGCTAAATGGGTCATGGAACTTTGCAAACGGTTCTAGCAGTAAAAGCGCTTGTGATGGATAGCCCAATGCCATACAGTTTTCTTCATCAAATCATGTGTGATGTAGTTGAATAAAAGCAAATGGTTAACCGAGACAGAGCATGTGTGATAGTTACACCTATCACACACGAGGCTATACATAAAACTGTGTGGGATGTATATACGAACGGAAATGTTTTGCCTAGATTGACTGTGTGGGATGTACATACGAACAGAAACGTTTTCCCTGGATTGACTGTGTGGGATGTACATAAGAACGAAAACGTATTCCTTCAATTGACTGTGTGGAATGTACATAACAAATGGAAACGTTTGTTTGGGACTGACTGTGTGGGATGTATTTATGACTGGAACCGATTGGGCCTGTATAATCATATTTCATCGCTCGCCTGTCGCACACGACCTGATTTTGCCGAGCGTGTGTGTGCCAGGAGGGCCTATCCCCGACGGTTTTTGGGTCGTGTGGGAAGGACCCCCCTATCGCAGTCACTCACTTGTCGACGGTTCCAAATGCCGTCGCGGAAAGGGGTTAAAAATTGTTTGCATAGCAGCTCGCTCTACCAGTGCCACATATCTGCTAGAAGCAACCCTGAGGATTGAGAAGAGTCTGGCCAACTTGACTAAGAATCAGGAGAGCCTAGAGTGGATTGTTGAAGACAAGATGTATAACCTTGATGTCAAGGTCACTGAGATTCAAACCATTGTTGAGAAGTTGCGAGATGATGCTGAGGACAGAGATGATAGGCCTACCACAGATAGATTCCAGACAGTGCCAAGAGCATAGAGGTCTTCTGCTGATCCAGTTGCAGACATGAGGCCTGCTCACTCTGCTCCTGCCGCCACTGCCACAGTGCCACCACCAGTGTCAACACATCCTGCTCAACAGACTTGAGCCGAAGCATTTGCAGATGCAGTTCTCTCAACGCCATCTACGCACTCCGGAGCAACAAGCCAGAAGACCCCTTCAGGAGTTCCCAGAGATCGTGCCTAGAGCGCCGTATAGCACTATACATTTTCAAACTTTTTGGTAACTTTTTGCCAAAGGGGGAGAAAGTGTATAGATCATAGGCTTCGAGAGAGAGAGAGTCTTTTTTCTTCTTTGTTGGTTCTTATTTGCCTTGCTACTTTGGTTGGTTGATGCTACTTGCTGCTACATTTATGTTGTGCTCGTGAGATACCTTGTATGATCATGTGTTTGATCATACTATGCTTAATGTGTGCTTACATGTCTATCTCTATGATTGTTTGTGTATGATCAATCACTTGTATCTTTGGTGATGCGTGCATGTTATTTCACTCTTATCATTGTGTGCGCTCCACCAAGATGTATATGACATGGAAGAGTGACCCATGATCCTAATCGATTGTGCATTTGCATTCAAATGCAAATTTTTAATAATGCACAAATTTAGGGGGAGCTCTTGCCTATTAGATACTTCTCAAAGCGACGATGTATTTCATTTATCTTATCATTTGTCGAAGCTTTGATCTATATGTTGTCATCAATTACCAAAAAGGGGGAGATTGAAAGTGCAACTAATCCTCGGGTGGTTTTGGTAATTCATAACAACATATAGCTCATTGAACTAATATCCATTCAAGATGAATATTTCAGGAAGTTCAATGAATGGCATGGCATGGACTAGAATGTGGACCCCTCAAAATGCTAAGGACACATATGGGCAAAAGCTCAAGACACTTCATTTTTGTTTTAGTGATCCAAGATCACATTGAGTCCATAGGAAAGCCAAAACTATTAAAAGGGGATGAGGTGTTGCTTAATGGCTTGATTGCTCAAATGCTTAGTGATATTGCTCCTAAACCCTCAACCACTTTCTCCATCCAAATATGTCAAAACCCTAAACTCCAGCTCCGCCCCATCGATTCATTCTATCCGGCGCCACCGAGTTCATATGACATAGCCACAGCCAGAAACCCTAACAGTTTGCTCACACTGATACGGATCTCGGTCTCACCGACATGGCCTTGCCAACTCCCTGTTATCTGTTGCAATTATTTCGGTCTCACCGAAATTGCAATCGGTCTCACCGAGATGGCTTGACCAATTCTCAGTTGCCCTATTGCTTCACTTTGGTCTCACCGAGTTGATGCAATCGGCACCACCGAGATGAGGTTTTCTCTAAGCCCTAGCACATCAGTCCCACCGTGTTGTTCCAGTCGGTCCCACCGAGATTCCTAACGTTCACATTTTGAACTAATCGGTCCCACCGAGTTGAGCTATTCGGTCTCACCGAGATGGGTCAAATGTGTGTAACGGTTGGATTTTGTGTGGAGGCTATATATACCCCCTCCACCCCCTTTTCCATATGTGAGAGAGCCATCAGAACGTGCCTACACTTCCACCATACATTTTCCGAGGGAGAACCACCTACTCATGTGTTGAGATCAAGATATTCCAATCCTACCACAAGAATCTTGATTTCTATCCTTCCCCAAGTTGCTTTCCACTCAAATCATCTTTCCACCATATCCAAATCTATGAGAGAGAGATGAGTGTTGGGGAGACTATCATTTGAAGCACAAGAGCAAGAAGTTCATCATCAACACACCAGTTTGTTACCTTTTTGAGAGTGGTGTCTCCTAGATTGGTTAGGTGTCGCTTGGGAGCCTCTGTCAAGATGTGGAGTTGAACCAAGAAGTTTGTAAGGGCAAGGAGATCACCTACTTCATGAAGATCTAACCGAGTGAGGCAATTTCTTCGTGGGCGATGGCCATGGTGGGATAGACAAGGTTGCTTCTTCATGGATCCTTCATGGGTGGAGCCCTCCGTGGACTCGCGCAACCGTTACCATTCGTGGGTTAAAGTCTCCATCAACATGGATCTATGAGAGCACCACCTATCGGAACCACGCCAAAAATCTTCATGTCTTCATTGCATTTGCACTCTCCAAACCCTTCCATTTACCTTCATACGTAACGTTTTACTTTCCGCTGCTACTCTCTTAGAATTGCATGTGTAGGTTGATTGCTTGACTTGTGTTAATTGCTAAAATCTGCCCACAACTAAAATTGGGAAAAGGATAGATTTTTATTTGGTCAAGTAGTCTAATCACCCCCCCCCCCCTCTAGACATACTTTCGATCCTACATCCTTCTTTCAGTCTTCCATACATTCTTCTCGCCTCTATTCTTGGACTTGGTGAAGGTTGTCCACACACCTAATGACATATAAGGTTCCATGCCGACGTAGTAACTAAGTTCAATCCGTATTCATGTCAAGCTCAAAGAGAGTAAGTTCATGATGCAGAGCATCCTATGGTCATCCCCATGGACATACCTTCGTCTTCCATGACACCACATGGACCAATGACTAGAGCTCGAGCAAGGGCTATCGAAGCTAAGGTGAACTCACTCCTCTCCGAACTAACACATTCCACAGGTGAGACATGGCTACTACCTCAAGCGGAGACCTTGTGTGTGATTAGTTACTTGGAGGAAAGACCCGGAGCAACTACACCCAATGGACAAGATGGCGAGGACACCAAGTGTGAGCACCAAGAGGAAGAGCTGCCAGAAAACTACAGCCAACGGACGACCGGTCTCTGTCGGACGTCCGACGCCTGTAGACTCCACCAGCCAGAAGGGCCAACCAACGAATGCTACAGTGGACAGATGACCGACAAGTACCGGACGTCCGACACACTCCAGCGACCGGACATCTCGTCCGTCTTTGGATATCCGGCACCACCAATCAAGAATGAAAATGCCCGAAGTGCGAGCCCTTCCGGACGACCAACGCACCGGACATCCGACCCCGTCCGTAAATCCGACGAAGCTGTTACAAAGCCAAAATGTCGGAAGTCCGAGCCTTACCGGATGACCGATAACGCCTAGATGTCCCACGCCTATTTGTGCATAGTGTCGCTGGCCGAGGCCCATATACACCTTCTCCCCCTTAGACTATATATACTCCTTCTTCCCCAACATTTTAGGGTTAATATTGTGATAGCTCAACATTGAGATTGGGCCTTGCTCATCCACTTATCCCTACTCCTATGGAGACCAGGACCTCCTAGGAGAAGATCCCCCAAGTGGATTCAAGACTCCCTTGTGGGAAGATCCTTAAAGGATTCAAGACCTCTTTCCTCATAGGATTGGGATGAACTAGTTCCTATTTTGTATTCCCTTTGTTGACTTTGGATCTTTGTATCTTCCTTTGAGTTTGTGGATCTAGCACATGTGTGATTGGATCAAGTCTATTTGAGAGTTATTCTTGTGTTTCTCTTTGGTTTACCCTCTTCCCACTCCAAGTGTGAAAAGATCAACCTATTAGGGTTCCACCCTACATCATCTTGGATTAGAGCCACATTGATTCACACCATGGAGTTCTTCCCTTCACTTTCTAGCCCCAATTTTGTGTGTTTTTGTCCAATTTTGAAAATACCCACAAAAATAGCCATATCAACTTTTTTTGTGATTTGTTGGTTTGATGAAGTTTTGTTGGATTTGATCCATGGATTTGATGTGTTTCAGGTGGATCTAGCTTTTCCCCATCCTTCCCATCATTTCCATCCACAAAATTTGCCCATTTTTGACCTCAATTTTTCTTTTGTCCACAAAATCCATCAGTTCATCCCGTAGCCCGAAATCGCCCAGGCACCAGACATCCGACGGTTACCGGACGTCCAACAGCCACCGGTCGTCCGACATCTACCTGACGTCCGACCGAACCTAACGAAACTGAATTTTTGAAAGAAATTTCAGCCACGGCCCACACTTCCGCATAGCCAACTCCGCACTTCCGCATTGCCACCACCGCTTTCTGCAACCACCATCGCTTATCTGCTACCATCTCCGAAAATTTTGACATGTTTTCTTTGAGAATTTGAGTTGTGGTTTCCATTTCCTAATGTGTTTCGGCTACTTAGGACGGTTCGACACCGACATCACTGCCGCTCATCTTCACCACGGATTCGTCATCGACAACAACCACTTTAGCTTCGTGACACCATCCCCCATATGCAAGGGCGGTAACCTCGACGACATCGTCGTATACTCTCCCTTGCCATTGCATTGTTAACCCCGAACCCATTTTGTGTCACTTTCCTATCGAGACTAGCCATTTGAGTATTGCCGGGCAATGTCACTTGTGCACTTTAGTGATACACATTCCGCACCTTCCATTGCATGCATATATCATCATGTTTTCTTTTGTGTCATCATTTGTTCCCGCATACATCATCGCTACCTTGGTTTGAAAATTTTGTATAAGTGGCCCAAAGGACAATATCAAAAGAGCAAGAAAAGCTTTTAAGCAAAAGAAAAGATAAGCAAAGAGCTTGTAAGCAATAGTCATAGCATCACCACATTGCATATCAAATTGCCATACTCGATCATCTTGGATCATCGTGAGAAGACTCACCAAAACATCATACAAATATAGAATACTTGGGATAGAAGTAGTTGCATTTTTGCTTTGTAGGTTGTGCACAAGTCTCATATCCGCCGATTGAGCAATCGAGCTAGCGTCTCTCTAGAGTTGTGCAACAAGAGCATTTTCCGTGGATTCCACATTTTGAGCTCGTTCCTTGGTCGCATGACCCCATTTATCTATCCGTGCATGTGTTTCTGTGTGCCACATATAGCTATTGGTCTACTTATTTCACTTGCAAATTTTTGATTCAACATTATTGAATCTTGCTAACAATTGCATAAATTTTGTGCCACCATCCTCACCAACCTACTCCAAAAGCTTTACTTGTGTAGGTGTGAGAATTGACAAGATCCGGTACCAATTGTGCTACTTCCATAATACTACATTGGGTGATCTTTGCTCCATCTTCAACATCGGATAAGGTACATTTGTTCTAGTTCTTTCCTTTCTTCCACTCACATATTTGCTTGAGATGATGGATAGGCCAAGTATTTCTACCAACCCACTCTTCATCGAGCAAGAAGAGGAGCCCAACAACTACATCACCAAGAATCAACTATTCAGCGTGCATAGAGCTTTGCACCAAGCAAATGAAGCATTGGGCGACTGTATCGATCAACTCACCACCGACATGCGACAATCCGAAGAACAAACAAGAGACCACTTGGACACCTCAATGGCAACTCTCAAGGACGATATTCGAGCCATGATGGCCACCCGCTCTGTCGTGGTTCGACACGATCACCTATGGGGCCATCCGCCCCTTTGCGGTTCGGCAAGGGGGAAGGGCACGTTGCACAAAGAGCGGAGGTTGTAGAACAGCACATCAATGATGACGTGGGTGGTTTTTACCCAGGTTCGGGCCGCCGCGAGGCGTAAAACCCTACTCCTGCTTTGGTGGATTGAGTGGAAGACCATGGTGAACGCGCAGTGCTCAAGCCCGGCAAGGTCGCCTCGAGTAGAGCAGCTACACGCATATGAGTGTACAAGGGTCCGAATCCTTTCTAAGGTTGCCTCGGTCCTTCTTTTATAGGTAAAGGGGTTACCACAGTGGGAAAACAGTCATTATCCAGTGATTAGATAGCCACAGTGCTATCATACCTAACTCTGCAGATAGGACAAGGTGCATTAAATGCACCGCTTAGTGTCACGTTGTGGATGCAGCCCGGCAAGCCTTGCCGTGCCATTCAACCACCTTCTTGCCTGCCTGCGTGACAGCCTCTGGACGGGTGTCATTTAAGGGTGATCTTCATCAGAAATGGCTGCCATGTGCTGAATGACTGCCACTTATTCACTTGAGGGCTCGACACCGCATCGATAAGCGACTTGCATCACTGTGAGGTGGAGCGGTGGAGCCTTGGCGGGATAACAGGCCGCCAGCGCCCCGGCAATACTTGCCGGGGAGGTCTTGGGACTTGCTCTTAGGGTGGCCTCGACCTGACCAGGCTCGCCTGCCCCGCAAGGGAGGCTTTTTCCCTTGGTTATATCTTGTTGTCTCGGCTTGTCTTGGTCTTCTTGATCCGCCTTTTGATTCTTCAAAGAGCTATCTCTCCCACTTGGCCTTGTCTTGGATGCTGGAACCTTGCCCTTGTGCCTGTGTACAGTCAGGCCAACATACACTAGGGTTTGTTGCACCGACATGCTCATCTACAACGTCCCCATCATCACAACGACACCACTCAAGCCGACATTCTTTGGAATCTTCTTCAGATGCAAGTATTTCCCGAGCTTGTCCGCATCGTCTCCAAGACCATGAAGATCATCAAGCTCCACAAAATCCATTCCATGGCAATGGTTTACAAGACCGCCTCCGGGAACGTGAACGCCCTCAGCGCCAAGCAAATGATCCCATGGAACAAGAGCAACCTCCAATACACCAAGATCACCAAGCAAACCAAGACGGCGACGCCCTACAACAAGAAAGACAACGCCATGAAGAACAAGCCCAAGAAGCGCAACATGCCCTACGTGAAGCCACATGAGCTGTCAATGAATGCAAATGCCATGTACGCGAACAAGAAAAGGCTCTCTGACGAAAGCGACAAGAAGAAGCCGCACACCTTGAGGAGCGTCAAGAGTTAAGGAACCGTTCAAGAATTCCACGCCCTCAACATCAAGCTAATCAAGAGGAGCATGAGCAGTAAGCGCTTGAAGATCCTCCTCCCCGACTAGAGCGTCATCGCCATCACCACCAACAAAATGAAGAGCAATGCTACAAAAAGCTCGAGTTCAACATGCCTAAGTTCTCCGGAAGCAACGATACCGAAGACTACCGTTCATGGGCATTGAAAGTCGACAAGATCTTTTGCTTACACAACTATGAAGAAGAAAAGAAGATTGCCATGGCATCTCTTGAGTTCCAAGACTATATCCTCATCTGGTGGGATCAAGTCACTAAGTGGCGAGAAGCAAAGGGTGAACCACCCATAACAACATGGAACCAAATGAAGGATGTCATGCGAGCGTACTTTGTACCCACGTACTATAGCCGCGACATCTTCAAGAAGTTGCAACTACTCAAGCAAGGCACCAAGTCTATTGAAGAGTATTACAAGGAAATGGAGATCACCATGATCCGAGCCAATGTCACTGAAGATGAGGAACAAACCATGACACGATTCTTGAATGGACTCAACCATCCTATCAAGAAGATTGCGGACTTACAACCGTACTCGAACCTCCTCGAGCTAGTGCACCAAGCTACCAAGGCAGAGCGACAAGTGCAAGATGATTACAAGTACACCAAGTACTCTTCCAAGACCTTTGGTTCATACAGTCAAGCTTCAACGACTACGACACCTTCTCCCTCGACAAAAGTTTCACCAAGCAACGACGACAAGTCAAGTTACAAGAAAATTCGACACCTTCAAGTCATCCTCCTACTACAAGCAACTTCAAGCCGAGAGCTTCATCATCAGCTGCTCCAACAGATGAGACCGTCAAGACGAGTTCCATCAAATGCTTCACATGTCAAGGCCGAGGCCACAAGACATTTGAGTGCCCCTCTCGGCGTACCAGGATCGCCAATATTGACAACACCTATGATTCCATGAGTGAGGAAGAAATGGAATCACTTAAGCATGTGGCCATGCACCGGCAAGTGAATGGCAATGAAGATAATCAAGTCTTTTGTGACAATGATTCGATCCCCGCTCTTGTTGTCTCCAAGGTCTTGACACTTCAAAACCAACAAGACGAAGACCAACATTGCCATATCTTCCACACCAAAGCGAGCATCAATGGACGTTCCGTGAAGGTCATCATCAATGGAGGAAGTTGCCACAATTTGGCAAGTGAAGAGCTATGTTCCAAGCTACAATTGGTCAAGATGAAGCATCCTCGTCCCTACAAGGTACAATGGCTTAGCGACTCCGGCACAATTCAAGTGGAGCACACCGTTCAAGTCTCCTTCAAGATTGGCGCATACGAAGACACCTTGGAGTGTTATGTGGTTCCCATGTTTGTTTGCCACCTCCTACTTGGACGACCTTGGCAATTCGACCATGGTGTTATCCACAACGGCCGAACCAATCAATATAGCTTCAAGATGAAGGGCAAGGAGTACGTCCTACGAACTATGTCGCCAAGTCAAGTGATCACCGACAAACAAGCATCCACCCATCATGAAGAGAATAGTGCGAGAGTGAACCACCAAAAAGAGAGTGAGCGCCACAAGCCCAAAATGAGTGCCTCCACAATGAGTGACAAGAAAAAGCTCATTCTTTTAGTTACCAAAAGAGACATGAGAGAAGTGTGTGAGAACCCATCAAGTGTTATACACTATGTCCTAGTGTGCAAAGACGAAGCGACAAGAACTAACACCTCTCACCATCTACCCCTAGTGTTGTCTAATCTACTGCAGGAGTTCACGAACGTATTCCCCGATGAGCTACCTCTAGGACTACCTCCACTATGAGGAATCGAACACCGCATCGACCTCATCCCCGGCGCACCTCTACCAAACAAGGCACCGCACCGTGTCAACCCTAAAGAAACCAAGGAAATACAAAGGCAAGTACAACACCTCATTGACAATGGACATGTACGTGAGAGCCTAAGCACTTGTGCCATTCCGGTTATTCTTGTGCCTAAGAGGGAAGATACTTTTCGCATGTGTTCCGATTGCCGTCCCATAAATGCTATCACCGTTCGCTATAGGCATCCCAATCCACGCCTTGACGATATGCTAAATGAGCTTTGCGGAGCCACCATTTTCTCAAAAATTGATCTTAAAAGTGGCTATTACCAAATTCGCATTCAAAAGGGCGATGAATGGAAAACCGCTTTCAAAACCAAGTTCAGCTTATATGAGTGGTTAGTCATGCCTATGGGCTTATCCGAAGCACCCGGCACTTTCATGCGTGTGATGCACTATGTTCTTCATAAATACATTGGCATACGTGTTGTGGTCTACTTTGACGATATACTTTTGTTTAGCAAATCTCTAGAAGATCATGTCACCCATCTTTGGGACATTTTGCAAACTCTTAGAAATGAGAGACTTTATGCTAATATGGAGAAATGCACATTTGGTGTTGACAAGCTTGTTTTCTTGGGTTTTGTTGTGTCTTCTTAGGGTGTTCATGTAGATGAAGCTAAAATTGATGCTATTAAAACTTGGCCACAACCTACGAACTTGCAACCAGTGCGTAGCTTCCTTGGTCAAGCCGGTTTCTATCATCGATTCGTTAAGGACTTTAGCACTATTGCATCACCATTGCATGCCTTGAGTAAGAAGAATGCATCATCTGTTTGGGGACCATCCCAAGATACCGCATTTCATGAGCTTAAGAATTTGCTTACACATGCTCCATTGCTTGCATTGCCCAATTTTGACAAAACATTTGAAGTGCATTGTGACGCTAGTGGTAATGGCATAGGAGGTGTGTTAATGCAAGATAAGCACCCGATTGCATACTTTAGCGAGAAACTTTCTGGAGCGCAACTTAACTATCCCATTTATGACAAAGAATTATATTCTTTAGTGAGAGTCTTGTGTGTGTGGGAGCATTATCTTCATCCTCGTGAATTTGTCATCCATATGGATCATGAGACACTTAAATACCTTAAAGGTCAAACAAAGTTGAATAAGCGACATGCCAAATGGAGTGAGTTCATTGAGTCATTTCCTTATGTTATCAAGTACATCAAAGCTAAGAAAAATGTTGTGGCGGACGCTCTTTCCCGCAAATGCATGCTTGTCACCCAACTTGAATTGTATGGCATAGGATTTGAGCACATCAAAGACTTTTATGCGCATGATGTTTCATTTGCCATTCCTTATGCAAAATGTCTAACACATCACACTTGAGAGCGATATTACATCAAGGATGATTATCTAATGAGAGCTAACAAGCTTTGTATCACAAAATCTTCTCTTCATTTGTTACTTTTGCAAGAGGCTCACGATGGGGGACTAATGGGACACTTTGGACATGATAAGACATTTGCTACACTCTCCAAGAACTACTTTTGGCCCAAGATGTTTCGTGACATCTCACGCTACACCAACCGATGCTCTACATGTCACAAAGCTAAGTCAAAAGGTCAATCCCATGGTCTCTATATGCCACTTCCTATTCCATATCACCCATGGGAAGATATTAGTATGGACTTTGTGCTCAGTTTGCCAAGAACTCAAAATGGAAAAGATTCGATATTTGTTGTTGTGGACCATTTCTCTAAGATAGCACACTTTATTCCACATAAAAAGATAGACGATGCTTCACATGTTGCAAATCTCTTTTGTAGGGAAATCTTGCGTCTACATGGAGTGCCCAAGACTATCGTGTCGGACCTCGACGTCAAGTTCCTTAGCTACTTTTGGAAGACCCTATGCGCCAAGCTTGGAATCAAGCTACTCTTCTCATCCGCATACCATCCGCAAACTGACGGCCAAACAAAGGTCACCAACCGGACGGTATCAACTCTCTTGCGCATATTAATCAAGAAGAACATCAATGAGTGGGAGGAATGCTTACCCATCGCCGAGTATGCCTACAATCGAGCAAGACATTTGACTACCGGCAAGTCCCCTTTGAGGTCATCTACGGTTTCAACCCGTTGTCCCCATTGGACATTCTACCGCTACCTCTACAAGAGCACATCAACATGGACGCCAGCGCATGAGTGAGCTATCTCAAGAAGGTGCATGTAGATACAAGACAAGCCATCGAGCGCCAAGTACACCACCTCGTGACCAAGCTCAACATCAACAAGCAACCCATGATATTCAACATTGGAGATCTTGTGTGGCTACACCTTCGCCAGGACCGCTTCCCCAACGAACGCAAGTCCAAGCTATTATCTCGAGCCAACGGACCCTTCAAGGTGATCGCACGCTACAACAACAATGCATACAAGATCGACATACCACGAGACAAGTACAACATGAGTGACGTCTTCCATGTCAAGGATCTCTCTCCCTACCATGGTGATGAGGCTTTTGATCCGAGGTTGGATCATTCCCAAGGGCAGGGGGGAGATGATGCGGAGCATCGTACGTTTATCCCCATGGACACACCTTCGTCTTCCACGACACCACATGGACTAATGACTAGAGCTCGAGCAAGGGCTATCGAAGCTAAGGTGAACTCGCTCATCTTCAAACTAACACATTCCACATGTGAGACATGGCTACTACCTCAAGCAGAGACCTTGTGTGTGATCAGGTAGTTGGAGGAAAGCCACGGAGCAACTACACCCAATGGACAAGATGGCTGATACATCCATTTTGCATCATGTTTTCCTACTATTATTTATAATTTTTTTATGCATAATAATGCTTTTTGGAGTAATTCTAATGCCTTTTCTCTCATAATATGCAAGGTTTACACAAAGAGGGCGAATGCCGGCAGCTGGAATTCTGGACCTGAAAAAGCTACGGTAGATTTACCTATTCTGCACATCTCCAAATGAGCTGAAAATTTATGGAGAATTATTTTGGAATATGTAAAAAATACTGGAGCAAATAACTACCGGAGGGGGCCACCCTGGTGAGCACAAGACACCAGGGCGTGCCTGGGCCCCCAAGCGCGCCCTGGTGGGTTGTGCCTAGCATGGCCCACCTTCGGTGCCCATCTTCTAGTATATATGTCATTTTGGCCTAGAAAAAATGAAGGGGGGGACTTTCGGGATGAAGCGTTGTCGTCTTGAGGCGGAACTTGGGCAGGAGCACTTTTGCCCTCCGGCGGAGCGATTCCGCCGGGGGAACTTCCCTCCCGGAGGGGAAAATCATCGCCATCGTCATCACCAACAACCCTCTCATCTTTGGGAGGGCAATCTCCATCAACATCTTCAACATCACCATCTCCTCTCAAACCCCAGTTTATCTCTTGTGTTCAATCTTTGTACCGGAACCTCAGATTGGTACCTGTGGGTGACTAGTAGTGTTGATTACATCTTGCAGTTGATTACTATATGGTTTATTTGGTGGAAGATTATATGTTCAGATCCGTTATGCTATTTAATACCCCTCTGATCTTGAGCATGATTATTATTTGTGAGTAGTTACGTTTGTTCTTGAGGTCACGGGAGAAGTCATGTTGCAAGTAATCATGTGAACTTGATATGTGTTCGATATTTTGATGATATGTATGTTGTGATTCCCTTAGTGGTGTCATGTGAACGTCGACTACATGGCACTTCACCATATTTGGGCCTAATAGAATGCATTGTGGAGTAGTTATTAGATGATGGGTTGCTAGAGTGATAGAAGCTTAAATCCTAATTTATGCGCTACTTCATAAGGGACCGATTTGGATCCAAAAGTTTAGTGCTATGGTTAGATTTTATCTTAATACTTTTCTCGTAGTTGCGGATGCTTGCGAGGTGGTTAATCATAAGTAGGAGGTTTGTTCAAGTAAGAACAGCACCTAAGCACCGGTCCACCCACATATCAAATTATCAAAGTAGTAAACACGATTCAAACCAACATTATGAAAGTGATATGGTGAAATTCCCGTGTACCCTCAAGAACGCTTTGCTTATCATAAGAGACCATTTTGGCATCTTCTTTGCCATAAAAGGATTGGGATCCTTGCTGCACTTTATTTACCATTAGCGTTACTTGTCCGTTACAAATTATCTTGCTATCAAACTACTTGTTACCGACTATTTCAGTGCTTGCAGAAAATACCTTGCTGAAAACCACTTGTCATTTCCTTCTGCTCCTCGTTGGGTTCGACACGCTTACTTATCGAAAGGACTACGATTGATCCCCTATACTTGTGGGTCATCAAGTCTCTTTTCTGGTGCCGTTGCCGGGGACTGAAGCGCTCTTAGTAAGTGGAAATTGGTAAGGAAAAATTATTACTACGTGCTGAAATTTATTGTCACTTGTTACTATGGAGAACCATCCTTTGAGGTTTTTTTTCAGGGTATCTTCACCCCGACTGGAAGCACAATTAGTTTCCCCTCAACCTACTACACCTACTGAAAATATTGGTTATGAAATTCCTTCGGGTATGATAGAACAACTTCTAGCTAATCCTTATGCAGGAGATGGAATTGAACATCCTGATATGCACTTGATATATGTGGATGAAATTTGTGGATTCTTTAAGCTGGCAGGTTTATCCGGAGATGAAACTAAGAAGAAGGTTTTCCCTTTATCTTTGAAGGGAAAATCATTGACATGGTATAGGCTATGCGATGATATTAGATCTTGGAACCGGAATCGTTTGAAATTGAAATTTCACCAAAAAAATTATCCTATGCATCTAGTTCATCGTGATCGGAATTATATATATATGTTTTGGCCTCATGAAGGAGAAAGTATCACTCTAGCTTGGGGGATGCTTAAGTCAATGTTATATTCATGCCCCAATCATGAGCTCTCTAGAGAAATTATTATTCAGAATTTTTATGCTCGGCTTTCTCATGATGATCGATCCATGCTCGATACTTCTTGTATTGGTTCTTTTATGAAGAAGACTATTGAATTCAGGTGGGATCTTTTAGAAAGAATTAAATGCAACTCTGAAGACTGGGAATTTGACTAAGGTAAAGAGTCAGGTATTAAGCTTGAATTTGATTGTGTTAAATCTTTTATCAATACCGATGCTTTTCACAAGTTTGGGTCTGAGATAGTAGCCTCTTTTTGTGAATCATTTGCTACTCATGTTGATCTCCCTAAGGAGAAGTGGTTTAAATATCATCCCCCTATTAAATAAGAAATTAAAGAACCGGTCATAGTTAAATATGAAACTATCATTTACAATGTTGATCCAGTTGTGCCTACTGCTTATATTGAAAAACCAGCTTTCCCTGTTAGGTTAAAGGAACATGCTAAGGTTTCAACTGTGGTTCGCAAAAGTAATATTAGAGCACCTAAACCTGCTGAACAAATTAAAGTAGAATCTAGTGTTGCTATGGTTAAAGATCTCCTGGTAGAAAATATTGATGGGCATGTTATTTACTTCTGCGATGATGCTGCTAGAATTGCCAAACCCGATGAAAAAGATAAACATAGACCTATTGTTGGCATGCCTGTTGTCTTAGTTAAAAGAGGAGACCATTTTTATCATGGTTTATGTGATTTAGGTGCTAGCGTGAGTGCTATTCCTTTTACCATATACCAAGAAATTATGAATGACATAGCACTCGCTGAAATATAAGACATAGATGTTACTATTAAACTTGCTAACAGAGACACCATTAACCACTTGGGATTGTTAGAGATGTTGAAGTCTTGTGTGGGAAAATAAAATACCCTACTGATTTTCTAGTTCTTGGTTCCCCACAAGATGATTTTTGTCCCATTATCTTTGGTAGACCTTTCTTGAACACCGTGAATGCTAAAATAGATTGTGAAAAACAAGTTGTCGGTGTTAGCTTTGGTAATGAGTCTCATGAGTTTAATTTCTCCAAGTTTAGTAGACAACCACATAAGAAAGAATTACCTAGTAAGGATGAAATAATTGGTCTTGCTTCTATTGCCGTGCCTCCTACTGATCCACTAGAACAATATTTGCTAGACCATGAAAATGATATGCATATGCATGAAAGAAATGAAATAGATGAAATTTTCTTTCAACAAGGACCTCTGCTCAAACACAATTTGCCTATTGAAACTCTAGGAGGTCCTCCTCCACCTAAAGGTGATCCTGTGTTTGAATTGAAACAATTGCCTGACACTTTGAAATATGTTTATCTTGATGAGAAAAAGATATATCCTGTTATTATTAGTGCTAACCTTTCAGAACATGAAGAAGAAAGATTATTGAAAATTCTGAAGAAGCACCGTGCTGCCATTGGATATACTCTTGATGATCTTAAGGGCATTAGTCCCACTCTCTGTTAGCACAAGATTAATATGGAACCTGATGCTAAACCCGTTGTTGATCATCAACGACGTTTGAATCCTAAGATGAAAGAAGTGGTAAGAACTGAAATATTAAAGCTTCTGGAAGTAGGTATAATCCATCCCATAGCTGATAGTAGATGGGTAAGTCCCATCCATTGTGTCCCTCAGAAGGGAGGTAATACTGTTGTTCCTAATGATAAAAATGAACTTATTCCACAAAGAATTGTTACTGGCTATAGAATGGTAATTGATTTCAGAAAATTAAATAAAGCAACTAGAAAAGATCATTACCCTTTGCCTTTTATTGATCAAATATTGGAAAGATTATCTAAGCACACACACTTTTGTTTTCTGGATGGATATTCTAGTTTTTCTCAAATACCTATTTCACAACCTGATCAAGAGAAAACCACCTTTACTTGCCCTTTTGGAACTTATGCTTATAGACGTATGCCTTATGGTTTATGCAATGCACCTGCTACCTTTCAAAGATGTATGGTTACTATATTCTCTGATTTTTGTGAAAAGATTGTTGAGATTTTCATGGATGATTTTTCTGTTTATGGAACTTTTTTTGATGGTTCTTGAGCAACCTTGATCGAGTTTTGCAGAGATGTGAGCAAACTAATCTTGTCTTGAATTGGGAGAAGTGTCACTTTATGGTTAATAAAGGTATTGTCTTGGGGCATAAAATTTCTGAACGAGGTATTGAGGTGGATAAAGCTAAAGTTGATGCAATTGAGAAAATGCCATGTCCTAAAGATATTAAAGGTATTCGTAGTTTCCTTGGTCATGCTGGTTTCTATAGGAGGTTTATTAAAGACTTCTCTAAAATTTCTAGGCCTCTTACAAATCTGTTACAAAAGGATATTCCATTTGTTTTTTATGATGATTGTGTAGAAGCCTTCGAAACACTTAAGAAAGCCTTAACTTCTGCACCTATTTGTAACGACCCGAGGCCGATGCTCCAGATGCCTTCCATGTATTCCGAGTTTCGCCGTGTGATTTATTTGTTTGTTGCATTCTTCATGGCATCTTTTGCATTGCATCATGTCATCATGCCATCGTGTCATTTAATTTTAAAACTCAACTAAATAAATTGTCTGGATCTTCGATCCATTTAAATAGAGGGAATTCACATGGTGATTTCTCTTTATAACATATCCTCCCAATATTTAGGGAGATATTATAAAATATTTCATTAATTTGGAATTAACCATAACACATGTGCAAAACAAATTCCATGTCTTTTCTATCTCACTTCTTGACCTCAAACTTTGCTTGCAAATCCTTTCATCACTTTCCTGAGCTCCACCTTAATTCTTAACATTTTGGACACCCCTAAATCCTAGACTCCATTCAAACTCCTTTGGTGCAAGTTAAATAATTTGGATTTAACTTCCCCTATTCTGTTGGAACCACTTTTGTTGGGCTGGAAATATTCCATAAAGCCTTACAAAAATATCCCACCATTTTATTCTTCTCCATGGCCTCTTCTCTTGATTCTATTTGGTCTCTCTCTATTTTTTGTAAGGAGAATATAAAGAGAGAGGGGAGCAGTGCATAGCCGCAGCCCGCTTAAGGCCCACCCGCGGCCTGACCTAGTCGGCCCAAGAGGCCTGACCGATCTCCTCTTATCCACCCGATCGCTCAGTCGATACCCTCCCTCTTTCCCTTTGCCACCGCCACACAACACACGTACACACATCGTTACCAGGGGAGGAGTTCATTCCCCTCGACCGAGACCTTGGCCTCCGGCCATGGCGCCCATGTCGGTGACCCTGCTGGTCGCTGCCCCAAACCATCTCCGTCTTCCTCGCCCTCACGCCCGCGCCTCCCGATCCGGCGCCTCCTTCCTCACCCTGCGTCCCCCTCCGCCGCGCCGCCGGCGACCACCAAGCGTGCCTCCGGTCAAGCAGCCGCGCTGCTGGGCGTGGCTCCTCAGGCCGATGAACCCTCCCTCCTCCGGCTCCATTCCGCTGCCCCACGTCCTCCGCGCCCCCTTCTCCATCGTTCCTGCATCGCCGCCGCGCCATCTCGCCTTGCCCCGTCGCCCTCCCTGCCTTGCTCCTGCTTCCCCGCCTCCATGTCGCTGCTTGGCTGTCCGCAGCTGCTCGACAGCAGCGACCCTGCTTCGCCTGCTCTGCATCGAGCTGCCGGCGTCGAGGAGATGCCCCTGCTCCAAGCACAACCGCCGCACCTCGCGTTGTCATCCAGCTAGCCAAGATCCACGCGTTGTTGCCCTTGTCCTCGAACGTCGCGGCCTCTTCTGCTTCGGGCCATGCCCAGCCCCGCGTTGGTTTTCCCGACATCTTCTGCCGCTGCTCGCGCACCACCCTGCCTTGCTGCTGCCCACCAGAGGCCCTTTTGCCTTGCTTTGTTTTGGATCGGCAAGAACGAGACGCCAAGACCCGTACCCGGACCGTCAAGCATCTTCTCCGAGATTTTGCCAAGTACCACGACGATGCGCCAAGTACCTCTAACCATGACCCGAACGTCTACGACCCGTGTACAACTACCGTCGCCAAGACCGGACCGACAAGTACCCGACAATGTGTGTACCACTACCGTCGACCCTTGAAGACTCCATGGACGTCAAGTTCCTCGCCGTGACCCCGAACATCTACGAAACGTGTACCACAACTTCCCACGACGACCCGTGAACAACTACATCCCATTGAACTCGAACCGTCTCGAATGTACGCTTCGAAGGTATAACGCCGAGACGACCACCCGTGGACCGTATGCATGTGATGTGTGTATGAGTTGGTTGCATGTATCTGTTGCTCGCCGCGCATGATGTATCGCTTGCACGTTCCTCCTTGTTTGCCATGCCGTCGACCCGTGGGAACCCGGTAACCAGGATCACCCCACCACCTTTTGCATGACACGCTCACGCCACACTTCTTTTGCACCGACCACTCAATGAGTTATCGGATCATCGGGACGTTGGCATGGCATCGTTTCCGTTGTCGTCGCCATGGCATCCCTTTCTTTCCACCACGGTGATAAATGCTTCAAAACATGCTCATGTTAACATTTTCTTAAATTGCATAAGACGTGTTCATGTCATCCGCATCATGATAACAACATTTAAAATGGTTAAAATTGTTGTTTGCTTTAAAAAATTGCTAAATAACATGTGAGGATTTATCGGAATTGTTGTTTGTTGTTACCGACCTCACTTAAACTTGCCTAGATAGGTAGTTTTATTATGCCTCACCTCTTGCCATGTTGAACAACATTTAAAATTATTGAGTACATAAACGGGAGAGAACTAAATAAATGAATGTGGTGTTTCATCAATATGCAAGTCGTTGCATATTGAGCTTCACTTAACTTATAGTATTGTTTGTTGCACTTTGCCAAGCCATGACTCATTAAACCGGACATGCATCATACTGGATTGCGCATCATGCCATGCTTTTGCTTGTGTGTTTACCTTGTTGTTTGCTTCTTTCCGGTTGTGCTCCTTCTCAATAGTTCCGGTTACGTTGCAATTGTGAGGATTCGTTCGACTACGCCCATTCGTCTTCTTCATGGACTCGATTTTCTTCCAGCGGGATTTCAGGCAAGATGATCATTACCCTGGATACCACTACTATCTTTGCTTGCTAGTTTTCTCGATGCTATCGCTATGTCGTGCCACCTACCACTTGTTTATCAAGCCTTCCAAATTGCCATGATAAGCCTCTAACCTTTTCCACCATCCTAGCAAACCGTTGTTTGGCTATGTTACCGCTTTGCTCAGCCCCTCTTATAGCGTTGCTAGTTGCAGGTGCAGTTGCAGATTGTTCCATGTTGGAACATGGATATCGTGGGATATCACAATATCTCTTATTTAATTAATGCACATATATACTTGGTAAAGGGTGGAAGGCTCGGCCTTTTGCCTGGTGTTTTGTTCCACTCTTGCCGCCCTAGTTTCCATCATACCGGTGTTATGTTCCTTGATTTTGCGTTCCTAACATGGTCGGGGTTTATGGGCCCCCCTTGACAGTTCGCTTTGAATAAAACTCCTCCAGCAAGGCCCAACATTGGTTTTAACATTTGCCAACATAATAATATTGAACTAAATAATTAATTTGCATAGGGCGTCATGAACCCGAGGATTCTTTATTACACATAATACAGGGGGCCAGTGCTGATGGCGCTGGTCCAAACTAGAGTCGTGTGCGGCTTCCCCCGGGGAAACTCGGGTCTCAGTTGCTGTACGCTGTGCTCATCCGACCGTGGCCTGAGACGAGATACGCGCGGCTACTATCAGGGTATCGGCATGTCGGGAGGTCTTGCTGGACTTGTTTTACCATTGTCGAAATGTCTTGTGAACCGGGATTCCGAGCTTGATCGGGTTGTTCCGGGAGGAGGATTTTCCTCCGTTGATCGTGAGAGTTTGTGATGGACTAAGTTGGGACACCCCTACAGGGTTTGATCTTTCGAAAGCCGTGCCCGTGGTTATGTGGCAGATGGGAATTTTTAATATCCGGTTGTAGAGAACTTGACACCAGATCTGAATTAAAATACACCAACCACGTGTGTAACCGTGACCGTCTCTTTTCGAGTGAGTTCGAGAAAAGAACACGGTGGGGTTATATTTGAACGTAAGTAGTTCAGGATCACTTCTTGATCATTACTAGTTTGCGACCGTTTGCGTAGTTTCTCATCTTACTCTTATACTCGTAAGTTAGCCACCATACAATGCTTACTCGCTTGCTGCAACCTCACCACTTATCCTTTCCATACCCATTAAGCTTTGCTAGTCTTGATACCCATGGTAATGGGATTGCTGAGTCCTCATGGCTCACAGTTACTACAACACCAGTTGCAGGTACAGGTAATGCGATGATCATGATGTGAGAGCGATGCTTGCTTGTTTTGGAGTTCTTCTGCTTCTTCTTCGATCAAGGGATATGTTCCGGGTCGGGAGCCTCGGATTAGCAGGGTGGATATTGTTATTCTTTTTTTTTCATTCGTAGTCGGATCCTGCTCTTCTGTATGATGATTGCTATGTATTGATGAACTGTTGTATTCATGTTGTAGCTTGTGGCGAGTGTAAGCCTTTATCTTGTATTCTCATCTATTCAGTACATGGTATGTTGTAATGATATCCACCTTGCTATGCGCTCGAAATGCGATTGTACCCCAATCATGAATTCATCACGTGATTGGGATAGAATCGCATCTTGGGTGCTACAAGTTGGTATCGGAGCCTTACCGACCTTAGGAGCCCCCTTGATTGATCGAACCGCTGCCGTTGTTGAGTCTAGAAGAAAAAATATTTTGAGTCCTAGTTATATCGGAGAGTAGGAATTCTTTTTACTCCTTATCCCCTTCGTCGCTCTGGTGAGGATTTGTGACGTAGATGTTTTGATTCCATTACTCTTCTTTTTCACTCAAAGTTTTTTTAGGATCACGCGGGTATTGTGGAATCGTTCTGATATCATTGTGACGGGGATTCTGTCTTGGTGCCTCCTGACATTTAGGGGTTGTGGCAGTGTCCCGGGGAGTTGAGCTCCAAGGTGTTTTTGTCATAGTGCTTATCGTTTTAGTTCCGGAATACCAGAGGACGCCGACATCGAAAACGCTTCTATACTCTTTGTGGTGAGAGTAGTTTGGCGCCACCCAGTACTGGGGAGAGCGATCAGATCTATTGCCACAGCTGGTATAGGGGAGGTTCTTTCGAAGGTCTGAGGTACATGATTTCCGAGGTTTTCTTGGTTATGTGTTGACGGATGGATACAGTTGGAGTGTAGGATTTGTTAGTTGTGTGAGATATTTGTGCCTCCCTGTATCCCCAACATCAGATTGCATAACCAGAGAGTTTCGGGAGTTCATAGGTGGGAATTCAAGTAGTTACCTAGGATATCTTTCCGACAGATGCATGATATGAGATTGGGGTTCGACGTCTAGTGGTCCGCCTGTCCACGGTCGTTTTTACAGTGGTCTCGTTGTGTCTTAATGAGCCCTATGTAGCTTTGCTATGGCTCGGGGACGCTTCGTATGTCATGTGCACTGCCTTGTACATGATGGTGCTGTACGATCGAGCCCGTGTGGGCCCCACCATGAAAACTTCGGACAAAATCTCTATCATATGTTTGTTTCCGGCTTATTTTGCAAGCCAATCCTTTGTTTTGTTTTGAGTTATGGTATTCGAGTTGCTTCGAAGTCAAGTGTTGATTCCATACCTTTCCTAAGCGGTGTTCGCATATTTCTATGCGAATGCTAATCCTTCTGGATCATTGAGATTGTCATGTCAATCCTTTTCAACCGGCGTGCTTCTCTTCAAGTGGATCCAATCATTCCAACATTCGCAAGATCAATTCTAAGTTTTCTCAATGGTGTTCGTTCCATCCGTCCCAAGTTGCCTTTGTTTTTCCCGCCCTCCCACCCTTTTTCTTCAAGGACTCAGATTTCTTAATCAAGTATTTCATTTTATTGATGTGAAGTCTTTTCATTCTTTTACTTCAATGTTCTTACCCGGTGATTCTCATGAAGATGCCGAGGAAGCTTCAAGTTTATCATTCTTCATTCTCTTTTCTTCTCTGGTGGACTAAATTCAAGCTTCGATGTCGATCGTAACTCTTCCTCTTGTTTCACATGTTTTCCCATGTTGGAATTTCTTATACAAGTCTCTCTTGTTTATTCACCTCTCTCTATTCACATCTGGAGCGCTGAAGATATCTTAGAAGATTCGTGCTTCCATTCTTAATCCGTTCAAGCTATTTCGAGGTTGTTATCTCATTTAATCCATTTAATTCAACCGGGGCAATCTCCCCTTTCAATCAATCGTTCCAACGGAGTTTCTTTTGAGTGGGCCCTAACCCACAGGTCTTTTCCCAGGATCTTACCCGACTCTTCTAATTTTCTGGAGCTACTCTCAAATTCTTTTCAAAGTTTGACATAAGAATGGATTCCATTAGTCAGATGCCTTCTCCAAGATCGCTTTCAAATTGTTTTCATCTTTGGCTCAACCTTTTCTCTTTTCATTCTTCCGGAGTGCCTCAACAATTCGTGGTGGTGTTTCTCGTCGTCATTCTTAGATTTTGAAGACCGAAGAAGAGTTTCTCTTAAATCTTGTCCGTTCTCTCGAAGAGTCGTAATTCAAGAGGGATGCCATCCTCACAATTGTATTCGATTGTAAGAATTCTTTTCACCCATCCAACGCATTTCAGGAGTTGCTTTCCTTTCTCGATCATCCGAAGGCCATTATCTCAGAATATTTATTCGTTCTCACCTTTCAACTCTCGCTCAACAATTCTCCTAAATTGTTGTTTCTCCATTCGTCCTTCCCAAATCCTACCGGTGGTTTGTTCAAGAGTTCCCTTCCTTGGTTATCGTATCAATTCATTCGTCCTTCCCAAATACTACCGGTGGTTCATTCAAGACTTTCCCAAGTTTGCGCTATATCTCTCCTTAATCCTTCTCAACGAGAATAAGTAGTATGTCAAATCCATTGCTTATCATCAATTAAATTGGTGAAGGATACACATAACATAATTCTTATTCTGGTTTCATCCAAGTGCTTAATTCCTTCTTTCGGAGTTCATTCGTGATATCAATTCTCGATTCAAGTTGCTCACCTTTCTTTTCTGGAGTTCCAAGTTTTCTTGGTTGTCTCATCACTAAGTTCCTTCTAAATCATTGCAAGGCTTCTACCGGAGATATTTTCAACTTTCCTTTCGTTTGATCATTCTTTTATTACCGGAGTTCTCATGAAGGCTCAACATGATGGTTCATCAAAGATTTCTTTCATTCTCGAAGTGCTCTTCAAGATTCTTGTTGGAAGAGTTCAAGCATTCTTCACCTTGCATTCCAAAGTGCAATTCTCTCTATCTTATCTTTTGAGATGGTGTTATGTCATCCTTGACAATTTCGCTTCGTGTTTCATGATTCACAAGCTGTCAAGAATGAGATATTTTAAACCCACCATTTTCAATTCGTTCACGAGATCTTTTCAACCCAACAATTTCTTTGTTGGCGTTATCTTGGGTTATATTTCGCCTAAAGCCTTCCCTTAGGAATGTTGCTATTGTGGTGCTTATCAATGATCCAAGTTTTCTCTTTATTATCTTGGTGAAGAAGTTTTCATCTCTTCGTTGATCTCAAGCAAGCAATTGTTTCAATTAGTGGCAGAATTTCACCTCTAGTTTTGAGATGTTTTCATAAGTCCACGAGGAATTATATCATTTGATTGTTGATTCTTCAACAACTACGATCAAGCCTTTCTCCTAAGGATGCTCTTTCAAATTCATTTACGGTAGAAGATGTTGTTGTCTTCTCCATTCTTTTCATTCCATTCTTTCGTTCTGGAGGCATGGTGATGTTGCTCTCTTAGAACCATCATATCGTTTGTCAAGATAATGTTCTTTTCCTTGCTTATCCATTTAACCGGAGTGTGGTGTTCTCTTTTCAAGTTCTTTCCATCTCATCAGGTTTTGCTTCTCTTTTCAACCGGAGTGCTGTCCAAATTCTGTCATTTTTGTTCCCTGGCTATCTCTTTACACCGGTGTGGTTTCATATTCTTTTGGTTCGTTAAGCTCTTGTTTCATGTCTCTCAACCTACAAGATTCTCGTAATGTTCCTTGTTCCTCTTTGCTAACGGAGTGTTTGCATCTCGTTCATCTTCATTGTATTCTTTCTTTCAATTTGTTCAACCTCTCAAGGTTCATGGTTTCACTCGTTTGTCAAAGAAGCAACTTTGTTTTACCTCTTCCTCTTCCGCTTCTCTCCGGTTCCATCCCTAGATCTCAGGGGCGAGATCTCTTGTAAGTGGAGGAGAGTTGTAACGACCCGAGGCCGATGCTCCAGATGCCTTCCATGTATTCCGAGTTTCGCCGTGTAATTTATTTGTTTGTTGCATTCTTCATGGCATCTTTTGCATTGCATCATGTCATCATGCCATCATGTCATTTAATTTTAAAACTCAACTAAATAAATTGTCTGGATCTTCGATCCATTTAAATCGAGGGAATTCACATGGTGATTTCTCTTTATAACATATCCTCCCAATATTTAGGGAGCTATTATAAAATATTCGATTAATTTGGAATTAACCATAACACACGTGCAAAACAAATTCCATGCCTTTTCTATCTCACTTCTTGACCTCAAACTTTGCTTGCAAATCCTTTCATCACTTTCCCGAGCTCCACCTTAATTCTTAACATTTTGGACACCCCTAAATCCTAGACTCCATTCAAACTCCTTTGGTGCAAGTTAAATAATTTTGGATTTCACTTCCCCTATTCTGTTGGAACCACTTTTGTTGGGTTGAAAATATTCCATAAAGCCTTACAAAAATATCCCACCATTTTATTCTTCTCTATGGCGTCTTCTCTTGATTCTATTTGGTCTCTCTCTATTTTTTGTAAGGAGAATATAAAGAGAGAGGGGAGCAGTGCATAGCCGCAGCCCGCTTAAGGCCCACCCGCGGCCTGACCTAGTCGGCCCAAGAGGCCTGCCCGATCTCCTCTTATCCACCTGATCGCTCAGCCGATCCCCTCCCTCTTTCCCTCTGCCGCCGCCACACAACACACGTACACACATCGTTACCAGGGGAGGAGTTCGATCCCCTCGACCGAGACCTTGGCCTCCAGCCATGGCGCCCGCGTCGGTGACCCTGCAGGTCGCTGCCCCGAACCATCTCCGTCTTCCTCGCCCTCATGCCCGCGCCTCCCGATCAGGCGCCTCCTTCCTCACCTTGCATCCCCCTCCGCCGCGCCGCCGGCGACCACCAAGCGCGCCTCCAGTCGAGCCGCCACGCCGCTGGGCGTGGCTCCTCAGGCCGACGAACCCTCCCGCCTCCGGCTCCATTCCGCTGCCCCGCGTCCTCCGCGCCCCCTTCTCCATCGTTCATGCGTCGCCGCCGCGCCATCTCGCCTTGCCCCATTGCCCTCGCTGCCTTGCTCCTGCTTCCCTGCCTCCATGTCGCTACTTGGCTGTCCGCAGCTGCTCGACAGCAGCGACCCTGCTTTGCCTGCTCTGCATCGAGTTGCAGGCGTCGAGGAGATGCCCCTGCTCCGAGCACAACCGCCGCACCTCGCGTTGTCATCCAGCTAGCCAAGATCCATGCGCTGTTGCCCTTGTCCTCGAATGTCGCGGCCTCTTCTACTTCGGGCCATGCCCAGCCCCGCGTTGGTTTTCCCGACATCTTCTGCCGCTGCTCGCGCACCGCCCTACCTTGCTGCTACCCACCAGAGGGCCTTTTGTCTCGCTTTGTTTTGGATTGGCAAGAACGAGATGCCAAGACCCGTACGCGGACCGTCAAGCATCTTCTCCGAGATTTTGCCAAGTACCACGACGATGCGCCAAGTACCTCTAACCATGACCCGAACGTCTACGACCCGTGTACAACTACCGTCGCCAAGACCGGACCGACAAGTACCCGACAACGTGTGTACCACTACCGTCGACCCTTAAAGACTCCATGGACGTCAAGTCCCGTGTACAACTACCGTCGCCAAGACCGGACCGACAAGTACCCAACAACGTGTGTACCACTACCGTCGACCCTTGAAGACTCCATGGACGTCAAGTTCCTCGCCGTGACCCCGAACATCTACAAAACATGTACCACTACTTCCCACGACGACCCGTGAACAACTACATCCCATTGAACTCGAACCGTCTCGAATGCCGCTTCGAAGGTATAACGTCGAGACGACCACCCATGGACCGTATGCATGTGATGTGTGTATGAGTTGGTTGCATGTATCTGTTGCTCGCCGCGCACGATGTATCGCTTGCACGTTCCTCCTTGTTTGCCATGCCGTCGACCCGTGGGAACCGGGTAACCGGGATCACCCCACCACCTTTTGCATGACACGCTCACGCCACACTTCTTTTGCATCGACCACTCAACGAGTTATCGGATCATCGGGACGTTGTCATGGCATCGTTTCCGTTGTCGTCGCCGTGGCATCCCTTTCTTTCCACCACAGTGATAAATGCTTCAAAACATGCTCATGTTAACATTTTCTTAAATTGCATAAGACTTGTTCATGTCATCCGCATCATGATAACAACATTTAAAATGGTTAAAATTGTTGTTTGCTTTAAAAAATTGCTAAATAACATGTGGGGATTTATCGGAATTGTTATTTGTTGTTTCCGGCCTCACTTAAACTTGCCTAGATAGGTAGTTTTATTATGCCTCACCTCTTGCCATGTTTCGCAACATTTAAAATTGTTGGGTACACAAACGGGAGAGAACTAAATAAATGAATGTGGAGTTTCATCAATATGCAACTCGTTGCATATTGAGCTTCACTTAACTTGTAGTATTGTTTGTTGCACTTTGCCAAGCCATGACTCATTAAACCGGACATGCATCATATCACAATATCTCTTATTTAATTAATGCACATATATACTTGGTAAAGGGTGGAAGGCTCGGCCTTTTGACTGGTGTTTTGTTCCACTCTTGCCGCCCTAGTTTTCATCATACCGGTGTTATGTTCCTTGATTTTGCGTTCCTAACACGGTCGGGGTTTATGGGCCCTCCTTGACAGTTCGCTTTGAATAAAACTCCTCCAGCAAGGCCCAACATTGGTTTTAACATTTGCCAACATAATAATATTGAACTAAATAATTAATTTGCATAGGGCGTCATGAACCCGAGGATTCTTTATTCCACATAATACAGGGGGGCCAATGCTGATGGCGCTGGTCCAAACTAGAGTCGTGTGCGGCTTCCCCCGGGGAAACTCGGGTCTCAGTTGCTGTACGCTGTGCTCATCCGACCGTGGCCTGAGACGAGATACGCGCGGGTACTATCAGGGTGTCGGCACGTCGGGAGGTCTTGCTGGACTTGTTTTACCATTGTCGAAATGTCTTGTGAACCGGGATTCCGAGTTTGATCGGGTTGTTCCGGGAGGGGGATTTTCCTCCGTTGATCGTGAGAGTTTATGATGGACTAAGTTGGGACACCCCTGCAGGGTTTGATCTTTCGAAAGCCGTGCTCGCGGTTATGTGGCAGATGGGAATTTTTAATATCCGGTTGTAGAGAACTTGACACCAGATCCGAATTAAAATACACCAACCGCGTGTGTAACCGTGACCGTCTCTTTTCGAGCGAGTTCGAGAAGAGAACACGGTGGGGTTATATTTGAACGTAAGTAGTTCAGGATCACTTCTTGATCATTACTAGTTTGCGACCGTTTGCGTAGTTTCTTATCTTACTCTTTTACTCGTAAGTTAGCCACCATACAATGCTTAGTCGCTTGCTGCAACCTCACAACTTATCCTTTTCATACCCATTAAGTTTGCTAGTCTTGATACCCATGGTAATGGGATTGCTGAGTCCTCGTGGCTCAAAGTTACTACAACACCAGTTGCAGGTACAGGTAATGCGATGATCATGACGTGAGAGGGATGCTTGCTTGTTTTGGAGTTCTTCTGCTTCTTCTTCGATCAAGGGATAGGTTCCGGGCCGGGTGCCTGGGATTAGCAGGGTGGATATTGTTTTTTTTTTCATCCGTAGTCGGATCCTGCTCTTTTGTATAATGATTGCTATGTATTGATGAACTGTTGTATTCATGTTGTAGTTTGTGGCGAGTGTAAGCCTTTATCTTGTATTCTCATCTATTCAGTACATGGTATGTTGTAATGATATCCACCTTGCTATGCGCTCGAAATGCGATTGTGCCCCAATCATGAATTCATCATGTGATTGGGATAGAATCGCATCTTGGGCACTACACTATTGTTCAACCACCTGATTGGAACTTGCCTTCTGAAATTATGTGTGATGCTAGTGATTATGTTGTTGGTGCTGTTCTAGGACAAAGAGTTGATAATAAATTAGATGTTATTCATTATGCTAGCAAAACTCTAGACAGTGACCAAAGAAATTATGCTACTACTGAAAAAGTATTTTTAGCAGTTGTGTTTGCTTGTGACAAATTCAGATCTTACATTGTTGATTCCAAAGTAACTATTCATGCTAATCATGCTGCTATTAAATATCTTATGGAAAAGAAAGATGTTAAACCTAGACTCATTAGGTGGGTTCTTTTGCTACAAGAATTTGATTTACATATTACTGATAGAAAAGGAGCTGAGAACCCCTAGCTGATAACTTGTCTAGGTTAGAGAATATTCTTGATGACCCACTACCTATTGATGATAGCTTCCCTGATGAACAACTAGCTATAATAAATGTTTCTCATAACACTCCTTGGTATGCTGACTATGCCAATTATATTGTTGCTAAATACATACCACCTAATTTCACATACCAACAAAAGAAAAAAAATTCTTCTATGATTTAAGACATTACTTTTGGGATGACCCACATCTTTATAAAGGAGTAGATGGTATTATTAGATGTTGTGTACCTGAGCATGAACAGGATCAAATCCTACAGAAGTGTCACTCCGAAGCTTATGGAGGGCATCATGCGAGAGATAGAACCGCTCATAAGGTATTGCAGTCTGGTTTTTATTGGCCTACTCTCTTCAAGGATGCCCGTAAGTTTGTTTTATCTTGTGATGAATGTCAAAGAATTGTTAATATCGGTAAGCGTCAAGAAATGCCTATGAATTATTCACTTGCTGTTGAACTATTTAATATTTGGGGCTTTGATTATATGGGACCTTTTCCTTCCTTCAATGGGTATATACATATTTTGGTTGTTGTTGATTATGTTACTAAGTGGGTACGTAGAGGCTATTCCAACTAGTAGTGCTGATCATTGTCGGGGAAACGACACCTATGGGATCGAGTGGATCCCTTCTATGGTTGGCAGGGAAAGAGGAGTGCGCAAAGCGCAGATCTAACGATCAACACGATGGATTTTTACCCAGGTTCGGGCCGCTGAGAAGCGTAAAACCCTAGTCCTGCTTGTAGTGTATTGAGTGTTCTTGAGCTTCGGCTAGTTGCTACGCATGCAAACTTGGCCGAAAAGTCCAAAACTCCCCTCCTGTATCGCCTTGGGCCTCCTTTTATACTAAGGGGCTACCATAGTGGCGTACAGGCATACAGGAGGTGTAAAGTAGCTACAGTATACATGCTTATCACTGGCGTCTTAGGACAAGCGCATTGAATGCGCTGTTTATGTGTCCCTAACTTTATCGGGGACGGAAACAAAGCCCGTCCCGTCTGTCACCGCCTCACCCTGTCTTGACACACACCCAAGATGACGAGGCATACAAATGCCAAGCTAACTGGCTAGCCGCTGCGCTGGAGCGGTGGCAGGATCTTCACGAAGATCTGCATGCCACCACGCAGGTGCTTGCCTGGTTGGCTGGCTAATTGCTGTGCCGGGACGGTGGCAGGGTGGCGGAGCCTTGTCATGCGCGAGCCTTGCCGTGGCCTCGCAATCGTCCCTGGCAAGAGTCTTGCCGGGGCCTCGCAGTCGTCCCCGGCAAGAACCTTCTTGGGAACTTCGCCTTCTGGTCTTCACGAAGATCTGCATGCCACCATGCAGGCGCCCCTGGATCTTGGTCTTGACATTGTCGATGTGTCAGAGCTCTCAACCTCAAGGGTGGTGGTCTTGCTGAGGCTTCGCAAACCATCCCGGCAAGGAGCTTGCCGGGGCTCGCAAATCACCCCGGCAAGAATCTTTGCCGGGGGCTCAGCTTGTCCTCTGCTCTCTGATTACTGGCTCGGATGCCGCCTTGGTTGTCTTGTATTTTGCCTCCAACTGCCCCTGCCAAGCCTCACCACAGATGCGGCTGCAACTGCCCGTGCACAAGTAAGGGGTACCAAAGGGCCCAAACTTTAGTACACAGACATGAGCCCCAGGGCCTGGGCCATACACGAGTGCGAAGCGTCATTGGGCCAGGCCTAAACAGTGCGCGGCCACGCGTGGCAGGGATTAACTGCTGTAATCATCTCGTCTGTTGCGCTTCCCCATGATCCGCATTGAGTGCGCGACGTGGGGGTCGTGCGTGGAACGGTCGCGGCACGCCTGCGAAAATGCCTTCACATCGAACAGTAAAGAGGCAGCCCCGCGCCTTCCCCATAAAAAGAGGAATCCGCAGGGGCGCTGCTCATTTACCCCCTTTGCCTTTCCCAATCTATGAACCGCCGTCTTCTTCTTCTTCCTCGAGCCCAGACCAGAGCTTCCTCCTCCGTCCGTCGCCGCTGCTCCCTCACCGCTCTCGATCCCCCGCCCTCCCTTGGCTGCAATGGCACCCAAAACGAGCAAGGGCAAGGGAGCGTCCAAGGCGAGCGAGGGAGAAGAGGTGCCGGAGAGCGAGCTGGTGAAGATGCGGAGGGAGCACGTCGTCTTCGCCCCGATGCTCGACGCGCGCGCGCTCAGGGACCGGTACCTGTGCGTGTGGGGGAGAGAGACGACGGGGCATCCTGCCACTCGCGTCATCCCTGCTTCTTGCGCCGTGCCTGCCTCAGATAAATTCCCTTTCTTCGTTGATTACTTCTATTGCGGGCTCTGCCCCCCATTTTCGGATTTCTTCATCGACATCATGTACACCTTCGGCTTCCATCTTTTGGATTTCACGCCGAACGCCGTGGCGTGTATGGCCATCTTCGCCCACCTCTGTGAGAACTTCGCCGGGGTGGTCCCTAATACGGCGCTCTTTCGCCACTACTTCGTCCCTCGCATCCAGCCAGGAGGGGCTCTTTCTGGCTACGTCGCCTGGATCCCAAGGGCATTGGCCAAGCAGACGTACTCGGACGGGACCCACAAGGAAAAGTGGGACGAATGGCGGGGCAAGTGGTGTTGGATCATGGAGAAGGACCCGCAGCCTTTCTGTATGCCCCGGCAAACGAAATTGGTCAGTGGCGGCAACTGGGGCGACCTCGATCCCCAAGACGGGAAGCTCACAGTCGCAACCACCAGAATTCATCGCCTCAAAGCCGCCGGGCTCACGCTCGAGATGGTTGGGGCCGACTTCCTCTGCCGCCGCATCGCCCCTTAGCATAACAAGGGGAGGCCAGCTTGGGAGTTCCAGAATGCGGCATACATCATGAGGCTGCGCCCCGGCATGAATCGCAACTTTACGGTGATGTAGCACGCGGCTCTTTGCCAAAAGCTGTTCCAGCTCAAGGCCGACAAGACTAGCAATGCCGACAAGACCGACAAGCCGTTCAGGTTGCCGGCGGGGGTGATCCCCTTGTGGAACAACTCCGCCCTGACCTCAATCATCGCCATGATGCCGGTGTTCAATGCCCATGGCCTTGATAATACCTGGGCCGAGCCAGACGTGGAGCGGGTGCAGGAGTTCTTCGACAGCTTGTCGGAGAGGGCCGTCCGGGAAGAGACGCAGCTCGTCCGCCCCACCACCAACGAGGAGGTGGCGTACATTGCCAGCAGGGCGGAAGAAGCAGCCCTTGCCAAGGAGGCCGGCAGCGTTGGCTTTGTGGAAGACGAAGCCAGCGCAGAGGAGGATCTTGCTGAGTGGGGGGAGCCTGCCGGGGAACACAGCGGCACCGCTGCCGGGGGCTCTTCTGCCGAGGGGACAGCCGAGGAGACGGCTGAAGAGGAAGCTGAAGAGGAGCCGCATGAGGAGCCCCCAGCCCCGGGGAAGAAGAAACGTGTCCTTCGGCGAGCCAGTCCAGCAGGCCTCTTCGCACGAAGAGGGCCCCCGCAAGGGAGTGGCCGGCAAGGACGTGCAGTGGCAAGAGGCCCAGCCGCAACCTGTGCGCCATACGAGACGCACGGCCGCAGCAGCAAAGGAAAAAGCGGCCGATGCCTCCACCACGGCCAAGCGGCCCAGGCCTCCATCTCCCCCCCTCGCACGGACACCATACCAGAGGCCGAATTCGACCTCTCCTCTTTCAGCCCGAGGAGGGAGGAGAGGCCAGAAGAAGAAGTAGATGAGTAAGCATCTTGCCACATTCTTCATCCTCTTAGCCTTTGTTTTGATTATCTTATCTCATTTGATCTTGTTTTGGCCTGCCCCCGCAGAGACACGGAGACGTTGGCGCAGAGGATGGCGAAGAAGGCCAAGACCTCGACTGGCGATGAGCCCCCGGCAAGCAGTTCAAGCGCGCTGGAGACGATCATGATCAGCCCGGATCCCAGCCCACGACGCAGCCCCCGACTCAGCCCCCAGCGTGAGCCCGTTACTCACTTTCCGCTGGCGAGTGTCGGGGTGTGTATCTTTACTGATAACCTTGCCGGGTTCGCAGGAGAGGAATAGCGACAGGAGGAGCCGCTGAGGGCCACCCCCAACATGCCGTCCCCATCAACCACACCGCCCAGGGGCGTGTCCCCGGCAAGGGCTTCCACCGACGAGCCCACGCATGTGGAGGAAGAGCCGGTGAGCACAGGCGCCGGCAGCTCCATCCCGACAATGAGTGTTGTCGGGGAGGGGACCGCCGCTCCACCGCTCGTCATAGGTAAACCGCCTGCTTCCTGGCCTTTGTCACTTTTCTAGTGCGATCTTTTTCTCTTTTTCTTGTTGGCTTTGAGCTTCAATCTGGGTTTCATCTTGTTTCTTTTCCTTGGCTTTCAGATCCCCCCGCGGTGGATCGAATGGATATTGACACCACCATCGGGGAGACCGCCAAGGATGCCGCCGCCGAGGCCGCAAAGGTTGCGGCCGACAAGGCCGCCAAGGACGCGCATGAAGAGGCCGCCAAGGGGTCTGCCGGGGAGGCCGGCAAGGAGACCGGCGACCGAACTGACGGCATTCCTGCCGCAGGAGCGCCTGGCGCTGCATCGGTCCCGGAGCCCCCAGTTGCCGGGGAGACGGTGGTCGAGGACCAACAGTCGACATCCGAAGCCCCCCCCCCTCAAGCAGATACCTGAAGATTGGCGACAATCTGTTCGTTAGCATCCCGGGGACGGCAAGCACCGGAGCGCCAACCGAGGGGGAGGCTTTCGATGAAGAAGTCATCACCGCTACCGGGCTCAAGGTTGTCGACGACCCGAGTGCCAGCAGCAGTGGATCCAAAGAAGACCAGCTCCTCCAGGCCATGAGCGACAACTTCCAGAAGCTCCAGGCGCTCCACCGTGCCCGTAAAGAGAAACTGGACTCCAGGGCAGCGGTTGTCGACGCGGCAGAGGCAGATTTCCAACAGCATGTCGCGCAGACGCAGGTCTGGTTCGCCGAGGCCCAGCAAGAGCTGAGGACTGGCCAGGAGCAGCTAGGCCAGCGTTGGGACGAGCTCCTTCTGAAGTAGTCCGATATTGAGAAGGCACAGGAGGAGGCCGCTCAAGAGGCCGCCAAGGAAGACGCCCAACTAAGGGAGCGCCGCATCCTGCTCGATGCTCAGGAAGAAGACCTTGTCGCTCATGAGGGGGCACTTGCCGCCGAGCTCCGTGGCAAGGATGAGGAGATCGAGAAGCTTGTCGCGCAACGGACCCAAGGACTGGAGCAAGAGCACAAGAAAGCACTTGACGCTCTGGTCCTGGACCATGCCGGCAAGCTGAAAGAAGCCGTCAATCTCGCCGAAGCTGCAGAGGCTGCCAAGAACGAGCTGGCCGACAAGGTGGAGAAGCTGGAGGCGGATTTGGAGAAGCACGGCAAGGAGATCTCGACGCTCAAAGACAACAGAGATAAAACTCTCTATGACTTGGCGGAGATGCAAACTGCCATATCCGAAAAGACCCAGAAACTCTCCTCTGCCACTAAATCCATTGCTGATCTGGAGTTGAAGCTGACCACGCTGAAGGAGTCCCTTGAGAGCAGAAGGGCTCGTGAGAAGACCCTGGCTAAGGACCTCCAGGAGGAGAAGCAACTGCTTGAGAGCGCCGCTGCCACCTATAATGACTATGAGAAAGGCATGAAGATCTGGACTGAGCGCCTTGTCGATGTCGCAGAGAGGCTCACAGCACAACTTTCCACCATGGGCCTATCGACTTTCAGGTATTCCCATGAGGAGAGGGTGACTACGAGCGCCAGACTGACCATGTTCTTCGAGGCTGTCCTTGATGCCCTGAAGCTGCTCCACTCTAGCTGAGCAACCCAGCTGGCCAATGAATCTCGCAAGCTTTTCCGGGGCGTTCTTCTCAAGGTGCTCACCAAGGTGGCGTATAGGAACCCTGGCCTCAACCTCACCAATGTGCTTGACAGCCTGCCGGAGGCGGCAGACCGCAAGGCACTTGAAGAGCTCGTCGCGCCCATCGTCGACATGGTTGATCATGTTAAGAGGGTGGAAGGCCAGCGCCGGGACTAGCCGCTTCGCTTCTCCTTGCCGCTATGAACTCGCACCCAAGATAATTTATCTTAAGTTAGAACTGCGGCAACCATTGATGTAATACAACTTGCTGTGTTTTGGATCGAATGCATGCTATCTTCCTGGTTTGATCCCTCCTGGTATGGCATACACCCTATGCTTTTTTGGAAGGGCTTGCCGCTGCGTGCACCCTTGCCGCGAGCACTTTGAGGAACAGATCCTTAGCAGCCTGCTGGGGGTGTCGTTGCCGGCAACACACCTTGCCGCTCTTAGTGCAGCCACTTGAACTGCTGAGCGGACTCGAAACAGAGCAAGGGCGCAACCAATTGCGACGAGGTTCCTTCGCGTGCAGGTTTTCCATACAAGAAACGAAACCATTCGAGGGAAATAACTTTACATTTAAAAGAAAATCACTCAAGGTTTCACAACTTAGCTTTTTTGTTGTTGTACTCTTTCCCGCAAGATGCCACTTCGAACGTCGCCTGCCGGCGCCCACACTCTCTATCCCCCCTGGCAAACTTGTATGCAAGGGAATCTTCTGTCCTTTGAGAAAAAGAAAGAAGAGAAAATAGGAACATGGAACCTTGGCGGTTCATTAGTACTTGTTGGAAATGAACGTAGTACAATATCCTGGACAGGCATGCATATAAATAAACATGGAAATCAACAAGAACTGTAGAGCTCAGCAGAGAGGTCCCCGTCGGTCTACATCCTAAGCGCTCAGAAGTCTTGGGCCATCGCCCTGTGCACTCCGAGTCATTGCGTGCAGGGGGAAGCTAGGCACCAGGGGGGCGCCGGTCCGTCCTGGCCGCAATGCTGAACTGGACGTCTGACAGAGCTTTCGGCTGATGCCACGATGCGGAGTACCCATATTTATTCCCGCGTGGTGGTTAGTGCTATCGGACCAGAGGCCCACTCGAATCAAATATCCAAATCATTAGTACCTTGGGGTGTGGTAACGAGCAGAAACTCATGATCGATGTGACCCCGTCGCCCCGTCTCGAGGACTTGCAACAAGGGCTAAGAATGCCCGGCCACGCCTCGTATTCATGACTCGGGCACTGTCCAGGTCAACCTGACTTCACATCACACGCGGGTACCCCTCAGGGTCGACCCGCCTAACCAAGTATCAGTAGTACAGTCCAAGTGTCCGTGTGTCCATAACATCAGGGAATCCGAGGTATCACCCTCGTTGGATTCCTACTCGATGTATCTGTCAAGGTGAACTCGGGGGAATCACCCTCGATTGGTTCACACTTGAGGTGTTGCACGACAGCGTCGTTACCGGAAGTGGTGAAGGAGGAATCACCCTCGGTGACCACAACCGATGAACTAACCTACAAGAATAACATCAGAAGTGCTGACGAGGTATCACCATCGGCACTCGATAGTAACCCAGTAGTGTCGTACAACTAAGGGGGTGATGTGCGGTGCCGGGGCCTGGTGTTCGATCCCGTTGATCGGGTCTTCTGATAATCCAGCAGGAAGTCGAGACAAGTGGGTTCACTGGGGTCTCTACCCAGCCTATACTAAGAAGTTTTGGATATGCAGGTAATTATCAGCAGCAGGTTACAAAATCAGGTCATGCATCAGAATAGGTAAAGCAGTAGCAGTGGCAATTCTAATGCAAGCATGAGAGAGAAAGAATAGGCGATATCGGTATGCTCAAAAGGGGGGTGCTTGCCTGGTTGCTCGGCGGCAAAGGCAAGGTCGTCAACAGTGTCGTCGGGCTCCTAAGCGGCGTCGGCCTCGGGAGCTACGTCGACATCGGGGTCTACCGGGAGAGAAGAGGGGGAAGAAACAGGTAAATAGATAGCAAACGATGCAACACAAGCATACTATGCCTAGGATGCAGTGCAGGGTTGCCTAAAGATGCATCTAAGTCAATTTAGTTATTTTAGAATCAACGCGGGATTTATTATCTGGTGAATATGCACTATTCATATACCGGAAACGGGCGGAAAGTTACGGGTTCTCCTACGTAGGGGGTTTCGACATAGAAACAGACGACACGATCAGATTCGTCTCGTCGTTCTGAGCAACTTTCATGTATAAAACTTTTTCATCCGAGCTACGATTATTTTCCTACGAATTTCCAAAGTTTAAGCTATTTTAAGGATTTACTGGAATTTGGCCAAGTCTGAGAATTGCATCAGTTTTAAACACCACTTAGCTGTTTTTCGGAGGCTATTGCTATTGTTCTGTGCATCCTATGATTTTGTGCCTTATGTCAATTGTGAGCATTTTTCTGCGACCTACATGTTAGTATCAATTTCATCATTGTTAGAGCTCATTTCGTTAATCAAAACTTCGTTTCAAAAGTGCCACTTGATGTTAATTCCAGAAACTGTTAAAAATATACGAACATAGGATTTTATGATTTTTATAGGATTTAATCCGTGCAACAAATGGATTTGGTCCAGTGGAGTAAAATGGAGTTTGTCAAGTATATTTTCTACGCATATTATTTTTACTCCTGTTAGGACTCGTCTGGTCGCTGTTTTGTTGCTGTCAAAAGAGGCAGTCAACGCCGCAGCAGCAAAGCTAGCTACTGCTACAGTAACTGAACATTAATGTAGCAGTGCAGCACAGCACAACAGCAAGCAGCTGCTAGGCCATAGGGGGCGGCGAGGGAGAGCAGCGGGCGAGGCTAGCGCGCAGGGCAGGCAGCGGGCGGGCGCCTGGGCGCGGCCAGGGGTGCGACGCGCGTGGAAGCGAGCGCGCGGGGGAAAGCCGTGAGCAGCGGCGCGCGCGGCCAGCGCGGTACGGCGATAGCGAGCACGGGTGGGCATATACGGAGAACAATTCGAGCAACGGCTCGAGCCATTGGAACGTGGCCACCGTGCGGCGTCCGTAGGTGGCACGGGCGTGAGCTAGGACGGCCTGAAGTGACCGGGACGACGATGTCCGACGGCGGTGCTCTTCAGGTGAGGGCGAAACAGCGGCAGTAGCAGTACGCACACACACGTGCGTACGCAGAGCTTCGGGGCATGGCAAGCAGATGGGGCCGCGGGCGCGCGAGCGGCTGTAGGCGGACGAGGCCAGGCGCAGCGCAGCCACGGGCGCAGGCAGACGGGCGCGCGCGGGGTGTGCAGGGGGTCGTGGTGAGCTCACTCGGGAGCGGAGTTAGGGTGTGGCCGGAGGCTCGGGAGCGGCGGACTACGGCGGCTAATAAGGGAAAAAAATAGGGGGTCGACGGAAGGGGCTCGCAGTGAGCGCGGGGCGAGCTCGAGAAGGGCTGGGAGGCGTCGGAGCAACGGGGCGACGATGAGGCAGTGGCGGCGGTGGTTCGGTTCATCGTGGGGAAGAAGACGGCGGCGAAGATGCAGAGCGCCCCGGCTCAAACCGGTGGGTGCATCCGACGAAGACGAGCGTGGCGGTGCTTTTAGACGTCTCCACGTGGCTCGGGAGACATGGCGGTCGGGGGATCAACGAGCGCACGTCGAGGTCTCAAACACGTGCTGTGGAGAGGAGATACGAGTAAGGGGAGAGTGGAAAAGGGGTAGGGTTAGTAGAGGGAGTGCGGGGGGCATCGCCTTATACCCCAGGGGGCCGTGGGATGGCCGCCACGCCCCTTCTCTGTTTCCTGTAGCAGGAGGAAGGAGAAGACCTAGGGGGTTTGGGCCTCCTCTGCCACTAAGGCCTAATTGCCACTAGGTTTAGGGCCTTCTATCCTTTTCTTTTTATTTCCCTTTCTGTTTTTCTTTTTATGTAATAACAGAGAGAGGGAGATGAAATTAATTGGGCATCCAAATAGTTTTTGGAAAAATATGGGACTAGGCCCAATATATCCAATACCAATTTAGGCAGTGCCACAATTATTTTGGGAGCAAGTTGAATTGGTTTGCATTTTTCATAAATGAATTTGCAGATTAAATTGCTGGAATAGCACGGTTTTAAATGCCACTGCTCATTTTAGGATAAGAGTGATGTTGTTTTCTTTAACAACAATTTGTTTTGGAATATTTGCTAGATGCTAAACATTTTTCCAGCAACTTTTGAGCAACTTCATTTTGCACTTTGAATTTGAATTGATTTCAGAGGGGGAATTTGAATTGAGCTGTTTAACCACTATGATCAAGCATTGCAAATGGAGATGACTTGGCATAATTAACAGATGATCATAGTGCTTATTACACAGGGGTGTTACAAATTCTCCTCCTCTAAAAGAAATTCTCGTCCCGAGAATTAAGAAGTAGAGGGGAAAAGAATGGGGTATTCAGCACGGAGGTTATCCTCGCGTTCCCAAGTGGCTTCATCTTCTGTATGATTTGACCACTGCACTTTGAGGAACTTGGTAACCTTCTGATGGGTCCGACATTCAGCTTCATCGAGAATACGGATTGGATGCTCCTTATAAGATAGGTCATCTTGCAATTTGAGCATCTCATGATCCACTACTCGGTGCGGAGATTCCTTGAAGCAACGACGAAGTTGTGACACATGGAATACATCGTGGATATGAGAGAATTATGGCGGCAACTCCAATTTATATGCCACCTGACTACATCTTGCAACAATGCGGAAAGGACCAATGTAGCATGGAGTTAACTTGCCCTTGATTCCAAAACGGTGAGTGCCCTTCATAGGGGTGACACGTAGATAAGCTTGATCACCAGGTTGATAAGTCAAACCCCATCGTTTGCGATCATAGTTGCTCTTCTGGCGGTCCTGAGCCGCCTTGAGGTTTTCACAGACGATACGGACTTGCTCTTCGGCGTGTTGAATAATATCCGGACCCACGAGCAGTCGTTCCCTAGTTTCTGACCAATTCAGAGGGGTTCGACACTTACGTCCATAAAGTACTTCGAAGGGGGCAATTTTCAAGCTGGCTTGATAGCTGTTGTTATATGAGAATTCCGCATAAGGAAGAGATTCTTCCCACTTCTTGCTGAACGATATAACACAAGCCCGCAGCATGTCTTCAAGCACTTGATTTACTCGTTCGACTTGGCCTTGGGACTGGGGGTGATATGCTGAACTCCAGGTGATATGAGTTCCCATAACTTCTTGGAAACCTTCCCAGAACTTCGAGGTGAAAAGACCACCACGGTCCGAACTGATCTCCTTCGAAATACCGTGGAGTGAAACAATTCTGGAGATATACAACTCCGTTAACTGACTAGCAGTGATAGTCTCTTTGACAGGCAGAAAGTGTGCAACTTTAGAAAGTTGGTCGACGATGACAAGAATAGCATCGTGACCCTTCTGTGACTTGGGAAGGCCAGTAATGAAATCCATTTGAACTTTATCCCATTTCCATAAAGGAATAGGTAACGGTTGTAGAATCCCAGCAGGCTTCTGATGTTCTGCTTTCACGCGACGGCAAACATCACATTCAGCCACGTACCGAGCAATATCCTGCTTCATTCTAGAGCACCAGTACCTTTGACGGAGATCACGATACATCTTGGTGCTACCTGGATGAATAGATAGCGATGTATCATGTGCCTCCTTCATGACCTTGTCAGTCATGAGTTCGAAGCGAGGTACCACAATGCGGTTTCTGAAATACAAGGTTCCATCTTCAGACAGCGAGAAATCCCTGTACTTTTCAAGGTGAAGATTTTTCTTCATCAGATCAATCTCAACATCTTTAGCTTGCGCGTTCTTAACAGCTTTCTCAAGATCTGGTTGTATCACAAGGTTATTAAGAGAACCCTGTGGAACAATACACAGATTTAGCTTGCACAGTTCTTCAAAAAGATGAGGCTGATCTCGCCTAACCATGAGGTTGTCGCAATAGGACTTGCGGCTTAAGGCATTAGCCATCACGTTAGCCTTGCCAGGGGTATAAGAAATACCCAAATAATAGTTCGTAATGGACTTCATCCATCTTTGCTGGCGGATGGCTGAGTGAACAAGTACTTCAAACTTTTATGATCCATGTAGATCTCACAATGATTACCGAGGAGGTAATGTCGCCACAACTTCAATGCATAGATCACAGCAGCTAGTTCTAGATCATGTACTGGATAGTTCTCTTCATGCGGGCGCAATTGTCGAGAGCCATAAGCAATCACTTTACGCTCTTGCATTAGGACACAGCCTAATCCTTCACGGGATGCGTCACAATAAATCACGAAGTCTTTGCGAGAATCTGGAGGAGCAAGTACTGGGGCAGATGCCAGCTTGTCTTTGAGTGTTTGAAAACTTTCCTGACATTTTTCTATCCATTCAAACTTAACGCCCTTGTGAAGCAGATCAGTCAGGGGCTTAGCAATCTTGGAAAAGTTCTCGACAAATCGACGGCAATAGCTTGCAAGGCCAAGAAAACTTCTCACTTGCTTGACATTCTTCGGAGGAGTCCAATCAAGAATAGCCTGAACTCGTTCTGGGTTAACAGCAATTCCATCCTTGGAAATCACATGACCAAGGTAGGTTACTTCAGAAAGCCAGAATTCACATTTGGAGTATTTGGCATACAACTGGTGTTCTCGGAGCCTTTCCAGAACAAGACAAAGGTGTTTAGCATGTTCTTCCTTATTCTTTGAATAAACCAGAATATCATCTAGATATACCACGACGAACTTGTCGAGGTAATCCATGAAGATGTAATTCATCAGACGGGAGAATGTGGCTGGAGCATTTGTTAAGCCAAATGACATGACAGTGTACTCATAAGAGCCACAGCGAGTAACAAATGCAGTCTTTGGAATATCCTCTTCGCGGACACGGATCTGGTGGTATCCCAATCTCAAATCAAGCTTAGAGAATATTGAGGAACCAGCAAGTTGATCATACAGATCGTTGATTCTGGGAAGCGGATACTTGTTCTGAATTGTTGCTTGGTTGATAGGTCGATAATCCTGAACCAATCGGTTAGTTCCATCCTTCTTCTTAACGAAGAGTGAAGGTGCTCCCCAAGCAGAGGAACTAGGGCGGATGAAACCCTTCTTAAGTGACTTGTCGATTTCTTCCTTAAGCTCAAGAAGGTGGTGCGGAGGCATCTTATAAGGACGCTTTGCAATAGGGGTAGTGCCAGGCTTCAAGTCGATGACAAACTCGACAGCTCTAGCAGGGGGTATTCCTGGAAGTTCTTCTGGAAATACATCTTGAAAATCATGAACAACTGGAACGTTCTCGATGCCTTCAAGAGGTGAAGCATTCAATGCATTCAGAACATATATCTGATTCTCGGCATTCTGAACTGTTCGAGCTGAGTATTTGACTGTCTGGCCAGAAGGATGGGTAAGTTGGATTTTCTTAGAGGCACAGTCAATCAAAGCATTGTGGGCGGTCAACCAGTCCATACCGAGAATGATGTCTATGTCGGAAGGTCCAAGAGCAATAAGGGAAGCAGAGAACATCAACCCTTCAATTCTGATCTGATTGTTGTGACTTACCATCTTGGTTTGCCACCTGGAACGGGGAGTGATAATCTCTAATGGTGTGGGCAATAACTCTAGAGGTAGCTCATGCCGCTGAGCAAGTTGTTGAAACACAAAGGAATGTGATGCCCCGGAATCAAAGAGAACAGAAGCTGCAACTGAATTAACTGGCAGAGTTCCCATCACGATTTTAGGAGACTCACGAGCTTCTCCCATTTTGACGTGAGTGACCTGGCCTCGGTCCATAGCAGACATCCTGGCCTTACGATTTCTGCAATGATGGATTTGATGGCCCTTCGTACGACCATCAGGAGGCCGTGATACATTCTGAGACGGATCCCGGGGACAATTGATAGTAAGGTGTCCTGGCTGTCCACACTTGCGGCATGAATCTTTGTTATGGGAAGGAACCACAACATTGGACTGTCCACCCTGAATTGTTAGCTCTCTCGGCGGCGGAGGCAGACGAGGTGCAGCATAAGACGGCCTTGGCATTGGAGCAGGTTGATAATGAACATTTTGTGGGATCCAGACTCGACATTTCTGAGCAGGTTGACCCGAAGACGAACCAACATCACGAGTGCGCTTGAGCGACTCCTGGCATTTACTCAGAGCAGTTTCAACTCGGAAAGATTGGCTGACAAGCATTGCGAAGTCTGCGCAATCATGGACAGCAAGTGCGAGGTTTATATCAGTATGCAGTCCTTCACGGAATTTCTCCTGCTTGCGTGCGTCGGTGCAGACGTCATCTTCAGCATAGCGGGACAATTCAAGGAATTTCCTCTGATATTCATCCACAGTCATTATTCCCTGGGTGAGTTTGCGGAATTCCTGCTTCTTCTGGTCCATTAGACCTTGAGGAATGTACCGTGAACGAAAAACTATCTGAAATTCTGGCCAAGTGGTTACTGTTTCAGCAGGCAACATACCCTTGTGGCTTTCCCACCATTGAGCAGCTGATCCCCTCAAGTGATACGTCGCATAGGTGACGTAACTGTCAGGGATAACATTGGCCGACTTCATCTGGAAGGCAATGTCACGGAGCCAATCATCAGCATCCATTGGATTAGTCGAGCTACGAAAAGTGGACGGATTGAGGCGCACGAATTCCGGCAGAGTTATTGGTGTAGGATGTTGATGAGCATTCTAGTTTGGGAACTGAGCCAATATCCCGGTCATAACCTGACGGTTCAATTGAAACTGCTGCATCATTTCGGCAATATAAGGTGGAGGTGGAGGATTGTCAGCCATCCTGCCAATTCAATAGGGGCAGTTTAGCAAGAAAAACTGCATGTGTATGAGACCATTCATGATGTAACATGAGTAATGAACAACAAGGGCATTAGATATAGGATAGTAGTCATTAAAGACATACCAACCCATGCACAGAGTTAGATTCAAATGGATAGTACGCGCTCGGGAATGCTCGCAGCTAGACAAACTAGGCGGCGCGCAGGCATGCGGTGAGGATTACAACAACGTGACATAGCAATGGCTACATCATGTTGGAGAAAACTGCTGGGGCGAGGAATCTGCAAGTGACAACTCAGGGTGCCCTCGATAAAAGGATCCTGTAAGCAGAACCTGGCCCACAATCTTGGAGCAAGGGGGAATATTTTCAGAACTCTGGGTGGATGTGATCACGAGAACCTAATGTTGGAGTTAGTAAAATTTTAACCCGAATAGAAGAGAGAGCAGAGTCCCAGAGTAAGGGTCGAGGAGTAAAAGATCCTAATACCACCCATTCGGCGTCATGGGCCCGTAAGCCACACAGCCAAGTTAGTAAAATAGTTTTGGTTTTCTAGACTCAACTTCGGCCAAGGAGTTGGAAAGGGGGTTCCTAGTGGCAGTCGGCTCTGATACCAACTTATGACGCCCCCTGCTCAATCATGCACTAATCATACACGCAAATGCACACGATCAAGCCTAAGGACTCACGGGAAGATATCACAACACAACTCTAAAACATAAATAAAGTCATACAAGCTTTATATTACAAGCCAGGGGCCTCGAGGGCTCGAATACATAAGCTCGCATACAAGCGCCAGCGGAAGCATCATATATCTGAGTACAGATATAAAAGAAAACACAGATAGGCCCTTAAAAGGCGGGGCAAAAGAAAAATACTACGATCGAAAGGCGCAGGCCTCCTGCCTGGGACCCTCCGACCCTACTCCTGGTCGTCGGCCAGCTCGTAGCAGTGTCCACCCTAGGGGTAGTAGTAGCGATCGTCGGCGGGGAAGCTGTATCCGGGGCTCCATCATCTGGTTGCATCAAAAGGATATGGGGGAAAAAGAAAGCAAAGCAACCGTGAGTACTCATCCGAAGTACTCAACAAGCAAGGATCTACACTACATATGCAACATTATCAAAGGAAGGCTGTATATGTGGTTTGGGCTGCAGAAATGCCAGAATAGAGAGAAGGCCTAGTCCTATCGAAGACTAGCATCTTCAACGGTCTTGCAGCATTAGAAGAGTGTATATTAGTACAACATAAGGTAGTAGTATCATTAAGTCTCAACCTCACCCAGAGATCCTTTCTTGACTCCCTGCGAGAAAGCAATCCCAGAGCCATACAGTCATCAACCTCATCCAGAGATCCCTTCTCGACTCCCTGCGAGAAGCAATCCCAGAGCCATAGTATCCAATTCTAGTTGTATTTATCGGGATACAACTCCGAGTGTCCGTTACCGAGGATACGGCTATGCATAGATTAGTTCTTCCCTACAGGGGTGCACCAACTTACCCACCACGCTCGCTTAACTCCGGCCGGACACACTTTCTGGGTCATGCCCGGCCTCGGCCAAACGACACACCGCAACCCTACCTAGTGCTCAGCAGAGAGGTCCTCGTCGGTCTACATCCTAAGCGCTCAGAGATCTTGGGCCATCGTCCTGTGCACTCCGAGTCGTTGCGTGCAGGGGGAAGCCAGGCACCATGGGGGCGCCGGTCCGTCCCGGCCGCAATGCTGAACTGGACGTCCGACAGAGCTTTCGGCTGATGCCACGATGCAGAGTACCCATATTTATTCCCGCGTGGTGGTTAGTGCTATCGGGCCAGAGGCCCACTCGAATCAAATATCCAAATCGTTAGTACCTTGGGGTGCGGTAACGAGCAGAGACTCACGATCGATGTGACCCCGTCGCCCCATCTCGAGGACTTGCAGCAAGGGCTAAGAATGCCTGGCCATGCCTCGTATTCATCACTCGGGCACCGTCCAGGTAAACCCGACTTCACATCACACGCGGGTACCCCTCAGGGTCGACCCGCCTAACCAAGTATCAGTAGTACAGTCCAAGTGTCCGTGTGTCCATAACATCAGGGAATCCGAGGTATCACCCTCGTTGGATTCCTACTCGATGTATCTGTGAAGGTGAACTCGGGGGAATCACCCTCGATGGGTTCACACTTGAGGTGTTGCACGACATCGTCATTACCGGAAGTGGTGAAGTAGGAATCACCCTCGGTGACCACAACCGATGAACTAACCTACAAGAATAACATCAGAAGTGCTGACGAGGTATCACCCTCGGCACTCGATAGTAACCTAGTAGTGTCGTACAACTAAGGGGGTGATGTGCGGTGCCGGGGCCTGGTCTTCGATCCCGTTGATCGGGTCTTCTGATAATCCAGCAGGAAGTCGGGACAAGTGGGGTCACTGGGGTCTCTACCCAGCCTATACTAAGAAGTTTAGGATATGCAGGTAATTATCAACAGCAGGTTACAAAATCAGGTCATGCATCAGAATAGGTAAAGCAGTAGCAGTGGCAATTCTAATGCAAGCATGAGAGAGAAAGAATAGGCGATATCGGTATGCTCAAAAGGGGGGTGCTTGCCTGGCTGCTCGGCGGCAAAGGCAAAGTCGTCAACAGTGTCTTCGGGCTCTTGAGCGGCGTCGGCCTCGGGAGCTACGTCGATGTCGGGGTCTACCGAGAGAGAAGAGAGGGAAGAAACAGGTAAATAGTCAGCAAACGATGCAACACAAGCATGCTATGCCTAGGATGTAGTGCATGGTTGCCTAAAGATGCATCTAAGTCAATTTAGTTATTTTAGAATTAACGCGGGATTTATTATCCGGTGAATATGCACTATTCATATACCGGAAACGGGCGGAAAGTTATGGGTTCTCCTACATAGGGGGTTCCGAATTGGAAACAGACGACACGATCAGATTTGTCTCGTCGTTCTGAGCAACTTTCATGTATAAAACTTTTTCATCCGAGCTACGATTATTTTCCTATGAATTTCCAAAGTTTAAGCTATTTTCAGGATTTACTGGAATTTGGACGTCTGAGAATTGCATTAGTTTTAAACACCACTTAGCTGTTTTCCGGAGGCTATTGTTATTGTTCTGTACATCCTATGATTTTGTGCCTTATGTCAATTGTGAGAATTTTTCTGCGACCTACATGTTAGTATCAATTTCATCATTGTTAGAGCTCATTTGGTTAATCAAAACTTCATTTGAAAAGTGCCACTTGATGTTAATTCCAGAAACTGTTAAAAATATACGAACATAGGATTTTGTGATTTTTATAGGATTTAATCCGTGCAACAAATGGATTTGGTCCAGTGGAGTAAAATGGAGTTTGTCAAGTATATTTTCTACGCATATTATTTTTACTCATGTTAGGACTCGTCTGGTCGCTATTTTGTTGCTGTCAAAAGAGGCAGTCAACGTCGCAGCAGCAAAGCTAGCTACTGCTACAGTAACTGAACGTTACTGTAGCAGTGCAGCACAGCAGCACGCAGCAGCTAGCAGGAGCTGCCATAGCAATGGAGCAGCAGCAGCTAGGCCGTAGGGGGCGGCGAGGAAGAGCAGCGGGCGAGGCTAGCGCGCAGGGCAGGCAGCGGGCGGGCGCCTGGGCGCGGCCAGGGGCGCGACGCGCGCGGGGGTGCTTGCCGTTGTTGGTCTCACCAACAATACACATCCTCAAAGTCACAAAGATGTTGGTTGACGGTGGGGCCGGGTTGAATCTGATATCTCCAAAGGTCATCAGCAAACTTCAGATAGCAGATGAGGAGCTCAAGGTTACTGGCACGTTCCAAGGAATCAACCCCGACAGGAGTCGTCCTAAGGGAAAGGTCACGCTGCCGGTGACGTTCAGAGGGGAGTTAAACTACCGGACTGAGAAGATCGTGTTTGATGTGGTCGACCTCCCCCTGCCGTACAACAGAATCCTTGGTCGCCTAGCTCTAGCCAAGTTCATGGCGGCATCCCACTATGCCTAAAACACCTTGAAGATGCCAGGGCCGATAGGAGTCATTTACATTCCGTCAGATCAGAAGGACGCAGTCATATGCATGGACAAGATGTACCGGGAGGCGGTCGCTGTTGAGGCTGCAGAAACCACTGCTCCCGCCAAGGAAAGTAAGAAAATGAAGAGAGCTAGCAAGGAATCTGGGAAGCATGCCTCTCTGGAGTGTGTTGCGCCTGTTGATGACTTGCCGGAGAGTTCCAATAGCAAGAGATCCAAAGCTGCTGCACCTGCTGTGAAGAAAGTCCCGGCAAGGCTAGCTGGCGCTGATGGTACCTTCACTATCAGTGCCACCCTCGATGACAAATAGGAAAGCGTGTTCATTGCCTTCCTGCGGGTGAATATCGATGTGTTTGCCTGGCAACCATCTGATATCCCCGGTGTTCCTAGGGAGGTAATCGAGCACCACCTTGCTGTATGCCCGCATGCCCGGCCCGTCAAGCAGAAGGTCTGGAAGCAAGCTTTGGAGCGGCAATAGTTTATTGCCGAGGAGATCAAGAAGCTTGAAGCAACTGGTTTGGTCAGGGGAGTATTGCATCCCACATGGTTAGCAAATCCAGTGGTGGTGCGCAAGGCGAATGGGAAATGGAGGCTTTGCATAGACTTCACAGATCTAAACAAGGCATGCCCGAAGGACCCCTTCCCCTTGCCGCGCATCGACCAGATTGTGGATTCCACTTCCGGGTGTGACCTGCTTTCCTTTCTGGATGCCTACTTTGGATACCACCAGATCTTCATGTCCAAGGAAGACGAGGAGAAGAACGCATTCATAACCCCATGTGGCACGTATTGCTTCGTACGGACGCCCTTCAGATTAAAGAGCGCCAGATCCACTTTTGCAAAAGCAGTACAGATTGGCTTTGAATCCCAGCTGCATAGAAACATTGAAGCTTACATGGATGATATTGTGGTCAAGACCAATGACAGATCAACCCTCATCCAGGATTTGGAAGAAACCTTTGCTAATCTACGCAAGATCAACTTGAAGCTGAACCCAGAGAAGTGTGTGTTTGGAGTTCCCTCTGGCAAGCTACTTGGCTTCTTTGTGTCTCATCGAGGGATAGAGGCCAACCCCAACAAGATCAAGGCTATCGAGCAAATTCAAGCACCCAAGACAGTCAAGGACGTGAGGCGTTTGACTGGATGCGTGGCTGCACTGTGTAGGTTCATTTCGAAGTCTGTCGAGCATGCCCTGCCGTTCTTCAAAATCTTGAAGAAGGCAGGACCCATGGAGTGGACCCCAGAGGTAGACGCTGCACTGCAAGATTTGAAGACCTATCTTTCCTCTGTGCCCACCTTGGTCGCTCCCAAACCACAAGAGCCATTGCTGCTATACTTAGCGGCAACCAATCAAGTGGTTAGTGCGGCACTGGTGGCGCAGCGGGAAGTGGATGACGCAGCAGCCACGACCATTGTCCCCTCTGAAGAGGAGAGCGAACCCGTCCTGGCAAGACCAGAGTTAGTCCAGAGCGAAGAAAGGCAGGGCAGCGGAAGCAGATCTATGGTTGCGGCAAAGAAGAAAGTGGTGCAGCGCCCAGTGTACTTCGTCAGCTCCCTGTTATAGGGAGCTAGATCGAGGTACTCTGGCGTGCAAAAGTTGATTTTTGGCCTCATCATGGTTTCAAGGAAACTGCGCCACTACTTCCAAGCCCATGAGATAACAGTTGTCACTCGCTTCCCCTTGCAACGCATACTCCGAAACCCCGAGGCCACCGGCAGGATTGTGGAATGGGCTTTGGAGTTGTCCAGCTTTGGTTTGAAGTTTGAAAGCACGTCAACTATTTAGAGCAGAGCACTAGCAGAGTTCATCGCAGAGTGGACACCAACTCCTGATGAAGAAGTATTGGAGATGATCATCCCCGGCAAGGAAGCGCCCCAAGAATGGATTATGTATTTCGATGGTGCCTTCTCCCTATAAGGTGCAGGGGCTGACATGCTTCTTGTTGCCCCCACTAGGGAGCACCTTAAGTACGTCGTCCAGATGCAATTTCCTCGGGAGAACGCTACCAACAATACTGCAGAGTATGAAGGGCTCCTTGCCGGGCTCAGGATTACAACAGAACTGGGAATCAAGAAGCTAATCATCCACGGAGATTCACAACTTGTGGTGAGACAAGTCAACAAGGATTACCAAAGTCCATTGATGGAGGCATACGTCGAGGAAGCGAGAAAGTTGGAGGAGCGCTTTGACGGATTGCAAACAAAGCACATGCCCCGTGCGGAAAACAGCATTGCTGATCATCTGTCAAAGTGTGTTGCGCAAAAACTCCCTGTGGAACCAGGGACTTTTGTTCTCCATCTAACTCAGCCCTCCGTATCCCCGGCAACAATGGCCAGAAAGAGGAGGAAGCTGGACTCCGACAAGCCTCACCCGGCAGAGCCTATCGAGGCTCCCGGCAGAGAGCTTGGTGGGAACAACTCCCCTTCGATCAGTGAGCTGCACCATCCTGCCAGACCACCGGTCCCTGCGGTCGAGAAGTGCGCTCCTGCAAATGAGGAGGTGCTGCTAGTCCTTGTTGCCGAGCCCCTGGCCCCATCCTGGGCACGACACATAGTCCATTTCCTCCAAACTGGAGAGCTCCCCGAAGAGTAACAAGAAGCTGAAAGAGTATCCCGGAGGGCCAGTATGTATCAGTTCATGGACGACACAATGTATAGAAGGAGGCCCAACGGTGTGAAATTGAAGTGCATTTGCCGGGAGGAAGGAAAGGAACTGTTGGCAGAGGTACACAAGGGTATGTGCGGCTCACACATTGGATCAAGGGCCCTGGTTGGAAAAGCCTTCCGGCAAGGTTTCTATTGGCCCACAGCCCTCCAAGATGCAGTTGAGCTTGTCACCAAATGTGAAGCCTGCCAGTTCCACTCCAAGAACATCCATCAGCCTGCCCAAGCTCTTCAGATGATCCCTTTGTCATGGCCCTTCTAAGTCTGGGGGCTCGATATCTTGGGCCCCTTCCCCCGTGCTACTGGGGGCTTTGAGTTCTTGTTCATCGCTATCGAAAGGTTCACAAAGTGGCCAGCGGTGGAGCCCATGAGAAAGGTGACTGCTCAGTCAGCTATCAAGTTCTTGAAAGGATTGGTGTGCTGCTTCAGGGTGCTTGCCCGAATCATCACTGACAATGGGACCCAATTCACGAGCCACGCCTTCATGCAATATGTTCATGCCCTCAGAAGCAAGATCTCATTTGCCTCTGTCACCCATCCCAGAAGCAATGGACAAGCTGAGAGGGCGAACGCAGAAGTGCTGCGAGGTCTCAAGACAAGAACCTTTGATAAACTGCAGAAGTGTGGCAGGCGATGGTTCGACGAGCTGCCGGTGGTTCTTTGGTCCCTCAGAATGACACCAAATCGAGTTACCGGGCAAACTCCTTTCTCTCTAGTCTATGGGGCAGAAGCAGTTATCCCCACGGAACTCATATTCGGATCTCCTCGAGTGCTTGCCTACGATGAAGTAGCGCAGGAACGGCACTGGCGTGACGATGCTGTGCTACTTGAGGAGAACCGTCTCCCGGCCGCTACGCGTGCTGCATGCTATCAGCAAGCCCTGCATCGCTATCACTGCTGTAGGGTTCGTGCCCGGGGTTTTGAGGAAGGCGACCTTGTCCTTAGGTGTGTTCAGTCCGCCAAGGGTACAAACAAGTTGACGCCAAAGTGGGAAGGCCCTTACCGGGTAGTATGAGTCACCAGACCTGGCACAGTCCGTCTGGAGACCGGAGATGGCATTCAATTGCAAAACTCATGGAACATTGAGCATCTCCGTAAGTTCTACCTGTAAGGCGCGGCTGTCGGGCCCTGCCCAGCAGCCACCCTTTTGTACAAGCCTTGCCGATGTTGCATGTAACCCCTTGTACAAAGCCAGGCACAGACCCTGAGCAATAGAAATAAACGAAGCGCTGGGGGCCCCAAAACTTGCATGCATGCATAAGCATATCATGAGCATAGCACGATCATGTAGATGAGGTCGCATGAGGCATTGTTTTCATCTGCATTAAGTTGCAGGGTTCTTGCCGTGGACTCGGTCCCAAAAAGAAGAAATGAAGACGAGCCTATGTGACGATCCTTGGCAAGCCAAACAGATAAGTTCTCTTCTTATCCTTACGTGTTCTGTAAGTAGAAACTTGTGCATATGAAAACCTCGTCACCTTCGAAACTTAGGTGCTCCCATCCTTTGACTCGAACACTGCTTCGGTCAGGATGGTCGCAGTGGCCTTTGGCGGAGAAGGCTTGGCAGGGGGCTGGTCCCTCTTCACGATTTGTGCCCGGCAGGCTTAGCCCCATGGCAACAATTTGAGGGTACTGGCAGGATAGCTTGCCGGAGATAACTTGTTTACTTGAACGTATAGAGGCATTTCACCTCTGCATGGGTATGACGCATGCACAAGTGCCCGGCAAAGCTTGTCTTTTTCATTAATATGCTGATGAACAAGTACAGATCTTACAGAACACCAACATGGATAAAGAAGATTACATTATTTAGACTAAAGTTTGGCAAGTGCCTACATATTTTAGATTGAAAAAAGATAAATGCCTGTGATGCCTTTGCCCTGTCTCTCCCCTCCCTGGAACTGCAGGGGGAGACGAAGAAGACGGAGGGAAGGCCTCGCTGGGATTCGGCACCTCCCCAGGATCAGGAGGGCGCCATTCCCGGGCTAGAGGAAGAAACCGGGCAGGTGCAGATGGTGGCGCTGTCGAAGCCCAGCCGGAGATGATGGTGCAGCCGGCAATCACGCCACGTCGGAGCGGTCATCCCCGCTCTTGATGCGTCGTGGGTTGCCGCCACCCTCCTCGTCGTTGTCGCTCGAAGAGGCGCGTCTGCCGCCGCTCAAGCCCCCGCCGCGACAGCCAGGACGGGCATCGGGTGCTACGGGAGACTCCACAGAGAGCATGGTCGTCTCCATCAACCCGGAGTTAGAAGGATGCCGTCCCCTGAAGAAGCATATGCGAGCACAAGGAACCCGCTCATATGCAAGGCAGGCAGTACCCCGAAGGAAGGGACCTGTCGTTACCAATGGCGAACCACTCCCGCGGTCTCCCCTCAGCGTCACAGGGAAAAAGGGGATAGGCCACGAGTGACTACCACACTTTGTGGGCTCCGGCATGGTGTCGCTCGCATAACCCCTCACAGGAATTGAAGCCCCGGGCGGCCCGGCGACGAATGCACCAGAGTCGCTACCTCTGGCGCTACCACCGCGCACCCTCCTGGGGCCTATGCAAAGACGGGAGAGGGGTATTGTCTCAACAAAGGCGCGACCAAGCCCTTCTACTCCCCAGGCACCTACACAAGCTTTCGTCGTCATCAACCCCAAGCCCGAGCCCGGGGCCTGTCCCCAGTCTCTCCCTCTCAACATTGCAAGAAGAAAGAAGGAAATGGCGAGAAGAGGTGCGTGGATGAGCACTTCCGCTTCCCCCGCCCCCTTTTATAGGCGGCCTGGGGGCTGGGGGTTGTTCCATCAGTGGGTAACCATCGTCCCTCTCCACCAACCCAAGAAGACCGGGGCCCTGCCTTGACGCTCTCCCGCACCACGCGCCTCCGTTATCTACCCCACTCAATGCATGCAGCATACATGGCCAGGGATAGGAGCGTGGTGGGAAGAGTGAATTGGCAGTTACTCGCCCGTGCATTAAAGTCATTCACGGTCCATTACAAGGATGGACCCACCACAATTGGTGTTATGCGACGCGCGGGACAATCGGAAGCTGACCTGGGCTCAGATTAATGAAGAAGCTAAGAAGATCCCGAAGGACAAGCAACTGCTCCCCTCTTGCCTGTGCACTAGATAGGGCCTACCCCGACGACGCCCGGCAGCGCGTTCGGGCTAGGCCCGGGGGCTTCTGTCGGTGCAACAAACCCTTGGTCTGTTGCCCAGACCATGCACAGGCCTAAAAGAGCAAGGTTGCAACATCCAAGTCCAGACCAAGCAATGAGAGATCAGCTCTTTGAGAGATCAAAGGGTGGATCAAGAAGACCAAGACAAGCTAAATGAGCAAGACACCTCTAAGGAGAAACCTCCCTTGCTGGGCAGGCGAGCCTGGCAAGGACGAGGTGGCCCCAAAGTCAAGCCTCAAGACCATCCCGGCAGGCCTATCGGGCACTACGACGGCAAACTACCCCGCCAAGGCTCCCCCGCTCCACCTCACAGCGACGCAAGTCATCGATCGGTGCGGTGTCAAGTCCCCAAGTGACTAAGTGGCTATTATTTGGCACGTGGCAGCCACTTCCTATGGAAATCACCTCCAAATGACACCCGTCCAGAGACGTGTCAAGCAGACAGGCGAAAAGGTGGCCGAGCACCCCAGCAAGGCTTGCCAGGCATGCCATGATGTGACACTAAGAGGCACATTTAATGCACTCTGATCTGACAGCAGAGTTAGGTATGATAGCACTGTTTGCTATCTCATCAGTACAGAATGACTGATTTGCCACTGTGGTGACCCCTTGATCTATAAAAGAAGGGCCATGGCAACCATAGAAAGGATTCGGACCCTTGTACACTCGTACGCTCATAGCTGCCCTCGCCCCGAGGCAACCCTCCCGAGCAAGAGTGTTGTGTTTCCACCACAATCCACCAAAGTAGGAGTAGGGTTTTACGCCTCGCGGCGGCCCGAACCTGGGTAAAACTGCCCGTGTGATCTCTGTCGTGCTGCGCTACGTTCCTTCACTCTTTGTGCAATGTGCTCATCCCCCCTGCCGAACCACAAGGTGCTGATGGCCCCATAGGTGGCCGTGGTTTCCCACGACACCATCAATTGATGTCAATGCAAGGATTAGGATTGCCATGCAACGGATGCACTAGAGCTATAAGTGTATGAAAGCTGAAAAGAAAACTAAGTGGGTGTGCATCCAACTTACTTGCTCATGAAGACCTCGGGCATTTGAGGAAACCCATCATTGGAATATACAAGCCAAGTTCTATAATAAAAAATTCCCACTAGTAATATATGAAAGTGACAACATAGGAGACTCTATATCATGAAGAACATGGTGCTACTTTGAAGCACAAGTGTGGAAAAAGGATAGTAACATTGTCCCTTCTCTCTTTTTCTCTCATTTTTCTTTCTTTTTTTCTCTTTTTTTGTTCGGCTCTTTGGCCTCTTTTTTTCTTGGGCTCTTTTTGGCCTCTTTATTTTTTTTTCGTCTGGAGTCTCATCCCGACTTGTGGGGGAATCATCGTCTCCATCATCATTTCCTCACATGGGACAATGCTCTAATAATGATGATCATCACACTTCTATTTACTTACAACTAAAGAATTACAACTCGATACTAGAACAAGAATATGACTCTATATGAATGCCTCCGGCGGTGTACCGGGATGTGCAATGATCTAGCATGACATGTATAAAAAATATGAACGGCGGCAGAGCCACAAATACTATGCCAACTATATGATCATGCAAAGCAATATGACAATGATGGTATGTGTCATAATAAAATGGAATAGTGGAAGTTGCATGGCAATATATCTCGGAATGGCTATTGAAATGCCATAATAGGTAGGTATGGTGGCTGTTTTGAGGAAGATATAAGGTGGCTTATGTGTGATAGAGCGTATCATATCACGGGGTTTGGATGCACCGGCGAAGTTTGCACCACAACTCAAGGTGAGAAAGGGCAATGCACGATACCGAAGAGGCTAGCAAAATGCGGAAACGTGAGAGTGCGTATAATCCATGGACTCAACATTAGTCATAAAGAACTCATATACTTATTGCAAAAGTTTATTAGCCCTTGAAGCAAAGTACTACAATGCATGCTCCTAGGGGGATAGATTGGTAGGAATAGACCATCACTCTTCCCCGACTGCCACTCATAAGGAAGACAATCAATAATAAATCATGCTCCAATTTCATAGCATAACGAGAGACCATATGTGCATGCTTCGAGAATCACAAACCTTAACACAAATATTCTTACTAAACCACAATTACTAACTAGCATGACTCTAGTATCACTATCTTTATATCTCAAAACAAATGCAAGGAATGAAACTTCTCATATATTCAATGATCTTCATGAAAGTTTTTATTATATCCCTCTTGAATACCCATCATATTAGGACTAAATTCATAACCCAAGCAAATTGCCATACTATTTATAAGACTCTCAAAATAATATAATTGAAGCATGAGAGTTCATCAATTTCTTCAAAATATAACCACCGCCATGCTCTAAAAAATATAAGTGAAGCACTAGAGCAACTACCTAGCTCAAAAGATATAAGTGAAGCACATAGAGTATTCTAATATATTCACGATTAATGTGTGTCCCTCTCAAAAAGGTGTGTCCAGCAAGGATGATTGTGGAAAACTAAAAAGCAAATAAAGCAAAGACTCATATAATACAAGACGCTCCAAGCAAAACACATATCATGTAGTAAATAAAAATATAGCCTCGAGTAATTTGCCAATGGATTGTAGACGAAAGAGGGGATGCCAACTGAGGCATCCCCAAGCTTAGACACTTGGTGTCCTTGAATATTACCTTGGGGTTCCTTGGGAATCCCCAAGCTTAGGCTCTTTCCACTCCTTATTCCTTAGCCCATCGAAACTTCACCCAAAACTTGAAAACTTCACAACACAAACCTCAACAGAAAACTCGTGAGATCCATTAGTATAACAAGGCAAATCACCACTTTTAGGTACTGTTGTGAACTCATTCCAATTTCATATTAGAATTATATCTACCGTATTCTAACTTCATCATGGTTCATACCTCCTGATACAACCCATAGATTCATCAAAATAAGCAAACAACACATCGAAAACAGAGTCTGTGAAAAACAGAACAGTCTATACAAACCTGAATTGAGCTCATACTTCTATAACTCCAAAAATTACGAAAAATTAGGACAACGTGGGCAATCTGTATATCAATCTTGTGTAACAAATTCAGAATTTTCCATGTTCCAACTAATTTTTAACAATTCTGCTACTGGATGCAAAAGTTTCTGTTTTTTCTCAAAATCAAATCAACGATCTTCCAAATCATCCCAAAGGTCTTACTTGGCACAAACACTAATTAAAACACTAACACACAATCATAACAGTAGTATAATTGTGTGAACACAAAAAATTAGAAAACAATAATTATTGGGTTGCCTCCCAACCAGATCTTTCTTTATAGCAATCAAGATAGGCTTGAGATTTTATTGATGCTCACATAAAAGATAATAATTGAAACACAAAGAGAGCATCATTAAACATGTCACAAACACATTTAAGTCTAAATCTCTTCATATGCATAGGCATTTTATAAGCAAAAAAATATCAAGGCAAGCAAAAACTAGCATATGCAATGAAGAAGAAAGAAAGAATAGCAATCTCAACATAACGAGAGGCAATTTAGTAACATGAAAATTTCTACAACCATATTTTCCTTTCTCATAATAATTACATGTGGGATCATATTCAACTTCAACAATATAGCTATCACATAACATATTCTCTAATTGTTCCACATGCATGGAAAGTTGACACTCTTCCAAAATAGTGGGATTATCATAAAGTAAAGTCATGACTTCTTCAAGCCCACTTTTATCAAAAAAATTGTAAGACTGATCAATCTCCAAAGTAGTGGGATCATTATTACCTAAAGTTGACACTCTTTCAAACCCACTTTCAATATTATTGCCAACATTATTATCAATATCATATTCATCACGAGGCTTAAACGAATTTTCAAGATCATAAGATGCATCACCCCAATCATGATCATAACAATAAGTAGTGGACATAGCAAAATTAGCATCCCCAAGCTTGGGGTTTTGCATATCATTAACACAATTGACATTAATAGAATTTATAATAACATCATTGCAATCATGCTTTTCATTCAAGGAGCTATCGTGAATCACTTTATAAATTTCTTCTTTTAACACTTCATCACAATTTTTAGATTCATGAATTTCAAGCAAAACTTCATAAAGATAATCTAGTGCACTCCACTCACTAGCTATTGGTTCATCATAATTGGATCTTTTAAAAAGATTAGCAAGTGGATGAGGATCCATAAACTTTTTGCTTTCTAATTTGTAATAAACATACAATTATGCCAAGCAAACAAACCAAGTAGGACATAAAGGCAAATGAAAAGGAAGCAAATATTTTTGTGTTTTTCTGAAAACATTTTAGAAGTGGGGGAGAGGAAAACAAGAGGCAATTGGCAAATAATTTAAATGCAAGAGATGAGAGTTTATGATAGGTACTTGGTAGGCTTGATTTAGATCCTGCCCGGCAACGGCGCCAGAAATTCGTTGGTTTTTTCCTTGAAGTGGAAAGGGTGATGCACCAAAGTAGAGATAAGTATTTCCCTCAGTTAAGAACCAAAGTATCAATCCAGTAGGAGGAACACACAAGTCTCCAATGATAGCACCTGCACAAACAAACAAATACTTCACGGTTACTTGCAAGGATGAGATATGATAGTGATAGATATAAAAGATAAATAAAAGTGCAAAATAAGGTAAAGGTAAATAAATTGCAGCAAGGTATTTTTGTGTTTTTGATTTTATAGATCTGAAAATAATATGATAAAAATAGACTCGGGGGCCATAGTTTTCACTAGAGGCTTCTCTCTTGAAAGAAAGCATATGATGGGTAAACAAATTACTGTTGAGCAATTGATAGAAAAGCGAATAATTATGACGATATCCAAGGCAATGATCATGTATATAGGCATCACGTCCGTGAAAAGTAGACCGACTCCTGCCTGCATCTACTACTATAACTCCACACATCGACCGCTATCCAACATGTATCTAGTGTATTAAGTTAACAAGAATGGAGTAACGCCTTAAGAAAGATGACATGATGTAGAGAGATAGATCCAAGCAATAGGAATAAACCCCATCTTTTTATCCTTAATGACAATAATACAAATACATGTCATGTCCCCTTCTTTCACTGGGATTGAGCACCGCAAGATTGAACCCATTACAAAGCACCTCTCCCATTGCAAGAAAAATTAATCTAGTTGGCCAAACCAAATCAATAGACCGGAGAGAAATACGAAGCTATCTTAATCATGCATAAAAGAGTTCAGAGAAGACTCAAATAATATTCATAGATAATCTGATCATAAACCCACAATTCATCGGATCTCAACAAACACACCGCAAAAGAAGATTACGTCGAATAGATCTCCAAGAACATCGAGGAGAACATTGTATTGAAGATCAAAGAGAGAGAGAAGAAGCCATCTAGCTACTAGCTATGGACCCGTAGGTCTGTGGTAAAATAATCACACATCATCAGAAGGGCAGCGAGGTTGACATAGAAGCCCTCCGTGATCAAATCCCCCTCCGGCGGAGTACCGGAAAAGGCCCCAAGATGGGATCTCATGAGAACAGAAACTTGCGGTGGAGGAAAAGTATTTTGGTGTGCCCCCTGGTCTACAGGGAATATTTGGGAATTTATAGAAGAAGAATTAGGGTTAGAGGAGCCACGGGGGGCCCACAAGCTTGTAGAACACACCCTGTGAGCTAGTCGCCGCCTCGTGGCCCTTCTGGCCTCCTCCCTAAGCTTCTAGGGTGTCTTGTGGTCCAAGAAAAAGTGTCAAAAAGTTTCGTTCCATTTGGACTCCGTTTGGTATTGATTTTTCTATAAAGGCAAAAACAAGGAAAAATAGCAACTGGCACTGGGCACTAGGTTAATAGGTTAGTCCCCAAAAAGATGATATAAAATAGCATAATAATGCATATTAAACATCCAAGGTTGATAATATAATAGCATGGAACAATAAAAAATTATAGATATGTTGGAGACGTATCAAGAGGATACCAACGTATGGCCAACCGAGTGGTTTTATATTGACGATGTTCCCCTCCTCGAACCAGTTCGGCAGGGACTCCCCTCATTCTCCATGGAACCCCTGAAGAGGCATTATAGCTGGAGACCGCAAGGGCCTGCCCAAGAAGAAAGTGCCGAGGTAACCAAGCTAGCAGCTCAGGTGAAACAATTGACGAGCACCGGCCTTACTATAATAGATGTGACGGACACAATGATAAACTGAAGAATCTAGCCACTTCGGTGGAGCCCTCATCTGCTATGTGGGTTCAACGGGATCGATGATTCATCGCCAACTATTCAGGAGAGTTTCTACGACCAAACAGCCTTTGGAGCAGCGTTTGCCGGCATCTATCAAGGGGCGGCGGAGGACATTGCCCCCAATAATTACGAGACGGGTTGTGTTGTGGTTTTGTCACGACAGATGTCCTAGTGAAAGGACTTAAGCCTAAAGCCATCGCCATGGTGATTAACTTGTCGGGGTTGCGCGGGACGAGAGACGCGAGTTTACCCAGGTTTGGCCCCTCTCGATCGAGGTAAAAGCCTACGTCTTGCTTTATGTTGTATTGCTGGATTATCGATTACAAGGGAGCGGATACGCTTGATCTCGCTTTTGATTGATTGTAACCTGTCTATTCTATGCCAGGTACTCGCCTTTATATATAGGCCGAGGCCGCCGGCTTACAAGAGCCCCGGTCATTTACGATACGTGACCGAACCATACTCTAAATCGCCTTGCTTTACAAGGTAGATCATTACATGGCGGGTTACACCCCTGAGCCGCCTTCTCACCTTAAGCCTAAGCTGGCCCATCTTGTGAGCCACCTTCTTGATGCTGTGTCTTGACTGTCTTGGCTCCTCAAAGGCCTAGCTCATTAAGTCGCCAATGATCTAACCCGGCCCTAACAAGGCGGGTTATATCGCAGAGTCATATCCCCAACATTAGGCCCCAGATTGATTTGAACTTGTTCATGTCAATCTTAACCCTTCTGTTTGGCGAGTCTTCTCTTCATTTCCATTAGACGCAACCTTGAAAAATCTTTGTAACCCGCCATAACAAAAGATGATATCACCTCCATGATTTCGAGAAAACCTACATGACGTCATAGCGGATCTTTGTATAAATCCATCATCTCGAAAACCGAGGCTTCCCTTTCTTGTAACATTTATTGTACCTCCTTGACTTTCGCACCAGCCATTAAATGTTGCACTTTTCCTTATAAATAGGCCCGAGGGTCCTTCTTTTACCCTTTACTTCATATCCTCCACTTTGTCTTCTTCCTCGCAAAAACTCGTCGCAGCCGGAGCTCCGCCGCACCAGTCGAGCCGCGCCAGCCTTCTTCGCTCGAGGTCGCAACACCTCCTGTCACCGTCAGGGTTCAGCGGCGCACCTCCGCTTTCTTTCATTACCATCAGGTATCACCCTTTCTTCCTCCTCAAATCTATATTAGTTCATATGAGTTCGTGGAGTTCATCAATGTTCCTCTCTCTCAGTTCATCATACCTTGGAGTAGATCTTGTTCTTGATCCGAAGCATCATACAAATATTGCGGTAGCAGTTTTGACACAATCTTGTATCTTGGTCAACTTGTACTCTTTCTAGAATCAATTGGCAGCCTGCTAGCTCTTCCATCGCCACCCGTTAGGTTTAGCAATTATTTTTCTTTTTCTAAACCACCCGTAGATCCATAAATGTAGCTGCTCCATATTGAATCTTGTTTGCTCCACACATAGCAAATTTTTTAGCAATCCTGAATCTTAACTGACCCGCCCGTTGCATGTTGGGCGGTTTATCAACGTGTTTGTAACCCGCCAACATTCTAGGAATTGCCTCTTTTAGTTAACCTGCCATTAGCTTAAGGCGGCTTATCTTTATACTGCTCATTCTTGTATTGTTGATGAATCAGTATCCCCTCTTTTTTTGTTTTAAATCGCCTTCCTATTGTCTTTTAGGTGACTCAATATGGCAAAAACCACTCTCTGCAATTGGGGCCCTTCGCTAGTCAGTGAACAAATTCTCAAAGATTATGTGGATCAAGGTCTCTTGGCGACTAACGAAGAGATTGGTTGGCAACTCAGCCAAGGAGAAAACGTCCCCAACCCCGCTGAAGGAGAGCTGACAGTTTTTACTGATCATATCCTCAGAGGCTTTACTCTGTCTGGGTCAAAAAAAATTTGGGATGTCCTGCACTATTTCAGTCTCCATCCTCAAGACATCAGCCCAAACTCAGTAACAAACATTTGCCACTTTCAAATATTTTGTGAAGTTTATTTGCAAGTAGAGCCCACCATTGCTCTCTTCAAGGAATTCTTCTACCTAAATCGCCAGACTAAGTGCGCTAGCGGTCGGACTCAAGAATTAGGCGGGATCTCAATCCAGAGACGCCGAGATGGCTACTTTCTCGTAGCTGTTTTGTTAAGCCATCCCAAGGGATGGGTGAAAACCAGGTTCTACTGTAAGAACACCGCCCCAGCCAATGAGAACCCTCTGCCAGGTTATCGGGTTGATCATTTTCCCATCAACTTTAACCCAGCAGGCCAACTTATCCAGCTGAACATACTGAAGCACTCCAATATTATCCCAAGATAACAGCCTTGTTAGCCAATGGGTTGACCAAAGTTGACTTAGCCCACTGCTGGGTCTCATGGAAAATTCTTCCCTAAGTCGTCGGCCCAGTTTAATGTGCAACTATTCTGGTGAGTGAGATGACCCTCAACGATACAGTTCTGACGACTTTACACCGAGGAGGTCTTTCAAGCTATGAACTCCTTACTCGGGGAGTCACAAGAAAATTATAACAAGATAGGACTACCTCCGTTCTTCAAGCTTAACCCGGCCCTAGATGTAAGCACTATTCTATGTCCGATTTTAAATATCCTTTATTCTGTTCTGTGTCGCACTTGTTAATCTTTTCTTATTACATAGCCTGACTCTGCCTTTTGGAAGAGGAAAGCAAAGTCTGTTGTGGCCAAGACCAGGACTGGCCCAAAGTTTAAGAAGAACAAACCAGTTGCTGTGATTAAGCAGGCCACTATGGGTGAGTCAGCGGATGTTGATGACCAGTCTGAGGTAGAACTTGATTCTATTGGCCGCCTTTTTAATGACTTAGCTGACACTTCTTACTCTCAGGATGAGGGTGCATCAAGCCGGGCTGACAACCTAGAGGTAATTTCTATCTCTTCCGGCTTAGACTCACCACCTCCAGAAAAAATTAGGCGGGTTGTCCGGAAAGTACCATTTTATCACCCAAATGCTTACTTAGACCCAAACTTTGTTTTGAAAAAGCTCGACATGATGCAAGACATCAAACACGGAGTAGCGGCACCGAAGAACTGGTGACCTGCTTAACTCATAACCCTTCCCGCAAGTGTCATACAGAGGTGCCACACAACCCAACTCTGTCTTTACCCAAAGCAGGCCTTATCAGACAACCCCTTAATCTATCTGACTCAAATTATCAGGAGTCATCTCTATCTTCAGGCGGCTCATCCCAAACTCAGCTTCCTGCCTTCGTTGTTAACCCAAGGTAAGTATTTGCATTTGTTGATGATTAAAACTTGTTATCATATACTCATAAGCCTTTTATCCTTGTCACAGGGCCAAAGCAAAAAATAGTAAGAAGCAAAAGGTGGGCGGCTCTTCCAAGGCCCCCGAGGTCTCTGAGCCGGAGAAAGAGGTGTTGGAAACACCTGAGGTCCCAATCCAAAACCCTGAAGAACCTGTCAACCAACAAAATGACTCGCCTCCATTGACTAATGCAGCAGCTTCCGAGGCCATGGACACTGATGCTAACCCGGCAGATAGCCATGGCCCGCCAAGTCCTATTCCATCTTCAACTCCTATCAAACCAGCTAAAGAAATTCCTTCTGAGAAGAACACTGATGATATTACAATCACTAGGGCGAGCTATAAGGTGCCAGGAATCTCCAATGTGCTAGCTAAGCATACTGCTAAGGAAGAAACACCTTTATTGGAGAAAGGCAAAACAAAGCTGGATCTGCAAAGCTATGCAGAGTTCAGTGCGAGCGAGTTACATGCGGGCTATCTAAGCCGCCTTCATACAAGCCGTGACATGGAAGCCGGCTTTATAAATATGATGAAGCAAAAATATGAGGTATGAATGAACTTAACCCCTCTAAGCTGTGTACATATATACTCATGTAGCCCCCAAGTCTTAAACACAGGAAAATCATTGAGTATGTTTGAGACTTCATGAAAATTTCCAAAATGTAGCCCCCAAGGGTCGGCTTCTCTTGATAAGATGAGCCAGGTCTTTCAAATAACCACTTTTGAAGAATCACCTGTAGCCCCCATGGGCCGGCTTATCTTTATGAGATGAGCCGGGTCTTCTATAGTATAGACTTAAAAAATCATCGTACATTAGCCCCCAAGTGCCATGGATATTGATCGCAATGTGCTTGGGACTTGAATACTTTCAACCATAACACAACTGCTTAGCAATCATTTGAATGACATTATTGTTTGTAACCCTTGGCAGGAAGCTTTAAGCCGGGGCGAGTCAAACATGGCCGGCTTAAAGAAAGACTTGGAAACAGCACGAGCTGAACACGTCAAGGCTGAGTCAAATTTGAAATCTTCCTTGGAAGATATTGAAAAGATCAAAGCTAACTTTGATGCTGAGAGAGCCGCCTGAGATCTCCATCTTCAGGCGGCTCATCCCAAACTCAGCTGTCCTACTACAATCCCGCTGAGTTTTCTCTTCCATCCGAGTGGTTCAATGTCTGATCAACCATTTACTGGTTTTGAATAGAGATAGAGGCATTGGGTTGAGGCCAAAAGCAGCCCAGCACCCGAGCTGGAGTTACACCGCCGAGCAGAGGACCCCCTCTTTAATGAGGATGAGGATCTAGCCCTCATTTATGAAGGACAAAATTTTATCTGGAGAGCCTTGACGGCTCAAGGGTGACCATTGCACCCGACGTGCTGGGGACGAGGCCAGCTTCATCGATAACGCCCCTACCTCTAATCAAAAGCGAGCAGCTCGCCCTCCATCCCCTAGTCGTCTGACTTCTCCTCCAAAGGGGCGGCATTCCAAACGTCCACGTAGAGAAACGGTTCTAAAAGAGAGGACCCAAAGGGACGGCGTTCCAAACGTCCACGCAGAGAAATGATTCTACAAGAGAGGACCCAACGGGAGGCGCAAGAAAAGTAGGCCAAGGTCATGGGGGTAGGTGAAAGTGCCCCTCAATCACCTGGTAACTCCTTGATTACTGCATTTTTAAAGGAACCATCTCAGGCCCTAACCCCTTTGATTATTCGCAGGCAGCCCTCGCCTTCCTCCATAGCAGCGAGCATGAGGGCCGAAGGGATGGCAGCCTCACGCAGGTAAGCGGAAGCATGCCCCGCAGAAGTTACTCCCAAGGTTCCCCAACACGACAACTGTCGGCCAGCTCGGCTACTCCTCCCGAGATCCAATGTGCCGCAAATTACCGACGGCAAAAGGCTTCCCTAAGGAATTCGGCCTTCTCGAATCGGGAGTTCAACGCCCTCAGCGCGGTGGATGCGTACGTTGGGGCAACTCAAGGTTGTTTTGATCAGTCGTTAGACATCTTGTCGCAAGGTTTACGGGTAAGGCCTCAACCGAGTTCATATTGCTTCAGGGTTTCGTGCGTTTCCTCATTTGTTTGAAGACAAACAAGACTGCCAATTACGATAGTAGCCCCGAAGGCTTGGTATGGGCGAATGCGGCCATAGCAAGGCTTGAATACTAACAGTGCCTACCGTCTTTGATAGGAGGCTCGGACAAAGAATGATCAACTGACCGAGGCACTTGCCAAAACAAAGGGGAAGTTAGACATCCCCTTGGCCTAGGTGCAGGTGAAGAAGTTCACCATGGAGGCGCATGGTACGTGCTTTTTCTGGCATATATTATTAGCACCATGGGGATTATGAGATGGCCTGACGACCTAATCCCTTGTAGCAGCGGAAGCCCTAGGCCATCTTGAGAGAGATCTTGAGCAGGCCCGTGAGGATTTGATGTATGCCGAGTCGCAGCGCCAAGCAAACCAACATGTGGTGACCCAAAGGGTGGATGGCGTCAATGCACTAAGGGCTGAAACGCCCGAAAGGCCCAGGAAATTGAGAGCTTAAAAGCTCAACTGGCCACTGCAAAATTGAAGAATCGTCGAACGGATGATACGATTTTTGGTAAGTTCTGTTTTTTTAGAATCTGTCTTGAGCGATGTTTATCCAAGGTGATTAGCAAGTTGACTCTTTTTCCTTGGCAGCTTCCCTATCCGGCCTAACCCTCGACGCCCGAGGTTTGGTGCTCGAAGACATGGTGGCTGATGTCTACTACGCAACTTGTTCTTGGAGACTTGTGTTGGGCCTCCAAGCGCAGAGTTTTGTAGGACAGTAGCAATTTTCCCTCAAGTGGATGACCTAAGGTTTATCAATCCAAGGGCGGTGTAGGATGAAGATGGTCTCTCTCAAACAACCCTGGAACAAAATAATAAAAAGTCTCTTGTGTCCCCAACACACCCAATACAACGGCAAATTGTATAGGTGCACTAGTTCGGCGAAGAGATTGTGATAAAAGTGTAGTAATGATAGTAGATATTGATTTGTGTAATAGGAACAATAAAAAACAACAATGTAGCAATTGATAAAATGGAGCACAAACGGTATTGCAATGCTTGAAAATGAGTCCTATGGTCCGTACTTTCACTAGTGCAACCTCTCAACAATGCTAATATAATTGGATCATATAACCATCCCTCAAAGTGCAATGAAGAATCACTCCAAAGTTCCTATCTAGCGGAGAACATAAGAATAAATTGTTTGTAGGGTACGAAACCACCTCAAAGCTATTCTTTCCGATCGATCTATCCAAGAATTTGTACTAAAATAACACCAAAGCAAATTCAGATTCGTAATGCTCAATCCAACACAAAGAACCTCAAAGAGTGCCCCAAGATTTCTATCGGAGAAACAAAGACAAGAACGTGCATCAACCCCTATGCATAGATTACCCCAATGTCACCTCGGGAATCCGCGTGTTGAGTGCCAAAACATATATCAAGTGCATCAATATAATACCCCATTGTCACCATGGGTATTCGTATGCAAGACATATATCAAGTGCTCTCAAATCCATAAAAGTATTCAATCCAATAAAATGAAATCTCAAAGGGAAAACTCAATCCATTACAACAAGATAGAGAGGGGAAAACACCATATGATCGGACTATATTAACAAAGCCCGCGATACATCAAGATTATGCATCTCAAGAACACGAGAGAGAGAGAGATTAAACACATAGCTACTGGTACAAACCCTCAGCCCCGAGGGTGGACTACTCCCTCCTCATCGTCGTGGTCGCCGGGATGATGAAGATGGCCACCGGTGATGATCTCCCCCTCCGGCAGGGTTCCAGAACAGGGTCTAGATTGGATCTCATGGATGCAGAGACCTTGCAGTGGCGGAACTTCTGATCTAGGGTCTCTGCTAGGGTTTTTGGAATATTTGGCAATTTATAGGGCGAAGAGGCGATGCGGGAGGCCACTGAGGTGGGCACAACCCACCGGGGCGCGCCTGGGGGCCCAGGCGCACCCTGGTGGGTTGTGCCCCCCTCGGGGCACCCCCGAGGTGCTGCTCTTCCCCATTGGATGTCTTCTGGTCCATAAAAAATCCACAAAAAGTTTCGCTGCGTTTGGACTCCGTTTGGTATTGATTTCCTCCTATGTAAAAAACAAGCAAAAAACAGCAACTGGCACTTGGACTATGTCAATAGGTTAGTCCCAAAAAATGATATAAAGTTTCTATAAAATGATTGTAAAACATCCAAGAAAGATAATATAGCAGCATGAATACTTCATAAATTATAGATACGTTGGAGACGTATCAGCATCCCCAAGCTTAATTCCTACTCGTCCTCGAGTAGGTAAATGATAAAAGAAATAATTTATGAAGTGTGAATGCTAGCAAAGTGCATAAGTTTGATCAATAGTAATTTCAATCACTTTTTCTAGCATCATAATAGCAACTCTTTCTCATAAAACTCATCATGTTAAAGTGGCAACCAATTCACATGTTAAGGTTCAAACAATGAATTCTCTTGAAACTCAACAACCTATATTCTTAGTCACCAAACAATTGCAATTCAACTTATTCAACAGAGTCTAAGTAAGAGCTCCACATACTCAACCATCATATAGTCTTCTATGATTTCAAACACTCACCGCATACACATGAGAAAAACGTTTCAACCGGACACATAGAAAGATAGGGGCTTATAATTTCGCCTCCCAACGTATTCACCTCAAGGGTGATGTCAACAATAATAACTCATGCTACCCATATCCAACTGGATATATGTGCCTAGATCTTTCCTCACCACATGATGCTTCCCAAAAGAGAAAACTAAAAAGGAATAGAGAGAAAAACTTTGACTCTTACATGAAAGTAAATACATAAAAGTAAAAGGTAGGCCCTTCGCAGAGGGAAGTAGAGGTTGCCATGCGCTTTTTGTTTGTATGCTCAATCCCTTAGTGCAAAAGAACGTCACATTATATTGCCCCTTATGATAGCAACCTTTATTATGCAGTCTGTCACTTTTATTCTTTGCCATCACAAGTTCGTACAACGCTCAATTTTCTCTTACACTAAATGATCTAACACTTTTAGAAGCAATTTTTATCGCCTTATTGCACCGATGACAACTTACTTGAAGGATCTTACTCAATCCTTAGGTAGGTATGGTGGACTCTTGAAAATAAGATTTGGGTTTAAGGGTTTTTGGATGCACAAGTAGTATCTCTACTTGGTGCGAAATTTTTGGCTAGCAAAGATGGGGGGCAAGCACCACATGTTGAAGGATCTATGACAATATAACTTCTATGTGAATATGAACAAACATAAATCATTACATTGTCTTCCTTGTCCAACGTCAACAATTTTGGCACATAATATTTTGATGGGAGCTCACAATCACAAAAGATTTCCAAGATAGTGTATTTGCATGTGAAAGTTCTCTTCCTTATACTAATCATTCATGAATTGCTTGTATGACCAATATTGTGATTGTCAAGCTTCAAAAGATTCCACTTTCTAAACCCAATGTGAAGCTACCATTGGGCATGATATGAACATATAATTTCAACTTCATGATATTCAATTCATTCAACAATTTACTCATAGGATATAAGTGAAGCACAAGAGTAAATGACAAGCTACTCCAAAAAGATATAAGTGAAGATCAAGCTAGTAGTTAAGTAAATGGGTAGCCATTTGAGGGCTCTCTCTTATTAAAAAAACTTTCAAATCTAAGTATTTTTTTAAAACAGCAAGCAAACAAAATAAAATGATATTCTAAGAATAGCACACATCATGTGAAGAAGCAAAAACTTAGGCTCAACCGAGGCTAACCGATAATTGTTGATGAAGAAAGGTGGGATGCCTACCAGGGCATCCCCAAGCTTAGATGCTTGAGAATTCTTGGATTATTAACCTGGGATGCCTTGGGCATCCCCAAGCTTGAGATTTTGTGTCTCCTTAATTCCTTTTATATCACGGTTTCCCTAAATCTTAAAAACTTCATTCACACAAAACTCAACAAGAACTCCTGAGATAAGTTAGTATAAACCAATGCAAAAACCTTATCATTCTCTACTGTAGCAAATCACAAAAATTATTATTCAACATTGCATACTAAATGCCTCTGCATATTTAATACTCCTATCCTCAAATAGAATCATTAAACAAGGAAACATATGCAAACAATGCAAACATAACAGCAATCTGCCAAAACAGTAGTCTATAAAGAATGCAAGAGTATCAATACTTATTTAACTCCAAAAATTATGAAAATTTACCACACTGTAGAAAATTTATCAGACCTTATTTTGCAAAAAGTTTCAACATTTTAACACATTCTGAATTTTCTTGGGAATTTTTGCAACATCAATAAACTTTCTGTTTTGAAACAGCAACTCATATACTTGCAAAATAAGCATGGTAAAGGCTATCCTTGACATTTTTATTGAAAAGAATGATGCAAAAAATTATTCTAGATAACATAAAGCAAATACTAATAAAATAAAATTACTCTCCAAGAAAAACTCATATCATGTGACGAATGAAAATATAGCTCCAAGTGAGGTTACCGATAATGTTGAAGACGAAACAGGGGATGCCTTCCGGGGCATCCCCAAGCTTAGTTGCTTGGATCTTCCTTGAATATTTCCTTGGGGATGCCTTGGGAATCCCCAAGCTTAGGGTCTTGTCACTCCTTATTCTCCTCATATCGATATCTCACCCAAAACTTGAAAACTTCAATCACACAAGACTTAACGGAACTTCGTGAGATAGGTTAGTATGATGAAGAGCAAACCATTTCACTTTAGTACTGTCAAAGACAAATTCATAATTGTTTCCACACAATTACTACTGTAGCATATCATTTTCACAATTTATATTGAGCAATATAAGCCATAGAAACTAGGAAACAAGCAAACTATGCATTGAAAACAGAATCTGTCAAAAACAGAACAGTCTGTAATAATCTGTACTCCAACCATACTTCTGCTACACCAAAAATTCTGAAAAATTAGGACAACGTAGGAAATTTGTATATCTATCACTGTAAAAAATTCTGATCAAAATCACGTTCCAGTGAATTTTCAAAATTCCTGGACTGAGCGCAAAAGTTTCTGTTTTTGCACAGAATCAAGTCAACTATCATCCACACTATCCCAAAGGCTTTACTTGACACTTTATTGAAATAAAAGCTATAAAACATGATTACTACAGTAGCATAATCATGTTAACACACAAAAACAGTAGGTAAAAGTGTTGGGTTGTCTCCCAACAAGTGCTTTTCTTTAATGCCTTTTAGCTAGGCATGATGAGTTCAACGATGCTCGCATAAAAGATAAGGATTGAAACATAACAAGAGCATCATGAATCATAAGTTCCTCTCTCATAATAATTTTCAGTAGCATCATGAATAGATTCATCAATATAACCATCACATAAAGCATTCTTTTCATGATCCAAAAGCATAGAAAATTTATTACTCTCCATATAAGCCATTTTATTTTCATTCACAATAGTGGGGGTATCATATGAAACTCGAATACTAAAAATTGTTTCCACATTAAAAGAGTAATGTTCAGAAAAAGGATAATCAAAATTATGACAATAATTATCACTACTTTTTATAACATAAGTGTCATCACAATAATCATCATAAGTAGCAACTTCGTTCTCATCATAGATAGGAGGCATGCAATCATCATAGCAAATTTGATCATTCAAAGTAGGGGGACTAAAAAGATCATCTTCATTAAGCATATCATCCCCAAGCTTGGGACAAACATTAATTGCAGCAAATAAATTCTCAAACATGTCATTCTCATCAAACATAGCATCCCCAAGCTTGTGGCTTGTCATATCATAAACATAATCACTCTCATCATTAAAAGTTTGAATAGCACCAACGGTATAACAATTGCTATCATCATAATTTCCCATGTTGGTGCCAAAAAGGTTTCCAAGATTATAAGAAGTATCATTATCTTCCCAATCATAATTATCATAACAAGCAATAGGCATAACAAAATCATCATCAATAGTGCTCTCGGACATTGTGCCATAAGACAAAGAAGCAATGTCATCATCAAATGCATCATCTTCTACAATTATTTTTGATTCATTTTCGTGAGGCACAATAATAATAGGAGCAACATTATTTGGGAGAGATACCTTTTTACCTCTTTTCTTTCTTCTTTTCTTCTTCCTCACCACATCATGTGTCGGTCTAATTAATTTTTTCAAGCTTCTTGTTGAAGAGATTGATTGGATAGGAAGCTCCTCCTCGTTACCTGATTCATCATAATAAACACTAGGAGGGCATTGGGAAATATTTTCCCTTTCATTAGTACTCTCTTCATATTCTATTTGTTTTCTTGTCTTTATATAGTTGGCAATATAAGGATTCTCAATGCAATTTACCGCACAAAACATATAAATTTCCTCTAGATCAAAATCAAGAAATCTCTCGAGATTAAATTTTGGAATACCCTCAGTTATACGTTTCATTTCTTCATACCTCAAAAGAAGACTAAGCTCTTTATGATGCTCAAGGGTAATCAAGTTATCACAATTTTTGGACACGATTTGATCATGAAACAAATTGCATTGGAGATTTAAATGACCACGTTCATTGCAAAGTTCACAAGGATGGCGAAAAAAATTAAATCTTTCAGCACAATCATCTAGCCTCTCTTGCAACTTTTTTGTTTCTAAATATTTATGCTTCTTACAAAATCTATCTTCCCTTTTTGGTGTGCATTTGCACTCCCAATTCACTCCGTAAAAATTGACATTCTTATAGGAGACATCATTATCATGACTAATGCAATCATCATTAACATCGTGGATATTCAAAGAATTTATTCTAGCAATATTGCAATCATGCCCATCATCCAACGTTTTTATGCCATAAATTTTGTTGAATTCTTTTTCTAGCAATTGAGCACAATTATCGGAATCCTTATTCTCAAGATAGACATTATAAAGATAAAGAACAACCTGAGGTAACCCAATCTCCATTTTATATTTTTGTTTTCTATTATAAAACCAAACTAGTGATAAAACAAGAAACTAAAAGATTTGATTGCAAGATCTAAAGATATACCTTCAAGCACTCACCTCCCCGGCAACAGCGCCAGAAAAGAGCTTGATGTCTACTACGCAACTTGTTCTTGTAGACTTGTGTTGGGCCTCCGAGCGCAGAGTTTTGTTGGACAGTAGCAATTTTCCCTCAAGTGGATGACCTAAGGTTTATCAATCCGTGGGAGGTGTAGGATGAAGATGGTCTCTCTCACACAACCCTGCAACCAAATAATAAAAAGTCTCTTGTGTCTCCAACACACCCAATACAATGGCAAATTGTATAGGTGCACTAGTTCGGCGAAGAGATGGTGATAAAAGTGTAGTAATGATAGTAGATATTGATTTTTGTAGTAGGAACAATAAAAAACAGCAAGGTAGCAATTGATAAAACGGAGCACAAACGGTATTGCAATGCTTGAAAATGAGGCCTAGGGTCCGTACTTTCACTAGTGCAACCTCTCAACAATGCTAATATAATTGGATCATATAACCATCCCTCAAAGTGCGATGAAGAATTACTCCAAAGTTCCTATCTAGCGGAGAACATAAGAATAAATTGTTTGTAGGGTACGAAGCCACCTCAAAGCTATTCTTTCCGATTGATCTATCCAAGAGTTCGTACTAAAATAACACCAAAGCAAATTCAGATTCGTAATGCTCAATCCAACACAAAGAACCTCAAAGAGTGCCCCAAGATTTCTATCGGAGAAACAAAGAAAAGAATGTGCATCAACCCCTATGCATAGATTACCCCAATGTCACCTCGCGAATCCGTGAGTTGAGTGCCAAAACATATATCAAGTGAATCAATATAGTACCCCATTGTCACCATGGGTATTCATATGCAAGACATATATCAAGTGCTCTCAAATCCATAAAAGTATTCAATCCGATAAAACGAAATCTCAAAGGGAAAACTCAATTCATCACAACAAGATAGAGAGGGGAAAACACCATATGATCCGACTATATTAACAAAGCCCGCAATACATCAAGATTGTGCATCTCAAGAACACGAGAGAGAGAGAGAGAGAGATTAAACACATAGCTACTGGTACAAACCCTCAGCCCCGAGGGTGGACTACTCCCTCCTCATCGTGGTGGTCTCTGGGATGCTGAAGATGGCCACCGGTGATGATCTCCCCCTCCGGCAGGGTGCCAGAACGGGGTCTAGATTGGATCTCGTGGATATAGAGGCCTTGCAGCGGCGGAACTTCTGATCTAGGGTCTCTACTAGGGTTTTTGGAATATTTGGCAATTTATAGGGCGAAGAGGCGGTGCGGTAGGCCACCGAGGTGGGCACAACCCACCGGGGCGCGCCTGGGGGCCCAGGCGCGCCCTGGTGGGTTGTGCCTCCCTTGGTGCACCCCCCAGGTGCTGCTCTGGCCCATTGGATGTCTTCTGGTCCATAAAAAATCCACAAAAAGTTTTGCTGCGTTTGGACTCCGTTTGGTATTGATTTTCTGCGATGTAAAAAACAAGCAAAAAACAACAACTGGCACTGGGCACTATGTCAATAGGTTAGTCCCAAAAAATGATATAAAGTTGCTATAAAATGATTGTAAAACATCCAAGAAAGATAATATAGGAGCATGAATACTTCATAAATTATAGATACGTTGGAGACATATCAGTGGCTCATCTATCTATCACTACTGGAATCTGGGTCTTTGCCATCTGCCAGCTCTTTGCCGTCTGCCAGCTGATGGCAAAGAGGCTCTTTGCCGTCTGTCTTCTCAAAGCAGACGGCAAAGAACCAGCTGATGGCAAACAGGGTCTTTGCCATCTGCGAGCTCTTTGCCGTCCGCCAGCAGACGGCAAAGAGTTCTTTGCCATCCGCCAGCAGACGGCAAAGTCCAAAGTGGACCCCACGGGGTACTGCACTGGGTAGGTCACACGGGCCACTTCTTTGCCGTCTGCCAGCAGACGGCAAAGAGGTAAGAGGGGCCCACAGTTTCATGGCGGTGGCCGTCTAACGGTCATCCTCTTTGCCGTCTGCTGGCAGACGGCAAAGAATTCTTTGCCGTCCGCCAGCAGACGGCAAAGAGAAAAAAAAACAGACGGCAATGCGGGGGGTTAATTTGGCCCCCCGCGCGCGCGCCCTCCTCCATCTCTTTCTCCCGCCTCCCCACCCTCTGCCTCCCGCACGCGCGCAGGCCGCCGCCGCCGCCGCCGCCCCCTCCCGCACAGGCCGCCGCCGCCGCCGCCCCCTCCCGCGCAGGCCGCCGCCGCCGCCCCCTCCCGCACAGGCCGCCGCCGCCCCCTCCCTCCACCGCCGCCGCCGGCCACCCCTCCTCCACCCCGCCGCCGTCCCCCTCCCCCTCAACCGCCGCCTCCCCGTCCTACCCTCCTCCACCGCCGCCCCCCCCCTCCCTCCACTCCATCGCCGCCCCCCTCCCCTCCACCACCGTGGCCCCTCCCCCCCCTCCTCCACTGCCGCTTGCCCCTCCGGTGCTCGCCGGCTCGCGCCTCCCCCTGACGCGCCCGCTCCGCCGCTCTCCTCTCTCCGGTCTCCTCTGCGGGTGCGGCTCTACTGTCTGCACGCCGGCTCTGCTCCGGGCTCCGGCCTCCCTTGCCCGGTATCCGCGACTCTGCCTGTCCGCCACGCGTCTGCGCAGCCCAGCCGCACTGAAGAGCCGGATTGGTGAATGGACAGACTCACTCACTCACAGACAGGATAATATGTGCATGTGCATTGTGCTACACTGATGCTACTGCCTTGCTGTTGTTGTTAAAATTTTGTAGATTGAACATTTTTTGATCTGCTTGCTATAATGTTAGTATTGCTACTGCAGTACTGCTTATCGTTGTTGCTACTGACCAAATATTACTGAGCGAGAATATTTGCAAAGGTTGATGATGATGCTATTATATATCGTTTCAAGACTATAGATTTTGCAAAGGAACTTTACCTCGTCGTAGTAGCAAGTTTTCAACTTTGTACAATGTTAATGTTTCACTTGATGTTTATGTCTCTCTCATGAAATTTCACCTGACCCTGACCCGACACCCTGATCGACACCCTGATCGACCCCGACAATACGACATCCTGACATCCCGATCGACACCTACACCCTGACACCACACCCCGACCCTGGCCCGACCCCGACCCCGACGGGGTCATATATTTGTGAATTATGAGTTAGGTCGCATATTTTTCGATTTTGTTATGCAAAACATCATATATATTGTGTTAATCAGGTGGATTTAAAATGTGCAGTTGTTTCGTCGCTGCAAGGGTGTGGTGTTTGAAGACCTCCCGTGCGTTTGACGAGCTCCGCCCTGCTTTCCTTGGTGAGCACAAATGACATCCCTCCTCCCCCCTACATTTGCTCTATTCCGGTCTTCGTGCCAATGAAAACTAGCTAGCTATAGGTGTCCGTCATCAGTATGCGTAACCACTATGCGTCTCCCGTTCGAAAGGGTTACATCTATAAATATGCATGCTTTGCATATTTATAATCGTGATTCTTTCGAATTGTCCAACGTTATCCATGGACAGCCCGAGTATGTGTAGATTGGGTTCGTTTCTTATATGCTCTGCTCCGGATCCGATGCAGAATTTCGTCAGTGCCTCCCTGTTGATTCTCCGGGGTTTACACATCCTCTCTGCTTATTGCCGATAGTTGTATCGGAGAACAGCGGGGAGGTGGAGTGCTGGCCGAAATTTTGCGTCGGATCCGACAGAGCATGGGAAAAACGAACGCACTCTACACATACTCGGGTGGGATTAGGGACCTATCTTACCTATTAGGCATTAGGTTGCATGGACGTAAGAGAACTGACAAACTCCATCACTAATGGATTAGGGTTGCTTAATGATGTATATATTTATTGTCTGTTCTAGTAGGAAAGTTCAATATGAGTGAATGTGCGGGATGTACACGGTTTTACCACTGAGTCAGAAAGTTTGGACCGGTGAATGCTTAAACAAAAACCATAAGAGTTCGTTTAGAAGCCGCATTTGCTAATGGCCAGAGATTAAGAGGTTGCCCCTGTGTCCGGGGCGACAACTTAATAAGAGGGACGGAGCTTGATGAAATGAGGGAAAACACCTGCAGAAGTGTTGTTTTACGCTGGTTACACGGTATGGACATTTCATGGTTGAGTCTGCCCAACGTGCCAGGACCTAGGTGGTTCGTCGTCGCACGACGAGCATGTACCGGGATGGAAGGGAATGGTGCAAGCTTTGAAGTTGCGCGGAGCGGACGAGGAGATGGAGGGGAATCTGCAAAGGCTTCACTGAAATGTTGGAGTCCTTCCAAAACGTCCTCTCCACGAAGGCACACTGAGCTTGTCAGCTGGATTGCAATCTCACAAAATCATGGCTTTAAGGCCTAAGTTCAAACTTGGGTGGTATAGAGAATGCCTACGGACGGATGATGACAGTTATTAGGACGTTCTACCCAAAAGGGGCATGTGCTACTACAAACATGTACCAGTCAGACAAATCCTCCGTTGCTCTTAAGGATGCCCTATGAGAAGATACATGCCTGTGTGAGAAGGATTGTGTTGATTTAGGCACCAGTATGAGGACTCTGTCGTGGATCCTTCGCCCCACCAGACTGGGGTCGATGACCTTCGCGCCACCAACTCTGGGGCGCCTCTCCTGAGCCCCACGTGAGGTCGGTCCCGAGTCTTCGTCCCAGAGACCCAGTCCCGATCTTCTTCGCACGGAGACTCCAGATGCTAAGGGGCCCTACTGATGATTAGCGCGGACACCTTCTCTGATGATTAAGCTACAGCGAGGGCGAGAAGATGGTTGACACGGCAAGAAGGTCTACCAGCGTGGCGCGTAAAAAGCTCCCGCCCTGCCGACGAACCCCGACCAGAGGGGTTGATTGGTACAGCCTAATGGGTTGTTGAATGAAGTAAGTGAAATTATTTACGATTTTTAACCTGTTCCTTCATGTTCTTCAAAGTAAGTATCTAATGCATGGCCTTACATACTGCCAAGGGCTGGGCCTACACCCCCGTTGGCTGTCCAGCAGCCAACCCAGGTACTTGGGTTGCTTTGCGGGAAGCACTTCCCTGGGTGGGTCACGTTGCCCGGTTGAGGGGTCAGGTTCACACAGCTAGCAATAGCTGGGAAAGCTGTTACGAGGCTGCCCCGGCCCCACCGGGGGATGGTGACGGGGGTGTCGAGTGCGAGACGGTGGCCGAACCATTGTGTCCGTCGGTTTGGGTGGTTACTTTATCCTTTACAGAAATCAAAGATCAACAGTACCGTAGTGATTTACTAATCAGGCCGTGTCTGTTTGACTGGCAGACCTTCTACAGGATTTCAGATGGAGAGCAGGAGGCTGCGGCTTCGGTTGTCGAAGTCGAGTGCAAGCGCCTACTTAAGAACTTACGGCACGAGGCTCGGCTGCAGGCCGTTCGAGACTACTACGCCTCGAAGGGTATTAGGAGGGCGAAGAAGAAGTGTCGCGGCAAGTTTCTGACTAAGGAGAAGTACATGCTGGTAATTACCTATTCTTAAGGCCTTGAACTTAGTTCTCTTGATTTGATTCGTAGGCGTAGCGCTGAAATTTCTCTTGACTAACTTAGGTGCCCCCGAGATGGTGTGCGGATAGGATGGACTGTTGGGAGGCGTTGGTGGATGAGTGGTGCTCTCCCAAATGGCTAGTCGAACACCAAAGGGCCAAGGATAAGCGTGCCCAAATGGTTGGTGTGCCACACCATCAAGGGAGCTCCGACCTGTTTGAGTACGGGGGTCACTGGGTATGTGGTTTGCTTCATGATTCATCCAATTTCATTCTACATGATAGCATTTTTCCTTGGATAGCTCAATAATGCTTACTTAGTTAAAAAATGGCATAACTACCTTGGATAGCTCAATAATGACCTAAACTTAGTTTAGCTCGTTCATTTATGACATAATTAGCTCTAAAATGACATAATATGCTTTAGTTAGCTAAAAAATTGCATAACTACCTTTGATAGCTCAATAATGACGTAAAATAATCTTAGCTTGTTAATTTATGACATAATTAGCTCTAAAATGACATAATAACCTAAGATAGCTCTATAAAATGCCTAAATATGCTTTAGTTAGCTAAAAAAAGGCATAACTACCTTGGATAGCTCAATACTGACATAATTAGCATAGTTTGGTCAAAATGGGCATAATAATCTTGGTTACCTCCAAAATGACCTAAACTTAGCTTTTTTTCCTCAAAAATGACATAATAACCTTACTTAGCTCCAAAATGACCTTATTTACATAGCAATTTCAATCTTCATGCTAGCTTGAGCCCTTGACTAATATTTTGTTCCTCTCTCTCAGTCGCACCACAACAAGAAGCCCGTGCCAAGTCTGTTCGACCTCTATGGCATGGCCCATAGTGCCCCGTACAAGAAGGCCAAGGCATTCTCGGAGTCTGACCTAGATCATCCAGAGACCTTCACCAACATCTCCTCCCGCAACAAGCTCGTGAGGTACAGAGACGAGGGGAAGGCAAGGAAAGGGGAGGACTTTAACCCGAGCCAGGATCCTTTTGATACAGAGCTGGTTATGATATCTGGTGGTGGGAGGTCCCATGGCTCGATAGCCATTGGTGATGGACTGATACGTTTTGTCCTAAGACTCTTCACACAGATCAAGAAGCGCAGAGTAGCTCTGATTCTGAGATAATGCCTCGGGCACGCCATCGGAGCTCGCCATGGCGGTAGTTATACGACTCGGATACCTTTCCTATCCATTACATTGTGTGTGCGTCCGTCGATGATTACAATGCTAACGAGGAGTGGTGTGTTGCAGGCTGCTCTTGAGAAAGAGAGAGCAAAACAGCAGACGCTTTTGGAGGCGGCAAGAAGGCAGGGGAGAGGAGAGGGAGAGGGAGCTGGAGGAGAGGACGGCCAGGCTGTTGGAGGAGGAGAGGAACCGGCGATGCTCAAAACCGGGCCCTATAGACATCTTGGTGGTACGTTTCTCCTGCATATTAGCCAATATGCACATAATGTTTGTTCCATTACTAACTAATATGACTAAATCGTGAGAACCAAATGTGTAGAGCATGTGCGAGAAAAGCGGTCAGACCCTCCGCCGATGCCCCAGATTGCTCGGCGACCACGGTGAGTTTTCATTTGAACGGTCGTTAGTTACTAGTATTCACATTTATGTTGCATCATGCTAACGAGACATTGGAAATGATCTTTTGGTAGAATGCTTCCCGACAAGCATAACCGATGCTTCTCCGTCTGGCCTGGTGGAACCCGACCGGCCCTACCTCAGTCTGGCAACTGGCGCAGCCCCCCGACGGTCCTTCACTCCGTGATAACGGTATTTTTCTTCTTATTTAGCCTATTTAGTCCATTTATGACATAATTTAGCCTATTTAGTCCACAAATGACATAATAAGATGAAGAAAATCAAGGAATAGGAAGAAAAGAAGGAATAGGAAGAGAAGAAGAAGAAGAAGAAGAAGAAGAATAAGAAAGAAGAAGAAGAACTCTTCTCTTCTTTCTATTCTTCTTTCTTCTTCTTCTTTTCTTATTCTTTCTTCTCTCTTTCTTATTTCTTCTTCTTCTTCTTCTTCTTCTTCTTTCTTTCCTCCTCTTATTTAGCCTATTTAGTCATTTATGACATATTTAGCCTATTTGTCCACAAATGACATAATAAGATGAAGAAAATCAAGGAATAGGAAGAAAAGAAGGAATAGGAAGAGAAGAAGAAGAGAGAATAAGAAAAGAAGAAGAAGAAGAACATTTCTTCTTCTTTTCTTATCTCTTCTTTTCTTATATTATTCTTTTCTTCTTATTATTCTTCTTCTTCTTCTTTTCCTCCTCTTGCTTAGCCTATTTAGCCCATTTATGACATAATTTAGCCTATTTTAGTCCACAATGACATAATAAGATGAAGAAATCAAGGAATAGGAAGAAAAGAAGGAATAGGAAGAGAAGAAGAAGAAGAAGAAGAAGAATAAGAAAAGAAGAAGAAGAAGAACATTTCTTTTCTTTTCTTATTCTTCTTCTTTTCTTATTCTTCTTCTTCTTCTTTCTTCTTCTCTTCTTCTTCTTCTTCTTCCTTATTGTTTTTTATCGTAAATGGCATAGTAACCTTGCTAACCTCATAAATGTCATATACTTAGCTTGTTGTCCTCTAAAATGACACAAAGCTAGTAATGTCAAAAATGGCCTAATTAGCCAGGTTAGCTCCAAAATGACCAAGTTACCTATGTTAGCTCCAATATGATCCATTAACCTACGTTAGCTCCAAAAAGACCAAGTTTACCTAAGTTAGCTACAATATGATCCATTTTACCCGCGTTAGCTCCAAAATGACCTATTACCTAAGTTAGCTCCTAAATTGACCTACACACTTAGCATTTTTACCTAGCATAGCAAAAAATGACATTTTACGTAGGTTAGCTCAAAATGACCAAGTTTACCTAGGTTAGCTTCAATATGATCCTATTTAACTTAGTAGCTCCAAAATGACCAAGTTTACGTAGGTTAGCTCAATATGATACATTGAACTTAGCTTATCTCCAAAATGACCTATTTACTAGCTTAGCTCTAAATGGCTTTTTTAACTACATTGTTGGGAAAAGAAGAAGATAAAGAAGAGGGGGAGGAGAGAAAGAAAGAGAAATAAAATATTCTCTTATTTCCTCTTCTTCTTTTTTCTTCTTCTTCTTTTCCTCTTCTTCTTCTTCTCTAACTTTCATCTTTCCCAATTTGCAGATTTGCTTGAGATGAGGAAGCTTGCATTGATGGACTCATATATTTTCCTTGTGCTTCCTTTTTGTTTATGAAAACATGTTTGGGAACTTGTTTGGATGTGTATGTCACTATGGATATGTTGTTGGAAACTTCATGTCATAGGATATATGTTGGACTTGTGGAAATATATTGTTGGATATGCTTGTTGTGTATATATGTATTATCTGTGTATATCTATGAATTTCTGTCAAATGATATGAATCAATTAAAAAACAGGGGTTATATAGGCTCTTTGCGTCTGCTAGCAGACGGCAAAGAGCTTTGCCGTCTGCTAGCAGTCGGCAAAGAGCTTTGCCGACAGCTAGCAGTCGGCAAAGAAAGCCACGTGGCAGCTACCTGTGCAACCTGGGAACACTGGGTTGCCTATTTGGGCATTTTTGCCGTCAGCTGGCAGACGGCAAAGAGGCTAAGGTCTTTGAAGACTGGCTGGCAGACGGCACAAGATTCAAATCCCTTTGCCGACAGCTAGCAGACGGCAAATAAGGCCACGTGGCAGCTTCCCAGTGACTCCTATTTGGGCTCTTTGCCGTCCGCCAGCAGACGGCAAAGAGCTTAGCCTCTTTGCCGTCTGCCGGCTGACGGCAAATAAGGCCACGTGGCAGCTTCCCAGTGACTCCTATTTGGGCTCTTTGCCGTCCGCCAGCAGACGGCAAAGACCTTAGCCTCTTTGCCGTCTGCCGGCTGACGGCAAAGCACGCCGTTAACCCCTAACGGCTCCCACCTCACCTCACTGCCGTCTACGCTCTTTGTCGTCTGCTGGCCGCAAACGGCTGACGGCATAAACCTTTGTCGTCCGCTTCTCTGAAGCAGACGGCAAAGAAGGCCTTTACCGGCAGGAATTGAGCCGGACTGTTTGCCGACAGCTAGCAGTCGGCAAAGAGCTTTGCCGACCGCCATTCATGCCTTTGCCGTCTGCCATGGCAGACGGCAAAGAAGCTGATTCCTGTAGTGTATGGTGCACGAAAGTGGGCAGAAATTGATGAAGTACATTTTCAAGGCTTTATGGCCCGAAGTGGTACAGGTGCCCGAAGACATGGCCGTTCTAGTCGAACAGCTGAAAAGAGCTCGACACCGGATCCAGGCTTGAAAGGTGTTCGCCTGCCAGGAAGGAGCGAGGGAGGCCTGGGCCATGGTGAAGACCTAGTACACAGGTCTTAATACGATGGATCTAGCCGAAGTAGGACCTATGGGACCGTATGGGTAAGAAATACTCACTAGTCTCGTATATGAGAGTGTTATGCCTGCTGCTCGGTTTTCGTAGAAGGATTGCACTCTAGACACCTTTATAGATGGGCTAGACTGGGTGTAATAATTACGTATGACTTTATGCATCAAAGTAATTTATGTCAATATGTTGGGATCTATGGTAGGGTGCGTCGACTGCAAATTAAAATTTTCCTACGTGCAGAACATCCAAGAACATGCTACGGGAGATGGATCACAGATTGTTACCACTAGACACGCAGTGCCATACGATGGAAGAAGAGTTGGGGCAGCGCGTCTGCGTGGATCATCTCCTCCTTGTCCGATCTCCCTCGAACAACCGGTCGTCGGATCCCACGTACAGGTTCGCCAAAGTAGCGCAAGTGCACCGCCTCTAACGGTATCCGCACGTGCAAGAGGAACACTGTGCGGCGGACTGCTAGGTCCGATCACACAGTCGGTGGTAAGTGGATGTGGCTATTCGCAACACATGCAAGACCTAGTGACGGTGCCGAAGAGATCAACCAAATGAGTGTGCCGCACCTCCACTATATATAGGCCACCGATCCAATGCTTGCACGTATCCGGTCATCTTGATCACATGTGGGCTCAGTGGATCACCTTCCTTCAGCTTGCAATCCATCAAGGATCGCCAGACGTTGAACCTTTCGGTCCTAGCCTGTGTCTGAAACATGCTCTTGAGACTCTCGATCATATCGTAAGCCTCAACATTTTCAAATTGCTGTTGCAAATCGGGCTCCATACAAGCCAGCATCAGACAACTGATCTCCGTTGATTCATCAATGAGTTTCTAGTAGGCATTCTTGGTTGTGGCATTAGCATTATCGGCAGGTTCCTCTGGAAGTGGATCCTCTAGAATGTGTTCCTTTTTATCGTGCTTGAGAACAATTCTGAAATTTCTATACCAGGTGGTCAAGTTTGTTCCATTCAGTTTATCCTTTTCCAGAATTGATTTCAATGCAAAGTTGTGTTGAGTAGGTGGTGCCATTGATCTACAATAGAAAATATGCAATCACTAAGCAATGTGTTTATGTAGAGTAATTCTAGCCTTAAACAGAAATACTCCCACTGAAGTCGGCATCCCTCCGCAAAGTCTCAGTGATTCAGGATTCGACTAGCGCATGTGACTAGTGAGCTTTAGCATCACTGCTAGCCAACACACCTATCTGGTAAGCAAGTCCTTGCTAATCGTATCGCTATACAACTCCTGTCGATCGGGAAGGTATCTCATACCCCGGCTCCCAACCTTCTTTGCCATAAGGCCCAAAACCGTTTTGATAGCCTTGTCAAGATAACCTGACGCAGTGCATGTCCGTGTCCGACACGAAACCTTCAGTTCAAGGACACCTAGTAGCACCCCAATTTTATGAGCCCACCACTAAACGTACTTGACGTGCGAAGGTGCAACATCGGGGATGGCAATTTTCTTGATATTAACAAGGGATCTTTCTTCCATTTTAACATGCATAGAAATAAAGAAGCATAGCAATCACAAATAAGCATATATTGTGAAATAGTATGGCTCTTTCATGGATATTCTTCCAGGTCGGCTCCGACTCCGATGACCATCTAGGAACTCCATCTTGTTTGTCACGGCGGGACGCCAAGCCACCAACCTGATCTCTGTTATCAAACTACTACAACTAGTAATCAATTTTACATAGAGTCACAAGTCGACACGCGGGTCGTTATACATTATAATGACAGCACTTTGGCTCCCGCCGGCTGACAAACATGACGCGCAGGGCATGTATAAATTACACACATGCATCACATACACACGAGCCATACTATTCACATCAAACTTGCAAAACAAACTTACGTAGAATCGTATTCTATCGGTTTGAGTGATCGTGCATGAAATACAAGGTGCAACGCACATGGCGGTCCCGCTAGCCGGTTAGTGGGTGGGGTTCGAAGGGGCAGCGCCCCTCGCGGGTTTTCCGATCATCTGTACTCCGATCACGCTGAATTTTCTGATCTGACTGATCTTATCGATCATCGCGAGTCCGATTCGGATTTACGTTTCACTGTTAACCCCGATGGCGGATACCGACCGGTAGGGATAGGTTGTGTTACGACCTCATCGCTTCCGATCGTCAGAAAACATAGTGACATCGATCCCCATGTGAAGTTGATCTCATCAACCGTGCACATAGCCGATCTCATAAACGACAACAGATCTCATCTGCCGCCTCCACATATCTAATATGCATATGATCCGAATCCAAATCCTATAGCAGAGGCTCTGATACCACTGTTGGGATCTACGGTAGGGTGCGTCGACTGCAAATTAAAATTTTCCTACGCGCAGAACATCCAAGAACATGCTACGGGAGATGGATCATAGATCGTTACCACTAGACGCGCAGTGCTGTGCAGCGGAAGAAGAGTTGGGGCAGCGTGTCCGCGTGAATCGTCTCCTCCTCGTCCGATCTCCCTCGAACAGCCGGTCGTCGGATCCCACGTACAGGTTCACCGGAGCGGCGCAAGTGCACCGCCTCTAATGGTATCTGCGCGTGTAGAAGGATCACCGTGCGGCGGACTACTAGGTCCGATCACACAGTCGGCGGCGAGTGGAAGTGGCTATTCGCAACACGTGCAAGACCTAGTGACGGCGCCGAAGAGATCAACCAAATGAGTGTGCCACACCTCCACTATATATAGGCGTCCATCGCGGGCTCAACACTTGGGCCTCGCACAGACCCTAAAGCCCAAAATCTGTCGCATTGCCATGCTTATCTTGGTCGGATCACACGACGGGCCCAGAGTATATCTCTCCTGATCGGAGGGGCAAATCCCATCTTGCTAGACCATGTCTCATGGCATGGGTCTGGACAAGCCTAAAACCTACCTTTGTAACTACCCAGTTATGGAGTAGCGTTTGGTCGGCCCAAAGCAGGTCTGTCACCATCTCGAGTACATGCGCCAGCTCAGGTCTTAGGACATAGAACGTATATTGTACTAGAGACTCACAGATGACATATCGCTCCGTCTCATAGTTGGGTCTGTCCGACTCGGACCTTATCTCGACTCGGATCCGACTACGTCGAATCCGACCAGATCCTTCTGAGTCCATATTATCCGGTTAGCATCCAATGCTCCATGGCCAGTGACACCAAGCCATCGACCATGTCATATGCTAGTCTTGTTGGCTGCGCATCCACACAGCCCTTTCGAGTAGGGACCTTTTAGGACAGTCATCATACAATGCATAGTCCCACAAACAAGTCACGTACTTGCTGATACACATCATTGATAATGTCCAAGGACTATCTTTATTCATAAACACATAGGAAATATCATCATACATGATTGCCTCTAGGGCATATCTCCAACACAATATTCAGACAGCATGTCCGAACTCTGTCAACCACCCATCGGCTTCCACCTCCTTGGCTAATGGCCGAGGAGTGTCCCATATTACTAGCCAAAGTAGTCAGACCAGGTGTTTCAGGTGACAAGGCAATCTGGCTATATGGTGCGAAAAACAAGAGGGAGGCGGAGAGTTATGTTATATTACTTTTTAACGTAAGAAACATCTTTCGAGAAAAATAGTTCTTCCAACAGTTCCTTTCCTCGGGTGGTTGTGTCAAGCACATGGGTCCGAAGACGGGTGACCTTAGGGGTAAAGCCCCTAGTCGGGGTTTGAAAGACCCCTTCCACGTTATTCCTATGTCATGGCTGACCAATTTGTACATTAAGAGTACTAGCTTTCCGCTTTATCCGTCTGAGGTACTGCGCCGGTCGACCCGGGAGTAACAATCACAGCGGTGCTCCCTTTGCCCCTTAGCCGAATGATCGGGAATGTAAGGGGCAAACACAGGAGCTGGGCAACCGAGCTTGGCCAAATCTTAAGTCAAATCGATGCATATGTTCTCTTCAAAGACAATAGTGTATAAGAGGTGGAACAACGCATGTTCTGAAAAGAACAGGCTATATTATCTCTCCAGGTCATTCAAAAGATGCTCCGAGGTGGAGAAAACATAAAAGGGTAAGTTATATACATGAGCAGTCTTCGGGCGATCAATCGTAGAAGCGCCGGAGAAGCGCCACGTTCCAGGGGTTGGGCTCTAGACGGCCGTCCTCTGGATCCTGAATTCGGTAAGCGCCTCCGATTAGTACTTGGTCAATAATGAATGGCCCATCCCATCCGGGGGAGAGTTTATGTTACTACTTCTTTGGATGGAGCCTCGTGACTAGGTCCCCATTGTTGAAGTCCTTTGCACGGACCTCCCTATTGTGGTAGCGCCGGGCTTGCTGTTGATAGATAGCTGACCGTGCTCGAGCGACGTTGCGCTCTTCTTCGAGAGCACCCAGGGAATCTTGCTAATCAAGCTCAGCCTTCCGTTCTTCATACATGCATACCCGAGGTGAGTCATGTATGATGTCGCAAGGGTGTACTACCTCAGCGTCGTACACCATAAAGAACGGGTTGTATCCGGTGGATCTGTTCGGTGTGGTGTGCAAGCCCCATAGAACGGAATCGAGTTCCTCTACCCATTTGCAGTTAGATTTTTTAAGGGAATGTACTAGCCTTGGCTAGATGCCACTAAGGATTAGTCCGTTGGCCCGCTTCACTTTCCTGTTTGACTGCGGGTGGTATACGGAGGCATAATCGAGCTTGATGCCCATTTTCGCGCACCATGTTTTGACCTCTTTGGCCATGAAGTTTGTCCTATTATCTTTAATCTGATTGTGTGGGATACCGTAATAGTGTACTACCCCGGACATGTACTCAATTACATGGGTAGCTTTGGCCGAGGTGACTGGTTTTGCTTCGATCCACTTAGTGAACTTGTTAACCATGACAAGTAAGTATTTTTTTTTTATCTGCCCTTGAGTGGGCCGACCATATCTAGCCCCCAGATCATGAAAGGCCAAGTGATAGGGATAGTGTGGAGAACCGCAGGGGGATGTGGATTTCTTTGGTGAATACTTGACAGCCTGGGCAATGCCATACTAATGCCGAGGCGTCGGCACCCGCGGTTGGCCAATAGAAACCAGCTTGAAAGGCCTTGTTGACCAAGGTCCGGGCAGTGGCGTGGTGTCCGCTCATGCCGGAGTGTATCTCCTGAAGTAATAGTCTTCCTTCCTCTTCGGATATGCATCGCTAGAGGATGCCCGTAGTGCTCATCTTATAGATCCTCCTTCATGAACCTTATAGGATTTAGATTGCCTTACGATCCGACGTGCATCGGTTTGGTCATCGGGGAGCTCTTTATGGAGTAGGTATGCGAGGAGTGGCTCGGTCCATGGCGCGATGACTGCCATGACTTCGTGTGCGGAAGATGTTTTCTGAATAGCCAAACCGCCCATTATACCTTGTTCTTCGTCATTTTCGGGTGGGCCATGCTGCCCGACGTCGCTTGACTCCGACGTTCCTTTGTCATATTGCCAAACTATAGATGGCTTGAAGAGCAATTCGAGGAAGGTATTATCCAGGACTTTGTCCCGCTTGGCACCCATTCGGGTGAGTATATCTGTGGCCTGGTTGCTATCTCGGGGTATGTGGTGAAATTCCAGCCCCTCGAACCTGGCCGAGATTTTTAAGATGGCACTACCGTAAGATATCATCTTCGGGTCCTTTGCATCGAATTCATCGTCGACTTGTGAGATGGCGAGGTTGGAATCACATCGGACCTCCAGGCATTTGACGCCCATGGAGACTGCTATCCGGAGTCCATGTAAAAGGGCTTCGTATTCGACCGCATTGTTGGAATCCGTGTACTTAATTTGTAGCACATATCGAATACTGTTTCCTATGGGTGACGTGAGTATGACATGAATCCATAGGCCAACAAGCATTTGGGAACCATCAAAGTACATGGTCCAATGCGAATAGGTGTTGTACTCTTGAGGCAGTTCGGCCTCCATCCACTCGGCCACGAAGTCGGCCAGCACCTGAGATTTAATAGCTCGGCGCGGTCGATAGGTGATTTCAAAAGGTAGATGTATGGCCCATTTAGCTATACGCCTCGTTGCAAACCTTTTGTTAATTATGTCACTTAATGGGACATCGGATGCCAAGGCTTTTTCCCCGAGTCTAGATATGAAGCGATTTTGTAACACCCCTGTGTAATAAGCACTGTGATCATCTGTTAATTATGCCAAGTCATCTCCATTTGCAATGCTTGATCATAGTGGTTAAACAGCTCAATTCAAATTCCCCCTCTGAAATCAATTCAAATTCAAAGTGCAAAATGAAGTTGCTCAAAAGTTGCTGGAAAAATGTTCAGCATCTAGCAAATATTCCAAAACAAATTGTTGTTAAAGAAAACAACATCACTCTTATGCTAAAATGAGCAGTGGCATTTAAAACCGTGCTATTCCAGCAATTTAATCTGCAAATTCATTTATGAAAAATGCAAACCAATTCAACTTGCTCCAAAAATAATTGTGGCACTGCCTAAATTGGTATTGGATCTATTGGGCCTAGTCCCATATTTTTCCAAAAACTATTTGGATGCCCAATTAATTGCATCTCCCTCTCTCTGTTATTACATAAAAAGAAAAACAGAAAGAGAAATAAAAAGAAAAGGATAGAAGGGACTAAACCTAGTGGCAATTAGGCCTTAGTGGCAGAGGAGGCCCAAACCCCCTAGGTCTTCTCCTTCCTCCTGCTACAGGAAACAGAGAAGGGGCGTGGCGGCCATCCAGGCCTCCATGGCCGCCGTGTCGGCCATCCCATGCCCCCCTGGGGTATAAGGCGATGCCCCCCGCACTCCCTCTGCTAACCCTACCCCTTTTCCACTCTCCCCTCACTCGTATCTCCTCTCCACAGCACGTGTTCGAGACCTCGACGTGCGCTCGTCGATCCCCCGACCGCCGTGTCTCCCAAGCCACGTGGAGACGTCTAAAAGCTCCGCAACGCTCGTCTTCGTCGGATGCACCCACTGGTTTGAGCCGGGGCGCTCTGCATCGTCGCCGCCGTCTTCTTCCCCACGATGAACCGAACCATCGCCGCCACTGCCTCGTCATCGCCCCGCTGCGCCGACACCTCTTGGCCCTCCTCGAGCTTGCCCCTCGCTCACTGTGAGCCCCCTTCGTCGACCCCCTGTTTTTTCCCCTTATTAGCCGTCGTAGTCCGTCGCGCCCGAGCCTCCGGCCACGCACCGACTCCGCTCCCGCGTGAGCTCGCCATGACCCCTTGCACACCCCGTGCACACCCGTCCTCCTGCGCCCGTAGCTACGCTGCGCCTGGCCTCTTCCGCCTGCAGCCGCTCGCTGCTCCCTGGCCGCTCGCACGCCCGCGGCCCCATCTGCTTGCCGCGCCCCGAAGCTCTGCGTACGCACGCATGTGTGCGTATTGCTACTGCTGCTGTTTCGCCCTCACCCGAAGAGCACCGCTGTCGGACGTCGTCGTCCCGGTCACTCCGGCCGTCCTAGCTCACGCCCATGCCACCTACGGACGCGGCACGGTGGCCACGTTCCAATGGCTCGAGCCGTTGCTCGAATTGGTCTCCGTATATGCCCACCCATGCTCACTGTCGCCGTCCCGCGCTGGCCGCGCGCGCCGCTTGTCGGTGTACTAAGTATTGGGCCGCTAGTACCCCGTACTTGTGCACGGGCTGTTGTAGCCATCCTCGCGGCAAGGCTTGCCGGGGAACAGTTCGAGGTTGATTCAAGCCATCAAAGAAATCATCCAGTCAGAGACCTGAGGATCAGCAGATAAGGAGAGCTGGAATCCGAAGGCCGGCTTCCCCGGCAAGATCTTGCCGGGGTGGCCTGCGGTGCCCGGCAAGGATCGGTGCCCGGCAAGGCTTGGCGCCCGGCAGGGCTTGGCACCCGGCAAGGTTTTGTTGCTGTGCCACCGCTCTAGCACAGCGACGAACCCGATATTCTGGGTCCTTCTTTGGAAGCGTGGCGACGCGCCAATGGAGGAGAGCTTAAGCGGTGCTGATGGGATGGCCCCTTTTTCCATCCCCAAGAAAGTAAGGACACCTAAACGGACACCTCACGGTGCATTAAATGCGTTCGTTCTAGTCCGTCAGGGGTTAGGTATGATTACCCTGTAGCTACTTTACACCTTAATGTATGTACATTTTGCCTCTGTGGTGACCCCTTTGAGCGTATAAAAGGAGGCCCAAGGCAACTGCTACAGAGGAGGAGAACTTCTGGCCCATTCTGCATGCGTAGCTGCTCTTTGAATGTACTGTTCACAGCGAGCGCTCCTGAAGGCTGGGCTCAAGAACATTAATAAAAACACAAGGCAGGAGTAGGGTTTTACGCTGATCAGCGGCCCGAACCTGGGTAAAATCTTCCCGCGTGGATCGTTGGTTCTGCTCTTTGCGTATACCTCTCCCCCCGCCGAATCATAAAGGGGTCCCTTTGGATCCCATAGGTGTCGTCCCCCGACATCTTTGGCGCGCCAGGTAGGGGGATTGAAGGTTGCATGAACCTGATCTAGTGATCAGCGCCTCAGTTTCTTCATCATCATGCCGCCCAAGAAGAAGAGCGCCGCGACGGCACAACCGTCCACGTCCGTTTTGCCTACGCCTTCGCGTACGGGCGACGACATGGGTGCAGAAGGAAGAGGACTAGAACCCCCACGGCGTTCTGGTGATCCGAGCCAGGCGAGCGGCATCGTTCGCAGTGGCAATGGCAACCTGCACGCCGCCGGATCTAGAGACGGCGCTGTGTTGCCTACGGGTGGCACAACGAACTCCAGAGATCGGAGGGCGCCTGCTGGAGCTCCCGCGCCGGCGCAAGCCTCACGACCTACCCAGGTCGTGCACGATGAGCGACGTCATGGCGCTGGTGGTTCTGGGCGTCCCCATGAAAAGATTTCTGTGCATCAATCCCAAGATGTGCGGGACCAGCATGCACACCGAGCTCCTGGCGGGGGTGGCGCGCGGTCGCGTGACCGTGGTGGTGCTCCTTCTAATATGGTTAGGAGTCAGAGCACCTCACGTACCTCGCACCTGTCGCCGCCGCCTACGCCAGCGGAAGCCTTGGCACATGCGCAGGTGCTCCTCGATTTTCCTCTTGCCCCGGAGAAGATGGAGGAGTGGCGAGCTACTATCCAGAGCCTTATCGGCTTCGCTAACAAAGATGGACCGCAAGAGGCAGGGCCCTCGCAGCGAAGGCCCATCGATCCGGCGCGAGCCGATGTGGAGAAAACTAGAGGTGGTGCAACCACAGTGCACTCCCCTCCGCGGCACCAGCGGCAGCCGACAACCCAGCATGTCGACCACCATGAAGAAGTTTCCACGGCGTCATCCGATCCACGAATGCGCCGCGATCAGCATCAAGTTCTCCAGGAACGAGGCAAGGAGGACGCTCGAACTACCATCGAGCGGCGACGGGAAGCACGCTATCAGTCTGATAAGCGCGCAGGGCCGGCTGTCGACGAGCCTGCGCCAGGGGACGTAGGAGACTTGCCTTATGAGGTAGGGACTCCAGCGTTTACCCGTGAGCTGCGGCAAGTCCAGTGGCCCAATTCCCGAACCTTCAAGCCGGAGGTCCCGGAGAAATATGACGGTAAGACCCATCCCTCGGAGTTCCTGAGCATCTACACCATTGCGGTGCAGGCTGCCGGGGGCCAAGATGACAAGATACTTGCCAACTACTTCTCGATGGTGCTCAAACCCAACGTCAGGTCGTGGTTGATGCATCTGCCGGAGAATTCTATTTCTTCCTGGTCAGATCTGTGCCACCAGTTTGTTGGCGCCTTTGTTGGAGGCCACCAAGCTCCTGGTCAAGAGAGTGATTTGCATATCATCCCTTAGAAGGAGGGCGAGTCCGTGCGCACGTTTATGCAGAGGTTCAGCCGGGTGCAGTACAATATTCCTGACGTTCACCCTGCCGCTGTCATTAGCGCATTTCACCAGAACGTGCGTAACCGCAGAATGCGGGAAGAGCTGGCAATGAACAAAGTCAGGAGTATTGCCGAGCTTTACGCTCTAGCCGATAAATGCGCTCGAGCTGAAGAACGGAGGAAACTCCCTGGCGAGGCTGTTGGCGCGGCGGGCGAATCCGAAGAAGAAGATGCCGCGGCCCCGTCAAGGAAAGGCCGGCGGCAGAACAGGAAACGCGGAAGCAAGGCCGTGCTTGCTGTCGAGGAATCCGACAACCCCGGCGCCGCTAAGAAGGCCAAGGTTGGTGACCCCGGCAAGGATCTTGCTGGGTGCCCTTCCTGTCAGGCCTTGGCGGCTGCCGACAAGTCAGAAAACTCCGGCAAGCAGTATTGCAAGATCAATCGCACCAAGGGCCACGATCTCCAGAACTGTCGGCTAGTTGAACAGCTTGCCAAGAAACAGAGGGCCGAATATGAAAGGCGAGATAAGGAGAAGGCCCAAGATGGTGCTGACGGATCCGGCAAGAAGCACGGTGGCTGAGGGGGGCACCGCGGCAAGGCCAAGCAACAGAAGGATAGGCCCACTCGGGGCCGAGACAAAGAAGAAGCTGATGATGAAGAAGATGATGAGTCCAGTGAGCAAGAATTCCAGAAAGCTATAGAGGCCATGTGTATCGATGGAGGTGCCTCGCTGCATTCTTCCCACCGTCAACTCAAACAGTGGGTGCGGGAAGTCAATGCGGCAGAGCCATCCCCAGATGCATGTAGGCCCCTGAAGTGGTCCAACACGCCTATCATTTTCGACGCTGAGGATCACCCTGATCGCACAACTGCGGTCGGGTGCTTGCCATTGTTGGTCTCGCCAATGATTCGCAACCTCAAGGTGACGAAAATGCTAGTTGACGGTGGGGCCGGCCTAAACTTAATCTCACCGGATGTGCTTAAAAAGCTCCAAATTCCCGACGAGGACCTCGAAGAAATGGGTACGTTTCAAGGGGTCAATCCGAGAAGAACCCAGCCCAAGGGCAAGATTACGCTGCCGGTGACATTTGGTAGCGAGCTCAACTACAGGACCGAGATGGTGGTGTTTGATGTCGCCAAGATCCCCATGTCATACAATGGGATCCTTGGTCAGCCAGCGCTGGCTAAGTTCATGGCGGCATCACACTACGCGTACAACGTTTTGAAGATGCCTGGGCCGTTGAGCGTCATCACTATCCATTTCGGTAAGAAGGATGCGCTCATCTGTGCCGACCAACTTTACCGGGAAGCAGTTGCAGCACCTGCCATCAAGGCACCTACTCCTGCCGCTGGAACTCCCGGGGGGAAGAAGAAGACCGGCAAGAATCTTGGCGCGAACTCCGGCAAGCGCACCTCCTCGGAGTGCTGCGCTTCCGTCGAGGATGCACCAGAGAGTTCCACCGGCAAGAACAAGAAATCCAAGGCTGCTCCGCCGGAGACCAAGAAGGTGCCCGTCAGGGAGGATGGAACGGGTGGAACTTTCACCATAAGTTCCACCCTAGATGACAAATAGGAAAGCGCGCTCGTTGCCTTCCTGCGGGCGAATGTCGATGTGTTTGCATGGCAACCGTCTGACATCCCCGGTGTTCCCAGGAAGGTAATTGAGCACCACCTTGCTGTCTGTCCTCATGCGCGGCCCATCAAGCAAAGGGTCAGGAAGCAAGCCTTGGAACGGCAAGAATTCATTGCCGAAGAAATCAGAAAGCTGGAGGCGGTAGGATTGGTCAAAGGAGTGCTTCATCCAACCTGGTTGGCCAATTCGGTTGTAGTGCGGAAAGCGAATGGGAAATGGAGGCTTTGTATCGATTATACAGATATCAATAAAGCCTGTCCAAAAGATCCCTTTCCCTTGCCACGCATCGACTAGATTGTGGATTCCACCATTGGTTGTGATCTCCTGTCCTTCCTTGATGCCTATTCAGGGTATCATCAGATTTTTATGGCAAAAGAAGATGAAGAGAAGACCGCATTTATCACCCCATGTGGTACGTATTGTTTTATACGAATGCCTTTCGGGTTGAAAAGTGCTGGTTCGACATTTGCGAGAGCAATCCAAATTGGTTTTGAGCCTCAGCTCCATAGAAATATGGAGGCGTATATGGATGATATAGTGGTCAAAACCAAAGACAAAGCGACACTCATTCAAGATTTAGAAGAAACATTTGCAAATCTGCGCAAGATCAACTTGAAGCTCAATCCTGAGAAGTGCGTGTTCGGTGTTCCTTCCGGCAAGCTCCTCGGATTCTTTGTATCGTGCCAGGGAATCAAAGCGAACCCCGACAAGATCAAAGCTATTGAGCAAATTGAAGCGCCGAGACGCGTCAAGGATGTGCGTCGTCTTGCCGGCTGTGTTGCTGCTCTAAGCAGGTTTATTTCCAAATCTGCTGAGCGTGCCCTGCCCTTTTTCAAAATTTTGAAGAAGGCAGGCCCAATGAAATGGTCTCCGGAGGCGGAGGCTGCGCTGCAAGATTTGAAGAAATACCTTTCCTCTCCGCTGACGCTAGTCGCGCCTAAACCACAAGAGCCGTTGCTGTTCTATCTGGCAGCAACAAATCAAGTGGTTAGTGCTGCGCTAGTGGCGCAGAGAGAGGCTGATGAGGAAGCAACACCAGTGGCAGGACCGCCAGGTGACGCGGCAAGATCTTCCCCGGCAAGGGTTGATCCCGGCAAGACACGATCTGCGCAAACAGAAGAACCAGTGCAGAAGAAGAAGGTGGTGCAGTGCCCAGTTTATTTTGTTAGCTCTCTTTTACAAGGAGCTAGGTCAAGATATTTTGGTGTGCAGAAGTTGCTTTTCGGCCTTCTTATGGCCTCGAGGAAGCTGTGCCATTATTTTCAAGCACATGAAATCACCGTCGTCACTCACTTTCCGTTGCAACGGATTTTGTAAAATCCAGAAGCAACCGGCAGGATCGTGGAGTGGGCGTTGGAGTTGTCGAGCTTTGGCCTCAAGTTTGAAAGCACTTCGACGATTCAGAGCAGGGCCTTGGCGGAGTTCATTGCAGAATGGACCCCAACACCGGACGAAGAGGCTCAGGAAACAACTCTCCCCGGCAAGGAAATCGATCAGCAATGGGTTATGTACTTTGATGGGGCTTTCTCGCTGCAAGGCGCCGGTGCTGGCGTGCTGCTTGTCGCACCCACCGGAGAGTACCTCAAGTACGTAGTCCAAATACATTTTCCCCGGGAGAGTTCGACCAACAACACTGCAGAATATGAGGGTTTGCTTGCCAGTCTCAGGATCGCGGCAGACCTTGGTATCAAAAAGCTCGTCATCAAAGGCGATTCACAACTTGTCGTCAGGCAAGTTAACAAGAGTTATCAAAGTCCATTGATGCAAGCCTACGTGGATGAAGTGAGGAAAATGGAAGAGCACTTTGACGGTCTGCAAATGGAGCATGTTCCTCGTGCCGAGAACAGTGTTGCTGACGACCTGTCAAAGCGTGCCGCCCTCAAGTTGCCTGTGGAACCAGGAACTTTTGTGCTCCAATGACTCAACCATCCGTGGCGCCATCGATGCGGCAAGAAAAGAGAAGAAAGTTGAACTCTGGTCAGTACTTCCCGGCAGAGCTCCCCGGAGCCACCGGCAAGGAAGTTGCCAGGATCGACATGCCTGCCGGGGAACAACAGGCTCCGGCAGGGCCTCAGGCCCTTGCTGTCGAGACAAACGTTCCCCTGGCGGAGGAGATGCCTTTAGTCCTAGCCGTCGAGCCTCAGGCTCCAGCATGGGCGCAGCACATTGTCCATTTCCTTCAGACAGGAGAACTCCCGGAGGAACAGGAAGAAGCAGAAACAGTAGCCCGTCGGTCTGTTATGTACAAGTTCGTCGATGATGTCCTATATAGAAAGAGACCAAACGGTGTGAAATTGAAGTGCATTCCTCGGGAGGATGGGCTAGAGCTGTTGGCAGAGATACATGGAGGCATATGTGGTTCTCACATAGGATCAAGAGCACTTGCCGGGAAAGCATTCCGGCAAGGTTTCTTTTGGCCCACCGCTCTCCAGGATGCAACTGCACTAGTCACCAAGTGTGAAGCGTGCCAGTTTCATTCGAAGAAATCACATCAACCAGCTCAAGCTCTTCAGACAATCCCTCTCTCCTGGCCATTTTTGGTCTGGGGGCTCGACATACTGGGCCCTTTCCCCCGTGCTACCGGGGGCTTTGAGTACTTGTACGTTGCTATCGACAAGTTCACAAAGTGGCCGGAGGTGGAAGCAGTGAGGAAGGTGACAGCACAATCAGCCGTCAAGTTCTTTAAAGGGATAGTTTGCCGTTTCGGTGTACCCAACAGGATCATCACCGACAATGGCACGCAGTTCACAAGTCGCACCTTCATGCAGTACGTCCAAGACTTTGGCGGCAAGATTTGTTTTGCCTCTGTTGCTCACCCGAGAAGCAACGGCCAAGCAGAAAGGGCTAATGCTAAAGTGCTGCGCGGTCTCAGGACCAGGACTTTTGACAGACTGAAAAAGTGCGGAAGACGCTGGATTGATGAGTTGCCGGCGGTTCTTTGGTCAATCAGAATGACACCAAATCGAGCCACCGGCCAGACGCCCTTCGCTCTGGTCTACGGAGCGGAAGCAATTCTCCCCACGGAATTCACGTACGGATCACCTCGAGTGCTCGCTTATGATGAGCTTGAGCAAGAGCAACTGCGGCAAGATGACGCTGTGCTCCTTGAGGAGAATCGTCTTCAGGCTGCTGTGCGAGCTGCACGCTACCAACAAGCTTTGCGCTGCTACCATAGCCGCGGAGTTCATGCCCGAAGTCTTGAGGAAGGCGACCTTGTTCTTCGGCGGATTCAGTCCGCCAAGAATTCAAACAAGTTGACGCCAAAGTGGGAAGGCCCTTATCGAGTAGTACGAGTCACCAGGCCCGGCGCTGTCCGCTTGGAGACCGAAGATGGCGTTCCAGTGAGCAATTCCTGGAATATCGAACATCCTCGCAAGTTCTACCCATAAGGCGCGGTTGCCGGGGGCTCCCGGCAACCACTCTTTTGTACAAGTCTTGCCGGCAAGGCATGTGATACTTTGTACAAAGCCAGGCGCAGACCCTGAGCGCAGATGAATAAATTTAAGTGTTGTACATTCCCTTATTGATTCCCATGTTCATATTTATATATGCATTTTTGTCTAAGATGTTGTATAACACCTACTCCCGGTAAGTTCTAACGAACCGCCAAGGTTTCATGTCTTTATTTTCTCTTCTTTCTTTTTAAAAGACAGAAGGATTCCTCGCGTGCACATTTGCCGGGGGGGGGGAAGGGAGATATGAGTACCAGTTGGAGACGTTCGGAATCGACGCTTGCCGGAGGAAGGACAGTGACAGAAAGCTAAGTTCTAAAAACTTAGAGCAAGTTTCCTTTATTGCAAGTTATTTCCTTGGACGATTCCGACTCTTGTATGAAAAATCTGCACGCGAAGGAACCCTTGTTGTAATCAGTTGCGCTCTTATTTTGTTTCGAGCCCGCTCAACGATTTAAGTGGCTGCACTGAGAACACCAAGGAGTCTTGCCGGCCGCTGCACCTCCAGCAGGCTGCTGAAGTCCCGCACCCAGCGCTCGTGGCAAGTTGCGCGCCGGCAAGTTTTTCAGTAAGTGTAGGGTGAACTCCATACATAAAGGAATCAGACAAGGAAAATAGCAAGCATGAACCTAAACATAGGCGAGTTATATTACATTCATGAGTTGCCGCAATTCTAACTTGAGACTTAATTGTCTTTTACATGGAATGATGACGGCAAGAAAAGGCGGAGCACTTAATCCCTACGCTGGCCTTCGATCCTTTTGATGGAGTCCACCTTCTCAAGGATAGGCACGATAAGTTCTTCAAGCGCCTTGACATTTGCGTCCCTTGGCAGATGGCCGAGCGCGTTGGAGAGGTCGATGCCGGGATTGCTGTGCACCACCTTGATAAGCACCTTGCGAAGGACGGCCCGGCAAAGCCGGCGGGTCTCGTTGGCCAATTGGGTCGCCCGGCTAGACTGAAGCAGCCTCAAGGCATCGATGATGCTTTCGAAGAACATCGTCAACCTGGCACTTGAAGATATCCTTTCCTCGGAAGAATACCTGAAGTTCAACAGGCCCATGGTTGACAGTTCTGCCGTAAGCTTCTCCACAGCGGCGATGAGACGTCCAGTCCAGATCTCCACCCCCTTCTCGTAATCGATTTGGGCGGCGGCAGCGCTCTTGAGCAGGTTCCTCTCTCCTTGGAGATCCTTGAGTAGAGCCTTCTCACGGGCCTTGCCGGCCTCGAGAGACTTCTGCAACGTGGTCAGCTTCAATTCCAGAACTGCAATAGCATCAGCCGCAGAGGAGAGCAGCTTGGTTTTGTTGGACAGGGCAACTTGCATCTCCGCCAAGGAGTGGAGGGTTTTCTCCCTATCACCTTTGAGCGTCGAGAGCTCCTTGCCATGCTCTTCAAGATCTATTTCCAGCTTCTTTACCTTGTCGCTCAGCTCGTTCTTGGCGGCCTCTGCAGCTTCGACAGCATCGACGGCCTCTTTGAGCTTGCCGGCGTGACTTGCAGTCAGAGCTTCGAGCACCTCTTTATGTTTTTGCTCCAGCTCCTGGGTCCGCCGCGCGACAAGCTTCTCGATATCTTCATCTTTGCTGTGAAGCTTGGCGGCGAGCGCCTGCTCACGTGCGGTGAGATCTTCCTCATAAGCATCAAGAGCAACGCGGCGCCCCGTCAGGAGGGCATCTTCAGCAGCAATCCTTTGAGTAGCTTCATCCTGCGCCTTCTCCATATCAGATTGCTTCAGGAGGATCTCTATCCACTGTTGGCTCACCTGTTCCCGGCCAGCAGTCAGCTCTTGGAGGGCCTCGGCATACCATGTTTGCATTTGTTTGATGCGCCTCTGGAAATTTGCCTCGGCCGCCTCGACGACTGCCATTCTGGAATCCGCTTTATCTTTCCGGGCGCGGTGGAGAGCCTGGAGCTTGCGGAAATTCTCGCCCATGGCCTGAAGGAGCTGATCCTCTTCAGATTTGCCGCTGCTAGCGCCTGGATCATCAACAACCTCGAGCCCGATAGCAGCGATGATTTCTTTGTCAAAAACTTCTCCTTCGGCTCGTGCCCCAATGCTTGCCGTCCCAGACAAGTTGACAAACAGGTTCTCGCCAACCTTGAGGTATTTGCTGGATGAGGGGCCTTCAGATGTTGACGGTTGGTCTTCAGCGACCGCCTCACCAGTGGCAGGGGGCTCCGTGGCCGGCGCAGCGCCTGGCGCTCCTGCGGTAGGAATGCCCTCAGTACGGTCATCAACCTCCCTGTCATCCCCTTCAGTAGGTTCCTTGGCGGGTTCCTCCTGTGCAATCTTGGCGGCCTCCCCGTCAAGAGCACCACCAGCCTCGATAGTGTCATCCTTGGTGGCCTTGCTGGCAGCGATCCTGTCTGCTTCGGCAGCGGCGTCCCTGGTGGTCTCCTCGATGACAACGTCGACATCCATGTGTTCCATCACAGGGAACTCTGAAGGACGAAGGAGGAGAACAGAATAAGATCAAGATTGAAGTTTGAAGCGACTAAAGACAGAGAGATAAGGAAAAGAGTAACAAGCATTCTGAGGCAATCGATTACTTGCGTCGAGCTGTTGAGAGGTGGCCTCGCCCTTCCCGGCAACTTCGGTTGCCGGGGGAGGGTTGCCGGTGTCCATGCTTGCCGGCTCCTCCTCAGTTAAGATGGGCTCGTCCGTAGGATCTCTTGCCGGGGACGTGCTTGTGGGCGACGTGGTCGATGGAGGTGGCACGACGTTGACGTCTTCCGACAACTCCCCTTGTTGCCGTTCTTCTCCTGCGAGCCCAAGGATATCAGCGGCAAGAATGGAAGCCTCAGCACCCGCCAGCGGAAAAAGAACAGTGAACTTACGCTGGGGGCTGTGCTGGGGGCTGCATTGAGGACCGGGCTCTAGGCTGACAACGACAGTTTCTGGCATGCTTGTGGAGCCTGTCGGGGGCTCGTCGCCCGTGGAAGTCTTTGTCCTCTTCACCATCCTCTCCAGCAAGGTTTTTGCATCACTGCAGAGACAATACGAGCAAGTCAGTAAGATCGATCCAAGATTGGAATATAAAGGCTGTGGCAAAGTACTCACTCTTCTTCTTCTCGCTCCGGACTAAAGCCGGAGATGTCGAAATCGGCCTCCGCTGCGATGTCTGAGTGGGGAGGCAGAGGAGGGGTCCTAGGTCGCTTGGCTGTGGCAGGCGCCGGGGCAGCTTCCGGTACGGTAGTGCGAGACACCCCTGCTGCCCCAGCAGTGGCCGCTGGTGTGGGTCTCGCGCGCCGCGCAGGTTGTTGATGAACCCCTTGCCGTGGTGCAGTCTTGCCGGCCACTTTCTTGCCGGGAGCCTCGCCGCTCGAAGAAGGCTGGCTTGCCGGGATGCCAGATGCAGCCTTCCGAAGAACGCGCTTCGTCTTCTTCGGGGCTGGGAGCTCTTCTTGCGGTTCTTCTTCGGCCGTGTCCTCGTTGGACGAGCTCTCAGTGGCTGTGCTACTCTGTTCCCCGGCAGCTTTGTCCTTCCTGACAGGTTTTACCTCCACTACTACCTCTGCGTCGCTGGTTTCCCATTCTGTGAAGCCAACGTTGCCGGCCTCCGCGGCAAGATTTGCCTCCTCCACCCTAGTAGCAATGTAAGCTACTTCTTGGTCGGTGGTGGCTCGGATGAAATCTGTCTCTTGCCTGACGGGTCTCTCCGTCAAGTTGTCAAAAAAATTCTGTGCTTCCTCCTCGGTTGGCTCGGCCCAAGTCGCGTCAAGACCGTGGGCGTTGAAAATCGGCATGAAGGCGATGATTGACCCCAAGGCGGAGTTGTTGCACAAAGGGACAATCCTTGCCGGCAGCCGATGCTTATCTTCGCGCTGGAATAGTTTTTGGCGGAGAGCGCCAAGCTGCATAGTGGTCAGATTATTATTCAACCCGGGGCGCAATCTCATGATATCTGCCGCGTTTCAGTATTCCCAAGCTAGCCTTCCCCTGTTCTGCAAGGGGGCGATGCGGCGGCGGAGAAAGTCGAAGCTAATCATCTCCATTGTCAGCCCGGCAGCTTTCAGGCAAAGAATCCTGGTGGTGGCGATTGCGAGCTTTTCGTCATCAGCGGCAAGACTGCTCCAACCACTGCCGCGGATCACCTTCTGTTGCTGGGGAAGACAAAACGGATGGGGATCTGCTTCCTTGATCCAGCACCATTCAGCCCGCCATTCGTCCCACTTTTCGCGGTAAACTCCTTCTGGGTATATTTCCTTATTCCAAGCCCTTGGAATCCAGGTGATAGAACCAGAGAGGGCCTCTCCTTTTTGGATACGGGGGAAGAAGTAATGGCGAAAAAGAGTAGTGTTGGGAATCACTCCGGCAAAGTTTTCACAAAGATGGACATGCATAGTACCGCATTCGGCGTGAAATCGAGAAGATGAAAGCCATATGTGTACATGATATCATTGAAGAAGTCGGAAAATGGGGGGCAGAGCCCGCAATAGAAATACGCAGCGAAGAAAGGGCATCTGTCCGACCCACTTTTGGAACAAGAACCTGGAATCACGTGTGTGGTAGGGTGAGCTTGCGTCTCCTTCGCCCACATGCATTGGTACCGCCTCTTCAGAGCTTCTGCGTCGAGCGATGGGGGGAAGACGACATACTTCTTCCGCATCTTCACCAGTTCGCTCTCCGGGACGTCGGCTTTCGCTTCCTTGCCCTTGCCTTTGCTGGCCTTGGGCAGCATGGCGGCTGTAAGGGCGGAAGCCGGGGGTGAAGCGAGCGTGGAAGCGGCAGGCGGAAGAGGAAAAGCTTCGCTCTGAGCTCGAGAGGAGGAAGGCGATGGCGACGGCCAGATTGAGAAAAAGAGGGGAGTAAATAGGCTTGTGCCTCTGCGGCTTCTCCTTTTTATGGGGAAGGAGCGGGGCCGCCTCTTTTATTCCCCAATGTGAATGCGCCTCTATAGGCGCGTCGCAGTTGCAACCTTTGAGGCACGCTCCCCACGCCATGCGTTAGACGCGCGTAGTGGGGGGCACAGTAAACGAGATATTTACGAACAGTTAATCCCCTGCCACGCGTGCCCATGCACTGTTTGGGCCTAGCCCAACAACGCCTCGCACTCGTGTATGGCCTAGGCCCGGGGGCTCCTGTCAGTGTACTAAGTATTGGGCTGCTAGTACCCCGTACTTGTGCACGGGCAGTTGTAGCCATCCTCGCGGCAAGGCTTGCCGGGGAACAGTTCGAGGTTGATTCAAGCCATCAAAGAAACCATCCAGTCAGAGATCTGAGGATCAGCAGATAAGGAGAGCTGGAATCCGAAGGCCGGCTTCCCCGGCAAGATCTTGCCGGGGTGGACTGCGGTGCCCGGCAAGGCTTGGCGCCCGGTAGGGCTTGGCACCCGGCAAGGTTTTGTTGCTGTGCCACCGCTCTAGCACAGCGACGAACCCGACATTCTGGGTCCTTCTTTGGATGCGTGCCGACGCGCCAATGGAGGAGAGCTTAAGCGGTGCTGATGGGATGGCCCCTTTTTCCATCCCCATCCTCTTCACCGGAAAGCCGCCTTCCCTACTCTATGTGAGCACACTTATCCACCAGAGTGTATAACTCATTCACAGTCTTGGGCAGCTGCACGTTCATTTTGGAACGTATCCTGCGGTTGCGCACATTGGACTGGAATGCGGCTATCACAGCTGCCTGGTGGATATCTGGGATGTTCCTGTGCACTCGACTGAACCTTTGCATGTACTTCCACAGACTTTCTCCGTCCTTATGTGGGAGGAGTTGCAGATCGCTGGGCCATCCTGGTTCTTGATGGCCGCCCGTAAAGGCGCTAAAAACTCATGGCACAGGTCAGCCCAAGTTGAGATGGAGTTCTCCGGCAGGTGCATCAGCCAAGACCTCACATTTGGCATGAGTGACAAAGGGAAGTAGTTGGCGAACACCTTCTCATCTCTTCCCCCGGCAGCCTGAACAACGATGGTGTAGATGCTCAGGAACTCTGTCGGGTTCAATCTCCCATCGTACTTCTCTAGTATCTCTGGCTTGAACGTGCGGGAATATGGCCAACGGACTTGCCGCAGTTCACGAGTGAAAGCGGGGCACCCAACCTCGAAAGGTAGGTACCCACCGTCACCGAGTGTAGGCTTGTCGACGTCGGGGCCATTGCGCCTATCAGACTGGCGGTGGGTGTCGCGGCGCCGATCGATGGTGACGCGCACGCCTTCCCCTCGCCTGTCTTCCTAGGCCTGCCGCTGGTCTCGACGTGCTCGAGGGCCGGACGAAGCCATCGAGACGTCATCGGGTTCTTGATCGCGTGGCTCCGGCCATGACCCCTGCGTAGGCTGCCACGAAGGGGACTGCACCATGGGGGTGGCCCCTTCGGCACGGCCAGCAGCGCGGGCCGTTGTTGTCACCTGGGGAGGCTGTGGCGGGCCATCTCGCTGTGATCCTCCCGCCTCGGCGAAACCAATCAGGCTTTGAATGGTGGCTCTCCACTCATCCATCTGATCGGCTGCCGGTGGAAATCTCAATAGCAGCTGGGCCCGCGCCATAGCCTCCAAAGCAGTGCTTGGCATGGATGACAATGTATACCGTAGCGTCGCCTGGCTCCTCATGGTGCCAGTAGTAGCTGCGTCGTGTTCTCGTCGTTGTGAGTCCGTCGCCAGGGTGGCGTGGTGACGAGGTGGAGGCGCTTGAGGAATATCCTGATGGCGCATCGGCTGGGGCAGCTCATTCCGAGAGTGGCGCACGCCCTGCGACCGCGCCCGCAGCGGGAGCGGCCGGAGAGTTGCGATTCGCCCCAGAGCGAGTGCCACCGCTGTGGCTGCGCCCTTCGGCTGGGTGGAGAGGTGCAGACAGAATGACTTCTCCACCCGTACCTCATGGAGCGTGGTCACTGGGATGTTGTTGGTGATGTCCTTCCCCGGTGCCTTCTGCCCTCGTTTCAGCCGTAGGGGAGGTCACGACGATGCTGCCTGTGTCGGTCACGTCTCCCGCAGCGTCCATGTCTCCGTGCATCCCCGTAGCCCCCGCCGCATCGGCGGCCGCGTGCGATGGGGCCTTCAAAGTGGACGGATGGGCTGCAGCACCGGGCTTCTTCTTGGGCGCCATGGACGATGGAGCCGTCGATGAAGAAGATGATGAAGATGACGCGCTGCGTGCACTTCTCGGGTTCGCGCAAGCGCTTCCCCCTACCTAGCGCGCCAAAGATGTCGTGGGAAACCACGGCCACCTATGGGGCCATCAGCCCCTTGTGGTTTGGCAGGGGGGATGAGCACATTGCACAAAGAGCGGAGGAACGTAGCGCAGCACAGCAGAGATCACACGGGCAGTTTTACCCAGGTTTGGGCCACCACGAGGCATAAAACCCTACTCCTGCTTTGGTGGATTGATGGTGGTTTGTGGTGGAAATGCAGCGCTCTTGCCCGGCAGGGTTGCCTCGGGGCGAGAACAGCTACGCGCATACGAGTGTACAAGGGTCCGAATCCTTTCTATGGTTGCCATGGCCCTCCTTTTATAGATCAAGGGGTCACCACAGTGGCAAATCAGTCATTGTGTACTGATGAGATAGCGAACAGTGCTATCATACCTAACTTTGCAGTCAGAGCAGAGTGCATTAAATGCGCTGCTTAGTGTCACATCGTGGCATGCCCGGCAAGCCTTGCCGGGCTGCTCGGCCACCTTTTTGCCTGTCTGCTTGACACGTCTCTGGACGGGTGTCATTTGGAGGTGATTTCCATAGGAAGTGGCTACCATGTGCCAAATAACAGCCACTTAGTCACTTGGGGGCTTGACACCGCACCGATCGATGACTTGTGTCGCTGTGAGGTGGAGCCTTGGCGAGGTAGTTTGCCCTCGTAGCGCCCGGCAGGCCTGTCGGGACGGTCTTGAGTATTAACTTTGGGGCCACCTCGTCCTTGCCAGGCTCGCCTGCCCGGCAAGGGAGGTTTCTCCTTAGTGGTGTCTTGCTCATTTAGCTTGTCTTGGTCTTCTTGATCCGCCCTTTGATCTCTCAAAGAGTTGATCTCTCCTTGCTTGGTCTGGACTTGTATGTTGCAACCTTGCTCTTTTAGGCATGTGCATGGACTGGGCAACGGACCCAGGGTTTGTTGCACCGATAGATGGGCATCTCCATCGCCCGTTGATTAGCCTCGTCAGTGTGAGACTTTCTCGTTTTTTGTCTTCTCCACACAACCTCCAACAACATATTCTATTCCACCCATAGTGCTATATCCATGACTCACGCTCATATATTGCGTGAGGGTTGAAAACGCTGAAGTGCGTTAAAAAGTATGAACCAATTGCTTGGCTTGTCATCGGGGTTGTGCATGATAAATACTTTGTGTTAAGAAGATAGAGCATGATAAGACTATATGATTTTGTAGGGATAACTTTCTTTCGCCATGATATTTTGAGAAGACATGATTGCTTTTTAGTATGCTTGAAGTATTATTGTTTTTATGTCAATATTAAACTTTTGTTTTGAATCATACGGATCTGAATATTCATGCCACATTAAGACAGATTACATGATAAACATGTTAGGTAGCATTCCACATAAGAAATTCTGTTTTTATCATTTACCTACTCAAGGACGAGAGGAATTAAGCTTGGGGATGCTTGATACGTCTCCAACGTATCTATAATTTTTTATTATTCCATGCTATTATATTATCAATCTTGGATGTTTTATATGCATTATTATGCTATTTTATATCATTTTTTGAGACTAACCTATTAACCTAGTGCCCAGTGTCAGTTGCTGTTTTTTCCTTTACAGAAAATCAATACCAAACAGAACAAAACTTTTTGACGATTTTTCTTGGACCACAAGACACCCTGGAAGCTTCGGGAGGAGGCCAGAAGGGCCACGAGGTGGCGAGAAGCTCACTGGGCGCGCCCTAGGGGGGCGCCCTGCAAGCTTGTGGGCCCCCCGTGGCTCCTCTAACCCTAATTCTTCTTAAATAAATTCCCAAATATTCACCGTAGACAAGGGGGCACCCAAAAATGCTTTCCTGCCGCCGCAAGCTTTTGTTCTCGTGAGATCCCATCTTGGGGCCTTTTCTGGTACTCCGCCGGATGGGGATTCGATCACGGAGGGCTTCTACATTAAAATGCCGCCCTTCTGATGATGTGTGAGTAGTTTACCATAGACCTACGGGTCCATAGCTAGTAGCTAGATGGCTTCTTCTCTCTGTTTGATCTTCAATACAATGTTCTCCTCGATGTTCTTGGAGATCTATTCGATGCAATCTTCTTTTGTGATGTGTTTGTTGAGATCCAATGAATTGTGGGTTTATGATCAGATTATCTATGAATATTATTTGAGTCTTCTTTGAACTCTTTTATGCATGATTAAGATAGCTTCGTATTTCTATCTGATCTATTGATTTGGTTTGGCCAACTAAATTGATTTTTCTTGCAATGGGAGAGGTGCTTTGTAATGGGCTCAATCTTGCGGTGCTCAATCCTAGTGACAGAAGGGGACATGACACGTATTTCTATTGTTGCCATTAAGGCTAAGAATATGGGGTTTATTCATATTGCTTGGCTCTATCTCTCTACATCATGTCATCTTTCTTAAGGCATTACTCTATTCTTGTTAACTTAATACACTAGATGCATGCTGGATAGCGGTCTATGTGTGGAGTAATAGTAGTAGATTCAGGCAGGAGTTGTTCTACTTGTCACAGACATGATGCATGTATACATGATCATTGCCTTGGATATCGTCATAATTATTTGCTTTTCTATCAGCAATTTGTTTACCCACCGTATGCTTTCTTTCAAGAGAGAAGCCTCTAGTGAAAACTATGGCCCCTGGGTCTAGTTTTATCATATTATTTTCAGATCTATAAAATAAAAAACACAAAATACCTTGCTGCAATTTATTTAACTTTACCTTATTTTGCACTTTTATTTATCTTTTATATCTATCACTATCAGATCTCATCCTTGCAAGTAACCGTGAAGGGATTGACAACCCCTTTATCGTGTTGGGTGCAAGTATTTGTTTGTTTGTGCAGGTGCTATCATTGGAGACTTGTATGTTTCTCCTCTCAATTGATACCTTGGTTCTTAACTGAGGGAAATACTTATCTCTACTTTGCTGCATCACCATTTCCTCTTCAAGGGAAAAACCAACGCAAGCTCAAGAAGTAGCACCTCTCGATGTTTGCCCGATGGGTATTCGGTCCACTCGATTCGGCAAACTTCAGCTGCCCCGACCTCATATAACTTCTCGGTGGGAGAGCTGGGCACTACACAGAAATAATTTCTCCATAGTCCGAACTGCACCTGACATCCGAGGTGCATCTCGCAAAGTGTAATGTACCCCGTGATATGTAAAATCGAGTTGGCGGTGAAGTGGTGAAGATGTAGCCCATAGAACTCCAACAGGCCCTGAAGGAAGGACTGAATGGGAAACCCTAGGCTGCGTATCAAGAAGGAGACGAAGCATACCCTTTTGCCCTCTGGAGGAGTAGGACGATTCTCTGTGTGCACTTGTCCATTCATGGATGTCAATCGAGAGCGGGTCGTTGTCAGATCTAAATCTGGCAAATAATCTTGCTTGGCCAGGCGCTCTAGTTGGATGCGCGAGACGGCACAGCAACCCCAGTCGCCTCTAGCAGGGCCGTGAGGGCGCCTCGAAGATCCCTTGCTACTCGCCAAGAGAAACTCTTATGGTTGGACCTGCGAGAAGGGGAGCGCTTGCGTGATTTTCTTGGAAAAAGGAGTTGAGGGTGTGTGATAAATCCACACGCCCAGCTTGCAAATAAGAAGTGAAAAGGCCAACGCTTTGACATTTCACCATAAAGCGGTCCAATTACCCATAAGATGTGGTTACCAAGGTAAAAAATTAGACGCCACGTGCGACGGGATCAGGCCCGCCAGGAAGGGTCGCTAACCTAGCTGAAGACTTTCTCAAACCGAGCTGGAGGAATCACAGGAACTAGCCTATCTAGCCAAAGACTCAGGAACCGAAGTCCGAGAATGTTGTCCTTAGTGTCGAAGACCAGTTCAAGGGCTACTAGCGGTGTCCTGGACTAGGGGGTACTAACCTAGTCAGCCTATGCTCCTCGGATTGGGCCGATGGGCCCTCATTCTTCTCAAGATGGACTCCGGAAGCTGCACGATGGGGTGTAATCAAGAATGCATCTGCCGAAGGCTTGACGTATACTCCAAGACTTCTCATGCTGCCTTCACGCCAAGATATTGACCTTGTAACCCTAGATACCCTACCTGGTGTGTATATAAGCCATAGGGTTTAGGCCGTAGATGAAACATCAACGCAATCTCATTCACCTAGCCCTAGAGTTAGAACACATCTGACAATCTCGAGGTAGATTAACTTTGTACTTGATACATCTCCATCGATATAAATAAGAGCAGGAAGTAGGGTTTTACCTCCATCAAGAGGGCCCGAACCTGGGTAAAACATTGTCGCCTTGTTCCTGTTACCATCTGTCCGAGATGCACAGCTCGGGACCCTCTACCCCACGATCTGCGGGTTTTCACACCGACAACTAGGCAATCAAAGATTGATGCCAGTGCAAATAAATGAACAGAACTTAACGCTCTACAACCTCAGTGTGGATGATGCCCATAAGCATGTGAGCAAGTTCTTTCTTCTTTTCTATACTATCACTGAAATCATCGATTAGTTGTTGTTGCGCAAGAATGTGCACCTCTGATTCGTTCATGATTTCCATCATTGCTTGAGCTAGTAATTGGTTCACAAACATACATCTTTTCTATTGGATTAGAGACAGAGGAAACTGAGCAGATTCAGATGACGATTTTGGCAAGCTTCTATCACTGATAGTGCATAGTGTCTCGGCCACTGGATCATAACTTAAATTAGGAGGGGGGAACTGAATAGATTAACCAAGAGTTATTGCCATATTACATGCACTAGATTTATTGGAGAGAAACAATGCAGTTTCCTTGCTGTCTTCAGAATTTGTCTTCTTATCTTTAGCATGCTGCACCAAATTAACACACTATGGCATTGCTATCTTTCGCCAGGTTAGATAATAGGAAAGCAACATTGACACAATGAATGTTTGGGCAACTAGACCACACCAGCCTAAACCAAATTAACACAATATGGCACTATCATCAGCTAGGTAAGTTAATAGGAAAGCAATATTGACACAATGAATGATTGGGCAAGCAGACCACAACACTAGATTTTAGTAATGTGCAATATATGAGATAGTATAACCATGCAGCTCAGTATGCAAAACTACCAGGCAGTTTTCCTTACAAAAATCTACATTAGCACCTTAATTATACATTCTGCTACAAGTAAATTTAGATCAGATAATTTGTGTAGGGTACAGAAGGTTGGATTCATGCTGATGCTACTTAACAAAAGACATACTGATGTAAAAATATAGTGATATACAACAAGTACTTACATTAGCATTGGAGCACAGAGCATTCCTGCAAGATACTTTCCTCGAACACGATCCCAGTTTAGAACGTTTAGTATCCTTTAAGCATATTTTCTATGAGAGAGATGCGTAAGATACATGTAGACATTATAAGTTCAAATGTGATCTGAATGCTATAAAATTTCATGATGCGAGGATATGCACACGCTTCTTAGCATTGAGTTGACATATTTTTGCTGGACTGGAGCAGACTAGTTATTTGGCCACTAGAATCTGGTTATTATCTGGAGGAGTTCGGTTTTAATGTGCTAGAGCAGTTTCTATGAACACTGGAGTTGGGTTACTATCTCCTGGAGTTTGGATCTTTTGTAAAGACCTTGTTTGTACCCCTTCAGATTCTAACATAGCCCTCTTCCCCCTGCATGCCTTATATAGAAAAATGGTGCTTCAGTTATAAAACATGCTATGGCAGAGAGATGGAATAGGTACTAAAGAATACAAATGCATGCCATATTGACATGTACTGCCTCCATCGGGAAATAAATGGATGTGTCTAGATATATTTTAGTTCTAGATACATCCATTTTTATCCATATGTGCAACAATCAATCCGGACAGAGGGAGTATGATGTACAAGCTAGGGATACGACAGGACAACAGAGTAAAAGAAAGACTAGTTGATTGTAAAATTGTATGATAGCTGGAATAGGTATAGAAAAATAGGAAGGCAACATATGCAGACATATGATGGGCAAAGTCAGATGGCATTGCAACAAAACAGTAGAACAACACTTCAGTGTTAAAAAACATGGTATGGTAGACGGATGGAGTACATAGTGAGGAATAACAATGCATGAGATATTCAGAAGGATGATGTACAAACTAAGCAGATGGCATTGCGATAGAGTAGAATGATGGTACTTGAATTTGAAAACATGTTATTATGAATGGAATAGGTACTGAAAAACAGGAAGGCATGACATATTCACATGTGTGATCAATAGGCTAAGCACATGGCATTGCAACAGAGTAGATGTATTGCAAGAAATTATATGCATGATGCTACCCATATCACGGGCCTAGTTAGAGCAAGGAACTTGCGGGGTGAATAGGAATCATCATCTTTCTACAACTCTTCTGAAGAACTACATTTAACTGTTCCATCATATTCGATATCATTGACGTCGAGTTTGCTGGCCGTTGCATTGCTCCATGAGTTTCTTCTAGCGGATTTGTTCCGATAGTCAATATCAGTGTGTGCAATAATATCTTTCATGCATGGAAGACAACTAGTAGTGAGATTATGAATGAGTGCCTATAGGAGATAACGTAAATAGTAGGAGTCAACTTAAATAGTAGCAACAGGTTGATACCTCAAAAACTAAAGAGAGAGCACACATGATAGGTACAAAATATGTATTGTTTGTACTCAAGATTAACTTGATGGCACACAAAAGTATTAAAGAACAACAACATTGGTAATACTAGAAGGGGTATAATCACCAGCCTGTCGGATAGCATTGGCTAAGGGACAATAGCTATGGAACAACGTTAACTCCTGAACAAGTCCCTTATCTAAAGTAAGACTCTAAGAGATCAATGTGAATGTACAGTCATGTGATAATCTCTTTTCCATGCTTAGATGAATAACGAAGCCATAAATGTTGCACACAAGTAAGATGAGGGACAACTTATCTTGCCGCCCTCGGTAGGAGTGAGCATCATATGCTGACTCGTTGATGGCGCTCGGGTTGTTGTGGTTGTCCATGTCGGGCAAGCACATTCGAGGCAGGGGACTCTTGAGTGGGGAGTATAGCTCCTTTCAGGTATATGCTTCCCTTGTTGGAGCAGCTCCGGTGAGAATGAAGATGTTGTGGCTGAAGATGCAGAAAACACACAATGTGAAGAATGACACATATCTCTAATCTGAAGAAATACCCTAAGAGATCAACACTAAGGTACGAGACTAGTTACATGTTAGTTGACTGAAAACTAAATTGGGTTCACACGCTTTTTTTCGCACTGTCCGATCTATGCCGGATGGCTAGATTGCCGTCTTATGCCTCCCGGCTGTCATTGTTCAGGATCTTCCCCGAACAGCCAGCGACCACCGGCAGAGCAGCCTGCCTACATCGTCCCTAGCCGCGACAGCTCCGACCATGATCCCTCCCCCCGCCCCAATGCACTGCCGTAGTTGCGCCGCCCCGGCCATACCTCAAAGTCTCGCCATCATCCAGATCCAGCGCCAGCAGTACCTTGATCCCATGCAACCCTAAGATAGGCACCTAAGCGCTGCTTCCACGATGAACCTGCACCCCCTACGATAGACACTGAGGCACATCTTACCCGGCCAACCGGTAGCGTAGGAGCTCTGCTGCCTCGAGGGGTGCTGCTTCCTCCCATTGGGAATAGACAGACCTAGAATAAAAATTCATGCGACTGACGCCTAGGAAAAGTGAATTAAAATGAGTGTAGGACCTATCTTGCGGCCCGGTGAAGTAGGCAGCTCCATTTGTAGAGTCGGTGAGGCCGGCGCGGTTGCGGTGGCTCCCGGCGACAGGAAAACAGATATGTGTCGGCCGTCGACGGCTATGGGTGACCAGGGCTGGGGCGGGAGATGCATCCAGAGTTGGAGCTGCTCTATTGTCGTGCACAATGGCGTGGTTGAATCGGCTCCGGTAGGGTTCACACGGTCGTCGTCGAGGCAACTCTTGCAGCACGGAGTAAGAGGCACATAGCTTAGTGCACGACGGCAAACAGACAGCAGCTTCGTCATTGGGGAGGAGGGCCGTGGTAAATTTGGTGCGGTGGGGGGCATGGAGGAGGCGCTGAGGTTTCGCAGCTGGGGAGAACGTGTTTTGGGGCTCACGGTGTATAATGGTGAACTGGGAGGGGAACCATGTCTTACGGACGCATTTGTCTAAAATGTGGGGGAAGTTACAATTCTACCCCTGTCTTTTGAGTTTTGGGCTTAGGTCTAAGTCTTGAGGGTCGGGGATAGTAGGGTAACTTTGCTTCTCCCAAATAGTGGGCGCCAGCGATTTTGGGCGAGAAGGGCGTGCGTTGAAATAGTGGGGCGAGTGATTTCGGCTGAGGAGAGGGTGTTTTGCTGCCCATGGTTTATGAATTATTGGTCGCCTGCCATTTCGGCCGAGGAGAGGGTGTTTTGCTGCCCATGGTTTATGCATTACTGGGCGCTTGCCATTTCGGCCGAGGAGAGGGCGCGCTTGGATGAAGTTACATACCTACCCTGGATATACAATGGACCAATTGATGCAGGTCCCAGATAGGCTGGTAATTTCACGTCTCCCATTTATTTGCTCAGGCGAATTCCACCGAGCAAAGGGTGTTTTAAAGATTCATTCAAATTTTGGAAGAACAAGCATCCACGTCTACCGTACCAAGTCAATTCGAATCAAATTTTGAAATATTAGTTCTATAGTGCCACATCTTGCCACTTCTTTTTTAGATGGTGAGATGATGCTCGGGCCTAATGTGCTTTTACATGCTCGTTGCTACCGATTAATTTGACAAATAGTTGACGACACAAAAACATGAATAAAACCCAAAATGAAATATCTCAAATCAATGAAATAACTCGTTGACCTGGTCAAAATTGTGGAATAAATTTAAAATTGAACACCTCAATTGAATAGCATGCTGTATTATAGTTCTCCATGAACATGCTCAAAGTCAAATTACTAAACCTGTTTGATACATCTATCTCCGTTCATGTGTGAATTGCAAACACCATGTGCTCCAATTCAAACATTAGAATGTAATTTGTACTAAATCATGGTTTAATCAGTCTTCGATGCATAAACGTGAACTCTCCCCCTCCCGCACTCCTGTGTTCTCTCTAGCCGACACTCTTTGTTTCTCTCGCGCGCATACGAACACAATCCTTTGTCGGTCCCTCTCTCTAGATCTTTCTAGCTCGCATGCACACTCTATGTATAGGTCTCTCTCGCACAGAATGTATGACTCTCTGGTCTAAGCTAACTAGCGAGGGTACACTCATCGGACACACACAAATTCTCTCGCTCGTTGTCAATAACTCTCTCACGCACCACTCTGCCGTCTTGGGGCTCTTCTCTCTCTCTCTCTCTCAAACTTTCTATCTCCCTAGGTAACACATACACATATCTCACTCGCACTATGTAGACCCATCTAACAATCTCTCTCCCTTGTTCTCTCTCTATCTCACATGCACACACACACACAAAATCTCCCCCTAGCTAAGTATGACTATCTCTCAGTCCATCATAGGCACATGCACTCCCCCTAGGTATGACTATCTTTTACTCTCCATCACAAACACACGCATTGTATCTTTCCGTCCCTACGTCTATCTCCATCTCTCTCGGGGTATCTTTCTATCGCACACACACCTTGTCTCTCGATCTCCCACCCATATAGCCCCCACACGATCTCGAGGGGATCTCTCTATCATAAACACACCCTCTCTCCCTCCCCATGCCTCCATTTTCTCCATACGTCTCTGTCGACCTCTCTCCCTTGTTTGCCACACCTCTCTTGGACACGTGCTATAGGGGTCTCGCTCTCCGTTGCAAACAACCACACACTATCTTCGTGTATCTCCTCACCTCGCTTTCTCTCTCGAAGATGCATGCGTGATATGTTTGCATAAGACATGCACACTTTCTCTCTACTTTATCGTGTTGTTCCTCTCTTTCACACACACACACCCACAAACACTACTTTTGCACACTCACTCTTTCTCCTTCACACACACTTGATCTTCTTCTAGCTAGTTAGGTACTCTCTCCGGTCCATAGCATATAGATTTTTTTGAAAAGTCAAGCCTCACAAAGTTTGACCAGGTATGTGGAGAAAAACATTTACATCTGGAACGGAAAACAGATATCATTAGATTCATCACAAGATGTAGTTTCATATTATATATCTTTGGTATTGTAGATATAAATAATTTTCTCTATAAACTTGGTCAAAGTTTTGAAAGTTTGAATTTTCAAAAATTTATAGGCACTACATTATCGAACGGAGGGGGTATCTCTTTTCTCTCTCTCAACTCTCTCACACACCACTCTACCGTCTCTCTTCCTCTCCCTCTCTCTCTCGGAAACTTTCTATCTCCCTAGGTCACACATACACATATCTCACTCGCACTAGATAGACCCATCTAATACTCTCTCTCCCTGTTTCTCTCTCTATCTCAATGCATGCACACGCACACCCCCTAAGTACGATTATCTCTCACTCCATCACAGGCACATGCACTCCCCCTAGGTATGACTGTCTCTCACTCTCCATTAGAAACACAGGCATTGTCTCCTTCCCTCCCTAGGTCTATCTTGATCTCTCTCAGGGTAACTTTCTATCACACACACACCTTGTCTCTCGATCTCCCACCCATATAGTCCCCTCGCGATCTTGAGGGGATCTCTCTATCACAAACACACCTTCTCTCCCTCCCCATGTGTCGGTGTACGACACCTATGGGATCGCGTGGATCCCTTTACGGTTCGGCAAGGAGAGAGGTATGCACAAAGAGCAGATCCAACGATCAACGCAAGGGATTTTTACCCAGGTTCGGGCCGCTGAGAAGCCTAATACCCTACTCCTGCTTTAGTTTATTGTGGATGTTTGAGCCCAAGCTCCAGGAGCGCTTGCGATGAACAGTACGTTCGAGCAGCAGCTACGCATGCAGAATGGGCCAGAGGGTCCTCCTCTGTAGCTATGCCCTGGGCCTCCTTTTATACGTCCAAGGGGTCACCAACAGTGGCGTTCAGTACATACATGAGGTGTAAAGTAGCTACAGTGTTTACATACTTATCACAAATGATTTAGGACAAACGCATTAAATGCTCCGTTTAGGTGTCCTTACTTTCTTGGGGACGGAAAAAGGGGCCATCCCATCAGCACCGCTTAAGCTCACCCACCACTAGTGCCATGACACGCATCCAGGCGGATAAAACCCAAATGACAGGCTGGCTGCTGCACTGGAGCGGTGGCAGGATGGCGGAATCTTGCTGGGTGCAAGCCTTGCCGGGTCTCCGCAAGCCATCCCGGCAAGGATCTTGCTGGGGATCCGGCCTTTGGGCTTCTATCTTCTGGCTATTGGCTTCAATGCTATCTTTGGTAGTCTTGCACTTGTGCCCAACTGTCCTCCGGCAAGCCTTGCCGGGAGCTTGCCGGGCCCTTGGCTTGCCGGCTCATGCCTTGCCAGCGAGTGCTGGCTTCATCTTGTATCCCAAGATGTGCTCTTCTTCGTAGCTTGGCCTGGTTCCTTCTTCGTGCTCTCCGTCAAGATGTTTGCTGGATGTCTTGCTTGCCGGCAAGGTTGGTTCTTTGCCGGGAAACTTGGCCTTTGCCGGGGTTGTTGGGCAACGGTCCTAGACGGGTATGACCCATGCTAAGAAGGTTAATGAGACCCTGGTTCTCATTACACCGACAGGAGCCCCCGGGCCCCACCTCCAGCAGAGAACTCAAAGACCTCGATGCTGGAGGTGGGGCCAAATTTGGCATGGGTCATGACTGCCACGCCCAGGATTTCATATGCTTCTACCCTCGTCAGAGCACTTAGCTCAACAACAAGAGCAAAAGCTCCCTTGTCAGAGCGCATGGCTCGACGACAAGGTTGAAAGCCCCCTTGTCGGAGCGCATGGCTCGACGACAAGGTTGAAAGCCCCCTTGTCGGAGCGCATGGATCAACGACAAGTTTTGTTATTCCTCCGCGGATGAATATTTCTGGTAAAGTTTGTGATTTCAGCGGAGAACTTTGACGTTCTCGACACCGGCTTCTGGCAAGGATGTTGCCGGGAAGACTGCGAGGTACTCGCCCACCTATATACCTACAACACTGGTTCGGGCATGTAATGCCACGACAGCGTTTTAACACAGCAAGTTAATTAGCTTCTGGCTTTATGACTAATTTGTCGTAATTTCGACTTTTGCTGAATAATCCCTTGCTTGCCGAAATGCCTCCCGGTGCGCACGATCTAGCCAGCAGTGCTTTGAGGAACGGATCCTTAGCAGCTTGCCGGGAACGCCGCTTCCTAAAAGGGTTTTCCTTTCCAGCTCTAGTGCAGCTGCTCACATCGCCGAGCGGACTCGAGGCGACTAGGAGCGCAACTAGCCCCGGGAAGGCTCCTCAGCATACGGGTTTACGCAGAAACCTTAGAATAAAACTTGTCGAGCCTTTTCCTTGAATGATCTCATTTTTGTACAATGAGTCCCTACATCTGCCGGAATGCTCCCCGAATGCGCATGTTCTAGTCGATGGCGCTTAGGATCGGGTCCTGTCAGGCAGCCTATCGAGAACACCGCCTTTTCGGGAGCTTAATGCTCTAGAAACAATCGCAGCCGCATCCGTGTTGCTGGGCGGACCCAGAACAATCAAGGGCACAGAAATCTTCTAGAGTGCTCCTTTTCGCACAGGTTATGTACAAAGGATACCATCAAGGATAAGGCTAAACAGCAGAAAGAAATCAAAGTTTTAGGACTTAGCTCTCTGCAAGAATGATGTTGACGAAGGGGACGTCGTGTATGGCAAAGAATTTTAGCCGCCACTGCTTCTTCCGCTGCCTCCTCCACCGCCACTTGTGTACGCAGGCGTCGGAAGCTTGGATGTAGATGGACCGGCCGCCGTGGTGGCCTTCTTCTTGGGAGCCATGGTGACAAAGACGATCAAGAACCGACGCGCTGATCGCTAGATCAGGTTTGCCCAACCTACTCCCCCTACCTGGCACGCCAAAGATGTCGGCGTATGACACCTATGGGATTGCGTGGATTCATTTACGGTTCCATTAGAAACACAGGCATTGTCTCCTTCCCTCCCTAGGTCTATCTTGATCTCTCTCAGGGTAACTTTCTATCACACACACACCTTGTCTCTCGATCTCCCACCCATATAGTCCCCTCACGATCTTGAGGGGATCTCTCTATCACAAACAAACCTTCTCTCCCTCCCCATGTGTCGGCGTACGACACCTATGGGATCGCGTGGATCCCTTTACGGTTCGGCAGGGAGAGAGGTATGCAGAAAGAGCAGATCCAACAATCAATGCAAGGGGATTTTTACCCAGGTTCGGGCCGCTGAGAAGCCTAATACCCTACTCCTGCTTTAGTTTATTGTGGATGTTTGAGCCCAAGCTCCAGGAGCGCTTGCGATGAATAGTACGTTCGAGCAGCAGCTACGCATGCAGAATGGGCCAGAGGGTCCTCCTCTGTAGCTACGCCCTGGGCCTCCTTTTATACGTCCAGGGGTCACCAACAGTGGCATTCAGTACATACATGAGGTGTAAAGTAGCTACAGTGTTTACATACTTATCACAAACGATTTAGGACAAACGCATTAAATGCTTCGTTTAGGTGTCCGTTTAGGTGTCCTTACTTTCTTGGGGACGGAAAAAGGGGCCGTCCCGTAAGCACCGCTTAAGCTCGCCCACCACTAGTGCCATGACATGCATCCAGTGGACAAAACCCAAATGATAGGCTCGCTGCTGCACTGGAGCGGTGGCAGGATGGCAGAATCTTGCTGGGTGCAAACCTTGCCAGGTCTCCGCAAGCCATCCCGGCAAGGATCTTGCCGGGGATCCGGCCTTTGGGCTTCTATCTTCTGGCTATTGGCTTGAACGCTGTTTTTGGTAGTCTTGCACTAGTGCCCAACTATCCTCCGGCAAGCCTTGCCGGGCCCTTGGCTTGCCGGCTCGTGCCTTGCCAGTGAGTGATGACTTCATCTTGTATCCCAAGTTGTGCTCTTCTTCATAGCTTGGCCTAGTTCCTTCTTCGTGCTCTACGTCAAGATGTTTGCTGGATGTCTTACTTGCCGGCAAGGTTGGTTCTTTGCTGGGAAACTTGGCCTTTGCCGGGGTTGTCGGGCAATGGTCCTAGACGGGTATGACCCATGCTAAGAAGGTTAATGAGACCCTGGTTCTCATTACACCGACACCATGCCTCCATTTTCCCCATACATCTCTCTCGACCTCCACTACAAAAAAAGACACATCTGTGACATTTTGGCCAGAACGAAAACGTTTTCTGTCATGCTTATGACACTTCTATGATGATAATTGTGACAGAAAGACGTTTCATCATAGATGTGGTGGGCTCTTACTTCTATGACAGAAAATCCTGACAAAAAATGGGCTTTTCGTCCTAGGTAGGCCGGAGACGCACCTGCATGACATTCTTTGGGTCGTCCATGATGTAAAAAATCATGGTAGAAGTGAGGGCGAGGAAAATATCAGGGAGTTCCCGGTTACGGTGGGTTGTTGGGGACGAGTGATGCAGTGTGGTTTGCGCCTTTCTCTCGTATGTGCGTGTGTGCGAGGTGCTTGCTAACTGAACCCTTGCGAGGCGTTCGCTTACTGAACTCGAGCGATTGCACTAGCTAGCTATGTACTGAACACGAGGGATCGATTCCATTATGTACTGAAGCCGATCAATCCATCCCTTCGCTGCTATCTGAACCCGAGTGATTCCTTTGCTGCTAACTGAAGTAGGCTGATTCCTTCATTGCTAACTGAATCTAATCGATCCTTCTCACTGCTCTCTGAAGCCGATCGAGCCCCCGTGCGGATGTAGCCAACCGGTGTGTTGGGTTGCCTCTGGATGAATAGTGCCCATTACTGCCGCGCGCGATACGTAGAAATGAGTCGAGACTTGTGGTGAGTCCAACCGGTTGGTTGGCTGTGGATGAACAATTCCCATTGCTGCAGCCCGCTCGTACGTACGTGTATGCCCCACCCCAACCGGTGTGGGTTGGATGAATAGGACCCTGTGGTAGTAGGCGGTTGCTGCTGGATGAACAGGACCCCGAGGAGGCCGCCACACCCCAGCCGGTTAGGGGGCGGATGAAGAGGACCATGGAAGCTCTATGAATAGTAGTCAGTGGAGCCTGGAGGACGACAGTGGATGAACAGTACCCCCGTGGAGGCTGGAGCGAGAGGCAGTACGTAGATAGTGGATGAACAGTAGCCCGTGGAGTCCCGTTTTGCAGTACGCCACACCCCTCCTGATGAACAGGACCCCGTTTCGACTGTAGGCGCTCCAACAGACGTCCGTTTCCTCCGTTTTGTTGTATGCCAAAGCCCTCCCGATCAACAGGACCCTGTTTCGACCGTAGGCACTCGAACAGAAGTCCGTTTCCTCCATTTTGTGGTACGCCAGACCCCTCCCGATGAACAGGATCCTGTTTTGACCGTAGGAGGTCAAACAAGAAGGCCATTTCCTTCGTTCTGCGGTATGCCAGGCCCCACTTCAGCTGTTCCATCCAAGCCGGTTGGCTCCCGATGAACAAGACGCATTCCATTGCCTCCCGATGAACACGACGCTGTTTCTGTGTTCCGACCGAGCCAGTTGGCTGCCAATGAACAGGATGCCGTTGCTGCCTGATAACCCACAAGTATAGGGGATCGTTTGTAGCCTTCTTCGATAAATAAGAGTGTCAAACCCAACGAGGAGCTAAAGGTAGAACAAATATTCCCTCAAGCTCTATCGACCACCGATACAACTCTACGCACACTTAACGTTTGCTTTACCTAGAACAAGAATAAAACTAGAAGTACTTTGTAGGTGTGATAGGTTTGCAAGATAATAAAGAACGTGAAAATAAAAGTTAGGTGATGTTTAGATAAAGAAACAATTAAGTTTAGTAAAACGAGAGTGGATTAGTGGTGGTAGGATTTGCAGAATTGTCCCTTAGCAATTGACTACGTTGCTAGACTGATAGCAAGTTTTTATGTGGGACAGGCCACTGCTAGCATGTCGTCCCTTACTTGGAATTTTATGCACTTATGGTTGGAACTATTAGCAAGCATCCGCAACTACTAACATTCATTAAGGTAAAACATCCAACCATAGCATTAAGATTTATAATGGTCCCCCTTCAATCCCGTACGTATCAATTTCTATGTTTAGGCTGAAGCTACTGTCACCCTTGCCCTTCAATGCATAGTCCTATCAACATACAACTAACCCTATGGTGTGATCCACACACATGCTCATATGATGGGCACCAAAGGACATCCACATAACCACAAGCAAATTAAATCAACCATAGCAAGTCACCAATTACCGATAGGAGGACAAAAATCTACTCAGACAACATAGGATGGCAACATATCATTGGATAATAGTATGAAGCATAAAGCACCATGTTCAAGTAGAGGGTACAGCGGTTGCGGGAGAGTGGACTGCTGAATATAGATGGGGGAAGGTGATGGAGTTGTGGGTGAAGATGACAGAGTTGTTGGAGTAGATCGCCATCACATGATGATTGCCACGGCGGTGTTCCGGCGCCACCGGGAGAGAGGGGGAGAGAGCCCCCTCCTTCTTCTTCTTCCTTGCCCCCCCCCCCTAGATGGGAGGAGGGTTCCCCCTCTGGTCCATGGCCTCCGAGATTGGATCTGTCTCTCTGTTCTCTTCTGTTTCACGTTCTTGTTTTCTGGCCCTTCACCATTTCTTAAATTCCCGGATATCCGTTACTCCGATTGCGCTGAAATTTCTACATGATTTTTTTCCATAAATTATCTTTCTTGCGCCCAAATAAGGGACCCAACCAACTTACGGGGAGGGCACAAGACACTTGGGCGCGCCAGGGAGTGTCCGGCGCGCCCTGGTGGGTTGTGGAGGCTGTGGGCCTCCGTTTGCGTTGATTCCACCTCCTAAAAATCACAAATATTCCAAAATAATTCTCCGTAATTTTTTATCGTGTTTGGACTTTGTTTGATATGGATATGCTGCAAAACAAAAAACATGCAACAAACAGGAACTGGCACTGGGCACTGGATCAATAGGTTAGTCCAATAAATCATATAAAATGTTGCCAAAAATATTTTGAAAGTTGTATAATATTAGCATGAAGCAATCAAAAATTATAGATATGACAGAGACGTATCAGCATCCCCAATATTAATTCATGCTCGTCCTCGAGTAGGTAAATGATAAAAAAAGATAATTTTTGATGTGGAATGCTACCTAGCATAATCTTGATCATATATCTAATCATGGCATGAATATTAAGACACGAGTGATTCAAAGCAATAGTCTATAATTTGACATAAAGACATCAATACTCAGACATCCCAACAAACAATTGTGTCTTTCAAAATATCAATGCTAAAGAAAGTTATCCCTACAAAATCATATAGTCTTGTCATGCTCTGTCTTCTTAACACAAAGTATTTATCATGCACAACCCCGATGACAAGCCGAGCAATTGGTTCATACTTTCTAACGCGCTTCAGCTTTTTCAACCCTCATGCAATACATGAGCGCGAGCCATGGATATAGCACTATGGGCGGAATAGAGTATGATGATAGGGGTAAATATAGAGAAGACAAAAAAGTAAGAAAGTCTCACATCGACGCGGCTAACCAACGGGCTATGGAGATGCCCATCAATTGATATCAATGCGAGGAGTAGGGATTGCCATGCAACGAATGTACTAAGAGCTATAAGTGTATGAAAGCTCAAAATGAAAACTAAGTGGGTGTGCATCTAATCCTATAATGAAAAATTCCCACTAGTATATGAAAGTGACAACATAGGAGACTCTCTATATGAAAAACATGGTGCTACTTTGAAGCACAAGTGTGGAGTTAGCATGCCCCTTCTCTCTTTGTTTTTTTTCTTTTCTTTTCTTTTCTTTTTTTTCTTTTTTTTCTTTTTTTTCTTTTTCTCTTCTTTTTTCCTTTTTTTTTCTTTTTTTCTCTCTCTTTGTCCGGAGTCTCATCCCGACTTGTGGGGGAATCATAGTCTCCATCATCCTTTCCTCACTGGGGCAATGCTCTAAAAATGAATAATGATGATCATCACACTTCTATTTACTTATAACTCAAAAGAAATGAAAATTACAACTCGATACCTATAACAAAGTATGACCCTATATGAATGCCTCTGGTAGTGTACCAGGATGTGCAATGATCTAGCATAACAACGATATTAAAAAACGGATAAGCCATGGAAATATCATGCTAGCTATCTTACGATCATGCAAAGCAATATGACAATGAATGCTCAAGTCATCAAAACGGAAGTGGTGGAAGTTGCATGGCAATATATCTCAGAATGGATATGGAAAGGCCATAATAGGTAGGTATGGTGGCTGTTTTCAGGAAGATATAATAAGTCTTATGTGTGATAGAGCGTATCATATCACGGGGTTTGGATGCACCGGCGAAGCTTGCACTAACGCTCGACGTGAGAAAGGGCAATGCACGGTACCGCAGAAGCTAGCAAATTGCGGAAAGGTAAGAGCGCGTATAATCCATGGACTCACATTACTCATAAAGAACTCATATACTTATTGCAAAAGTTTATTAGCCCTCAAAGCAAATTACTACTACGCATGCCCCTAGGGGGATAGATTGGTAGGAAAAGACCATCGCTCGTCCCCGACCACCACTCATAAGGAAGACAATCAATAATAAATCATGCTCCAACTTCATAGCATAACGAGAGACTATACGTGCATGCTTCGGGAATCACAAACCTTAACACCAATATTCTTACTAACCACTACCGTTTACTAGTACCTTCCACATATTCCATCTCTATATCGCAAAACTATTGTATGGAATCAAACATATCATATTCAGTGATCCATAAGTTTTATGTAGGATTTTATGACTAACCATGCAAATGACCAATTCCTGTTGACTCTCTAACTAGATATAAGTGAAGCATGAGAGTTTAATTCTTTCTAAAAAAGATCATGCTCTAATAAGTATAAGTGAAGCAAAAGAGCATTCTATAAATAACGGTTTTCTATGTGAAGAGAAACAGGCAATCCAAACTTCAAATGATATAAGTGAAACACATGAAGCATTCTATGAAGCCATACTCAAAAGATATAAGTGAAGTGCAATGAGCATTCTATAAATCAACCATGGACTATCTCATACCAGCATGGTGCATAAAACAAAAATGAAAACTAAACGCAAAAGACACTCCAAGATTTACAAATATCACATGAACGAAACGAAAACATACCGATACTTGTTGAAGAAAGATGGGATGCCTTCCGGGGCATCCCCAAGCTTAGACGCTTGAGTATCCTTGGATATTTACTTGGGGTGCCATAGGCATCCCCAATCTTCAACTCTTGTCTCTCCTCCTTCTCATCATATCAAGACCGCCTCGATCTTTGATCACTTCATCCACACAAAACTCAACAGAAAACTGGTGAGATCCGTTAGTATAATAAAGCAAATCACTACTTTAATTACTGTTGCAAACCCATTCATATTTTGTTTTTGAATTTTAGCTACTGTATTATAACTTCTCCATGGCTTATACCACCAATACAATCGATGGTTTCATCAAAACAAGCAAAAGAATGCATCAAAAAACAGAATCTGTCTTAAATAGGATAGTCTATAGTAATCTGAACATCTACCATACTTCTATAAAGCCAAAAATTCTGAAAAATTAGGAAAAAATAAAAACTTTGTATAGAAATACTGTGCAAAATGTTTCAGAAACTTTTGACGTACCAGTAAAAAATGTAAAATCATGCACTACAGACAAAATTTCTGTTTTTGCTCCGGACATACCAACAAGCAATCTAATCATCCTAAAGGTAAATCTTGGCACATTATTTTTATAATACAATGGATTTGTACAAGGGGATAATTATTTTTGTTTAAAAGTTTCTGTAATTGAGATTCACAAAGTTTCCATGGGCATGAACAAAAGTTCAAGGTTAGCTCCCACTTTCACGGTGCTCGTCTTTCTCACTTTCACTTTTCTTTTTCTGAAGTTTTAGGTTCCCCTCTATATTTTTTTTGTTTTTAAACTTTATAAAAGCACACAACAGAATAAAATGACTCTCTAAAACTTCCAGGTTGTCTCCCTGGCAGCGCTTTCTTTAAAGCCATTAAGCTAGGCATAAAGTGCTCAAGTAATCGATCCACCCAGATCCCAAGGTATATCAAAGCCAATTTTAATTAACAATGATTTGACATTTAGTAGTGAGCACAAAGCAACATATATCATGCAATGGCAAAGTCTAAATATCTTCCTATGCATCGGCATCCTATGCATCGGCATGTCATAAAAGAACAATCCATGCACATCAAGTAAAGGCCAATACATAGCGTAAGCAGTTTCTTGCAATTCTATCGTGTTGGAAACATAGAGAGGCGGAGATGTAGTTCCTCTCTCATAATAATTGCAACTAGGATCAGCAAGCACATGCATATTATATTCATAAAAATCATCATGTGTAGTGGTAGAACGCAACCCATCAATGTAATCCTTAATAAGTGCAAACTTCTTCGATATAGTGTAGTTTGGAGAATTCAAAAAGATAATAGGACTATCATGTGTGGGTGCAATAGGAACAATTTCATTCTTAACATAAGGAACTATAGCAAGTTAATCTCCATAAGCATAATTCATATTGGCATCATGGCCACAAGCATAGCAAGCATCAATTTCATCAAAAAGGGATATTTCAAAAGAATCAACGGGATCATAGCAATTATCATAGCATTCATCCTTCGGTAAGCATGAAGGGACATTAAGCAATGTATGAGTTGAAGAGTTAATCTCATTAGAAGGTGGGCACGGGTAGCTAATCCGCTCTTCCTCCTTTTGTTCTTCGCTCTCCTCATCATCTTTTTCATCCAATGAGCTCACAGTTTCATCAATTTCTTCTTCCATAGACTCCTGCAAAATATTAGTCTCTTCTTGGACAGCGGAGACTTTCTCAATAAACTCATTAATATAAGCATTAGAAGCATAGTTTTCATAGCAATATTTAAGTATGGCAAAATTTTAAGATTTGTAAAGAGTAGTATCATACTTTTCAATCAAAGAAGCAATTTCATAAGCACCCTTAAAAGCAACAAATTCTTCAATTTTTTCAACATCATAGTAATTATAAACACCCTTAGCATAAGAAGATAGAATTCCATTATCTCTATACTCACATTGATAAGTTAGGTGTTTCTTAGGGTCTTCAGAACAATAAGTAAAATCATGTATTACACATAAATTCCAAGCATAGCATTGCATAGTATTAATTTGATGCTGTAAAAGTTTACATTTTTGAAGCAAGCTCATCTAATGATTTTCCCTCAAGTAAGCTAGTTGGGTTTTCAGCACGAGCACAAATGGATCGAAGATGATCCAAGTTGAAAGCTTCAGTAGTATGATAGATTTTGGGTGGTTCTTCAACCATTGGTTTAGCAGGTACAACTAATTTTTTTGGTATTTTACGTTTCCTACACATAAATAAAGATAGAAAACAAGAGCACAAAATAAAATCTACTTAGTAATAAAGCAAACAAGCACACACGAGAATATTCACCCCACGCTATTGCTCCTCGGCAACGGCGCCAGAAAAAGGTCTTGATAAACGACAAGTATATGGGATCGTTTGTAGCCTTCTTCGATAAATAAGAGTGTCGAACCCAATGAGGAGCTAAAGGTAGAACAAATACTCCCTCAAGTTCTATCGACCATCGATACAACTCTACGCACACTTAACGTTTGCTTTACCTAGAACAAGAATAAAACTAGAAGTACTTTGTAGGTGTGATAGGTTTGCAAGATACTAAAGAACGTGAAAATAAAAGTTAGGTGATGTTTAGATAAAGAAACAATTAAGTTTAGTAAAATGAGTGTGGATTAGTGGTGGTAGGATTTGCAGAATTGGCCCTTAGCAATTGACTACGTTGCTAGACTGATAGCAAGTTTTTATGTGGGAGAGGCCACTGCTAGCATGTCGTCCCTTACTTGGAATTTTATGCACTTATGATTGGAACTATTAGCAAGCATCCGCAACTACTAATGTTCATTAACGTAAAACATCCAACCATAGCATTAAGATTTATAATGGTCCCCCTTCAATCCCGTATGTATCAATTTCTATGTTTAGGCTGAAGCTACTGTCACCCTTGCCCTCCAATGCATAGTCCTATCAACATACAACTAACCCTATGGTGTGATCCACACGCGCGCTCATATGATGGGCACCAAAGGACATCCACATAACCACAAGCAAATTAAATCAACCATAGCAATTCACCAATTACCGATAGGAGGACAAAAATCTACTCAAACAACATAGGATGGCAACATATCATTGGATAATAGTATGAAGCATAAAGCACCATGGTCAAGTAGAGGGTACAGCGGGTTGCGGGAGAGTGGACCGCTGAATATAGATGAGGTAAGGTGATGAAGTTGTTGGTGAAGATGACGGAGTTGTTGGAGTAGATCGCCGTCACACGATGATTGCCCCGGCGGTGTTCCGGCGCCACCGGGAGAGAGGGGGAGAGAGCCCCCCTCCTTCTTATTCTTCCTTGGCCCCCCCTAGATGGGAGGAGGGTTCCCCCTCTAGTCCATGGCCTCCATGGCGGCGGAGGGGCGAGAGCCCCTCCGAGATTGGATTTGTCTCTCTGTTCTCTTCTATTTCGCGTTCTTGTTTTCTGGCCCTTCACCATTTCTTAAATTCCCGGAGATCCGTAACTCCGATTGCGCTGAAATTTTTGCATTATTTTTTTAAATAAATTATCATTCTTGCGCCCGAAGAAGGGCCCCAACCGACTTACGGGGAGGGCACAAGACACTTGGGCGCGCTAGGGGGTGCCCGGCGTGCCTTGGTGGGTTGTGGAGGACGTGGGCCTCCGTTTGCGTTGATTCCACCTCATAAAAATCACAAATATTCCAAAATAATTCTCCGTAAATTTTTAACGCGTTTGGACTTTGTTTGATATGGATATTCTGTGAAACAAAAAACATGGAACAAAAAGGAACTGGCACTGGGCACTGGATCAATAGGTTAGTCCAATAAATCATTTAAAATGTTGCCAAAACTATGTGAAAGTTGTATAATATTGGCATGAAACAATTAAAAATTAAAGGTACGATGAAGACGTTTCACTTCCGTCCGTTGCCTCTCCATGTACACGAGCCCTGGCCGTATGTATGCGCTAGTAGGCGTTCGAGACCCTGCCTGTCGTGGAAGAACACGATCACCTATGGTGCCGTCGGCCCCTTGTGGTTCGCCAAGGGGGAAGATCACGTTGCACTAATAGCAGAGGCCATGAAACAGCATGACGGTGGTGACACTGGTGGTTTTTACCCAGGTTCAGGCCGCTGGGAAGCGTAAAACCCTACTCCTACTTTGGTGGATTGGATGGAGGAACACGATGAACACGCAGCGCTCAAGCCCGGCAAGGTGGCCTCGGGAAGAGATGCTATGCGCATACAAGTATGCAAGGGTCCAAATCCTTTGCTAGTTTGCCTTGGACCTCCTTTTATAGCTCAAGGGGTAACCACAGTGGCAAAACAGTCTTTATCTAGTGATTAGATAGCTAATAGTGCTATCATACCTAACTCTGGCAGTTAGGACAAAGTACATTAAATGCACTGCTAGGTGTCATGCTAAGGGTGAAGCCCGGCAAGCCCGCCGTGCTGCTTAATCATCTTCTGCTTATCTGTATGACACGCCTCTAGACGGGTGTCACATGAGAGTAATTTGTCTTCTAATGGGCTGCCACATGCTTGGTGGTAGCCACTTAATCACATGGAGGCTTGACACCGCATTGATAAGTGATTTGCGTTGTGGTGCAGTGGAGCGATGGAGCAGTGGTGCCTTGGCGGGAGTCCTCGCCCTTGGCGAACCCGGCAAGCCTGCCAGGGAAATCTTGGACTTGTCCCTGGGGCGGCTTCGACACGGCCAGGCTCTCCTGCCCGGCAAGGGAGGCCTCCCCAAGGTGATGCTCTGCTGTCTTGTCTGACTTGGTCTTCTTGATCCGCTCCTTGAACTCACGAAGAGCGGTTCCTCTAGCTTGGTTTTGTTTTATAGTTTGGTGCTGGACATGTGATGCTAGTATGTCTGTGTATAAGTCCGGGCAACAAACATGAATGTTTGTTGTACCGACAAGAGCCCTCGAGCCTGGCCCGTATGTGCCGCCTGGCATCGTTGGGGTAGGCCCAAACAAATACACAGGCGCACACTTTGGCCAAACCACATTGGGATTCATGTCTTTCTTGATATCTTCCTTGCTTCTTCATTAAACTGTGATTGAATCAGTTTCCGATTTTCCCGTGAGTCGTGTTGAACGATGTGGGGTAGTCCACGTAGTGCCCCGTGGGATGCCCACTTTGCACAGGGAGGTAACTGTCGTTTTACCCATCCCACTACTCCTGCCTTTTCCGCCATGTACATTGCATGCATTGCGTAGGGTTGGTGGCGGACACGTAGGGTGCGGAAATGAGTGCCATGGCAGAAAGCTCGGCTCCGTGGATAGGCGCAGGATGGCGGTCGTCGATTATGGATGTCGTCAGCGATGCAGAGGGACTGGATTGGTGGAGTGAGGCGGTTGCCTTTTGGGTGGTGAGGACCCAGTCCCCGGCCACGCTCTCCTATAAAAGGAGGCGCGGGCAGAGGGCTCACCCACACACATCTCATCTTTCTTCTTCTTGCGTCCCTCTTGCACTATGGTGAGGGGAAGAGGACGTGTTCATGCTCCAGCGGTAGCGACGAGGGTCTCTTCTCGATAGCGCCTCCCTCCCCCTGCTGGGGATGCAAGGGCAGAATCCAGCGCACAAGGTAGTGGTGCAAGTCATGGGCATGGCCGTCGCGGCGCTCGGGGCCGAGGAGGACGTGGTTGTGCTCTAGTCGCTCCTCCCCTAGCCACTTTGGCTCCAATGGAAGGTCACATCGGGGACCAGCTGTTGGAGTTCATCGTCAAACTACACGGGCCCCCGCGCAACCATCTTCGGCTTCCTACCCCTTTCGCAAGGGTGATGGAGGTAGAACAGCCGCCAGGATTGAAGCTGCACATGAGGGGTTGCTGTAATGGCAGCGTGCAGGCGGATGCAGAGTTCCCGGTGCCTCATGTCATGCTTCTCCGGCATGGCTGGAAAACTTTTGCTCGTGCCCATAGCTTGGTGGCATGGCATGTTCTCCATTTTAAATTAATGGAGATCAACTTTCTCTCCACCAAGGTCTTCGGGCATTCGGGTGCTCGCTTAGGGTGCTGCGCGGAGAACTCGACCGACGACAAAAGCTCCTCCTCGAGCGACAGGGACGAAGAGGACAGTGACGGTGATGACGACGGCGCCGAGCAGGAGGATGGCGGCTCGGACTCCAGCTGAGCGCCGGCTGCACCGTCATCGTCAGCAAGGCATCAGCAGCACCATCATCTGCACCTGGTCTTCTCCTTGGCAGAGCGATTTGCCGGGGTGTTGGGTGTGGACGTCTCCACCTCCTCCAACTGGACTCCGGTAGGCTTCTCCGTGGACTCCGGCTTCGTCTTCCCTGCCGGTTTCCCTCCCGCCGTGTTCCGTTGGTCCTGGCGGTGGTGACCAGGGCATCGCCTAGCCGCTCTCTCCGTCCATCGCCTTCGTCCACGCCCTCTCGATCTTGTCAGACTGCGGCCCACGGGCCTTGACGGGGTCAAGCTCAGCTTCTGCCCAGGCACTCCTTTTGCCCTCTTCACTTCCCACTGTAGCTCCTAGGAGGAGAGGGACAAGAAAGGCATTACGGGCACTTATCTTTTTTTAATCCAAAACATGTAAGCACTTAACAAGCTTTAGTCTTAAATATGTAATCTTTTCAACCATATTTGTACCCTGTAAGGTTTGTACTTGTTTATCCGCGTATTAATGAAAAAAAGATATGATTGCCGGGTGCTTGTGCATGTATCATACCCATGTAGAGGAAAGACTCCTCTATACTTTCAAGTAAACAAGATTTTCCGGCAAGAAATCTTGCCAGTCCCTTCCATTGCTGCCGCGAGGCTCAGCCTGCCGGGTTTAGGAGCGTGGAAGAAAACTGGCCTCTTGTCAACCCTTTGTTTCAAATGCTACTGCAACTAGCCTGACTGAAGTAATCTTCAAATCAAAAGATGGGAGCACAAATGTTTGAGGGTGACAAGGTTTTTCTACGCACAAGTTTTCCTCACAGAGGTATACAATGGATGTCTTAAACGGAACTTATCTGTTTTGCGTTGTCGGGGGCCGATATGCAAGCTTGTTCTCACTTCTCCTCCTTGGGATTTTATCCACGGCAGGGGCCCTGTAGTTAGTGCAGGGGGAAAAACAGCAGCATATGACCCTTTCTAAATGATCATGGCAGAACTATGCTAAAATATCATGCAAGTTTTAGGCGCCAGCGCTTCATTTTATTATCTTTGCACAGGGTCTGCGCCTGGCTATTTACAAAGGGTTACATGCACATCAGCAAGGCTTTGTACAAAAAGGTGGTTGCCGGGGCTGAGCCCGGCAACCATGCCTTACGGGTAGAACTTGCGAAGATGCTCAATATCCCATGAGTTTTGCACCTTAGTGCCATCTTCGGCCTCCAGACGGACTGCGCCAGGTCTGGTGACTCGCACTAACCGTTAGGGCCTTCCCACTTTGGCATCAACTTGTTGGAACCCTTGGCGGATTGAACACACCTAAGGACAAGGTCGCCTTCCTCAAGGCTCCGGGCATGAATCCTACGGCTATGATAGCGGCGCAAGGCTTGTTGGTAACGTGCAGCACGCACAGCGGCCCAGAGACAATCTTCCTCGCGGAGCATGGCATCGTCATGCCGAAGCTGCTCTTGCCATACTTCATCGTAGGCAAGTACTCGAGGTGACCCGTATATGAGTTCCGTGGGTAGCACTGCTTCTGCCCCATACACTAGGGAGAAAGGAGTCTGGGCGGTGTCTTGATTTCGTGTCATTCAGAGGGACCAAAGAACCACCGGTAGTTCATTGATCCAGCGTCTGCCGCACTTCTGCAACTTCGCAAAAGTTCTTGTCTTGAGCCCATGCATCACTTCAGCATTCATCCTTTCAGCTTGTCCATTGTTTCAGGGATGAGCAACGGAGGCGAAGGAGACCTTGCTTCTGAGGTTTTGGATGTACTGCATGAAGGCGCGACTTGTGAATTGGGTGCCATTATCGGTGATCACCCTAGCGGGTACTCCAAAACGGCACACCAGTCCCTTCAAGAACTTGATAGCTGACTATGCGGTTACCATCCTCACTGGCTCCACTTCCGGCCACTTTGTAAACTTGTTGATTGCAACGTACAAGAATTCAAAGCCCCCGGTAGCACGGGGGAAGGGGCCCAAGATGTCGAGCCCCCAGACCAAAAATGGCCAGGATAAAGGGGTCGTCTGGAGAGCTTGAGCTGGTTAATGGATGTTCTTGGAGTGGAACTGGCAGGCTTCACATTTGGTGACTAGCTCAGTTGCATCCTGGAGGGATGTGGGCCAGTAGAAACCCTGTCTGAAAGCTTTTCCAACCAGGGCTCTTGATCCAATGTGGGAGCTGCACACGCCCTTGTGTATCTCTGCTAGCGGCTTCTGTCCATCTTCCTGGCAAATGCACCTAAATTTCACACCATTTGGCCTTTTTCTGTATAGTGTGTCATCGACAAACTGGCACATACTAGCAAAAGGGCCCGTGCATTGCAACGGGAGAAAAGAATACCACATGCTCTTAATTTACAAAAAATGTTCTATAATCTGAGTATTTGTAGCTACAGCCCAAACAAAGATGGTCTTTGCCTACAAAAGCGCAAGTTCAAGATTCCACATGTCTTCTATTTAAACAAGGCTTGCATGTAGATTTAATACGTACAAAGAAACAGGCAAGTGATCTTCAATTTCATCTCCAATCCTGATTTTGCTAAGATGTTCGTCCACAATCCGAATCAGTACCAATTCGGATCAGTACCGATATGAAAGAAAGACGGATAATGCACTGTTGATTAAGATTGCACCCTAGATATTATTATTTTTAAATGGTTAATAGGTAAAAGAACATCATATTCAGATTCTATATAATTTTCTAATCAAATTCCATATATAACATGTTAAATTTGGAGTTACGGTTTAGAAGATATGAATATTTTAAAAAACATTTGATATGTACTGCGGGTTTAATGTTAGAAATATCAGGGGTTTTCTATAAAATAGCACAACAGACTAAGAATACCTATTTCATTTATTAGTAGGCATAGATTTGACCTCTGGTCTATTCTTTCACCTTCTTCTTGCTCTTCGGGAAGTTCTCCTGTTTGAAGGTAGTGGACTATGTGATGCACCCAAGTTGGAGCCTGAGGCTCAACAACAAGGACTAATGACACCTCCTTGTTCGTGGGAGCCCTCACCTCGACCGCAAGAAGTTGTGGTTCTACGGGAGGGTGCTGCTCACCAACCGAAGTAGAGTTGTCCCCGGTAGCATCTCTACCAGCGGCTTCGGGAAGCCCTGCCGGGAGATACTTGCCCGAGTCCAACTTCCTCCTTTTTTTGGCCATCATTGAAGGGGACTCTGATGGTTGAGTTCGGTGAAGGACAAAAGTTCCTGGTTCCACAGGGAGCTTTTGTGCAGCGCACTTTGATAAATGATCAGCAATGTTGTTCTCCGCACGTGGCACGTGCTCTATTTGTAATCCATCAAAGTGCTCCTCCAACTTTCTCACTTCCTCTACATATGCCTCCATCAACAGACTCTGGTAGTCCTTATTGACTTGTCTCACCACAAGCTGCGAGTCTCCACGGATGATGAATATCTTGATTCCCAACTCCACCGTAATTCTGAGCCCGACAAGGACCCCCTCATACTCATTAGTGTTGCTGGTGGCCTTCTCCCGGGGAAAGTGCATTTGAACTACATACTTGAGATGCTCTCCGGTGGGCACAACAAGAAGCACGCCAGCTCCAATGCCCTGCAATAAGAAAGCACCATCAAAATACATGATCCACTCCTGAGGCGCCTCCTTGCTGGGGATAACTGTCTCTGGTATTTCTTCATCTGGAGTGGGCGTCCATTCTGCAATGAACTCTGCCAATGCTCTGCTCTGAATGGTTGAGGTACTTTCATACTTCAGGCCAAAGCTTGACAACTCTAGTGCCCATTCAACTATCCTGCCAGTAGCTTCGGGGTTCCTCGGTATGCGCTGCAGTGGGAAACTGGTGACAACTATGATCTCGTGGGCTTGGAAGTAGTGGCGTAGTTTCCTCAAGGCCATGATGAGGCCGAAGATCAGCTTTTGCACTCCAGAGTACCTTGACCTAGCCCCCTGTAACAGGGAGCTAACAAAGTACACTGGCCGTTGCACCACTTTTTTTTTGCCGCGGTTTTAGGACTGCCTTCGCTAACTTGATCTTCTTTTCCTTGATCTGTGTCCAATCCTGCCGCGACTGGTTCAGTTTCATCTTCGGAGGGGACAGTTGTTGCAGCTGCTTCCTCATCCACTTCTCGCTGCACCACCAGCGCTGCACTAACCACTTGGTTCATTGCCGCTAAATATAGCAGCAACGGCTCTTGCGCTTTAGGAGCGACTAGGGTGGGAGCAGAGGAAAGGTACGCTTTCAGGTCTTGCAGCGCTGCTTCTGCCTCCAGGGTCCACTTCATCGGTCTTGCCTTCTTCAAAATTTTGAAGAAAGGCAAGGCATGCTCAGCAGACTTGGAAATGAACCTACTCAGCACGGCAACGTATCAGTCAAACGTCTCACATCTTTAACAGTCCTGGGTGCTTGAATTTGCTCGATTGCCCTGATCTTGTCTTGGTTGGCCTCTATCACCTGCTGGGACACAAAGAAACAAAGAAGCTTGCCGGAGGGGACACCGAACACACACTTCTCAGGGTTTAGCTTCAAATTTATCTTGCGCAAGTTTGCAAAGTTCTCTTCCAAATCTTGAATGAGTGTTGATTTATCCTTGGTTTTGACCACTATATCATCCATGTAAGCTTCTACATTCCTGTGCAGCTGAGGCTCAAAACCAATTTGTACTACCCTTGCAAAAGTGGATCCAGCGCTCTTTAACCCGAAAGGCATCCATATAAAGCAGTACGTGCCACATGGAGTTATGAACACAGTCTTCTCTTCGTCTTCCTTGGACATGAATATCTGATGGTACCCGAAGTACGCATCCAAAAAGGAAAGAAGATCGCACTTGGAAGTGGAGTCTACAATCTGATCAATGCGCGGTAGGGGGAAAGGGTCCTTCGGGCATGCCTTGTTCAAATCTATGAAGTCTATGCAGAGCCTCCATTGCCCATTTGCCTTGCGCACTACCACTGGGTTTGCTAACCATGTTGGATGTAGCACTCCCCTGACTAAACCAGTTGCTTCAAGTTTCTTGATTTCCTCGGCAATAAACTGCTGCTGCTACAAAGCTTGCTTTCTAACCTTCTACTTGACTGGCCAAGCATGAGGACAGACAGCAAGGTGGTGCTCGAGTACCTCCCTGGGAACACCGGGGATGTCAGATGGTTGCCAAGCAAACACATCGACATTTGCCTGCAGGAAGGCAACAAGCGCGCTTTCCTATTTGTCATCAAGGGTGGCGCTGATGGTGAACGTACCTGCCTTGTCGGGACTTTCTTCACAGTAGGTCAAGCAACCTTGGATCTCTTACTAGTGGAACTCTCTGGCTGGTTATCAATAGGTGCAGCGCACTCCGGAGAGGCGCGCTTCCCGGATTCCTTGCCAGCATCTCTGATAGCCTTCTTTCCCTTCTTTGTTTCCTTGGTGGGAGGTGCGGCTTCTACAGCCTCAGGTGCTACCGCGTCCTGATACATCTTGTCCACACATATGATTGCATCTGTCTTGTCTGATGGGATGGAGATGACGCCCATCGGCCCTGGCATCTTCAAAGTATTGTAGGCATAGTGGGACGCTGCCATGAGCTTCGCCAGAGCCAGACGACCAAGAATCCCATTGTACAGCAAGGGAAGTTCAACAACGTCAAACACAACCCTCTCAATCCAGTAGTTCAGCTCTCCACCAAATGTTACCGGCAGCGTAATCTTTCCCTTAGGACGGCTCCTACCGGGGTTGATTCCTTGGAACGTGCCAGTAACCTTGAGCTCTTCATCAGGGATCTGTAGCTTGCTGACCAGTTTGGGGGAGATCAGATTCAGCCTAGCCCCACTGTCAACAAGCATCTTTGTGAATTTAAGGTTGCGGATTGTTGGTGAAACCAACAACGGCAATCACCCTACCGCAGTAGTGCTGTTAGGGTGATCCTCTTCATCAAAGATGATAGGCGTGCGGGACCACTTGAGCGGCTTTCGGGAGTCTTCCACAACATTGACCTCACGTGCCCACTGCTTGAGCTCACGGTGAGCGGAGTGCAGGGACGCACCTCCGTCAATGCACATGGCTTCAGTTGGTTTCTGGAATTCTTGCTCGCTGGTTTCTTCCTCATCTTCTTCATCACTCACATCATCCCCTTCTTTCTTCTTACGGCCTCTAGCAGGCTTCTCTTTTTGCTGAGGGGCCATGCCACGGCAGGCCCCCTACTGCCATGGACTTTTTCGCTAGCACCTTCTTGGTCTCTCTCCCTGTCGCGCTTCTTATATTTTGCCTTTTGCTTTTTAACAAGTTGTTCGACTTGGTGGCATTCTTGAAGATCATGACCTTTAGTGCGGTGGATTTTGCAGTATGGCCCATCGGACTTCCCAGCTTTCTCTGCTGCCGCAGCCTCCCGCAATCAGCGCACGCGGCAGCCTCCTTGCCGGGGGCTTCAGTTTTGGACTTCTTGCCGGTACCGAGATCGCCAGAGCCCTCAACGGCCAATACTGACTTCTCCTTGCGTTTCTTGTTGCGCCCCTGGCTCCTCTTTGGGTTAGCGGTCTCATCGTCGTCCTCCAACTCAAACTCACCACCATCCTCCTCCCCGGGGAGTCGCCTTCCTTCCACAGCCAGAGCACATTTATCTGCCAAGGTGTATAACTCATTGACGGTCTTGGGCAGCCGGACGTTCATTTTGGACCGTATCCTTCTGTTGCGCATGTTCGAATGGAACGCGGCAATCACTACTACTGGTGTATCTCTAGAATGTTACGGTGTACTCGACTGAACCTCTGCGTATACTTCCGCAAGCTCTGCCCTTCCTTCTGTGGAAGGACTTGCAAGTCACTGGGCCGCCAGGGCTCTTGATGGCCACCCATGAAGGTGCCAACAAATTCATTGCACAAGTCAGCCCATGATGAGATGGAGTTCTCTGGCAGGTGCAGCAGCCACGACCTCACATTTGGTTTGAGTGCCAAAGGGAAGTATTTGGCAAACACCTTTTCATCCCTGCCCCCGGCGGCTTGAACAACAATTGTGTAAATGCTCAGGAACTCTGCCGGGTTTAACTTTCCATCATATTTTTCTGGTAACTCGGGCTTGAAGACGCGGGCAGACGGCCAACATACCTGCCACAGCTCACGAGTGAAGGTAAGGCACGCAACCTCGAAAGGAAGGTACCCGCCAGCGCCTGGGCCCTAACGGCTGCTAGATTGACGGCGGGTCTCTCGACGTCGTTCTATGGTGACGCGTGCATCTTCCCTCCACCGATCCTCCAGGACGTGCCACTGATCTTGGTGGGCTCATGGATCAGAAGAGGCCATCGATGCTTCATTGGGTTCGTGGACATGTTGCTCTTGCTGCTGCCTCTGGGTTTGCTGCCGCGGAGGGGACTGCACTATCAGTGTGGCCCCGTCAACACGGCCAGCAGTCCGGGCTGCTGTTGTTGTTCGAGGGTACCATGATGGCTCTGTCTGCTGAGATTTTTCGGCTTCAGCGAAGCCGATCAAACTCTGGATGGTGGCCCTCCACTCATCCGTTTGATCAGCTGCCGGTGGGAATCTTAGCAGAAGTTGGGCCCACACCATGACTTTCATAGCTATACTTGGCGTAGCTGACGAGGCAGACCATGACGTCGCTCAACTTCTGGTAACACCAGCAGGGGCGTCACCGTGTTCTTGCCATCACGAACCAGTCGCCAAGGCAATTTGGTGATGAGTAGGGCATGCTCGGGGATTGGCAACCCCGTTCGGCGCTCCGTCTTGCTCGCCTTGCTCCGGGTAAGGCGCGTGCCCAGTAGCAGCGCTTGTGGTAGGCACTGCTAGAGGGTCACGACTTGCACGAGAGCGGGCGTCGTTCCTGCGGCTGCACCCGCTAGTGCGGCGGGGAGGTTGAGACTGGAAGTTCCCTCCGCCCGTGGCTTGCAGGTTATGGCCGTCGGGATGTTGTTGATGCTGCCCTTCCCGGCGTCTCTTGCTCCATCTCTGACCACGGGGGACACAACGACGGTGCCGCCTACGCCGGTCGCGTCACCCGCGGTACCCACCTCGCCTATCGCCGATGCGACGCCTACGACGTCTGCGGCCACGTGCGAGGGGGCCTTCGAAGTGGAAGGGTGCGCAGTCATGCCGGATTTCTTCTTGGGCGCCATGGATGAAGACGATGATGATTATGATCGACGCACTGTTCACAACTTCAGGTTCGCGCAAGCGTTTCCCCCTACCTGGCGCACCAAAGATGTTGTGGAAGAACACGATCACCTATGGGGCCGTCGGCCCTTCGTGGCTCGGCAAGGGGGAAGATCTTGTTGCACAAAGAGCAGAGGCCATGAAACAACATGATGGTGGTGACACTGGTGGTTTTTACCCAGGTTCGGGCCGCTGGGAAGCGTAAAACCCTACTCCTGCTCTGGTGGATTGGATGGAGGAACACGATGAACACGCAGCACTCAATCCCGGCAAGGTGGCCTCAGGAAGAGATGCTACGCGCGTACAAGTATGCAAGGGTCTGAATCCTTTGCTAGTTTGCCTTGGACCTCCTTTTATAGCTCAAGGGGTAACCACAATGGCAAAACAATCTTTATCTAGTGATTAGATAGCTAACAGTGCTATCATACCTAACTCTGGCAGTTAGGACAAAGTGCATTAAATGCACTCCTAGGTGTCATGCTGAGGGTGAAGCCCGGCAAGCCCGCCATGTCGCTTAATCATCCTCTGCTTATCTATCCGACACGCCTCTGGATGGGTGTCACATGAGAGTAATATGTCTTCTAATGGGCTGCCACGTGCTTGGTGGTAGCCACTTAATCACCTGGAGGCTTGACACCGCATTGATAAGTGTTTTGCGTTGTGGTGCGGTGGAGCGGTGGTGCCTTGGCGGGATTCCTCGCCCTTGGTGAACCCGGCAAGCCTGCCGAGGAAATCTTGGACTTGTCCCTGGGGCGGCATCGACTCGGCCAGGCTCTCCTGCCCGGCAAGGGAGGCCTCCCCAAGGTGATGCTCTACTGTCTTGTCTGACTTGGTCTTCTTGATCTGCTCCTTAATCTCATGCAGAGCGGTTCCTCTGTCTTGGTTTTGTTTTTTAGTTTGGTGCTAGACATGCAATGCTAGTACGTCTGTGTATAAGTCCGGGCAACAAACGTGAATGTTTGTTGCACCGACATCGCCCGTATATACGTACGTGGCCATATTTTTGGCATGTGGCTATACGTATGTGTACACAGTTTCGAAGGGACTGCCTGAACTGCTACATCAGGGGGTCTACTACTACACGAGCTGCTGCTTGCTCGGCCACGGTTCATCGTTGCAGAGAGACCGATCGAGCAGTATGTACGTACATGTTCGCGACCAGACAGACAACACTATGTACGCTTTGACCGGGTGGGTCCCAACTGTCAGGGAGGATAAGCACGCCCTTCCTTCTGTGCGAAGATATAGCTGGTGGGTCCCAGCTATCAGGGGGAGTAAACATTTTTTTCCCACGTAATAGGAGGAGCTTCCTTGCGTCCGAAGATGTCGTTGGTGGGTCTAGCTGTCAGCCTCACCGCATACAGTCGTCTTCCGACGGCTGTCGTTCGTTCACCATGTTGACCACGCCACGCTGAGAGCACCTAGGAGGTGGACGACGGCGAGGCCTAGGAAGGGAATGACCCGAAGCCGGGGAAGACTCGGTAGTGGTTGCCCATGTGGCGGGGAGTATGAGGGTTGACTGGTTCGGCTGCGGTGTGAGGCTGCCATCGCTGGAAAATAATAGGGGGTGTGGGTGAGTAAAGGGAAGGCCTGGCCAACGGTGGGAGTAGGGTGGGGCGGTGAGGCCTGTGCGGTAGAACAGCTGGCCACGGGAGGCAGGAGCAGGAGGTACGGCTGGCGCTGGTTTGAGCGGCTGGAGCAAGAAGATCAGATGTTGAAGCAGCAGCTTGGCCGTTGGATTAACATCCAACGGTCAGTGCTGCTAGAATCATTTGTTGACTATGTTAACAAAGCCATGCATACGAGTCACCTTAGTAGGCCCACAAGTCAGCCAGCGAATCTGGTGGGACCCAGCTAGCAACGGGAGGAATCATTTTTCTTGCGCGTAATAAAGAGGCACTTCCTTGCGTGCGAAGATGTAGCTAGTGGGTCTCAGCTATCAGGTGGAGGAAACTTTTTTTCCTGAGTAATAAGGAGGCACTTCCTTGCCTGCAAAGATGGAGCTGGTGGGTCCCAACTGTCAAGAGGAGCAATCATTTTTGTTCGCGCACTAAGGAGGCACTTGCTTGCTTGCTGCCAAATGGTGGATTGGATGGAGGAACACGATGAACACGCAGCGCTCAAGCCCGGCAAGGTGGCCTCGGGAAGAGATGCTATGTGCATACAAGTATGCAAGGGTCCGGATCCTTTGCTAGTTTGCCTTGGACCTCCTTTTATAGCTCAAGGGGTAACCACAGTGGCAAAACAGTCTTTATCTAGGTATTAGATAGCTAATAGTGCTATCATACCTAACTCTGGCAGTTAGGAGAAAGTGCATTAAATGCACTGCTAGGTGTCGTGCTGAGGGTGAAGCCCGGCAAGCCCGCCGTGCCGCTTAATGATCTTCTGCTTATCTGTATGACACGCCTCTAGACAGGTGTCACATGATAGTAATTTGTCTTCTAATGGGCTGCCACGTGCTTGGTGGTAGCCACTTAATCACCTGGAGGCTTGACACCGCATTGATAAGTGATTTACGTTGTGGTGCGGTGGAGCGATGGAGCAATGGTGCCTTGCCGGGAGTCCTCGCCCTTGGCGAACCCGGCAAGCCTGCCGGGGAAATCTTGGACTTATCCCTGGGGCGGCTTCAACACAGCCAGGCTCTCCTGCCCGGCAAGGGAGGCCTCCCCAAGGTGATGCTCTGCTGTCTTTTCTGACTTGGTCTTCTTTATCCGCTCCTTGATCTCATGAAGATCGGTTCCTCTAGCTTTGTTTTGTTTTGTAGTTTGGTGCTGGACATGCGATGCCAGTACGTCTGTGTATAAGTCTGGGCAACAAACGTGAATGTTTGTTGTACCGACAAGAGCCCCCGGGCCTGGCCCATACGTGCCGCCTGGCATCGTTGGGGTAGGCCCAACAAATACACAGGCGCACACTTTGGCCAAACCATATTGGGATTCATGTCTTTCTAGATATCTTCCTTGCTTCTTCATTAAACTGTGATTGAATCAGATTCCGGTTTTCCCGTGAGTCATGTTGAACGATGTGGGGTAGTCCACATAGTGCCCCGTGGTATGCCCACTTTGCACGGGGAGGTAACTGTCATTTTACCCATCCCACTACTCCTACCTTTTCCGGCACGTACATTGCATGCATTGCGTAGGGTTGGTGGCGGACGCGTAGGGTGCAGAAATGAGTGCCATGGCAGAAAGCTCGGCACCGTGGATAGGCGCAGGATGGCGGTCATTGATTATGGATGTCGTCAGCGACGCAGAGGGACTGGATTGGTGGAGTGGGGCGGTTGCCTTTTGGGTGGGTAGGAGCCAGTCCCCGGCCACGCTCTCCTATAAAAGGAGGCACGGGCGGAGGGCTCACCCACACACATCTCCTCTTTCTTCTTCTTGCATCCCTCTTCCACTATGGTGAGGGGAAGAGGACGTGTTCATGCTCCAGCGGTGGCGACGAGGGTCTCTTCTCGGTAGCGCCTCCCTCCCCCTGCTGGGGATGCAAGGGCAGAATCCAGCGCACAAGTTAGTGGTGCAGGGCGTGGGCATGGCCGTCGCGGTGCTCGGGGCCGAGGAGGACGTGGTTGTGCTCTGGTCGCTCCTCCCCCAGCCACTTTGGCTCCAATGGAAGGTCACATCGGGGACCAGCCGTTTGAGTTCATCGTCAAACTGCGCGGGCCCCCACGCAGCTGTCTTCGTCTTCCTATCCCTTTCGCAAGGGTGATGGAGGTAGAACAGCCGCCAGGATTGAAGCAGCACATGAGGGGTTGCTGTAATGGCAGCATGCAGGCGGACGCAGAGTTCCCGGCGCCTCATGTCATGCTTCTCCAGCATGGCTGGAAAACTTTTGCTCGTGCCCATAGCTTGGCGGCGGGGCATTTTCTCCATTTTAAATTAATGAAGACCAACTTTCTCTCCACCAAGGTCTTCGGGCATTCGGGTGCTCGCTTAGGTTGCTGCACGGAGAACTCGACCGACGACAAAAGCTCCTCCTCGAGTGACAGCGATGAAGAGGACAGTGACGGTGATGACAACGGCGCCGAGCAGGAGGATGGCGACTCGGACTCCAGCTGAGCGCCGGCTGCACCGTCACCATCAGCAAGGCATCGGCAGCACCATCATCTGCACCTGGTCTTCTCCTTGGCAGAGCGATTTGCCGGGGTGTTGGGTGTGGATGTCTCCACCTCCTCCAGCTGGACTCCGGTAGGCTTCTCCGTGGACTCCGGCTTCGTCTTCCCTGCCAGTTTCCCTCCCGCCTCGTTCCGCTGGTCCTGGTGGTGGCGACCAGGGCATCGCCTAGCCGCTCTCTCCATCCATCGCCTTCGTCCGCGCCCTCTCGATCTTGTCAGACTGCAGCCCATTGGCCCTGACGGGGTCAGGCTCGGCTTCTGCCCAGGCACTCCTTTTGCCCTCTTCACCTCCCACTGTAGCTCCTAGGAGGAGAGGGACAAGAAAGGCATTACGGGGCACTTATCTTTTTTTTAATCCAAAACATGTAAGCACTTAACAAGCTTTAGTCTTAAATATGTAATCTTTTCAACCATATTTGCACCCTGTAAGGTTTGTAATTGTTTATCCATGTATTAATAAAAAAAGATATGATTGCCGGGCGCTTGTGCATGTATCATACCCATGTAGAGGAACGACTCCTCTATACTTTCAAGTAAACAAGGTTTTCCGGCAAGAAATCTTGCCGGTCCCTTCCATTGCTGCCGCGAGGCTCGGCCTGGCGGGTTTAGGAGCATGGAAGAGAACTGGCCCCTTGTCAACCCTTTTTTTCAAATGCTACTGCAACCAGCCTGACTGAAGTAATCTTCGAATCAAAAGATGGGAGCACAAATGTTTGAGGGTGACAAGGTTTTTCTACGCACAAGTTTTCCTCATAGAGGTATACTATGGATGTCTTAAACGGAACTTATCTGCTTTGCGTTGTCGGGGGCCGATATGCAAGCTTGTTCTCACTTCTCCTCCTTGGGATTTTATCCACGGCAGGGGCCCTGTAGTTAGCGCAGGGGGAAAAACAGCAGCATATGACCCTTTCTAAATGATCATGGCAGAACTATGCTAAAATATCATGCAAGATTTAGGTGCCGTCGCTTCATTTTATTATCTTTACATAGGGTCTACGCCTGGCTATGTACAAAGGGTTACATGCACATCGGCAAGGCTTTGTACAAAAAGGTGGTTGCCGGGGCTGAGCCCGGCAACCACACCTTACGGGTAGAACTTGCGAAGATGCTCAGTATCCCATGAGTTTTGCACCTTAGTGCCATCTTCGGCCTCCAGACAGACTGCGCCAGGTCTGGTGACTCGCACTACCCGTTAAGGGCCTTCCCACTTTGGCGTCAACTTGTTGGAACCCTTGGCGGATTGAACACACCTAAGGACAAGGTTGCCTTCCTCAAGGCTCCGGGCACGAATCCTGCGGCTATGATAGCGGCGCAAGGCTTGCTGGTAACGTGCAGCATGCACAGCGGCCCGGAGACAATCTTCCTCGAGGAGCATGGCATCGTCATGCCGAAGCTGCTCTTGCCGTACTTCATCGTAAGCAAGTACTCGAGGTGACCCGTATATGAGTTCCGTGGGGAGCACTGCTTCTGCCCCATACACTAGGGAGAAAGGAGTCTGGCCGGTGTCTTGATTTGGTGTCATTCAGAGGGACCAAAGAACCACCAGTAGTTCATTGATCCAGCGTCTGCCGCACTTCTGCAACTTCTCAAAAGTTCTTGGCTTGAGCCCACACAGCACTTCAGCATTCATCCTTTCAGCTTGTCCATTGCTTCAGGGATGAGCAACGGAGGCGAAGGAGACCTTACTTCTGAGGTTTTGGATGTACTGCATGAAGGCGCGACTTGTGAATTGGGTGCCATTATCGGTGATCACCCTGGCGGGTACTCCAAAACGGCACACCAGTCCCTTCAAGAACTTGATAGCTGACTGTGCGGTTACCTTCCTCAGTGGCTCCACTTCCGGCCACTTTGTAAACTTGTTGATTGCAACGTACAAGAATTCAAAGCCCCCGGTAGCACGGGGGAAGGCGCCCAAGATGTCGAGCCCCCAGACCGAAAATGGCCAGGATAAAGGGGTCGTCTAGAGAGCTTGAGCTGGTTGATGGATGTTCTTGGAGTGGAACTAGCAGGCTTCACATTTGGTGACTAGCTCAGTTGCATCCTGGAGGGATGTGGGCCAGTAGAAACCCTGTTTGAAAGCTTTTCCAACCAGGGCTCTTGATCCAATGTGGGAGCCGCACACGCCCTTGTGTATCTCTGCTAGCGGCTTCTGTCCATCTTCCTGGCAAATGCACTTCAATTTCACACCATTTGGCCTTTTTCTGTATAGTGTGTCATCGAGAAATTGGTACATACTAGCAAAAGGGCCAGTGCATTGCAACGGGAGAAAAGAATACCACACGCTCTTAATTTAAAAAAATGGTCTATAATCTGAGTATTTGTAGCTACGGCCCAAACAAAGATGGACTTTGCCTACAAAAGCGCAAGTTCAAGATTCCACATGTCTTCTATTTAAACAAGGCTTGCATGTAGATGTAATACATACAAAGAAACAGGCAAGTGATCTTCAATTTCGTCTACAATCGTTATTTTGCTGAGATGTTCGTCCACAATCCGAATCAGTACCAATTCGGATCAGTACTGATATGAAAGAAAGACGGATAATGCACTATTGATTAAGATTGCAGCCTAGATATTATTATTTTTAAATGGTTAATAGGTAAAAGAACATCATATTCAGATTCTATATAAATGTCTAATCAAATTCCATATATAACATGTTAAATTTCGAGTTACGGTTTAGAAGATATGAATATTTTAAAAATCATTTGATATGTACTACGGGTTTAATGTTAGAAATATCAGGGGTTTTCTATAAAATAGCACAACGGACTAAGAATACCTATTTCATTTATTAGTAGGTATAGATTTGACCTCCAGTCTATTATTTCAACTTCTTCTTGCTCTTCGGGAAGTTCTCCTGTTTGAAGGTAGTGGACTATGTGATGCACCCAAGTTGGAGCCTGAGGCTCAACAACAAGGACTAATGACACCTCCTCGTTCGTGGGAGCTCTCACCTTGACCGCAATAAGTTGTGGTTTTGCGGGAGGGTTCTGCTCACCAACCGAAGTAGAGTTGTCCACGGTAGCCTCTCTACCAGCGGCTTCGGGAAGCCCTGCCGGGAGATACTTGCCCGAGTCCAACTTCCTCCTTTTTCTAGCCATCATTGAAGGGGACACTGATGGCTGAGTTCGGTGAAGGACAAAAGTTCCTGGTTCCATAGGGAGCTTTTGTGCAGCGCACTTTGATAAATGATCAGCAATGTTGTTCTCCGCACGTGGCACGTGCTCTATTTGTAATCCATCAAAGTGTTCCTCCAACTTTCTCACTTCCTCTACATATGCCTCCATCAACGGACTCTGGTAGTCCTTATTGACTTGTCTCACCACAATCTGCGAGTCTCCATGGATGATCAATATCTTGATTCCCAACTCCACCGGAATTCTGAGCCCGATAAGGACCCCCTCATACTCAGTAGTGTTGTTGGTGGCCTTCTTCCGGGGAAAGTGCATTTGAACTACATACTTGAGATGCTCTCCGGTGGGCACAACAAGAAGCACGCCAGCTCCAGCGCCCTGCAATAAGAAAGCACCATCAAAATACATGATCCACTCCTGAGGCGCCTCCTTGCCGGGGATAACTGTCTCTGGTATTTCTTCATCTGGAGTGGGCGTCCATTCTGCAATGAACTCTGCCAATGCTCTGCTCTGAATGGTTGAGGTACTTTCATACTTCAGGCCAAAGCTTGACAACTCTAGTGCCCATTCAACTATCCTGCCAGTTGCTTCAGGGTTCCTCGGTATGCGCTGCAGTGGGAAACGGGTGATAACTATGATCTCGTGGGCTTGGAAGTAGTGGCATAGTTTCCTCAAGGCCATGATGAGGCCGAAGATCAGCTTTTGCACTCCAGAGTACCTTGACCTAGCCCCCTGTAATAGGGAGCTAACAAAGTACACTGGCCGTTGCACCACTTTCTTCTTTGCCGCGGTTTTAGGACTGCCTTCGCTAACTTGATCTTCTTTTCCTTGATCTGTGTCCAATCCTGCCGCGACTAGTTCAGTTTCATCTTCGGAGGGGACAGTTGTTGCAGCTGCTTCCTCATCCACTTCTCGCTGCACCACCAGCGCTGAACTAACCACTTGGTTCATTGCCGCTAAATATAGCAGCAACGGCTCTTGCGGTTTAGGAGCGACTAGGGTGGGAGCAGTGGAAAGGTACGCTTTCAGGTCTTGCAGCACTGCTTCTGCCTCCGGGGTCCACTTCATCGGTCCTGCCTTCTTCAGAATTTTGAAGAAAGGCAAGGCACGCTCAGCAGACTTGGAAATGAACCTACTCAGCACGGCAACGCATCCAGTCAAACATCTCACATCTTTAACAGTCATGGGTGCTTGAATTTGCTCGATTGCCCTGATCTTGTCTAGGTTGGCCTCTATCACCTGCTGGGACACAAAGAAACCAAGAAGCTTGCCGGAGGGGACACCAAACACACACTTCTCAGGGTTTAGCTTCAAATTGATCTTGCGCAAGTTTGCAAAGTTCTCTTCCAAATCTTGAATGAGTGTTGATTTCTCCTTGGTTTTGACCACTATATCATCCATGTAAGCTTCTACATTCCTGTGCAGCTGAGGCTCAAAACCAATTTGTACTACCCTTACAAAGTGGATCCAGCGCTCTTTAACCCGAAAGGCATCCGTACAAAGCAGTACGTGCCACATGGAGTTATGAACACAGTCTTCTCTTCGTCTTCCTTGGACATGAATATCTGATGGTACCCGAAGTATGCATCCAAAAAGGAAAGAAGATCGCACCCGGAAATGGAGTCTACAATCTGATCAATGCGTGGTAGGGGGAAAGGGTCCTTCGGGCACGCCTTGTTCAAATCTATGAAGTCTATGCAGAGCCTCCATTTCCCATTTGCCTTGCGCACTACCACTGGGTTTGCTAACCATGTTGGATGTAGCACTCCCCTGACTAAACCAGTTGCTTCAAGTTTCTTGATTTCCTCGGCAATAAAGTGATGCTGCTGCAAAGCTTGCTTTCTAACCTTCTACTTGACTGGCCGAGCATGAGGACAGACAGCAAGGTGGTACTCGAGTACCTCCCTGGGAACACCGGGGATGTGAGATGGTTGCCAAGCAAACACATCGACATTCGCCCACAGGAAGGCAATGAGCGGGCTTTCCTATTTGTCATCAAGGGTGGCACTGATGGTGAACATACCTGCCTTGTCGGGACCTTCTTCACAGTAGGTGAAGCAACCTTGGATCTCTTACTAGTGGAACTCTCTGGCAGGACATCAATAGGTGCAGCGCACTCTGGAGAGGCGCGCTTCCCGGATTCCTTGCCAGCATCTCTGCTAGCCTTCTTTCCCTTCTTTGTTTCCTTGGTGGGAGGTGCGGCTTCTGCAGCCTCAGCTGCTATCGCGTCCTGATACATCTTGTCCACACATATGATTGCATCTGTCTTGTCTGATGGGATGGAGATGACGCCCATCGGCCCTGGCATCTTCAAAGTATTGTAGGCATAGTGGGACGCTGCCATGAGCTTCGCCAGAGCCGGATGACCAAGAATCCCATTGTACGGCAAGGGAAGTTCAACAACGTCAAACACAACCCTCTCAGTCCGGTAGTTCAGCTCTCCAGCAAATGTTACCGACAGCATAATCTTTCCCTTAGGACGGCTCCTACCGGGGTTGATTCCTTGGAACGTGCCAGTAACCTTGAGCTCTTCATCAGGGATCTGTAGCTTGCTGACCAGTTTGGGGGAGATCAGATTCAGCCCAGCCCCACCGTCAACTAGCATCTTTGTGAATTTAAGGTTGCGGATTGTTGGTGAAACCAACAACGGCAATCACCCTACCGCAGTAGTGCGGTTAGGGTGATCCTCTTCATCAAAGATGATAGGCGTGCGGGACCACTTGAGCGGCTTCCGGGAGTCTTCCACGGCATTGACCTCACGTGCCCACTGCTTGAGCTCACGGTGAGCGGAGTGCAAGGACGCACCTCCGTCAATGCACATGGCTTCTGTTGCTTTCTGGAATTCTTGCTCGCTGCTTTCTTCCTCATCTTCTTCATCACTCACATCATCCCCTTCTTTCTTCTTACGGCCTTTAGCAGGCTTCTCTTTTTGCTGAGGGGCCTTGCCATGGCAGGCCCCCTACTACCATGGCCTTTTCCGCCAGCACCTTCTTGGTCTCTCTCCCTGTCGTGCTTCTTATATTTTGCCTTTTGCTTTTTAACAAGTTGTTCGACTTGGTGGCATTCTTGAAGATCATGACCTTTAGTGCGGTGGATTTTGCAGTATGGCCCATCGGACTTCCCAGCTTTCTCTGCCGCCGCCGCCTCCCGCAATCAGCGCACACGGCAGCCTCCTTGCCGGGGCCTTCAGTTTTGGACTTCTTGCCGGTACCGAGATCGCCAGAGCCCTCAACAGCCAATACTGACTTCTCCTTGCGTTTCTTGTTGCGCCTCCGGCTCCTCCTCTTCGGGTTAGCGGTCTCATCATCGTCCTCTGAATCAAACTCACCACCATCCTCCTCCCCGGGGAGTCGCCTTCCTTCCTCACCCAGAGCACATTTATCTGCCAAGGTGTATAACTCATTGACGGTCTTGGGCAGCCGGACGTTCATTTTGGACTGTATCCTTCTATTGCGCATGTTCGAATGGAACGCGGCAATCACTGCTACTGGTGTATCTCTAGAATGTTATGGTGTACTCGACTGAACCTCTGCATATACTTCCGCAAGCTCTGGCCTTCCTTCTATGGAAGGACTTGCAAGTCACTGGGCCGCCCGGGCTCTTGATGGCCACCCGTGAAGGTGCCAACAAATTCATTGCACAAGTCAGCCCATGATGAGATGGAGTTCTCTGGCAAGTGCATTAGCCACGACCTCACATTTGGCTTGAGTGCCAAAGGGAAGTAGTTGGCGAAAACCTTTTCATACCTGCCCCCGGCGGCTTGAACAACAATTGTGTAAATGCTCAGGAACTCTGCCGGGTTTAACTTTCCATCATATTTTTCTGGTAACTCATGCTTGAAGACGCGGGCAGACAGGCAGCAGACCTGCCGCAGCTCACGAGTGAAGGTAAGGCACCCAACCTCGAAAGGAAGGTACCCGCCAGCACCGGGTGCGGGCTCGTCATCGCCTGGGCCCTAACGCCTGCTAGATTGACGGTGGGTCTCTCGACGTCGTTCTATGGTGACGCGCGTATCTTCCCTCCGCCGATCCTCCAGGACCTGCCGCTGATCCTGGTGGGCTCGTGGATCAGAAGAGGCCATCAATGCTTCATTTGGTTCGTGCACATGTTGCTCTTGCTGCTGCCTCTGGGTTTGCTGCCGCGGAGGGGACTGCACTATCAGTGTGGCCCCCTCAACACGGCTAGCAGTCCGGGCTGCTGTTGTTGTTCGAGGGTACCACGATGGCTCTGTCTGCTGAGATTTTTTGGCTTCAGCGAAGCTGATCAAACTCTGGATGGTGGCCCTCCACTCATCCATTTGATCAGCTGCCGGTGGGAATCTTAGCAGAAGTTGGGCCCACGCCATGGCTTTTGTAGCTATGCTTGGCATAGCTGATGAGGCAGACCGTGATGTCGCTCGACTCATGGTAGCACCAGCAGGGGCGTCACCGCGTTCTTGCCATCGCGAACCGGTCGCCAAGGCAATTTGGTGATGAGTAGGGCATGCTCGGCGATTGGCAACCCCGTTCGGCACTCCGTCTTGCTCGCCTTGCTCCGGGCAAAGCGCGTGCCTAGTAGCCGCGCCTGTGGTAGGCACTGCTAGAGGGTCACGATTTGTGCGAGAGCGGGCATCGTTGCTGCGGCTGCACCCACTAGTGCGGCGGGGAGGTTGAGACTGGACATTCCCTCCGCCCGCGGCTTGCGGGTTATGGCCGTTGGGATGTTGTTGATGCTGCCCTTCCCGGCGTCTCTTGCTCCATCTCCGGCCACGAGGGACACAACGATGGTACCGCCTGCGCCAGTCGCGTCACCCGCGGTTCCCACCTCGTCTAACGCCGATGCGGCGCCTACGGCGTCTGCGGCCACGTGCGAGGGGGCCTTCGAAGTGGAAGGGTGCGCAGTCGTGCCGGATTTCTTCTTGGGCGCCATGGATGAAGACGATGATGATGATGATCGACACGCTGTTCACAACTTCGGGTTCGCGCAAGTGTGTACCCCTACCTGGCGCACCAAAGATGTCGTGGAAGAATACGATCACCTATGGGGCCGTCGGCCCTTCGTGGTTCGGCAAGGGGGAAGATCACGTTGCACAAAGAGCAGAGGCCATGAAACAACATGACGGTGGTGACACTGGTGGTTTTTACCCAGGTTCGGGCCGCTGGGAAGCGTAAAACCCTACTCCTGCTTTAGTGGATTGGATGGAGGAACACGATGAACACGCAACACTCAATCCCGGCAAGGTGGCCTCAGGAAGAGATGCTACGCGCGTACAAGTATGCAAGGGTCTGAATCCTTTGCTAGTTTGCCTTGGACCTCCTTTTATAGCTCAAGGGGTAACCACAATGGCAAAACAATCTTTATCTAGTGATTAGATAGCTAACAGTGCTATCATAACTAACTCTGGTAGTTAGGACAAAGTGCATTAAATGCGCTGCTAGGTGTCATGCTGAGGGTGAAGCCCGGCAAGCCTGCCGTGCCGCTTAATCATCCTCTGCTTATCTATCCGACACGCCTCTGGATGGGTGTCACATGAGAGTAATATGTCTTCTAATGGGCTGCCACGTGCTTGGTGGTAGCCACTTAATCACCTGGAGGCTTGACACCGCATTGATAAGTGTTTTGCGTTGTGGTGCGGTGGAGCGGTGGTGCCTTGGCGGGATTCCTCGCCCTTGGCGAACCCGGCAAGCCTGCCGGGGAAATCTTGGACTTGTCCCTGGGGCGGCATCGACTTGGCCAGGCTCTCCTGCCCGGCAAGGGAGGCCTCCCCAAGGTGATGCTCTACTGTCTTGTCTGACTTGGTCTTCTTGATCTGCTCCTTAATCTCACAAAGAGCGGTTCCTCTGGCTTGGTTTTGTTTTTTAGTTTGGTGCTGGACATGCGATGCCAGTACGTCTGTGTATAAGTCCTAGCAACAAACATGAATGTTTGTTGCACCAACACTGCCCCTATATATGTACGTGGCCGTATTATTGGCATGTGGTTATACGTATGTGTACACAGTTTCGAAGGGACTGCCTGAACTGCTACATCAGGGGATCTACTACTACACGTGCTGCTGCTTGCTCGGCCACGGTTCATCGTTGCAGAGAGACTGATCGAGCAGTATGTACGTACACGTTCGCGACCAGACAGACAACACTATGTACACTTCGATCGGGTGGGTCCCAACTGCCAGGGAGGATAAGCACGCCCTTCCTTCTGTGCGAAGATATAGCTGGTGGGTCCCAACTGTCAGGGGGAGGAATCATTTTTTCCCGCGTAATATGAGGAGCTTCCTTGTGTCTGAAGATGTCGCTGGTGGGTCCAGCTGTCAGCCTCACCGCATACAGTCGTCTTCCGACGGCTGTCGTTCATTCACCATGTTGACCATGCCGCACTGAGAGCACCTAGGAGGTGGACGACGGCGGGGCCTAGGAAGGGAACGACCCGGAGCTGGGGAAGACTCGGTAGTGGTTGCCCATGCGGCGGGGAGTACGAGGGTTGACTGGTTTGGCTGCGGTGTGAGGCTGCCATCGCTGGAAAATAACAGGGGCTGTGGGTGAGTAAAGGGAAGGCCTGGCCAATGGTGGGAGTAGGGTGGGTCGGTGAGGCCTGTGTGGTAGAACAGCTGGCCACGGGAGGCAGGAGCAGGAGGTACGGCTGTCGCTAGTTTGGGCGGCTGGAGCAAGAAGATCAGATGTTGAAGAAGCAGCATGGCCGTTGGATTAACATCCAATGGTCAGTGCTGCTAGAATCGTTTGTTGACTATGTTAACAAAGCCATGTGTACGAGTCACCTTAGTAGGCCCACAAGTCAGCCAGCGAATCTGGTGGGATCTAGCTAGCAACGGGAGGAATCATTTTTCTTGTGTGTAATAAAGAGGCACTTCCTTGCGTGCGAAGATGTAGCTAGTGGGTCTCAGCTGTCAGGTGGAGGAAACTTTTTTTCCCGAGTAATAAGGAGGCACTTCCTTGCCTGCAAAGATGTAGCTGGTGGGTCCCAGCTGTCAGGAGGAGCAATCATTTTTGTTCGCGCAATAAGGAGGCACTTGCTTGCTTGTGGCCAAATGGACCGTGCGGGTCCCTACTGTCAGCCTCTCCACTTACATCCCTCTTCCGATGGCTGTCGTTTGTTCACCATGTTGACCACGCCGCGCCGAGAGCATCAACGCGGTGGACGACGGCGAGGCCCAGGAAGGGAATGACCTGGAGCCAGCGAAGCCACAGCAATGGATGCCCATGCTGAGGGGAGTACGAGGGTTGTGACTGATTCAGCTACGGGGTGAGGCTGGCTTCGCCGGAAAATAACAGGAGGTGCGGGTGGGTAGAGGGATGGCCTGGCCAGCGGAGGGAGTAGGGTGGGCTGGTGAGGCCTGCGCGGCAGCACAACTGGCCACGGGAGGAAGGAGCAGGCTGTCCCACTGGCGCTGGTTTGGGCAGCTAGAGTAGGAAGATCAGACATTGAAGAAGCATGACGGCCATTGGATGGACATCCAACAGTCACTGCTCTCGTGTGTTGTCTAAGTTGACACAGCCTTGCGTTCACGTCAACCTTTTTTTAGGAAAGCGTACGCGTCAACCTAGTCGGCCCACAAGCCAGCCTCAAATCTGTGGAAAACGTCATACGACCCATCTGCTATTATTTCTAATAATTTACAGCCCATTTGCTAATTCTTAAGAATTTTTTTGGAGCCCATATTCTTTTTGTTAGCATTACAACGCATATTGTGGCCACAGTTAAAAAATTCAAGGAAATTTTGCATATTTCGGTGCGGTCCGAACTATTTTTAATCCCAAAATTTCGAGTCACATTCAAATAATTTGAAAAATAAATTTATATCAATTTAAAATCCAAATAATTTTCCCCGCATAAAAATCAATGAAATTTAAAATGTCGATATGCAAAAAAAATTGATACTAATGGCCGGTTTGTTGTGTCTTAAAAATGTATAGCCCATTTCTCATTACTGATAGCCCATTTTCTTGGCAAGCCGAATGCATCCCTTGCAGCCCAGCATGGGCTGACAGAAGCAAGTAGGCCTCGGTTGGGTATTCTGCAAAAAAACAACAAAACTGGGCTAGCCATTTTCAGAAGAAAAAAAACAACTGGGCTGGTCTTGTGTTAAACATAAAATAAAAGGTTGACTAGACTGGCAAGAGTGCCCCTCATAGCCCAGTTGATACCCTGCTCCGTCTCAAATACAAAAAGAACTGGGCGAGCTGCTGGGTCCCTGGTGTCAGCTGCTCGTTGTGCAATTCTCTAGTTTATTGACTACGTTGACAATGGCATGGGACCCAGATGTCAGGAATTTATTAAGAGGAACCATTTTTTTGCTTGAAATAAGGAGGCACTTGCTTGCGTACTGCCATGAACCTGATGGGTCCCTACTGTCAACCTCTCCATGTACAATCATCTCCTGATTGTGTACGTGTCAACCTAGTAGGCTCACAAGTCAACCTCTAAATCCATGGCAGACAAATACAACCCATTTAAAAAATTAACGGCCCATTCCACACGTTCACACGGAAAGTTCAACGTTCAGAGCAAAGTAACAGGTCTGATCCAAAGATAGAGTACTGAACTTCCATGTTGAAAACCATCATAACCAACTTAACTATCTACTCCCACTAATACTCTAGTGTACAAGTACTAACTTACTCTTAGCTAACTAGACGATGCCGGTCGCCATCTGCGGTACACGCTAAATGCCGGCACCGATGTCCTCCTCCTCACCTCGGACTTGCCAGAGGTGCGATAGGGCGCATTGCTCGCGCGCGTTGGCCCTTTCCATGCTGGCATGGTCCACCGAAGGTTCGACTTCTAAGCGAGAAATCCACTTGACGGGCTGGTAATAAAACTCAGCGTCGCGAATGCGTGCATGCCCGACAGCCTCTAGGGCTATTTGCCGGGCATCGGCCTCCACGTAGTCGGCCCAGTTGCGGGCGCTCTGCTCGTGACTCAGAGCTGCGGTGTGCTACTGCTCCATGCCCCACTGGTGGCGCAAATCAGCGATACACTGCTCCTCCACCAGGTGGTTGCTCTCCAATAAGTCCTCATACTTCGCATTGCCATCCAAAGACCAATAGAATGCCTCCTCCCTCCGCCTGCCTTCCGGTGAAAACCCGAACACTGGTTCCGGCGGTGAGCACCTCTGGCGTCGCCTATTGCGGATGGGCGGGGGCATGACGGACATGGCGAGAGCGAGGGCAAGTGGCGAGCGACATCGGGCCGGTCTGGGCTGGTGAGGATAGGGCGAGTTGGGTGATGGTGCCACCGGAGAATGCCGGGAACCAGTAATTATAGGCGGAAGGTAGGTGAACCAGCATATCATGGGAAACGCGACGGTCATCGCGGTCATCGAAATTCAATGCATAAGCAGGCATGGCTTAGCGCACCAGCTTGCCATGGAAAACTAGAAAAATTGAAATTATGACTATGCCATCCCGTCCCGTCAGTGGAGCATCCCGTCCGTACTGGGTCGCACATCGGCATGACGGTAAAACGAGTGCACTCGATTCATCCAGATTAGGTACGTGTGTGATCTGCTGGTTATTCGCGTAGGATCGAGTCGGTCAGATAGTGTACGTGTAGGATCACAATAGCTGATGAACATTCACTAGGAGATAAGGCATTTGCGAATGTTTTGCTGGCAGTGTCTTCAGATTTGCATGGCATTTTCTTCAGATAATCATGTCAGTTTCTTCAGAGGTAGGCATTTTTATTCAAAAAACTGCCACCTTTGGATCTTGCGTCGCAACCAAAACTGCCAGGAGCGCATTAATAGGCTAGCTAGAGATCGATCAGTAACTTGTAAACACTGAGGGAAGAGAAATAAGGAGCTGCTAGTAACTTGTAAACACTGAGCACACAGAAATAAGGATCATGTTGTGCACTGTAGAAAGAGCGGATCCATTCAAAATGTTCACACGAGACTCACAGGCCTGGCATTGTAATATTTTCACATTAGTAGCCCAAATTAACAACCAACTAGTATGATTCCCATACATAATATAAACATGTTAATGCATCTCAATGATTCATAGATCATATACCATATGTAGCTCCTAAAGCAAAGATCAAGAAAAAACATATGTTCTTGCTACTAACATGGATGCTTCTCTGGACCAACATTCAGTACAGAGTGAATGACAAATCTGTTTGTGAATTCCACATTTCCTCTTGCAAATGTAAGTCATTTCACCAACAGACAGAACCATGAGAATGAACCACACATGATGGAGGAACATCCACTGAAATATGAATTGGTCATCTATCGATCACATGGCAAGACTATTTTCGGAATACAACTTTAACTTAGGCAAAATGATGCCCATTGGATAATCAGACCAAAGCAATGAAGCACCTAGTGTTGGCCAATAAATAGTACAATACTACTTTTGTGCAGTCCATGAAGTGACTATCCAATCTTTCTGTGTCCATTTTCAAATGGCACTACATGCAGTGACTATACTATTCTCTTATGCAGTTCCACAAAAATTGAGGTCACTTTTTTTGTTTGCCAAATTGCAATGGACAGACATCTGTTTGCACAAATATCAAGCTGCTAGCTAACATATACCCCACCCTGTATTTTTGGTTTAAACATGTCTCTGCTAGTCGTTTTTGCTTAGCATCTGTCATGTTTTGCACTGGACAATTTGATACTGTCATGTTTTGCACTGGACAATTTGGTACTGAATTGATTTGCTGGTACATAGCAAAAATATAGTGCATATTCTTCATCGGGCCAAGTATATCCATGTTTGCAGTGTTGGAAGAGGTGAAATCGATACAACTGAAATTGAGCGTCCAATCATTGAATCATGTCCTGCACCACCAATGTAGGTCCACCCTGCCAATAAATTTACATGCAAACCACTAATATTACTATCTAATGACAGTACAAAAACAGTAGCAAGATAGTAGCAAACCATGTACCTTTGTAATGAACAACTCATAGTGCCACCATTTAGATATAACTGTTTGGAAGAAAAAATGCTCATAATGTTGAACCATTCCGACTTTTTGTGCAGTTCCACTAAAATCGAGCATCCCTGTTTGCACAGATATTGAAAGTGTGATTACTATAAAAGTGGAACTAGTTGAAGCATAGGCTCACAAATACAAGCATTCCAATTTCTTAATGGGAAAAGGTAGCAAGACTGTTTCTAATCACCTGTTTGAAGGAATAAATAAGGGAACAATGGGTGATGTCAGGAAGGCATAGATAGTATTTTGTGAAAGATTGAACCATTCCTGACCTTCTCTCTTATTTTAAGCATTTTTTGTGCAGTTCAACTAAAATAAAATGCCATCACCGCCTTGAGAATTCGGTGACACTGTACAAAAAATTGACTTACCATTACATCATGATGTCAAGTATGTAATCGACAGGCAATACAGACAAACATGCAGACCTCCTCCGATAACATAATGAACATTAATTTTAACAAAGGTGTGACTAGCCTTGATAGCATAATTTGAATGAACTCTACACCCTCTGTTCCTTAATATAAGACATTTTCGTAGTTCAATTTGAAGTACCCAAACGTCTAGTATTTAGAAAAACAGGTAGTAGTCTTCTTGAGCACATATCTAGGAAAGCTTGCCACACCTTATATATGTCCATACGCTAATGCAACACCATTCGAATAGTACAAATATACATTAATCCAGTGGCTAGTGCAATAGTAGAGTAGCTTCTTTATTACGGGGTACATTACAATGGTTTTACTGAACAGATTTCCATAATCTAGCACTGGAAGATTTTTCTAAGCATTAACTATACAAAATCTAAAGGTAACAAGTTTCAGTGTTGGTATACTAGCTATGCAACAGCATTAGACCAAATACAAAAGTCTGAACGTAACTAGCATTATTAACTACTGACGGTATAAAAAAATTGCAAACCTTGTACTTTCAAGGTAAATATCATTTTGAACACGAGGGGACCTGAAAAATTTCTTTCCCAATATTGATAATCGATCAAACATAAAAACTTGATCAAACGAATCAAGAAAACAACAGGAGGAGGAGGTGCCCACTCCTGACCTTTCCTCTTCTCTTCATAATTTTTTGTGAAGTTTAACTAAAATAGAATGCCATCACCTCCTTGGCATTTTGGTGACACTGTACATTTTTTTTGACTTAGCATAACGTCATGAAGTGAGATATGTAATCTATAAGCATTCATAGTGCCAAAATCTGAAGGTAGTAACAAGTTTCATCATTGGTATACTGGCTGTGCAATAGCATTAGGATGCCTTAGCTCAAAAATATTTAATACATCCATATTCAACAGGTAACCGTAAAATAATCCTGTGACATTACTTGGCATTGCTTCAATTTATCGGTGGCATTAGACTGACTGCCGCATTAGTTAGATGTGGCATCACTTTAGCAATATCATTGCTTGATTTTATTGGTGGCGTTATACTAACAGCAAAAAATTGGCAATAAGAGCATGGGGAGGCCCATTCGGATAGTGGGCGCACCAGTACGATGTACCTCCATGGACGCATAGAGTGGTGAGGGAGGGATGGTTACCCAGAGCAAAAATTATCCAAGCAGCATATGTGGATTACGTCCCATTTTTGTTCTCTTTAGCCACCTTTTTCCTATGTGAGGACAATAAACCGATCGACCTGGTCATTCTCTATTGCGTTGTCATGCCTTTCTACCCTTCTGTCAACAAAGAGACAAGAGACTCGTTCCTTAGCTACTGATTTTCCCCTTTTCAACCAAGATGCAGGTTAGATACCTAGTCTCTTCGACAGTACTTTCTCCCTTTCTTTCCTTATTCAACCCAGACATGGATTAGTCTGCATGAAGTAGGGTTTCCTTTAATAGTGCAAATTAAGGTTTTCATCTGCGTGACCAGCAGAGAAGAGGATAATAAATTGGGGAGATGGGGGAGTGGAAAAAGATTCACATCTAGCGACGTGGCAGATGGGGCAATAGAACAAGGGTATGGTTCGAAAAGAGGTAGCATACCCGAGGGTCGGCGGGAAGTGGCTTCGCTCGTGGTCGTCGTCCTCCGCACACACTACGGTGGCAAGCTTGGGGACGGAGGCCATCCCGCGCTGGCGCTAGGTCTGAGGGGACTGCCTTGTCGTCAGTGTGTGACCTCGCTCGGCAACAATGAGTGCATCAACGTTGCACGTCCTTTTCTTCCCCGGCGGACGGGATCCTGGCAGATCTATGACCACCAGTGAGGATGGAGAGAGAGGGGCCATCGCCATCTTTTTTAGATCTGGAGAGAGGGTGATAGTGTGAGAAGCAAGTGGGCAGCCCTTAGCAAGCAAGCGCTGAAGCTCCAGCCTATATATCTTACTAGTACTAGTACTAGAGGTAGACTAGTGGTAGAGTACTTTATATTTTCTCTGCATACAGTACCAATTAGTTGTGCTTCAAAATTGAACGGCACGCCATTAAAAAATAAAGTCGAGAAATAATGCGGCACATCCGGCCAATGCGGCCAGATCGCATTTTGCACGAGAAATGACACACCATCTTTCCTTGACATGTGGTCTGATACGTCCATTTTGCATCATGATTTTCTACTATTATTTATAATGTTTTTACGCATAATAATGCTTTATGGAGTAATTCTAATGCCTTTTCTCTCATAATATGCAATGTCTACACAAAGAGGGAGAATGCCGGCAGCTAGAATTCTGGACCTGAAAAAGCTACGTCAGAGTTACCTATTCTGCACATCTCCAAATGAGCTGAAAATTTACGAAGAATTATTTTGGAATATATAAAAAATACTTGAGCAAATAACTACCGGAGGGGGCCACCTGGTGAGCACAAGAAACCAGGGCACGCCAGGCCCCCCAGGCGTGCCCTGGTGAGTTGTGCTCAGCCCAGCCCACCTCTGGTGCCCATCTTCTGGTATATAGGTCATTTTGACCTAGAAAAAATAAGGAGAGGACTTTCAGGATGAAGCGCCCCCGTCTCGTGGTGGAATTTTGGCAGGAGCACTTTTGCCCTCTGGGGGAGCGATTCCGTCGCGGGAACTTCCCTCCCGGAGGGGGAAATCGAAGCCATCATCATCACCAACAACCCTCTCATCTTTGGGAGGCTAATATCCATCAACATCTTCAACAGCACCATCTCCTCTCAAACCCTAGTTCATCTCTTGTGTTCAATCTTTGTACCGGAACCTCAGATTGGTACCTGTGGGTGACTAGTAGTGTTGATTACATCTTGTAGTCGATTACTATATGGTTTATTTGGTGGAAGATTATATGTTCAGATCCATTAAGCTATTTAATACCCCACTGATCTTAAGCATGAATATCATTTGTGAGTAGTTACTTTTGTTCTTGAGGTCACGGGAGAAGTCATGTTGCAAGTAATCATGTGAACTTGATATGCGTTCGAAATTTTGATGATATGTATGTTGTGATTCCCTTAGTGGTGTCATGTGAACGTCGACTACATGGCACTTCACCATATTTGGGCCTAAGGGAATGCATTGTGGAGTAGTTATTAGATGATGGGTTGCTAGAGTGACAGAAGCTTAAACCCTAGTTTATGCGCTACTTCGTAAGGGACCAATTTGGATCCAAAAGTTTAATGCTATGGTTAGATTTTATCTTAATACTTTTCTCGTAGTTGGGGATGCTTGCGAGGGGGTTAATCATAAGTAGGAGGTTTGTTCAAGTAAGAACAGCACCTAAGCATTGATCCACCCACATATCAAATTATCAAAGTAGCGAACACGAATCAAATCAACATGATGAAAGTGACTAGATGAAATTCCGTGTACCCTCAAGAAAGCTTTGCTTATTATAAGAGACCGTTTTGGCCTGTCCTTTGCCAAAAAAGGATTGGGCTACCTTGCTGCACTTTATTTACCATTATCGTTACTTGTCCATTACAAATTATCTTGCTATCAAACTACCTGTTACCGACTATTTCAGTGCTTGCAGAAATTACCTTGCTGAAAACCACTTGCCATTTCCTTCTGCTCCTCGCTGGGTTCGACACTCTTACTTATTGAAAGGACTACAATTGATCCCATATACTTGTGGGTCATCAATAAACTTTTCTGGCGCCGTTGCCGGGGAGTGAAGCGCTCTTGGTAAGTGGAAATTGGTAAGGAAAAATTATTACTATGTGTTGAAATTTATTGTCACTTGTTACTATGGAGAACCATCCTTTGAGGGTTTTGTTTGGGGTATCTTCACCTCGACCGGAAGCACAATTAATTGCCCCTCAACCTACTATACCTACTGAAAATATTGGTTATGAAATTCCTTCGGGTATGATAGAACAACTGCTAGCTAATCCTTATGCAGGAGATGGAACCGAACATCCTGATATGCTCTTGATCTATGTGGATGAAATTTGTGGATTATTTAAGCTTGCAGGTTTGCCCGGAGATGAAGCTAAGAAGAAGGATTTCCCTTTATCATTGAAGGGAAAAGCATTGACATGCTATAGGCTTTGTGATGATGTTGGATCTTGGAACTGGAATCGATTGAAATTGGAATTTCACAAAAAAAATTATCCTATGCATCTAGTTCATCGTGATCGGAAATATATATAATTTTTGTCCTTGTGAAGGAGAAAGTATTGCTCTAGCTTGGGGGAGGCTTAAGTCAATGTTATATTCATGCCCGAATCATGAGCTCTCGAGAGAAATTATTATTCATAATTTTTATGCTCGGCTTTCTCATGACGATCGATCCATGCTCGATACTTCTTGTACTGGTTCTTTTATGAAGAAGACTATTGAATGTAGGTGGGATCTTTTAGAAAGAATTAAATGCAACTCTGAAGATTGGGAACTCGAGAAGGTAAAGAGTCACGTATTAAGCTTGAATTTGATTGTGTCAAATCTTTTATGAATACTGCTGCTTTTCACAAGTTTAGCACTAAATATGGACTTGACTCTGAGATAGTAGCCTCTTTTTATGAATCTTTTGCTACTCATGTTGATCTCCCTAAGGAGAAGTGGTTTAAATATCATCCCCCTATTAAAGAAGAAATTAAAGAACCGGTCATAGTTAAAGATGAAACTATAATTTACAATGTTGATCCAGTTGTGCCCACTGCTTATATTGAAAAACCACCTTTCCCTGTTAGGATAAAAGAACATGCTAAGGTTTCAACTATGGTTCGCAAAAGTAATATTAAAGCACCTAAACCTCCTGAGCAAATTAAAGTAGAACCTAGTGTTGCTATGGTTACAGATCTCTTGGTGGAAAATATTGATGGGCATGTTATTTACTTTTGTGATGAAGTTGCTAGAATTGCCAAACCCAATGAAAAAGATAAACATAGACCTGTTGTTGGCATTCCTGTTGTCTCGGTTAAAATAGCAGATCATTGTTATCATGGTTTATGTGATTTAGGTGCTAGCGTGAGTGCTATTCCTTTTTACCTTATACCAAGAAATTATGAATGACATAGCACCCGTTGAAATAGAAGACATAGATGTTACTATTAAACTTGCTAATAGAGACACCATCACACCCCTTGGGATTGTTAGAGATGTTGAAGTCTTGTGTGGAAAAATAAAATACCCTACTGATTTTCTAATTCTTGGTTCCCCACAAGATGATTTTTGTCTCATTATCTTTGGTAGACCTTTCTTGAACACCATTAATGCTAAAATAGATTGTGAGAAATAAACTGTCGGTGTTAGCTTTGGTGATGAGTCTCATGAGTTTAATTTCTCCAAGTTTAGTAGACAACCTCATAAGAAAGAATTACCTAATAAGGATGAAATAATTGGTCTTGCTTCTATTGTCGTGCCTCCTAATGATCCATTAGTACAATATTTGCTAGACCATGAAAATGATATGCATATGCATGAAAGAAATGAAATAGATAAAAATTTCTTTGAACAATGGCCTCTGCTCAAACACAATTTGCCTATTGAAACTCTGGGAGGTCCTCCTCCACCTAAAGGTGATCCTGTGTTTGAATTAAAACAATTGCCAGACACTTTGAAATATGCTTATCTAGATGAGAAAAAGATATATCATGTTATTATTAGTGCTAACCTTTCAGAACATGAAGAAGGAAGATTATTGAAAATTCTGAAGAAGCACCGTGCTGCTATTGGATATACTCTTGATGATCTTAAGGGCATTAGTCCCACTCTCTGTCAGCACAAGATTAATATGGAACCTGATGCTAAGCCTGTTGTTGATCATTAACGACGTTTGAATCCTAAGATGAATGAAGTGGTAAGAACTGAAATTTTAAAGCTTCTTGAAGCAGGTATAATCTATCCCATAGATGATAGTAGATGGGTAAGTCCCTTTCATTTTGTCCCTAAGAAGGGAGGTATTACTGTTGTTCCTAATGATAAAAATGAACTTATTGTTGACACCAGATTTTGGCACAATCAAGAACTTAATTAATATGGCCTCAAATGGAGAAGCGATCTACATGAAAAAAAAATCGTATTGTCGACATGGATCATATAACAATCCCTCAACGTGCAACAAAGAATCACTCCAAAGTTTCTATCGGAGAACGTAGGACGAAAACGTGCATCAACCCCTATGCAGAGATTACCCCAATGTCACCTCAGGAATCCACGAGTTGAGTGCCAAAACATACATCAACTGAATCAATAGAACATCCCATTGTCACCACAGATATCCCATCGCAAGACATACATCAAGTGTTCTCAAATCCAATACTCAATCCAACATAACGAAACCTCAAAGAGCAAGACTCAATTCATCACAAGAAGGTAGAGGGGGAAGAACACCATAAGATCCAAATATATGTACAAAGCTCGTGGTACATCAAGATCGTGCCAAATCAAGAACACGAGAGAGAGAGAGAGAGAGCGAGAGAGAGATCAAACACATAGCTACTGGTACATACCCTCAGCCCCAAGGGTGAACTACTCCCTCATCGTCATGGAGACCACCGGGATGATGAAGATGGCCTCCGATGATGGTTTCCCCCTCTGGCAGGGTGCTGGAATGGGGTCCCGATTGGTTTTTCATGGCTACAGAGGCTTGCGGCGGTGGAACTTCTCATCCAGGGTTCTTTCTAGGGTTTTGGGTATTTATAGGAATTTTGGCGTCGGTCTCACGTCAAGGGGGTGCCCGAGGGGCCCATAAGCCAGGGGGCACGCCCCTAGGCTTGTGGCCTCCTCGGTCACTTCCTGGCCCAGCTCCGATGCTTTGGGGGTCTCTTTTGGTCCATAAAAAATCACCATAAATTTTCAGCCCATTCAAAGAACTTTTATTTCTGCACAAAAAATGACACCCCGGTAGTTCTGCTGAAAACAACGTTAGTCTGTGTTAGTTCTAATCAAATCATACCAAAACCATATAAAATTGTTGTAAACATGGCATGAATACTTCATAAATTATAGATACGTTGGAGACGTATCAGCGGACTAGTTCGACATCAACCCACCGGATCGCCCCACACGAGTGATCTACATCAGCAACGTCACCTATGTCATCGAGACACGGGGCGACCTCCGGTTGTGTTTACCTCCTACCCAACCTGGAGGACCCGACGGGCTCCCAATTCCAGTGACCTCATCGACCGGCCCCGCCGATCATTTCCCGTTCGGGGTAAAGAATGTGGGGACTGCATACCAGAACGAACTCTGTCAGCGTCTCTAGAAGAACATACAGCTCGTCACCATGGTGTGCGACAACTGGCACATCGACCACGCGCTCGAAGACTATTTCCTCGACAAAAAAAATCTTAGATTGATGGGTCAACACGACAGACCTGCTGTCATTGTCAGACCACCAGGACACAGACGGCAAACCAACCTCACTAGAAGAGGCCGAGTCCAAAACACAGTGACCTCGCTAGCTAAAATTAGATCTCCGGAGTACGAAGGCCACGGCGAACGGCAAAACACGTCAAATTTTTATGACCGGCTGGAGATAGAGGACGGTGTCGAACCGTACGTCTTGCAACCAATCTCTCTACACAAGGTGATGTTCACAGAAGCAGAGGACGAAGCAAGCGCCAGCACACCACACTCAATCACCACAACGGTAGAAAAATCCATGAAGCTCCCCAGCCAAACTACCCATGAGGGCAACCCACCCTAGTCCCAGGAGGATGAGCTCCGTGAGATCCTCATGCCTAGGGACGTGCACCACGTGCTATCAAAAGAGACCGCAGAAAAGGAAAAACAAATGATGGACGGCACCAGGCAATTACGGCAGGGAGGCTGACAAAACCAAAAGGCCGGTGACCGCAAGAACGATGAGGAATCCATTGAAGAAAACAGGACAACAGAGCCCCCTACAGCAACTCAGAGCATACAAGAAGCAGTCTTGTTGGCCAACAAGCTCGGAGCCGCACCCATGGACCCCGGAAGTCTTGTCGACCTCATCAAAGCCGTTCATAGGACAGCCGAACTCCAAGAGAAGCAAATGCACCACGCAATGGGTGCCCAAAGACCGCCCAATAAGGACCCGGCAACAGAAGGCTGGGATGGGAGGCAGACGACATCGAGGTGTACGATAAGACGCTATGCATCGATGACCTCCGACACAAGATACAAGCCATGTGGGCAAGAAGTCAGGAGGGTTCTGTTCGCGACCGCCTCGGCTTCCGCCCAGATCTTCGTGATCATCTAAGAGCCCGGGCCATGGAACACCATGGACAAGCATATGAAGCCCCAATCCCTCGGCTAACGTCCGGCATCACGCCTGCATGTTTTCGCTATGAGGTCATCACGCACCAATACCCCCAGCCATTTGTTGTGCGTGGGGTCAAAAAGTATTCAGGAGATACAAAATTAGACCTCTAGCTCAGCGACTACCTAACATATGTTGAGTTAGCACACGGCGGCATTGGAAACGCCTTTCGCCATGTCCGATTATGCCTTTTAGGATCGGCGCGGTCATGGCTGAACGGTTGCCACCAAACTCCATCCACAGTTGGGCAGATTTCGAGCACAAGTTCTGTAACAACTTTGAAGGGACGTACCGTAGGCCAGGGAGCTTGGTAGACCTCTACAACGCAATGCAAGGACCACAAAAACCGCTGCACGACCCCATCACCCGCTAGCTGAAGAAGAAGAACATGATCCGAAACATCTCTGATGGCACAACCATCAAAGCATTTGTCAACGGAGCACTGGGCCCCATGCTAAGACATAAGATCGGCAGAAAGAGGGCGCAAGGAATACTGCGTGACGTGGCATCCCTCATGACGATACCAAATGTCTTCACCAGAGGCATGGAGACAGCCTGTGCTGATTGCCACTGCAAGCCACCGGAAGGGCAGGCAAGCACACAATACAAGATAGGCCACACAAAGCATGGCCAGAACCACAGGCTCAACCGAAAGGAGAGGTAACCAGCTGCCGAAAGCACATTTGCTCCCTTGGTGGTTTTGGTAATCAATGTCAACATACATATTATTGGAATAACAAGTTTACCAAGAAAATTTTAGATATGTCCAATGGAGGCATTGCAAGGACATGAAGATGTGGGCCCCTTCAAAATGTGAAGAACAAGAATTGGCTACCCCAAGACTCTACTTTTTGGTTTAGTGATCCAAGATCACATTGAGTCCCTTAGGAAAGCCAATACTATTAAAAGGGGGTGAGGTATTGTTGATGAGGTTGTTGCTCAAGGTGCTCGGTGATATTATTCCAAAAACCCTCAGTCACTTTCCCAAAACACATCTGTCCAAAACCCTAATTCATCATTTCGGTCCCACCGATACAATCCATTCTGGACCCACTGAGATGATCCTCCTACTGCCACAGACAAAACCCTAACATTTTGGTCTGACCGAAATGGCTCTCGGTCACACCAAGATGGCCTTGCCAAGTTTCTATGATGAAATCACTTCATTTCAGAATCGTCGAGTGAAACCGATTGGAATACTAAAATGCGGCTCTGCCTTTGCCATTGCACTTCGGTCCCATCGAGATGGTATAATCGTTCTCACCAAAAACGCTAACGGTCAAGTCTTTTGCACTAATCGGTCTCACCGAGATTATCACTTCGATCCCACCGAGTTTGGTCAAAAGCTTGTAACGGTTGGATTTTTGGTGCTGCCTATGTATACCCATCCACCACCACTTACTCTCTAAGAGAGCCATCAGAACAAAACACAACTTCCACCATTCATTTTCTGAGAGAGAGCCACCTGCTCACGTGTTGACATTAAGAGATTCCATTCCTACCATTTGAATCTTGACTTCTAGCCTCTTCTCTTCCACTCCAATCCTTCTCCTACACAAGCCAAATCTGTGAGAGTGAGATTGAGTGTTGAAAAGACTATCATTTGAAGCACAAGAGCAAGGAGTTCATCACCAACACAACATCTATTACCTTTTCGAGAGTGGTGTCTCCTAGATTGGTTAGGTATCACTTGGGAGCCTCCAAGATCATGTGGAGTTGAACCAAGGAGTTTGTTAGGGCAAGGATATCGCCTACTTCGTGAAGATCTACCCGAGTGAGGCTAGTCCTTTGTGGACAGAAGCCATGGTGGAAGAGACAAGGTTGCTTCTTCATGGACCCTTTATGGGTGGAGCTCCTCGGGGACTCGTGCAGCCGTTACCCTCCATGGGTTGAAGTCTCCATCAACGTGGACGTACGATAGCACCACATATTAGAACCACGCCAAGAATCTCTGTGTCTCCATTGCATTTGCTCATTCCAATTCCCATCCCTTTTACATTCTTGCACTTTCATGCTTTGCTCTTTTCGCTGCCTATACTCATGTCATGCTTGTGTAAAATTTATTGTATGTCCTTTAACATGTGCTAAACTCAACCTTAACTTGATGAATTGTTAAAACTGCTACTCTTGTTAAGGGTCTAATAACCCCCCTCTAGACCCCTCTTCTCGATCTTTCAATTTGTATCAGAGCTTTGGTCTTCATTTCTTTGGTTTAATCACCTTTGGAGGAAGATGGATGAGTCTACGTTCGGGAGTACTAGACATAGAGTGCCTGTCCTTTATGGGGAGTTTTATGGTTTTTGGAAAACTAAAATTCTTGAAATCTTCAAAGAATATAATTTGAGCAAGTATATTCTTAGCTCTTATGTGCCTCTTATTAATCCTCTGTATCCAACCCCCGATGAATATCTTGACATGGTTCGTAACCTTAGGACTGTCAATCTTACCATTAGAGGATTACCTAGAAATGTGCTTGTTTGCTTGCAAAACTTTGAATGCGCATATACTATATGGAATTATCTTGAGGAGTGCTTTCCAAATTATTCCTTGAAAAATCTAAATGAAATCCTGCTTAAGTCTATTGCCTTTCATAAGATGAAGCCTAGTGATCCTAAGTTTGATGAATGTCTATTTGAGCTTTGTGATCTTATGCGTGCTAAGGGTGATGTTGGAACTATTAGCAACATTATCATGGAAACCATTAGAATTCATAAACTTGCACATTGTCAGATCATAAATCTAACGAATCACTTGACGTAGGTGATGATCACATGCATGATGATTATGATGATGTTGAGCATGGTTATTATGAAGACAAAGTGTCGGTGCAACAAACATGGGCGTTTGCTGCTCAGGCTTATGCACAGACGTATCGCAGCTCTCCCGGCAAGTATGAAGCTTCATAACACAACCAGACCCGAGAAGCCACTCTTCCTGAGATCAAGGAGTGCATTAAGAATACCAAGGCTTGGAGCAAGCCACGAGATTCACAACAGAAGCAACCAACCCCAGCAAAAGCGAGCCGGCAAGTCACGGCCTAGCAAGCCCCTCGAGCATGGACTTCCCGCTGAATGCTAGCGCTCCACCTCTCTAGCCAGCTGGTCACTAATCAGTGAGGTGTCGACCCCGTAGGTGATTAGGTGGAGGCAGCCCATATGTGTCAGCCTGCTGGGAAGGAGGATTACCTTTATTGACACCCGTCCTAATGGCGTGTCAAGCTAATAAGAGGTAGTTGGATAAGCGGTGTGTCACCCTTGCCGGCGTTGACCCTCCATTCAACACCTAGTAGTGCATTTAATGCACTTTTATCCTAACTAGCAAAGTTAGGTATGATAGTTCTGTATCAGTCTAATCGCCCTATAATGACCTTTTTGCCACTGTGGTAACCCCTTGAGCTATAAAAGGAGGGCCAGGGCAACCTTTACATGGGTTCGAACCCTTACAGCTCACACGCATAGGTATTTGTGTAGCTACCCTTCCTAGTGACTTGCCGGGGGAGAGCCCTGTGGGAACTTTCTTCCACATCCACCCGATATACTAAAGCATGAGTAGGGTTTTACGCTTCTCAACGGCCCGAACCTAGGTAAAACCATGGCGCCTCCTGTTGTGCTTGCTCTTCATGCCAATTGACCCCCAGCCAAAGCAGCAAAGGGGCAGCCCTGCCCGATAGATCGCCGGCTCCACGCTAACACAAGGAATTCGACATCGAATATGAGAAGACTATGAGAAATCTTAGTCTCATGGCAAATCTTCGTAATTACATGGCCGGAGGAAAAGAGTGGATTCTCGATAGTGGTTGTACCGATTACATGACCAAAGATAGAGACATGTTTCGTGAGCTTGCACAAAATGATGGTCCACGCAAGTATGTGACTTTTGGAGACAACTCCAAGGCTAAGGTACTTGGCCTTGGTAAGGTGGCCATATCGAATGATAGCTCTATTCAAAATGTTATGCTCGTTGAATCTCTTGGTTACAATCTTCTTTCTGTATCTAGACTAGCCGAATTTGGTTTCAATGTTCTACTTAGTGAAGGAGATTGCCAAGTATTTCATTCAGACAATCATAATATGGTCTTTAACGGTATCCGTAGAGGTTATCTATACATTGTTGATTTCGCTAAAAGAGCCCAACCTCGCACTTGTCTTATTGTAGAAACTTCTAAAGGTTGGCTATGGCATAGAAGACTAGGACATGTTGGCATGCAAAATCTTGATAAACTTGTTGAAGGAGATCATATCCTTTGTGTTAAAGATGTCATATTTGACAAGGATAGACTTTGTAGTGCTTGCTAAGCAGGAAAACAAGTTGGAGGAAGTCATCCTGTGAAGAACATCATGACCATGAGAAGACCACTTGAGCTACTCTATATGGATCTCTTCAGTCCCAATGCTTATAAGAGCCTTGGTGGTAACTCTTTCGGTTTGGTCATTGTTGATGATTATTCAAGATTTACATGGGTTTGCTTTCTTGATGACAAGTCGTAGGTACAAAAGATCTTCAAAAAATTTGCTAGGAAGGCCCAAAATCAATTTAAAGTGAAGATCAAGAAGGTTCGAAGCGACAATGGAACAGAGTTCAAAACGCTAATGTGGATACCTTTCTTTACGAACAAGGCATCTCACATGAGTTCTCGGCTATGTACACACCTCAACAAAATGGAGTTGTTGACAGGAAGAACCGGACTCTTATTAAGATGGCAAGGACGATGCTAGATGAATACAAGACGCCAATACACTTTTGGGCCGAAGCGGTTGAGACTGCTTGTCATGCTACAAATTGAATTTACCTTCACAAGCTTCTCGGTAAAACGGAATACGAGCTACTCACCGATAACGAACCCCAAGTTGGATACTTTTGAGTATTTGTCTCAAAGTGTTACATTCTTGATAAGCATGATCGTTCGAAATTTGCTCCTAAATCTCATGAAGGTTTTCTACTCGGTTATGGCTCAAACTCTCACACTTACCGTGTCTACAACAATTTCACCCAAAAGGTTGAAGAGACGGTAGATGTGAAGTTTGATGAATCTAACGGCTTGCAAGTAGAGCAATTGCCAATTAATGTAGGCAACAAAGATCACTTGGAAGCAATACAAGATTTGTCTATTGGCAAAATTCGTCCTACGGAGGTGAAGGATAGCACTTCGTCTATTCAAGTGGAAGCCTCTACCTCATATCAAGATGAACCACAAGTTGACATGGAGGCATGCACAAGTGGAACTCGCCAAGACGAAGGAAATGAGGAAGTACAACAAGATGATCCACCTCAACCTCCTTCTCCACCACCACAAGCAAATAACGACGCTAACAACAATGAAGAAGAAGAAGAAGATGATGATGAGGATGTCCCACCACAACCCAAGCAAATCTCTCATGAGTTAGAGCAAGAGTCACAAGGAATCGTCCCATTGAGCAAATCCTCCACGACATCAACACCGGGAGAATCACTCGCTCTAAAACTCGTTTGGCTAACTTTTGTGAACATTACTCATTCATCTCTAGCATTGAAGCTATGAAGGTCGAACAAGCCCTTGAAGATCTGGATTGGATAAATGCTATCCACGAGGAGCTACACAACTTTGAGAGAGACCAAGTGTGGACATTGGTTGAGAAGCCCAAGATGATCAAAACATCATTGGAACAAAACAGGTGTTTCAGAATAATCAAGATGAGGATGGACAAGTGGTGCGCAACAAGGCTCGTCTCGTTGCTCAAGGCTACACACAAATCGAAGGTATGGACTATGGTGAGACATATGCCCCCATTGCTAGACCTTAATCCATTCGTATTTTACTTGCTTATGCCAATCACCATGATATCACTCTATACCAAATGGATATTACAGTGCCTTTTTAAATGGTGAAATTGAGGAGGAAGTTTATGTTAAACAACCTCCCAGCTTTGTTAATCCCAAGAAACCTAATCATGTTTACAAACTTCACAAAGCTCTTTATGGTCTTAAGCAACCCCCTAGAGCTTGGTATAAATGCTTGACTAAGTTTCTTATTGAGAAAGGTTTTGAAATTGGGAAGATTGATTGAACTCTTTTCACTAAAAGGGTTAATGGAAAATTATTTGTGTGCCAAATCTATGTTGATAATATCATAATTAGTTCTACTAACCCCCATTTTAGTGAGAAATTTGGAAGGTTGATGTCGGAAAAGTTTGAGATGTCTATGATGAGTGAACTCAAATTTTTCCTTTTTTTGCAAATCAAGCAAACTAGGGAAGGTACCTTTGTCTCACAAACAAAGTATACCAAGGATCTTTTCAAGAATTTCAACATGCAAGAAAGCAGAGGTATGAAAACACCCATGCCTACTAGTGGACATCTTGACTTGACTAAGGATGGAAATCCGGTTGATCAAAAGGTTTACCGATCTATGATTGGTTCTCTATTATATCTTTGTGCCTCCCGTCCCGACATTATGGTAAGCGTGTGCATGTGTGCACTGTATCAAGCAGCCCTGAAAGAATGTCATCTTAAGGCCATGAAAATGATACTGAGATATTTGATTCATACACCAAATTTTGGCATTTGGTACCCTAAGATGTCATGTTTTGATCTTGTTGGCTATTCCGACTCAGACTATGCTGGTGACAAGGTTGATAGAAAATCCACTTCAGGTACATGTCAATTTCTTGGTAGATCTCTTGTGTCTTGGTCCTCCAAGAAACAAAACTCGGTATCATTATCCTCTGCTAAAGTGGAATACATTGTCGCGGGATCATGTTGTCCACAATTACTTTGGATGGCCCAAACTCTCAAAAATTATGGGATACATGTGAGACATGTTGCACACAATGTTGATGAGAATAAATCTTAAGCATGTTGTTAAATGTGACATAAATCTTAAGCATGTGTTTAAAGGTGACATAAATCTTAAGCATGTTGTTAAAGGTGACATAAACCTTTGGCACACAATCTCGTGCAACGTTCTCGAACTAAGCATATCAAAGTTCGTCACCATTTCATTTGTGATAATGTTGCTAAAGGTGACATAAATATTAAGCATGTTGTTACCGACAAGCAATTGGCGGATATCTTCACCAAACCTCTTGATGAGAAGATATTTTGTCGATTGAGGAGTGAATTGAATATCATTGATGCCTCAAATTTGGAGTCAAAACGCCTTTAGATGCATGCAAGGGATGAGCTTATATAACTAATCCTTGATATTTCTCCTATGATGAGGATCATATGTCTTGAATACATTTGCACATTGTGTTGCATCTAACCACTTGTAGGTACTTGGATAAGCCTCATTTCACAAGATTGCACATCACTCATACCATGAGAAATCTTGTCATGGCCAAGTATCAACACCTTGGTTGTTGTGTTCAAGGAACAAGAACACACTCAATATATCCTTTGACAATTTCTTTATGATGAATTTCACTCTCATCAAGTTGCATAAATGGATGCTTTTCCTTGCAAGACTAAGAAATGTAGGAAGATGAGCTTCAAATAGATAACAGATGCTCCCAACTCAATTCATATGAGCATCCACCACAAGTTCAACTACATGATCAAGTTCGACAACAAGCCCAAGGTATGTCCTCACATCTTAGAGAAGCTTTGCTCCAAGTCAAAAGTCAAAGCAACTCAACAGATGTGAATACATTGAAACAATTAATGAAAAATGGCAACCCCATTTTGAGCTTAAAGATGAGTATGACCTATGATCAAGTGATCTCACTTCACTCCCAAGTCAATATACTCTAACATAGATGACTTTGTCGCTGACCCCGCTAGATGAAGTTCTCTTTTGCCTTTCTTCTTTTGCATTTCTTTTGCTAGAGTGTTTCTCCTTTAATAAAAAAACTTCATCTAGATATTTTTATTTTCTCTATTTCTTAGTTTGCTCTTAGTTTAATTCTTTGCAAATCCCATTTGAATTCCTTGAAAATCTTCATGAGAACTCAATTGCAAGTAAGCTGAGTTGACAAAATTTTCCCTCTGTGTTGAACTAGGTCTCTCTGATCTGAACTCATCATCCACACTGAAGTGCAAATAACCCTGCACATAGTTCATCGGTTCCACCGAAATAGACTATTTCGGATCCACCGATGTGCTATATACGTGATCTCTACATCTCGGATTCGCCGATAGAAACCCATCAGAGTCACCGATCTCACTACTGAAAGAATGTTTTGCCAAACCTACTTCTTTCTTTCCAACTTCACTCAATGATTCTTTCCCTCTATCTGCATCTAAAGCTACAATCTGCCTAGTTGTACCTCTCCAGGACCACACTCACTTAACTCACAACCCTGAAGCTTACCCTTCTTGGAAATTGATGTCAAAGGGGAGATAGATGCACATCAAATCTTATCCCTCAAATGTCTACTAAGAAAGGAAGAGAGATATATGCACTATCATAAAGAGGAGAGAATTTACATGTCTCTAAGATGGGAGAGATATGTTGTTGAAAAACTCAAGAGTTAATTGTTAGTTTATCACTTTGCTCTGATTTTGTGTCACCCTACCTACTGCCATTATCCAGTGCTAGATTCAGGGGAGAGGAAGTTCAAATTTAGGGGAACAAAGTCCTTAAAATCTCTTTGCAGATCCTATTAAATCCTTTGGGGACATGTCTGCACCTAAAGGAGTGCTCATCTAGTAACATTCATCAAATACATGTCATCCCAGTCTTTGTATTCTTGTGGAACTTGTAGCCTCCTTCTTGGTTGAAATTTTCTTGTTTTATCTAACCCTGTTTTCTCAAGTCTATTTCTTCAAGAACCAGTTCAAAGACCACAAGGTAAGTATATGCATCTAACCTATGTGCATGATGATCTCTTGCTTGTTGCACATATTGTTTGCAAGAAAGAATCCTGGACATGAAGGTTGTTTCTCTCATCATGTTGCTCTGATGCATATAGCCAAGATACATGTAAATCATTACTCATTCCTTCCTGTTGTGCATCCACATCTCTTTAGCTATCATCATAAGCATGATTGCACACTTGTAGGGGGAGTTGATACATGTTACATGTTTCTTCAAAGCTTTAATGTACTACCTACTATACTCTTGTTTGAAGCTTTGATGTGTGTTGTCATCAATTACCAAAAAGGGGGAGATTGAAAGCACATTTTCTCCCTTGGTGGTTTTGGTAAACAATGTCAACATACATAGTATTGGACTAATAGGTTTACCTAGAATATTCTAAATAAGTCCAATGGTGGCGTGGCAAGGACATGAAAATGTGGGCCCCTTCAAAATGTGAAGAACAAGAATTGGCTACCCCAAGACTCTACTTTTTGGTTTAGTGATCCAAGATCACATTGAGTCCCTTAGGAAAGCCAATACTATTAAAAGGGGGTGAGGTATTGTTAATGAGGTTCTTGCTCAAAATGCTCAGTGATATTGCTCCAAAAATCCTCGGTCACTTTCCTAAAACACGTCTGTCCAAAACCCTTTTCATGATTTCAGTCCCATCGATACAATCCATTCCGGACCCACTGCAATGATCCTCCTATTGCCATAGCAAAAACCCTAACATTTCGGTCTGACCGAAACGGCTCTCGGTCCCAGTGAGATGGCCATGCCAAGCTTCTATGATGAAATCACTTCATTTCAGAATCACCGAGTGAGGCCGATCGGAATTACCGAAATGCGGCTCTGCCTTTGCCATTGCACTTTGGTCCCACCGAGATGGTATAATTGGTCTCACTGGAAACTCTAATGGTCAAGTATTTTGCACTAGTCGGTCTCACCGAGATTATCACTTTGGTCCCATTGAGTTTAGTCCAAAGCGTTTAACGGCTGGTGTTTTGGTGCTGCCTATTTATACCCCTCCACCACCACTTACTCCCTAAGAGCCATCAGAACGAAACACAACTTCCACCATTCATTTTCTAAGAGAGAACCAACTGCTCTGTCGGATTCAGGGCTCTACGGACCAAATAAGGTTCGAACTCTGGGGCGTGTGCGAAGATCTCAACCAACCCAAGTCTCAAGCTCGCCACCCCACAGCCTAGCCTCGTCGAGCTGACGTGAGCGAGGAAGAAGATGAACACGACAGTTTACCCAGGTTCGGGCCACCTTGCGGTGTAAAACCCTACTCCTTCTTTGTGGTAGATTGGCCTCACGAGGAGGCTGAGGATGAACTAGTATAGTGGATGAGCGGCCTCGCGAGGGCTCAAGTGATGTGGGTGGAGTGGTCAAGGGTCCGGTCCGTCCCTTCTATGGTGGTGGCTAGTCTATACTTATAGTGGCCTTGGTCCTCTTCACTCAAAACTTAGGCGGAAGGGATCCCACAACAGCCAATTTGAAAGGGGATAAGAAGTACATCTAATCCTGATGAAAGGTAGTCTTCGCCTGCAAAGCTTCTGGTCATGACGCAAAGGTGGGCTCGGTGATGACATCTGTCCTGCTGAGATCGTGGTCTTGGTCTCGTTGCACCGAAATGGAAACCTTTGGGGGATTCCTTGGGAACCCGCGTTTGTCCTTGCTCCCTTAGCACCGAAGGGGAAACTGTCTTCTCTGCGCCCACAGGCACCCGCCTGGACTTGGACGTCATGGCTCACATCACCGTAGCCTCGTGAGGCTGGGTAACTGCATAGAAATCTCCGCTCCTCGGGAGACAGCCTAGGAAGGCCGCTCTCTGGAGGACTTGATGTTGTTCGCCTCGCGAGGCTTGGGCCCTCGTGAGGGTCTTGTCTTGGAGGCCTCGCCGCTGTGCCATACCAGGCCATCGAGGAGGCCACACCGTGGGCCGCAGGCAAGCAGGTCTGGGTACCCCCGATCCCAGAACGCCGACAGTAGCCCCCGAGCCCAAGGCGCTCTCGAGCTGACTTCGAGGCAAAGCCAAAGAGAGAAGGCTGAAGCATCGCGGGCCCCAAGCTCCTACGGGCCAGGCTTGACGTGTGGCGCTCGATGGGACACAGATGCCTCCACTCCCCCATGTTGCCTCGGCAACTACCCAGGCTGACAAAAGACTGGCGCACGCCGTCGAGCCATCATTCCACGAATGTAGAGGGGCGCCGGTTGGCCTTTGATTCGCCTATAAGAGGGCATGGGAGACATAGCCCCGGGCCTATCTTCATCTTCTTGTTCCCTCATCCCGCACTTAGTAACATCCATGGCGCCAGTGAGAAGGTTCTCCGCCGCCGAGAAGGGGAAGGCTGCTCTGGAGGAGCCGGAGCCGCTCCCGCCGAAGAGGGGGCACGGCCGCCCTCGTAAGCTCACCACAACGCCCGCCGGGGCCCCCTCCAACGCGAGTGTGCTCCGTCGGGGGCCCGCGCCGGGTCCAGCAACCATGGGAAGGGTTCCTCCCGCAGGGATGGCCATGGGTTCCGCGGAGAATGAGGCCGAGGGGGAAGGCAGGCGACAACAACCCGACCACCTCACCCGCGGGCCCACGCCGATGGCACAGCCCGCGAGTTTGTGGTGTGGGTGGTGATGCCACCACGCACCTGGATCTGACTCCCGCGCGCGTTGGCGGAGGAGCTGCCAGCGAGGGGACCCGTCGAGCTGTGGCTACAGCATGACGGCTGCTGCAACCAGTCCTCACAGCCGGAGGTCAAGGCCACCTTCTGCGGCGATGTCTTCATGATCCGGGGATGGGGAACGATCGCCCACTCCTGCGGCTCAGAGGGGAGGCACGCCCTTGATATTAAGTACGACGGGGCGTCGATGCTCTTCTTCAAGGTCTTCGGAGAAGACGGCGAACGCCTGGAATGCTGCCCCAGGGGCAACAACAGTGGCGGTGAACTTGCCCTTGGCCACGCCCGTGATGCCTCCAGCAGCGGCGACACCTCCTCCGGGACAAGGTCGAGCGACGACGACTACGATGAGCCACCGTGCCCGGGTCAAGTAGGGGGAGGACACCCACTAGGTGCCTTGATGTCAGAGCTAGCGCCTCTTGAGCTGCGGCCCTCGGGAGGTCTTTCCTTTTGTTTTCTTCCCTGCATCAGAATCATGAGGGGCCCCGTGGAGGCATGTAAGAACCGAGGCGCTTGCGCCTTTATATTAATGTTTCCAGTTCATGCTCTTGGTTACACTCGCGTTTCTCGCTCGGGCACCGGTCCCCTTTTTGGTCTTGCGATAGCGTGTTGCTTGATACGTCTCCAACGTATCTATAATTTATGAAGTATTCATGCCGTTATATTATCATTCTTGGATGTTTTACAATCATTTTATAGCAAATTTATATCATTTTTTGGGACTAACCGATTGACATAATGCCCAGTGCCAGTTGTTGTTTTTTGCTTGTTTTTTACATCACCGAAAATCAATACCAAACGGAGTCCAAATGCAACGAAACTTTTTGGAGATTTTTCTGGACCAGAAGACACCCGGTGGGCCAAAGAAGTACAAGAGGGGAGCTCCGAGGAGAGCACAACCCACACCACCTCTTCGCCCTATAAATTACCAAATATTCCAAAAACCCTCGGGGTAACCCTAGATCAGAAGTTCCGCCGCCGCAAGCCTCTGTAGCCACAAAAAACCAATCTAGACACCGTTTCGGCACCCTGCCGGAGGGGGAAATCATCACCGGTGGCCATCTTCATCATCCCAGCGGCCACCATGATGAGGAGGGAGTAGTCCACCCTCGGGGCTGAGGGTTTGTACCAGTAGCTATGTGTTTAATCTCTCTCTCTCGTGTTCTTGAGATGGCACGATCTTGATGTATCGCGGGCTTTGTTAATATAGTTGGATCATATGGTGTTTTCCCCTCTATCTTGTTGTGAATTGAGTTTTCCCTTTGAGATTTCGTTTTCTCGGATTGAATACTTTTATGGATTTGAGAACACTTGATGTATGTCTTGGATATGAATACCCGTGGTGACAATGGGGTATTATATTAACTCACTTGAGATATGTTTTGGTACTCAACTCGTGGATTCCAGAGGTGACATTGGGGTAATCTATGCATAGGGGTTGATGCACATTCTCGTCTTTTGTTTCTCCAGTAGAAATCTTGGGGCACTCTTTGAGGTTCTTTCTGTTGGATTGAGTATTATGAATCTGAATTTGCTTTGGTGTTATTTTAGTACGAACTCTTGATAGATCGATCGGAAAGAATAACTTAGTGTTATTTTAGTACGAACTCTTGATAGATCGATCGGAAAGAATAACTTGGTGTTATTTTAGTACGAACTCTTGGATAGATCAATCGGAAAGAATAGCTACAAACAATTTCTTCTTATGTTCTCCGCTAGATAAGAACTTTGGAGTGATTCTTCATCGCACGTTGAGGGATGGTTATATGATCCAATTAGATTAGCATTGCTGAGAGATTGCACTAGCGAAAGTACGGACCCTAGGCCTCATTTTCAAGCATTGCAATACCATTTGTGCTCACTTTTGTTACTTGCTACCTTGCTGTTTATTATTGTTCCTATTACAAAAATCAATATCTACTATTATTACTACACTTTTATCACCATCTCTTCGCCGAACTAGTGCACCTATACAATTTGCCATTGTATTGGGTGTGTTGGGGACACAAGAGACTTTTTGTTATTTGCTTGCAGGGTTGTTTGAGAGAGACCATCTTCATCCTATGCCTCCCACGGATTGATAAACCTTAGGTCATCCACTTGAGGGAAAATTGCTACTGTCTTACAAAACTCTGCGCTTGGATGCCCAACACGAGTCTACAGGAATAAAGTTGCGTAGTAGGCATCAAGCTATTTTCTGGTGCCGTTGCCGGGGAGGTGAGTGCTTGAATGTATATCTTTAGATCTTGTAATCGAATCTTTTAGTTTCTTGTTTTATCACTAGTTTGGTTTATAAAAAGAAAACTACAAAAAAATGGAATTGAGGTTGCATCATATTATTCATCTTTATAATGTCTTTCGTGAAAATGATGGAAAGGAAAATTGTGCTCAATTGATAGAAGAAGAATTCAATAAAATGTTTGGCATAAATGATGAGCATGATTGCAATGTTGTTAGTATTAATTCTTTGAATATCCATGATGCTAATGATATGCAAAGCCATAAGCTTGGGGATGCTATGTTTGATGAAGATGATATTTTTAGTCCTCCAAGTTTTGATGTGCAAATTTGTTATAATGGTAGCATGCCTCCTATTTATGACGATTATATTGATGAAAGTGGGTTTGGAAGAGTGTCAACTCTAGGTACTAATGATCCCACTATTTTGGAGGGTGTTGAATCTTATTGTGATAATTATGAAAGTGGATTTGGAGAGGTCATGACTTTATTTAGTGATGAATCCACTATTTTGGAAGAGGTTCCAATTGATTATGACAACAAAGTTGCTATCTATGATGATTATGGTGATGATATGTATGCTATAAAGAATAATGATAACCATGAAACTTGTCATCATGATTTTAATTTTCAATCACATGATAGTTATTTTGTTGAGTTTTCTCCCACTACTATTGATGAGAATAAATTTGCTTATGTGAAGAGTAACAAAATTTCTATGCTTATGTATCATGAAAAGAATATTTCATGTGATAGTTATATTGTTGAATTCATTCATGATGCTACTAAAAATTATTATGAGAGAGGAACATATGCTTGTAGGCTTCTCACTAATATCAAGTTTCCTCTCTTTATGTTGAAAGTTTTCAAGTTGCACTTGTTTTGCCTTCCTATGCTAGTTGATTCTTGTTCTCATAAATTGTTTGCTCACAAAATCCCTAAGCATAGGAAGTGGGTTAGGCTTAAATGTGCTTGTCATGTGATTCATGATGCTCTTGTTATGTTTCAATTCTTATCTTTTATGCGAGCATCATTGAAATCATCATGCCTAGCTAAAAGGCATTAAAGAAAAGCGCTTGTTGGGAGACAACCCAACACTTTTACCTAGTGTTTTTGTGTGTTCACATGATTAGGCTACTGTAGTAATCATGTTTTATAGGTTTTGTTTCAACAAAGTTCCAAGTAAAGCCTTTGGGATAGTGTGGATCATAGTTGACTTGATTCTATGCAAAACAGAAACTTTTGCGTCCAGTGCAGAAATTCCTGTATTTTACTGGAACACGAAAATATTCTGAATTTTTTACAGTTGATGGTTACACAAATTTTCTACGTTGTCCTAATTTTTAAGAATTTCTGGAGTTATATTGCTTAATTTGCTTAATTCAGATCTTTATGTACTGTTCTATTTTTGACAGATTCTGTTTTCAATGCATAGTTTGCTTGTTTTATGGTTTCTATGGCTTATATTGCTTAATATAAATTGTGGAAATTGTAGAGTACAGTAGGCATTGTGTGAGAACAATTATGAATCTTATCTTCACAGTACCAAAGTGAATGATTTGTCTTTATCATACTAACCCATCTCACGAAGTTCCGTTAAGTTTTGTGTGATTGAAGTTTTCATGTTTTGGGTGAGATATCGATATGAGGAGAATAAGGAGTGACAAGACCCTAAGCTTGGGGATTCTCAAGGCACCCCAAGGTAATATTCAAGGAAGATCCAAGCAACTAAGCTTGGGGATGCCCCGGAAGGCATCTTCTCTTTCGTCTTCAACATTATCGGTAACCTCACTTGGAGCTATATTTTCATTCGTCATATGTTATGCTTTTGCTTAGAGAGTCATTTTATTTTATTATTATTTTATTGCTGTTATTTAGAATAATGTTTTGCATCTTTTATTTCAATAAAAATGTCAAGTATAACCTTTTCCATGCTTATTTTGCAAGTATATGAGTTGCTGTTTCAAAACAGAAAGTTTATCGCTGTTGCAAAAATTCTCTAAAAAATTCAGAATGTGATAAAAGGTTGGTTTTTTTTGCATAGTAAGATATAATAAATTTTCTACAGTGTGGTAATTTTTTAGAATTTTTGGAGTTAGGGAAGCATGATGAATATTGCACTCTTTACAGACTGTCCTGTTTAGACAGATTACTGTTATGTTTGCATTGTTTGCATATGTTTGCTTGTTTAATGATTATATTTGAGGATAGGAGTATTAAATATGCAGAGGCATTTAGTATGCAATGTTAAATAATAATTTTAGTGATTTGCTACAGTAGAGAATGATAAGGTGTTGCACTGATTTATACTAACGTATCTTACGAGTTCTTGTTGAGTTTTGTGTGGATGAAGTTTTTAAGAATTAGGGAAAGCGTGTTATGAGAAGAATGAAGAAGACACAAGAGATCAAACTTGGGGATGCCCAAGGCATCCCAAGTTAATATTCCAAGAAGTCTCAAGCATCTAGGCTTGGGGATGCCCCGGTAGGCATCCCACCTTTCTTCATCAACAATTATCGGTTAGTATCGGTTGAGCCTAAATTTTTGCTTCTTCACATGATGTGTGCTTTTCTTAGAATGTCATTTTATTTTGTTTTGCTTGCTGTTTTAATAAAATACTTAGATCTGAAAGTTTTTAAATAAGAGAGAGTCCTCAAATAGCTACCTATTTACTTAACTACTCATTTGATCTTCACTTATATCTTTTTGGAGTAGTTTGTCGAACACTCTCATGCTTCACTTATATTATTTCGAGAGTTGATAATAGTGATGACAATTTGCACAAGCTTTGAAATTGGTCCTAATATAATGAATATCCAAGAAGGATATAATAAAAACTCTCATGTAGATCATTGGATATGATAAGTTTGATTCCTTGCAATAGTTTTGCGATATGGAGATAATAATATGTGAGTCATGTTGGTGAGTAATTATGATTTAGTAAGAATATTGGTGTTAAGGTTTGTGATTCCCTATGCAAGCACAAAAGTCAATAGTTATGCAATGAAATTACATCCTACTTGTGGTGCATTATTCGGTGTTAGTTATGCTCAATGCTTGTTTATGTGAATTTTCATTTCTTGGTTGGTTGCTTCTCAATCTATTTGCTAGCCTCCATTTGTACTAAGTGGGAATACTACTTGTGCATCCAAAATCACTAAACCCAGTTTTGCCACATGAGTCCACCATACCTACCTATATGAGGTATTCCTGTGCCGTTCTAAGCAAATTTGTATGTGCCATCTCTAAAATTTCAAAATAATTTCCTTTTTGTGTGCTCGTACCGCTCATGAAGCGGCAGGGGGTGGCCAATATTTTCCATGCTAGATGTGTTATTCTCAAGATGAGTGTTTATTCACTTGTCATTGCACGAGAGTACGGCAAAGGTATTAGGGATGCCCAGCCCCGAAATGAAAAATGAATTTACTTTATGTTGTCAAATAATAAATTCCTTGGAAAGTGTTGGTATGGAGGGCACCCGTGGATACGGCTAGCCATGGATTGTGAAAGAATGGTGGAAAAAGGAATAAACTTTATTTTCTATTTGGGAACCGCCTATGATATATCTAGCATGGAAAGTTTTGGGAATTACTCGGTCGTTTTCGTTGACGGGAAAAGTATGCCTCTCAAAAAATTTATCTCTCAATTTAAGCTTTGAGCTCTTGCACCTCTACAAATCCCTACTTCCCTCTGCGAAGGGCCTTTCTATTTACTTTATGCAATTTTTATTTTTATTTGAGTCTCCATCTTCTCTTATAAAGCACCATCTAAGGGGCACTATAATCGTACCTGAGCATTGGATGTAGCTAATGTGCGAGTGTGTTTCATGAATGGATCAATGATTGAGCATGATGGGCTAGGGATAACTTTCTTTAGTGTTGATATTTTGAAAGACATGGTTGCTTGTTGATATGCTTGAGTATTTATGTCTTCATGTCAAATTATAGACTATTGCTTTGAATCATTCAAGTCCAAATGTCCATGCTACAAAAGAATGAGTATATGATGAATATGATAGGTAGCTTTCCACAACAAAAATTCCATTTTCAATTGCTACTTTATCATGATAAGTTTTATGAAAAAGAGTTGTTGTTATGATGCTAGAAAAAGTTATTGAAATAATCATTGATCAAACTTATGCATTTTGCTAGCATTCACACTTAATAAATTATTTATTTTATCATTTACCTACTCGTGGACGAGTAGGAATTAAGCTTGGGGATGCTGATACGTCTCCAATGTATCTATAATTTATGAAGTATTCATGCCATTATATTATCATTCTTGGATGTTTTACAATCATTCTATAGCAAATTTATATCATTTTTTGGGACTAACCTATTGGCATAGTGCCAAGTGCCAATTGTTGTTTTTTGCTTGTTTTTTACATCGCAGAAAATCAATACCAAATGGAGTCCAAACGCAGCGAAACTTTTTGGAGATTTTTTCTGGACCAGAACACACCCGGTGGGCCAAAGAAGTACCAGAGGGGAGCTCCAAGGAGAGCACAACCCACCAGGGCGCGCCCAGGTGGGTTGTGCCCACCTCGGTGGCCTCCCACACCGCCTCTTCACCCTATAAATTCCCAAATATTCCAAAAACCCTCGGGGTAACCCTAGATCAGAAGTTCCGCCGCCGCAATCATCTGTAGCCACGAAAAACCAATCTAAACCCCGTTCCGGCACCCTGCCGGAGGAGGAAATCAACACCGGTGGCCATCTTCATCATCCCAGCGGCCACCATGATGAGGAGGGAGTAGTCCACCCTCAGGGCTGAGGGTTTGTACCAGTAGCTATGTGTTTAATCTCTCTCTCTCGTGTTCTTGAGATGGCACGATCTTGATGTATCGTGGGCTTTGTTAATATAGTTGGATCATATGGTGTTTTCCCCTCTCTATCTTGTTGTGAATTGAGTTTTCCCTTTGAGATTTCATTTTATCGGATTGAATACTTTTATGGATTTGAGAACACTTGATGTACGTCTTGCATATGAATACCTGTGGTGACAATGGGGTATTATATTGATTCACTTGAGGTATGTTTTGGTACTCAACTCGCGGATTCCCGAAGTGACAGTGGGGTAATCTATGCATAGGGGTTGATGCAGGTTCTCGTCTTTTGTTTCTCCGGTAGAAATCTTGGGGCACTCTTTGAGGTTCTTTCTGTTGGATTGAGTATTATGAATCTGAATTTGCTTTGGTGTTATTTTAGTACGAACTCTTGATAGATCAATCGGAAAGAATAACTTAGTGTTATTTTAGTACAAACTCTTGATAGATCGATCAGAAAGAATAACTTGGTGTTATTTTAGTACGAACTCTTGGATAGATCGATCGGAAAAAATAGCTACAAACAATTTCTTCTTATGTTCTTCGCTAGATAAGAACTTTGGAGTGATTCTTCATCGCACGTTGAGGGATGGTTATATGATCCAATTAGATTAGCATTGTTGAGAGATTGCACTAGCGAAAGTACGGACCCTAGGCCTCATTTTCAAGCATTGCAATACCGTTTGTGCTCACTTTTGTTACTTGCTACATTGCTGTTTTTTATTGTTCCTATTACAAAAATCAATATCTACTATTATTACTACACTTTTATCACCATCTCTTTGCCGAACTAGTGCACCTATACAATTTGTCATTGTATTTTGTGTGTTGGGGACACAAGAGACTTTTTGTTGTTTGGTTGCAGGGTTGTTTGAGAGAGACCATCTTCATCCTACGCCTCCCATGGATTGATAAACCTTAGGTCATCCACTTGAGGGAAAATTGCTACTGTCCTACAAAACTCTGTGCTTGGAGGCCCAACATGAGTCTACAAGAATAAAGTTGTGTAGTAGACATCATTGCTCTCTGTCGACAGGACCCAGTCCCCAGGTGAGCTTCAGCCGTCGCTGGTATGCCAGGTCGCGATGCCATGTGCAAGGCCAGGAGGTGAGTGACCCGAGGTCTAGTAAGAGCTCCTGAGGCGCGATGCTCAGGAGGTCCCCTTTGGCGCGCAAGAGGCTACTGAAAGATTAAAGAGGGGGGGTCCCTTGCCCGAGCGAGGTCGCGAAAGAATAAAGCGTTAGTGGTTAGGCTCATGCTGGCGTGTGTAGGATAACTTAGCTTGGCGAGGTTGCGGTCCGCGGTGGCTCTTTCGTCGCGAGGGCAAGCTTCTCTGGAGCTTTTGACCTTGTGCATGTTCCCTGTTCTGTAATGGATTAAGGTAAACCCCGCTAGAGGTGCGTGAGGAGGCTGATGCCCATCCTATTCCGAAAGAACGAACGCTAGCGTCGCCGAGCCACACCCCTCTCCTTGTATTCCCCCACGAGGCTGGCGACCCCCTTTCTTTGCCCATCATAATGCTCTACATCCTCAAGACCCGGCTCTCGAGCGGGACTCAGCGGCCGCAGGTATGCTAGGTCGCGATGCCGTGGTCAAGGTCAGGGGGTGAGGGCTCGAAAGCCAGTAGGAGCTCCTGAGGCACGATGCTCAAGGGCCCCCCTTTTAACGTGCAAGCGATTTGCGCAAAAGAGGAATGGCTCGCCTTGCGGAGGCGCTTGGGAGAGGCCGTACCCAGCAGCATGCGGCGTATGAAGCAATTTTACTTAGCCTTTTGCGAGCTCGAACGCCGCTTGATCACGAGGTCCTGCCTCCTAAGGCTCCCGCGTATTAGTTAGTCACGAAATACAAGGGGCGGCATGCGCTTGCTGATCTGCTCGTGATTGTTTCGTGAGAAGACGAAGGCACTAAGGACTTGGTGAGGTGACGTGCGCGGAGTCAGCACACGAGTCAGAGCTCAGTCTCTTTGATTTATCAGCCCTCCAGGGACGGACCCGAGCACAGGCGCCGTGCCGGTAGCCCCCTCTCGTGGGACATTCAAGTGGAGAGCTGGCAACGCGTGAAGCCCATAGGGGTGGCTCCAGAGGTGATACATCATCAAGCGCAAGGTTAATAATCACAGTAGCTCATGAAAGCGTAACTGATCCAGAGTACACGAATTGAAATGGTGTAACTGCAGGGGCGGACCCTGACAGCTTGAGGATAATGCAGCCTGAGGGGCGCCCTCAACTGAACAAACCAAAAAATCACCTCGCACCAATGTTGTAGAAGCGTCGGGGTAGCTGAAGACACGTGCCGCGGAGATTGCTCCTCACGAGCTGGGCGGCTTCGGGGGCCTGGAAAGCTCACGAGGCCCGGGGGGCTCGCGAGGATCCAAAACCTCCCGAGAGATGACCGCCAAGCACCTGGCCTCATGAGACGCCATAGCACGCTGCGTGAAGCACTGGTACAAGGCACCCACGTTCAGCAGCCTAAACGGCATGCGGATGTAGTTGCAGGGGTAGCCCCCACTTCGACCGATACGCGACGGCCAGAAGAGATCCTGTGAAGCGGCCCTGTTGAGGCCCGGGATGTTGACGCAGACGCGCAGCTCGCCACCCACGTCAAGGGAGGCAGCTGCACTGGGTGGTGCGGGGCGACGCTCGCCACGCATGGACCGCGCCTCCTGAAGTTCCTCGATCGCCTTGGTGATGAACTCCCTCGCTCCTGGTGCCTCGCGCCTTGCTCCTTGCTTGCGGGGGCGCGTGTTAGAGCACACCTCCAAGTGGTGCCTAAGCACCTCCCTTGTCGTGCTGGTCAGGTCAGAGGCTCGCCAGACGGAAGCCCCCGAGACCGTCCTGAGGAAGGCGCCGGGCGCGCCTCCCTATGCGGGAGGAAGAGGCGCCCCAGCAGTGGGCGCGGAGCCTGAGGCGCCGCCGGCAGGCATCCCGGCCTTCTGACCACTCTTGGGGAGGAGCTGCTTCTTCTTCTTGGGGGTGGCCTCGGGAGGCAGAATGCCGCCCTCGTCGTTAGAGTTTTCAGCTACCGCAGCCTGATAGGCGCGCACAAGGGAGCTGACTGCGTCCTTCTCATCGCAAGCGACCGTGATGATGCCGCTGCAACCTGGCATCTTGAGGACGTTGTAACCATGGTGGGTCACCGCCATGAACTTGGCGAGGGCAGTGTACCCGAGGATGGCATTGTACGGGAGCTCGATGTGGGCGACGTCGAAGTCGATGAGCTTGGTGTGGTAGTTGTCGCGCTTGCCAAAAGTGACTGGGAGGCGTATCTGCCCCAGGGGGACGGTGGAGCCATCGGTCACTCCAGAGAACGGCTTGGTTGGCATGAGTTGATCATAAAGCACCTGAAGCGTCTCGAACATCTCGATAGAAAGAACGTTGAGCCCGGTGCCACCGTCGATGAGGGTCTCGGTGATGAGTACGTTGCTGATGGTGGGCGTCCAGAGCATGGGGAGCGCGCCAGTGGTGGCTGAGCACTTGAGGTGGTCCTTGGAGTCGAAGGTGACGGCGTACTGCGACCATCTGAGGGTACGCGCGGCCTCAAGCTTCGGGAGGGCCGCGTTCACCTCACGAGAGAACTGCTTGAAGATGCGATGTGAGGCGGTGGACTGAGCACCACCTAGGATGCAGGCGATCGCTCGAGGTTCCTAGAAGCCCCCAGCCCCATCATCCTGTCGGTTGTCGCCATTTCTCCTTGGCGGCGGCGGCAGCGGAGGGAGGCCGGCATTGCCCTGAGGGCGGTCCTCACGAGGCTGGTCTCGCCAGGGGCCGTCGCGAGGTTGATCCCACAAGCGGTTCTTGCGAGGCTGGCCACGCCAATCCTGACGAGGGTCGCGGTTGTCCTAGCGGCCTCCACCACGGCCTCCTCCGCGGCCGTAGCCACGGTCGCCGCGCTCGGGGCGGCGGCCAAGGCGCCCGTCACGGAGTGCCCTGAGCTCGTGGCAGTCATTGGTGTTGTGGCTGTGAACGTTGTGGAAGATGCAGAACAGGTGGTTGCCCCTGGGAGGCTCGTCGTGGTCATGGCCACGCTTCATCTCCGGTTCGGCCGTGAGCACAGTAGGACACTTGTGCTTTGCTTCCTTAGCCTTGGCCTTCTTGTCTTCAGGATCGGCCTCCGGAAGCTCGAGGAGGGAGAGGCAGCCTTCCTTGGCCCTAGCGTAGTTGTTCGCCAGGTTGAACATCTCCAGGACCGAGCACAAGTCCTCATAGATGGCGAGTTCTTCTTTCATCTTGACGTCCTGGACGCCATCGGTGAACACCGAGATGATGGTCTCATCCGACGCCTTCAGGATCTTGAGGCGAACGTTCATGAAGCACTGTATGTACTTGTGCAGGGTCTCGCCCAGCTGCTGCTTCATGCGCCGTAGGTTGCCCACCGCAGGGGCGCGGTCACGGGTGCCCTGGAAGTTGGCGATGAAGCACTCGTGAAGCTCATCCCAAGAGGAGATCGACCCCTCCGGGAGGTGCAGGAGCCAAGAATGCGCGTCGTCCTTGAGGGCCATGGGGAACCAGTTTGCCATGGCCTTGTCATCACCATTTGCCACTTCGATGCTCAGCGAGTAGAGCTGGAGGAACTCCGCAGGGTTAGGGGTGTCGTCGTAGCGTGGAGGCAGGTCTGGCTTGAACTTGCCGGGCCAGACGACGCGGCGCAGCTCTGGGGTGAAGGCACGACAGCCCGCCGTGCTCATGGGTAGCTATCGCGCGAGCGGGGGGAGCTCGGTCTTGACGTCCGCGTGCCGCAGCCTCCGGCGGCGCGTGGTCTTGATGCTGGCGTGGTGGCGCTGGGAGCGCACACATGTCACCTTGCGGTTGCTGCACCACCTGGAAGCTCGCCTCGTCGCGCGCTGGCGCTCCACGCGGCGAGTCGCATGGGGGCGCGTCGCGCCTGGGCTCAGGGTCGGCGCTGCGCAAAGGAGCAGGAGGGGGCGCGGCATGAGCTACGTCGCCCGCCTGGGATGGCGGGGGACAGAGCGAATGGGACGGCACAGGGACCTCACCGGCGGTGTTGACGAGCTCAGTGATGCGGCCGAGCCAGTCGTCGTAGCGGTCATTGGTGGGGCGGTACCGCAGCAGCTCGCGCACCATGAGCAGCACAGCTTGCGCGTTCGCCGGCCCATGGCGGACGTGGGAAGATGACGCCATGGTAGGACTGGGTGATGGAGTGGCGGTGCGGCCATCGCATCGCACGGACGGTGGCAGCGATGAATCCTGCTGCTCGGGAGCAGCAGGGTCAGTGTGAGCGTTGGACACGAAAGAGGCCGAACGGCGAGGGACACCGCGGCCCACGGGCGCTGTTTGGGCGACGCGAGGAGCCCGGTGCTCGGCGCGGGCTCGGCGTCCGTTGGCCATTGGAGCGATGAAGCGGTGACGAAGCGGGACTGGAAGGAGGATTTCGACACGCCCCTACCTGGCGCACCCAATGTCGGATTCAGGGCTCCGCAGACCCAATAAGGTTCGAACTCTGGTGCGTGTGCGAAGATCTCAACCAACCCAAGTCTCAAGCTCACCACCCCACAGCCTAGACTTGTCGAGCTCACGCGAGCGGTGAAGAAGATGAACACGGCAGTTTACCCAGGTTTGGGCCACCTTGCGGTGTAAAACCCTACTCCAGCTTTGTGGTGGATTGACCTCACGAGGAGGCTGAGGATGAACTAGTACAGTGGATGAGTGGGCTCGCGGGGGCTCAAGTGATGTGGGTGGAGTGGTCAAGGGTCCGGTCTATCACTTCTACGGTGGTGGCTAGTCTATACTTATAGTGGCCTTGGTCCTCTTCCCTCAAAACTTAGGCAGGAAGGGATGCCACAACAACCAATTTGAAAGGGGACAAGAAATACATCTAATCCTGACGAAAGGTAGTCTTTGCCTGCAAACCTTCTGGTCGTGACGCCGAGGTGGGCTCGGTGATGACATCCGTCCTGCTGAGCTCGTGGTCTTGGTCTCGTTGCACCGAAATGGAAACCTTTGGGGGATTCCTTGGGAACCCGTGTCTGTCCTTCCTCCCTTAGCACCGAAGGGGAAACTGTCTCCTCTACGCCCGCTGGCGCCCGCCTGGCCTTGGTCATCATGGCTCACGTCACCATAGCCTCGTGAGGCTGGGTACCTGCATAGAAATCTCCGCTCCTCGGGAGGCAGCCTAGGGAGGCTGCTCCTCTGGAGGTCTTGATGATGTTCGCCTCGCGAGGCTTGGGCCCTCGCGAGGGTCTTGTCTTGGAGGCCTCGCCACTGGGCCATACCAGGCCATTGGGGAGGCCACGCCATGGGCCGCAGGCAGGTAGGTCTGGGTACCCCCGATCCCAGAACGCCGACATGCTCAAGAGATTCCATTCCTACCATTTGAACCTTTATTTCTAGCCTCTTCAAGTTGCTTTCCACTCCAATCCTTCTCCTACCCAAGTCTAATCTGTGTGAGAGAGATTGAGTGTTGAAGAGACTATCATTTGAAGCACAAGAGCAAGGATTTCATCACCAACACAACATCTATTACCTTTTGGAGAGTGGTGTCTCCTGATTGGTTAGGTGTCACTTGGGAACTTCCAAGATCATGTGGAGTTGAACCAAGGAGCTTGTAAGGGCAAGGAGATCGCCTACTTCGTGAAGATCTAACCGAGTGAGGCTAGTCTTTCATGGTCAAAAGCCATGGTGGAATAGACAAGGTTGCTTCTTCGTGGACCCTTTCTGGGTGGAGCCCTCCGCGGACTCGCGCAACCGTTACCCTCCGTGGGTTGAAATCTCCATCAACATGGACGTATGATAGCATCACCTATCGGAACCACGCCAAAAATCTCCGTGTCTCCATTGCATTTGCTCATTCCAATTCCCATCCCTTTTACATTCTTGCACTTGCATCTTTGCTCTTTCCACTGCCGATACTCACGCCATGCTTGTGTAAAATGTATTGTGTGTACTTTAACATGAAACCTTGCCGGGATGGAAAGCTTGCCGGGGTGGAAACCTTGCTGGGATGGAAAGCTTGCCGGGGTGGAAACCTTGCCGGGATGGAAACCTTGCCGGCCGAGTAAAAAAGCTTGCCGGCAAAAATGAAAAGCTTGCCGGGGTGGAAAGCTTGCCGGGATGGAAAACTTGCCGGGGTGGAAAGCTTGCCGGGAAAAAGCTTGCCGGGAAAGTGGAAGCTGTCAAAGTTAATCAGACCAGAAGTTGAAGACGGGATCAA